>CM034415.1:6312332-7512332 GCA_019925095.2 Dendrolimus kikuchii
AGCAATCTGAGACGTGATAATCTACAATATTTGAGTTTAGCGGTGTTATAAAGCCGTTTGCCAAAACATTCGTCTGGTAATATTCTCCAATAAACTTGTTTATATTCACGACAGCATACGATGCATACGCGGGGTCCCATTTAAAACTTATTTTTCTTATTATAAATGTGTATTGTTATAGATTTTCATTAAATAAATGAATTATAAACATCCCGAGGTTCCGACGTATAAACTTCCTCCGCGCGCAATACTATTTTTTTCATCGAATAATCGATGAAAAGAGTGGAAGCGGAAAACATTACTACCGCGAAACCTCTGTGAGGAACTAGGCATACGAATAAAAACGTGCAACTGTTTCGTATAATCGTGTAAATATTAAACGATCTTATTTATTATTTACTAGTAACTACTGCACTATAATAATATACGTAATGATGATCTAATCTTTTTTTTTTTTTAATCTATTTATGTAGTAACCAACACTTATCATTTCAATTGATCACACAAGTAAGACGAGACAGGTCTTAAATTAATTAATAATAATAATAGTAATAATAATAATAACAACAAAACAATACACATGGGTGAAAAGAAAGGGGGAGAAAAAAAAAAAAAAGATATTAAGAATAAAGTAAAAAAAAAAAAAAATACTAATAATATAGTATAACAACAACAACAACAACTACTACTATTTGTTTTTTTTTTACTTCATCAAAACGAAAAAAAAAAAAAAAAAAAAAAAAAAAAAAAATAACAATATGAGAGAATTTCTCAAGAACATATCAATTGTCCTTATATAAATATATAAAATTGATTGAGCCCCACCGTAATGATACGTTGATAGCTTTTAATACATAGTAAAAGAGATGAATAATAAATAATATGCTTTCTTGTACTTTCCGAGTGTTTAGCACAACATTTAGTTGTGAACGTTTAACATTATTTATATTTATGCGTGACGTTAGGCCTCATGAACGCCGCACGTGCTTGTGCTTAAGTATTATAATTAGCTACCTATATACAGACAGAATCTATTGTGTTAAGTGTGCATAAGAGCCGACTCCTGTTCGTTATAGAAAAACTTTCAGGGCAGGGTTATAATACTTTTGAATAAATTGCGGCCCTGAAAAGGGCCTTTTTCTTGTACAATTCTTCCGAATCTCGTATAGTATGATATTGTGGTGGTAAGCAAGAGAATCCATCTCTTTTAACCGCCGAAACCGTACAGAGTGCGCCCCTGACGTTTCAAGGCGTACACCACGTCCCATGGCGGTGACGGTTTTCCTTTTTGCGTGCTCCGTGTAAGTGACTGCATCGCGGATAACGTTCTCAAGAAACACCTTTAGCACGCCGCGTGTCTCTTCGTATATAAGACCGGAGATACGTTTGACGCCGCCTCTTCTGGCCAAACGACGGATGGCGGGCTTGGTGATACCCTGGATGTTGTCACGGAGTACCTTTCTATGACGCTTGGCTCCTCCTTTACCCAGACCCTTTCCACCTTTGCCACGACCGGTCATCTTGATATGCACACGCAACGACTGACAGAGATCAACTAAAAAACAGGCGCGATCACCTCGGGCTCTTATATATACTGGATTGAGGTTGGAACGGTGAGGGGGGAGGGGAGGGGAGGGGAAAGGGGGGGGGGGTGGTGTGTGTGTTTTGTTGTGTTTTCGATCGGCGGCTTGTGTCTCGTGTGGAGTGCCAACGCAGAGCTTCCTCGCTAGTTAGTGACAGCAATACATAATTAATATTAATTACATAGATATATTATTAAACATTACAATTTAGTTTTATACACACGCACCAATTATGATAGTTATCATTATTATTTTTCTCCCTTTACAAATACATTTACGCCCATGAAGGCTTTATTCATCAGAATTCCTGAATGAACATGTGGATAAATTGGTGTATATATGTATGTATGTATATATATATATATATATATATATATATATATATATTTTTTTTTTTTAATATTACTTATGACCATTTCATCATCTGATCCTGCATAACAAGCGTGCATGTCGTCATTTATGCTTAGAGTCATTCGTGTGTGTGTATATAATTGCAGTCGATTAAAATAGCCTTGTGAGGTCCTCAAAGAAAAACATTCGAATTTATTGCGGCCCTGAAAAGGGCCTTTTGATGAGTCGTGTAATTATTTATTTCCGCTACTCGGTCCGTTTGCGGGAAGAACGGAGGCGTTTTAAGCGCGCTCGCCACGAATCCTGCGAGCAAGTTGGATGTCCTTTGGCATTATGGTTACTCGCTTGGCGTGAATAGCGCACAGGTTGGTGTCCTCGAAGAGCCCGACCAGGTAAGCCTCGCTAGCCTCCTGCAGTGCCATCACTGCGGAACTCTGGAGCCTGCATTCTCTGCGGACAAACCGGACACCCCGCTAACTACCGCGGGTGCCCGGCCGCCCCCAAATTCAAAAAGAACGCCAAGCGTTCTCCCCCAGCCCCCAAGGCCGCCCCCAAACGTCGGGCATTCGTGCCTGCACCTCTCCCGGCGTTCAACGCTTGGACAGGTTTTCTTGCCCTGCCTACCCAGGCCAGAGCCCCGATGCCCCTTATGAGGCCCCAACCTCAACCTCAACCTCAACCCGCCACACTGCCGGCTCCCACAGGTGCTCCCTCCTCCATCTCGAGGGACCTCGCCCTGGTAACACAGTTTGCCAGGTCGCTGCCCTTCAACCTGGATGAGGTAACAACCTTAGCGAGGAAACTCGAAACCGCCACTACCTTAAAGGCTCGTCTGCGGCTCTTCATGGAGCACGGAACGCTGATGAAGATCCTTTATGACGACACTCCCTAATTTAACCTCCCAATGGCTACCACAAGTAGGGAAAAACCCCGCTCATTGACTTTGGCTACATATAACGCCAACGGACTTAGAAATCAGCGCGACTTGGTTCACGACTTCCTGGTCACCGATAACATAGACATTCTCTTAGTGCAAGAGACTTTCTTAAAGCCGAGTATTAGAGATCCCCGAATCGCTAATTACAACCTGATCAGGCACGATAGGTTAACCTCCCATGGCGGAGGGACACTTATCTACTACAAGCGGTCCTTGCACTGCATCCCCATCGATACCCCCCCTCTAGAGGAACTAGAAGTCTCCGCATGCAAACTATCGATGACAGGCCATCAGCCCATCATCATAGTTTCAGCATACTTAAAATGTCAGAAGCCCATCCTGGAAGACGATCTCAACGCCCTATTTAGTCTGGGTCCCGCGGTTATAATAGCCGGGGACCTAAACTGTAAACATCCCTCTTGGAATTGTCCAATTGAAAATCCCAAAGGAAGGGAGCTTCTCCGCCTCTCGGACAGGCTCCTCTTTGGCATTTTAGCCCCCTTGACCCCCACCAGATACCCTGACAGACCGGACGTACAACACCCGAGCGTTCTCGACATAGCGCTGCTGAAGGGAGTCTCCCTTCAGTTCCGCTCTATCGAAACACGGGATGACATTGACTCCGACCACTTGCCGGTCGTACTTCAGTTAGGCCCCCCGACTGACTCGACGCCACCGACGAAACCCATCATAGATTGGGCCAAAGTCCGGGACTTGCTCGCAACGACAAGCTCCCCGGACTTGGACCGGATCCCGGACCCGATTAACTCAGCCCAGGACAACGATGTTGCCATCGAAGCCCTCACCAGCCACCTCCAGAGCGTGGTACGGGAGTCCACTCGGCAGGTACCTCTCGAGGACCACCGACTGCCACTCCCGGACGACGTCAGAGATCTGATGAGGGACAAGAGGGCAGCATTCAGAGCCTACGGCAGCTTCCCCTCCCCAGATAATAAAGCCCAATACAGGGCACTCCAACGCCAGGTCAGACTCCGTGTCCAGGAGGTCAGGAACCAACGTTGGGACCGACTGCTGGAGGAGATCTCCCCAACTCACCAGGCTTACTGGCAGCTGGCGAGATCTCTGAAAGCAGAAACCCTCTCGAGCATGCCACCCCTCGAGAGACCCGATAACACCAAAGCGTTTGATGACGACGAAAAGGCAGAATGTCTCGCCGAAAGTCTCGAGCTCCAATGCTCCCCCAATATTGCCAATAACGACCCGTCTCACCTATCGGAGGTAGACGCCGAGGTCGAATATCGGTCCTCCCTCCCGGCCGAAACCACACTCGAACCGGTCACGGTTGAGGAAGTACAGGATTTCATCAAAGCCCTAAAGCCCCGCAAGGCCCCAGGCAATGATGGAATCAGCCATAAACTTTTAAAAATCCTCCCCGCCCAACTTATCTTAATTATGGTAAGCATCTTCAATGCTGCCATAAATAATTGCCAATTTCCAAAGACCTGGAAAGAAGCGGAGGTCATCGGTATCCGCAAACCAGGCAAACCGGCCTCAAAGCCCTCTAGTTACCGCCCCATCAGTCTACTCAGCTCGCTGGGTAAACTGTATGAGCGAGTCCTTCTCACAAGACTGAGAGATTTTGCCTTCAGCAATAATCTCATCCCCCCTGAGCAGTTTGGCTTTAGAGCTAGACACTCTTGTCCACAACAAGTGCTCCGCATCACGGAGCACGTCCTCTCCCACTTTCAACGCAGCGGACAAAGATTCTGGCCGACAGGCGCAGTATTCTTCGACGTCGCCAAAGCCTTCGATAAGGTCTGGCACAACGGGCTGATATACAAGCTGTATCAACTCGGTGTGCCGGACCGACTCGTACTCATTCTACGGGACTTCCTCAAAGACCGTAGATTCAGATTCCGAGTGGAGGGCACTAGATCCTCCTCTCATTCCATCTCAGCGGGAGTCCCTCAGGGCTCCGCGCTCTCCCCCTTACTTTTCTCGCTGTACACCAGCGACATGCCACGGCACCCCCATACCGAGCTAGCCCTATATGCGGATGACACCGCCATATTCATTAGCGACCCCAGCAGATACAGAATCTGCAGTCACCTCAACGCCGCCATCAAGGAACTAGGCGACTGGTTCCGTAGATGGAGGATTGAAGTGAACCCCGAGAAGAGCGCAGCCATCATGTTCTCTCGTCGCTCTCTCTCACCCAATACTCGCCCCACCAACCAACTTATGCCCATCAAGCTATACGACGGAGTTATCCCCTGGGTTAACGAAGTCAAATATCTTGGTGTAACTCTCGATAAAGGCTTGTACTTCCACAAGCACACCAGAGCGGCCGGGAACAGAGCATACTGGATCCTAGGCCGACTCTATCCGTTGATATGCAAGAAGAGTAAGATGAGCCTTAGAAATAAGGTGACTCTATACAAAACTTGCATCCGCCCCATCATGACCTATGCGAGTGTGGTCTTCGGCCACGCCAGCGAAACAAACATCTGGAGACTGCAAAGAATCCAGAATCATTTTATGCGTGCTGCAGTCGACGCCCCGCGCTATATGCGGCTCGCCGACCTGCATCGCGATCTGGAGCTTCCCTCCATCAAAGATTATATAGTCACTCTATCGCGCAGATTCTTTGACCTCGCCCCCCATCACCCGAACCCTCTGGTGACGGAAACGGTCAACTATAAACCCACACCGAACGCTCCCATGAGAAATCGTCGCCCTCGCAATGTACTCATTGACGAGCCCGATAAAATCACCCGTCTCCTCGCGATCATGAACCCCCCGAGGCTCAGAACATCAGCCTGGCATAACAGACGCAGACAGAACAGACGCCGGAGAGCCCCCGGCTCGGATCCTCTTACACAAAGGTAAGACCCCACCAATCTCACACACTCAATACAGACACAAGTAGCCATACACGATTAGCATAGGCGTGTTGCTGGAGAGTTTCTTCCGCCGCTTCTTCTCCTCCAGCTATAACACGTTGCGAAGCGGTAGTAACGATAGACTAGGATCGGCTCCGCCGGCGGAGTCGATAATTGGTCCCCAAAAAACAATCATTTCAGCCTGTTGGCTTAGCTCTTTCAGCCTTTAACGGCTAATTCCCAATATAGAGTCAATCCCCCGCAGCGGTCGAGCCGAGGTCGAACCTCACAGGAGGTGCCTCCTCGAGCGTGCTGCTCCCGGGCCGAACGCCTCCGCTCCCACGGAGTCGTGAAGCCCCCAAAGTCCGGTATCGCTGAAACAGCCATCTGCGGCTATTCAGCTGGGTCCAGTTCCAAAACAAAAAAAAATTATCATCTCATATCTCGCCATCTCGGCGGCTAACCGAAAACCTACCTCAAATCAACAAATCAACAACGCCACAGCGCCCAGAGTGCCTCGCCTCCCGCCTCCCGCCTCCCCTACCCCGTATGTACCTACCACTTACCATCTACCATCTACCACATTCATTTCTCATTCAATATTATTTATATATATTTTTTTTTTATAATCATTATTTATCTCTCTCATTCATTCATTCAATCAAACAATCAAATAAATAAATAACTATACAAATCTATCCATCTATCCATCTATGTATGTATGTATGTATGTATGTATAACTTGGGACTTGACTTTCGATACTCACTGTAATATACGAATACATATTTTTTATTTTATTTCATTTCATTTCATTTCATAGAAAACATTTTGTGGCCCTGAAAAGGGCCTTTTGCTTTTGCTTTTTATTTTTCCCATAATTATACCATGCCGATGAACGTTTACGTTTACGTTTACTTCGAGCTTGTATACTTGGTGACGGCCTTTGTTCCCTCGCTGACTGCGTGCTTCGCCAACTCGCCGGGAAGTAACAGTCTTACGGACGTTTGCACCTCCCTAGAGGTGATGGTCGACCTCTTGTTGTAGTGAGCGAGCCTGGACGCCTCGGCGGCGATGCGCTCGAAGATGTCGTTCACGAAGCTGTTCATTATCGACATCGCTTTACTCGAAATACCGGTGTCGGGGTGCACCTGCTTGAGAACCTTGTAGATGTAGATCGCGTAGCTCTCCTTCCTCTTGTGCTTCTTCTTTCTCTTGTCGGTCTTAGAGATGTTCTTCTGGGCCTTGCCAGATTTCTTGGCCGCCTTTCCGCTTGTCTTCGGCGGCATGGTGTGCTACTTTTCCTTTTCTTCAAACTTGTACCAACGAACGAACGAACGATCGGAGGGAGCGCGCGCGCGTACGGTCTCACGGTTGCGAGCGTACTGGATGACTCCGACATTTCGCGTTTTAAATTTAAAGCGGAGCCCCGCATACGTCACGCACCGTGTCGTAGTATATGATTCACCCGCAGTAACCAATCAGAGGGCGAGAGAAATGCTACCATTTCATAATTTGTATCGAATCTATTGTTATTAAATTTTTTTTTATTTTTTTTTATTTCATTTCAACGCATGAAACAAGATTATCAAATTATAATTCAATATGTTAGTGTTAGTGTTAGTATCCCACGGATCTACGTACGCGCAACATATTATATATTTAGATGTATTTGTTTACTTTGGGAAGGAACATTCTTAATTCTCGTCAATTAAAATTAACTATATAATATTATTTATTTACCATTACTAACTACTAATATTTTATTACTGTTCGCACGCGACTTGCCATGCCATCCAGTTAGACGAATTAAACACATCGTTTCATTCATATAGAGCTAGATTTTCAAAGGTATTTTTTTTTTTTAATTTTCATTTTCAGTCAATCTTATATATAATGTCTTTTTAATATAAAATAAACTTAACATGTTCGTTAGTAATGTTAATTATAGGCAAGTCACGCTTGCTCGACATCAATGCATGGGAGGAGTTAATTAATTATCGGAAAGAATAAATAAATAAATCGCCGCGTTAAGAACATGACGAGAGTCAGGCATAATAAATATATTGATTGATAGATAGATACCTATCCAATCGAAACTTATGTGCGTGTGTGTACAACTGCAACCACTACTACCTCTGTTCGTTTAGAAACTAAATTTCCATTATATTTTTATACATTGATTATAATGTATATATATATGTAAAATATATTATTGCGATATATATTGTGGCCCTGAAAAGGGCCTTTTTTTAGGTGTGTTAACGTTGTCCCCTTGTACGTCGTTCTTTTCGTCGACAGACGAAAGAAAGGAAAGCGGAGAGAGACACGCGGCTCCTAAGCCTTCTTCTCGGTCTTCTTTGGCAGGAGAACCGCCTGAATGTTAGGCAGTACACCGCCCTGTGCGATGGTCACGCCAGAGAGCAACTTGTTCAACTCCTCGTCGTTCCGTATCGCCAATTGTAAATGCCTAGGGATGATCCTAGTTTTCTTGTTGTCCCTGGCGGCGTTACCCGCCAACTCGAGAACTTCGGCGGCCAGATATTCCATCACGGCGGCGAGGTACACGGGTGCACCGGCACCGACGCGCTCGGCATAGTTGCCGTTCCTCAACAGTCTGTGAATACGCCCCACAGGAAACTGGAGACCGGCGCGATTAGAGCGAGACTTTACCTTGCCCTTTACTTTTCCACCTTTGCCGCGACCGGACATTATTGAAGTTTTGTTATTAAACTATATGAACACTAGAAAAGACACGTCCGACCGATGCGAACGTGACCGAAGCGAGAGTGCCTGTGCGACTGAACGTCATCGAAAAAAAACGCACCGGTTTTATACTTGTGTATCGTGCGTTCGAACCGAGCGACATTACGTCTAAGAAGTGGGACGGAGAGAGAGATAGAGACGGCGAGCGAGATAGACGCACACGACCAAGGAAAACTATTTACTTACATAATATTATTATATACTATTAGGTGTATGGTGTTATTGATTGTATTTGTAAACCACCAATGCATATATCATAATAATAATAATATCCATCCAAGTATTAAAAAAAAAAAAAAAAAAAAAAAAAAAAAACTATGTACCTACCTATGAAAGTTATCTGTCAAAACTATTATTAAGTACCTATCTGTATTCTGTATACCTGTGCGATATTAACTAGCTTTATCGGTGTTGTTTTTTATTGAGGCGAAATTTTAGGTTGATTTGAAAAGCAAACGAAAGGATAAGAAGTCGGGCGGAAACCGCGCGGGGGGGGAGAGGAGCGTTTTTTTTTTTTTTTTTAAATATATCGTCGTGCGTGTGTGTGTGTGTGCATATATCGTACGACCGAGGCGGCTACCGCGTGAAAGGATAGCGGAAACCAGTTTTCTATTCGTGATGATATACATCGTCATCAATCTGTGGAACATCTGTTAGCCCTGAAAAGGGCTTTTTGGTTGGTAGGCACGGCGGCACACCCCGCACACACCGCCCACAGCAACACCACGAAGGCGCGAGCGAGCGGCGCGTTCACTGGGCCGTCGGCGGCGGCGGTTCGCTCGGAGCGGAGCGGAGGTGTCGTCTCTGTCGCGTCCCGTCGTTTACTTCTTCGCAGCGGAGGTCTTCTTCGCGGCCGCCTTCGACTTGGGTGTGGCCGCTGCGGCCTTCTTCGGCTTGGGCGCTTTCGGTTTCTTGGTGGGCGGCTTCGCGGTCTTCTTGGCCTTCGGCGCGGCGCCCTTGCCCTTCGCGGGGGCGGCGGTCTTCTTCGACGCGGCGGCGGCCGGCTTCTTCTTGGCTGCGGCGGCTTTCTTGTCCCTCGTCGCCGCCGAGCCGGCGGCCTTCGACTTGGACGGCGAAGCGGCCGACGCGGAAGCGGCGGCGCCCTTCTTCCCCTTCGCGGCGGCAGCGGGGGCGACCTTCTTCGACTTGCCAGAAGACGCGGTGCCGGTCTCGTCGCCGTCGGCGGCCGCCTTGCCGGCGGACCTCTTCTTGGCTCCGGCGGCCGGTTTCTTCGACGCGGACGACTTGGATTCCAACTTGAACGATCCCGATGCGCCCTTGCCTTTGGTCTGGATCAACGCACCCGATTCGACGGCGCTCTTGAGGTACTTCCTAATGAACGGCGCAAGTTTCTCGGCGTCGACTTTATATGTCGCCGTTATGTATTTCTTGATGGCCTGAAGCGACGATCCGCTGCGCTCCTTGAGCTCCGTAATCGCGTTAGTGACCATCTCTGAAGTCTTCGGGTGTGTCGGCTTGGCCTTTGGCTTTTTCGCGCCGGCCGCGGCTGCGGACGCCTTCGGTTTCTTCGCCGGCGTCGCGGGGGCCGGGGTTTCGGCTGCTACTGCTGTGTCTGCCATTTTTTTTTTTTTTTTTTTTTTTCCTCTTTAAACGAATACAAACAAACAAACAAACTACCACGAACGATTGATTAGTTTAATCCCACGGGAGAGCTGGCTGTGAGAAATACAACAACAAACGAATATGGTTACTCAAACTCGAAAGTAGATGGCGCCAGGTGAAAAGTCGACCTCATCGGCTCAGGGCAATACCGAATCGACGACCGCGACGTCGAGATACATTTTCTCGTACGAACGCTTACAACTTTTCACTAGCACGGATCTGTTTAAACACACTTTTAACGTTTTTCAAATATTCATAGAGCAATTCGAGACGTGATAATCTACAATATTTGAGTTTAGCGGTGTTATAAAGCCGTTTGCAAAACATTCGTCCCGGTAATATTCTCAATAAACTTGTTTATATTCACGACAGCATACGATGCATACGCGGGGTCCCGTTTAAAACTTATTTTTCTTATTATAAATGTGTATTGTTATAGATTTTCATTAAATAAATGAATTATAAACATCCCGAGGTTCCGACGTATAAACTTCCTCCGCGCGCAATACTATTTTTTTCATCGAATAATCGATGAAAAGTTTAGGGTCGTAAAACATTACTACCGCGAAACCTCTGTGAGGAACTAGGCATACGAATAAAAACGTGCAACTGTTTCGTATAATCGTGTAAATATTAAACGATCTTATTTATTATTTACTAGTAACTACTGCACTATAATAATATACGTAATGATGATCTAATCTTTTTTTTTTTTTAATCTATTTATGTAGTAACCAACACTTATCATTTCAATTGATCACACAAGTAAGACGAGACAGGTCTTAAATTAATTAATAATAATAATAGTAATAATAATAATAACAACAAAACAATACACATGGGTGAAAAGAAAGGGGGAGAAAAAAAAAAAAAGATATTAAGAATAAAGTAAAAAAAAAAAAAAATACTAATAATATAGTATAACAACAACAACAACAACTACTACTATTTGTTTTTTTTTTACTTCATCAAAACGAAAAAAAAAAAAAAAAAAAAAAAAAAAAATAGTAACAATATGAGAGAATTTCTCAAGAACATATCAATTGTCCTTATATAAATATATAAAATTGATTGAGCCCCACCGTAATGATACGTTGATAGCTTTTAATACATAGTAAAAGAGATGAATAATAAATAATATGCTTTCTTGTACTTTCCGAGTGTTTAGCACAACATTTAGTTGTGAACGTTTAACATTATTTATATTTATGCGTGACGTTAGGCCTCATGAACGCCGCACGTGCTTGTGCTTAAGTATTATAATTAGCTACCTATATACAGACAGAATCTATTGTGTTAAGTGTGCATAAGAGCCGACTCCTGTTCGTTATAGAAAAACTTTCAGGGCAGGGTTATAATACTTTTGAATAAATTGCGGCCCTGAAAAGGGCCTTTTTCTTGTACAATTCTTCCGAATCTCGTATAGTATGATATTGTGGTGGTAAGCAAGAGAATCCATCTCTTTTAACCGCCGAAACCGTACAGAGTGCGCCCCTGACGTTTCAAGGCGTACACCACGTCCATGGCGGTGACGGTTTTCCTTTTTGCGTGCTCCGTGTAAGTGACTGCATCGCGGATAACGTTCTCAAGAAACACCTTTAGCACGCCGCGTGTCTCTTCGTATATAAGACCGGAGATACGTTTGACGCCGCCTCTTCTGGCCAAACGACGGATGGCGGGCTTGGTGATACCCTGGATGTTGTCACGGAGTACCTTTCTATGACGCTTGGCTCCTCCTTTACCCAGACCCTTTCCACCTTTGCCACGACCGGTCATCTTGATATGCACACGCAACGACTGACAGAGATCAACTAAAAAACAGGCGCGATCACCTCGGGCTCTTATATATACTGGATTGAGGTTGGAACGGTGAGGGGGGAGGGGAGGGGAGGGGAAAGGGGGGGGGGGGTGGGGAGGTGTGTGTGTTTTGTTGTGTTTTCGATCGGCGGCTTGTGTCTCGTGTGGAGTGCCAACGCAGAGCTTCCTCGCTAGTTAGTGACAGCAATACATAATTAATATTAATTACATAGATATATTATTAAACATTACAATTTAGTTTTATACACACGCACCAATTATGATAGTTATCATTATTATTTTTCTCCCTTTACAAATACATTTACGCCCATGAAGGCTTTATTCATCAGAATTCCTGAATGAACATGTGGATAAATTGGTGTATATATGTATGTATGTATATATATATATATATATATATATATATATATATATATTTTTTTTTAATATTACTTATGACCATTTCATCATCTGATCCTGCATAACAAGCGTGCATGTCGTCATTTATGCTTAGAGTCATTCGTGTGTGTGTATATAATTGCAGTCGATTAAAATACCCTTGTGAGGTCTCAAAGAAAAACATTCGAATTTATTGCGGCCCTGAAAAGGGCCTTTTGATGAGTCGTGTAATTATTTATTCCGCTACTCGGTCCGTTTGCGGGAAGAACGGAGGCGTTTAAGCGCGCTCGCCACGAATCCTGCGAGCAAGTTGGATGTCCTTTGGCATTATGGTTACTCGCTTGGCGTGAATAGCGCACAGGTTGGTGTCCTCGAAGAGCCCGACCAGGTAAGCCTCGCTAGCCTCCTGCAGTGCCATCACTGCGGAACTCTGGAAACGGAGATCAGTCTTGAAATCTTGAGCGATCTCGCGCACCAAACGCTGGAAAGGCAACTTGCGAATCAGCAGCTCGGTGCTCTTCTGGTAACGACGGATCTCACGAAGGGCCACCGTGCCGGGCCTGTAGCGATGGGGCTTCTTAACACCGCCGGTGGCCGGCGCGCTCTTTCGTGCCGCCTTGGTTGCCAGCTGCTTACGTGGGGCTTTGCCGCCGGTCGACTTGCGCGCGGTTTGCTTTGTACGAGCCATTTGGAGTAGGCACTGCTAACTATTTAATCGAATAATTAAAAAAAGGGGGGGGGACAGAAATGAAAAAGAGACAATCTACGAACCGTACGTTCCGGTCGACGCGACGAAGACGAATAAAAACACGCCGCGCTTTGTTCGCGTCTATATATACAATTTCTGTCGCTAGGTGTCGGAGGGGGTGCGGGGAAGTGGGAGGGGGGGAAGCCGCTGGCCTCTAGGCCGGCGCCGCGCTGCGCGCGACGCCGGCCCCCCGCGCCCGCCCGCCCGCCCGCCCGCCCGGTCGCGCCCGCGACCCGACGACCCGACGACCCGACGGCGGGGGGGCGGATGACCGCGCGTCGCGCCACAGCCCGACGACGAGCGACGACCAAAAAAAAAAAAAAAAAAAAAAAAAAAGCTCATCACACCCTCCGTCATCCATCATCCCCATATAGTTGACTCATGCTCACATGCTCACATGCTCATAATTATCATCTCATATCTCGCCATCTCGGCGGCTAACCGAAAACCTACCTCAAATCAACAAATCAACAACGCCACAGCGCCCAGAGTGCCTCGCCTCCCGCCTCCCGCCTCCCCTACCCCGTATGTACCTACCACTTACCATCTACCATCTACCACATTCATTTCTCATTCAATATTATTTATATATATTTTTTTTTTATAATCATTATTTATCTCTCTCATTCATTCATTCAATCAAACAATCAAATAAATAAATAACTATACAAATCTATCCATCTATCCATCTATGTATGTATGTATGTATGTATGTATAACTTGGGACTTGACTTTCGATACTCACTGTAATATACGAATACATATTTTTTATTTTATTTCATTTCATTTCATTTCATAGAAAACATTTTGTGGCCCTGAAAAGGGCCTTTTGCTTTTGCTTTTTATTTTTCCCATAATTATACCATGCCGATGAACGTTTACGTTTACGTTTACTTCGAGCTTGTATACTTGGTGACGGCCTTTGTTCCCTCGCTGACTGCGTGCTTCGCCAACTCGCCGGGAAGTAACAGTCTTACGGACGTTTGCACCTCCCTAGAGGTGATGGTCGACCTCTTGTTGTAGTGAGCGAGCCTGGACGCCTCGGCGGCGATGCGCTCGAAGATGTCGTTCACGAAGCTGTTCATTATCGACATCGCTTTACTCGAAATACCGGTGTCGGGGTGCACCTGCTTGAGAACCTTGTAGATGTAGATCGCGTAGCTCTCCTTCCTCTTGTGCTTCTTCTTTCTCTTGTCGGTCTTAGAGATGTTCTTCTGGGCCTTGCCAGATTTCTTGGCCGCCTTTCCGCTTGTCTTCGGCGGCATGGTGTGCTACTTTTCCTTTTCTTCAAACTTGTACCAACGAACGAACGAACGATCGGAGGGAGCGCGCGCGCGTACGGTCTCACGGTTGCGAGCGTACTGGATGACTCCGACATTTCGCGTTTTAAATTTAAAGCGGAGCCCCGCATACGTCACGCACCGTGTCGTAGTATATGATTCACCCGCAGTAACCAATCAGAGGGCGAGAGAAATGCTACCATTTCATAATTTGTATCGAATCTATTGTTATTAAATTTTTTTTTATTTTTTTTTATTTCATTTCAACGCATGAAACAAGATTATCAAATTATAATTCAATATGTTAGTGTTAGTGTTAGTATCCCACGGATCTACGTACGCGCAACATATTATATATTTAGATGTATTTGTTTACTTTGGGAAGGAACATTCTTAATTCTCGTCAATTAAAATTAACTATATAATATTATTTATTTACCATTACTAACTACTAATATTTTATTACTGTTCGCACGCGACTTGCCATGCCATCCAGTTAGACGAATTAAACACATCGTTTCATTCATATAGAGCTAGATTTTCAAAGGTATTTTTTTTTTTTAATTTTCATTTTCAGTCAATCTTATATATAATGTCTTTTTAATATAAAATAAACTTAACATGTTCGTTAGTAATGTTAATTATAGGCAAGTCACGCTTGCTCGACATCAATGCATGGGAGGAGTTAATTAATTATCGGAAAGAATAAATAAATAAATCGCCGCGTTAAGAACATGACGAGAGTCAGGCATAATAAATATATTGATTGATAGATAGATACCTATCCAATCGAAACTTATGTGCGTGTGTGTACAACTGCAACCACTACTACCTCTGTTCGTTTAGAAACTAAATTTCCATTATATTTTTATACATTGATTATAATGTATATATATATGTAAAATATATTATTGCGATATATATTGTGGCCCTGAAAAGGGCCTTTTTTTAGGTGTGTTAACGTTGTCCCCTTGTACGTCGTTCTTTTCGTCGACAGACGAAAGAAAGGAAAGCGGAGAGAGACACGCGGCTCCTAAGCCTTCTTCTCGGTCTTCTTTGGCAGGAGAACCGCCTGAATGTTAGGCAGTACACCGCCCTGTGCGATGGTCACGCCAGAGAGCAACTTGTTCAACTCCTCGTCGTTCCGTATCGCCAATTGTAAATGCCTAGGGATGATCCTAGTTTTCTTGTTGTCCCTGGCGGCGTTACCCGCCAACTCGAGAACTTCGGCGGCCAGATATTCCATCACGGCGGCGAGGTACACGGGTGCACCGGCACCGACGCGCTCGGCATAGTTGCCGTTCCTCAACAGTCTGTGAATACGCCCCACAGGAAACTGGAGACCGGCGCGATTAGAGCGAGACTTTACCTTGCCCTTTACTTTTCCACCTTTGCCGCGACCGGACATTATTGAAGTTTTGTTATTAAACTATATGAACACTAGAAAAGACACGTCCGACCGATGCGAACGTGACCGAAGCGAGAGTGCCTGTGCGACTGAACGTCATCGAAAAAAAACGCACCGGTTTTATACTTGTGTATCGTGCGTTCGAACCGAGCGACATTACGTCTAAGAAGTGGGACGGAGAGAGAGATAGAGACGGCGAGCGAGATAGACGCACACGACCAAGGAAAACTATTTACTTACATAATATTATTATATACTATTAGGTGTATGGTGTTATTGATTGTATTTGTAAACCACCAATGCATATATCATAATAATAATAATATCCATCCAAGTATTAAAAAAAAAAAAAAAAAAAAAAAAAAAAAACTATGTACCTACCTATGAAAGTTATCTGTCAAAACTATTATTAAGTACCTATCTGTATTCTGTATACCTGTGCGATATTAACTAGCTTTATCGGTGTTGTTTTTTATTGAGGCGAAATTTTAGGTTGATTTGAAAAGCAAACGAAAGGATAAGAAGTCGGGCGGAAACCGCGCGGGGGGGGAGAGGAGCGTTTTTTTTTTTTTTTTTAAATATATCGTCGTGCGTGTGTGTGTGTGTGCATATATCGTACGACCGAGGCGGCTACCGCGTGAAAGGATAGCGGAAACCAGTTTTCTATTCGTGATGATATACATCGTCATCAATCTGTGGAACATCTGTTAGCCCTGAAAAGGGCTTTTTGGTTGGTAGGCACGGCGGCACACCCCGCACACACCGCCCACAGCAACACCACGAAGGCGCGAGCGAGCGGCGCGTTCACTGGGCCGTCGGCGGCGGCGGTTCGCTCGGAGCGGAGCGGAGGTGTCGTCTCTGTCGCGTCCCGTCGTTTACTTCTTCGCAGCGGAGGTCTTCTTCGCGGCCGCCTTCGACTTGGGTGTGGCCGCTGCGGCCTTCTTCGGCTTGGGCGCTTTCGGTTTCTTGGTGGGCGGCTTCGCGGTCTTCTTGGCCTTCGGCGCGGCGCCCTTGCCCTTCGCGGGGGCGGCGGTCTTCTTCGACGCGGCGGCGGCCGGCTTCTTCTTGGCTGCGGCGGCTTTCTTGTCCCTCGTCGCCGCCGAGCCGGCGGCCTTCGACTTGGACGGCGAAGCGGCCGACGCGGAAGCGGCGGCGCCCTTCTTCCCCTTCGCGGCGGCAGCGGGGGCGACCTTCTTCGACTTGCCAGAAGACGCGGTGCCGGTCTCGTCGCCGTCGGCGGCCGCCTTGCCGGCGGACCTCTTCTTGGCTCCGGCGGCCGGTTTCTTCGACGCGGACGACTTGGATTCCAACTTGAACGATCCCGATGCGCCCTTGCCTTTGGTCTGGATCAACGCACCCGATTCGACGGCGCTCTTGAGGTACTTCCTAATGAACGGCGCAAGTTTCTCGGCGTCGACTTTATATGTCGCCGTTATGTATTTCTTGATGGCCTGAAGCGACGATCCGCTGCGCTCCTTGAGCTCCGTAATCGCGTTAGTGACCATCTCTGAAGTCTTCGGGTGTGTCGGCTTGGCCTTTGGCTTTTTCGCGCCGGCCGCGGCTGCGGACGCCTTCGGTTTCTTCGCCGGCGTCGCGGGGGCCGGGGTTTCGGCTGCTACTGCTGTGTCTGCCATTTTTTTTTTTTTTTTTTTTTTTCCTCTTTAAACGAATACAAACAAACAAACAAACTACCACGAACGATTGATTAGTTTAATCCCACGGGAGAGCTGGCTGTGAGAAATACAACAACAAACGAATATGGTTACTCAAACTCGAAAGTAGATGGCGCCAGGTGAAAAGTCGACCTCATCGGCTCAGGGCAATACCGAATCGACGACCGCGACGTCGAGATACATTTTCTCGTACGAACGCTTACAACTTTTCACTAGCACGGATCTGTTTAAACACACTTTTAACGTTTTTCAAATATTCATAGAGCAATTCGAGACGTGATAATCTACAATATTTGAGTTTAGCGGTGTTATAAAGCCGTTTGCAAAACATTCGTCCCGGTAATATTCTCAATAAACTTGTTTATATTCACGACAGCATACGATGCATACGCGGGGTCCCGTTTAAAACTTATTTTTCTTATTATAAATGTGTATTGTTATAGATTTTCATTAAATAAATGAATTATAAACATCCCGAGGTTCCGACGTATAAACTTCCTCCGCGCGCAATACTATTTTTTTCATCGAATAATCGATGAAAAGTTTAGGGTCGTAAAACATTACTACCGCGAAACCTCTGTGAGGAACTAGGCATACGAATAAAAACGTGCAACTGTTTCGTATAATCGTGTAAATATTAAACGATCTTATTTATTATTTACTAGTAACTACTGCACTATAATAATATACGTAATGATGATCTAATCTTTTTTTTTTTTTAATCTATTTATGTAGTAACCAACACTTATCATTTCAATTGATCACACAAGTAAGACGAGACAGGTCTTAAATTAATTAATAATAATAATAGTAATAATAATAATAACAACAAAACAATACACATGGGTGAAAAGAAAGGGGGAGAAAAAAAAAAAAAGATATTAAGAATAAAGTAAAAAAAAAAAAAAATACTAATAATATAGTATAACAACAACAACAACAACTACTACTATTTGTTTTTTTTTTACTTCATCAAAACGAAAAAAAAAAAAAAAAAAAAAAAAAAAAATAGTAACAATATGAGAGAATTTCTCAAGAACATATCAATTGTCCTTATATAAATATATAAAATTGATTGAGCCCCACCGTAATGATACGTTGATAGCTTTTAATACATAGTAAAAGAGATGAATAATAAATAATATGCTTTCTTGTACTTTCCGAGTGTTTAGCACAACATTTAGTTGTGAACGTTTAACATTATTTATATTTATGCGTGACGTTAGGCCTCATGAACGCCGCACGTGCTTGTGCTTAAGTATTATAATTAGCTACCTATATACAGACAGAATCTATTGTGTTAAGTGTGCATAAGAGCCGACTCCTGTTCGTTATAGAAAAACTTTCAGGGCAGGGTTATAATACTTTTGAATAAATTGCGGCCCTGAAAAGGGCCTTTTTCTTGTACAATTCTTCCGAATCTCGTATAGTATGATATTGTGGTGGTAAGCAAGAGAATCCATCTCTTTTAACCGCCGAAACCGTACAGAGTGCGCCCCTGACGTTTCAAGGCGTACACCACGTCCATGGCGGTGACGGTTTTCCTTTTTGCGTGCTCCGTGTAAGTGACTGCATCGCGGATAACGTTCTCAAGAAACACCTTTAGCACGCCGCGTGTCTCTTCGTATATAAGACCGGAGATACGTTTGACGCCGCCTCTTCTGGCCAAACGACGGATGGCGGGCTTGGTGATACCCTGGATGTTGTCACGGAGTACCTTTCTATGACGCTTGGCTCCTCCTTTACCCAGACCCTTTCCACCTTTGCCACGACCGGTCATCTTGATATGCACACGCAACGACTGACAGAGATCAACTAAAAAACAGGCGCGATCACCTCGGGCTCTTATATATACTGGATTGAGGTTGGAACGGTGAGGGGGGAGGGGAGGGGAGGGGAAAGGGGGGGGGGGGGGGGGGTGGTGTGTGTGTTTTGTTGTGTTTTCGATCGGCGGCTTGTGTCTCGTGTGGAGTGCCAACGCAGAGCTTCCTCGCTAGTTAGTGACAGCAATACATAATTAATATTAATTACATAGATATATTATTAAACATTACAATTTAGTTTTATACACACGCACCAATTATGATAGTTATCATTATTATTTTTCTCCCTTTACAAATACATTTACGCCCATGAAGGCTTTATTCATCAGAATTCCTGAATGAACATGTGGATAAATTGGTGTATATATGTATGTATGTATATATATATATATATATATATATATATATATATATTTTTTTTTTTAATATTACTTATGACCATTTCATCATCTGATCCTGCATAACAAGCGTGCATGTCGTCATTTATGCTTAGAGTCATTCGTGTGTGTGTATATAATTGCAGTCGATTAAAATACCCTTGTGAGGTCTCAAAGAAAAACATTCGAATTTATTGCGGCCCTGAAAAGGGCCTTTTGATGAGTCGTGTAATTATTTATTCCGCTACTCGGTCCGTTTGCGGGAAGAACGGAGGCGTTTAAGCGCGCTCGCCACGAATCCTGCGAGCAAGTTGGATGTCCTTTGGCATTATGGTTACTCGCTTGGCGTGAATAGCGCACAGGTTGGTGTCCTCGAAGAGCCCGACCAGGTAAGCCTCGCTAGCCTCCTGCAGTGCCATCACTGCGGAACTCTGGAAACGGAGATCAGTCTTGAAATCTTGAGCGATCTCGCGCACCAAACGCTGGAAAGGCAACTTGCGAATCAGCAGCTCGGTGCTCTTCTGGTAACGACGGATCTCACGAAGGGCCACCGTGCCGGGCCTGTAGCGATGGGGCTTCTTAACACCGCCGGTGGCCGGCGCGCTCTTTCGTGCCGCCTTGGTTGCCAGCTGCTTACGTGGGGCTTTGCCGCCGGTCGACTTGCGCGCGGTTTGCTTTGTACGAGCCATTTGGAGTAGGCACTGCTAACTATTTAATCGAATAATTAAAAAAAGGGGGGGGGACAGAAATGAAAAAGAGACAATCTACGAACCGTACGTTCCGGTCGACGCGACGAAGACGAATAAAAACACGCCGCGCTTTGTTCGCGTCTATATATACAATTTCTGTCGCTAGGTGTCGGAGGGGGTGCGGGGAAGTGGGAGGGGGGGAAGCCGCTGGCCTCTAGGCCGGCGCCGCGCTGCGCGCGACGCCGGCCCCCCGCGCCCGCCCGCCCGCCCGCCCGCCCGGTCGCGCCCGCGACCCGACGACCCGACGACCCGACGGCGGGGGGGCGGATGACCGCGCGTCGCGCCACAGCCCGACGACGAGCGACGACCAAAAAAAAAAAAAAAAAAAAAAAAAAAGCTCATCACACCCTCCGTCATCCATCATCCCCATATAGTTGACTCATGCTCACATGCTCACATGCTCATAATTATCATCTCATATCTCGCCATCTCGGCGGCTAACCGAAAACCTACCTCAAATCAACAAATCAACAACGCCACAGCGCCCAGAGTGCCTCGCCTCCCGCCTCCCGCCTCCCCTACCCCGTATGTACCTACCACTTACCATCTACCATCTACCACATTCATTTCTCATTCAATATTATTTATATATATTTTTTTTTTATAATCATTATTTATCTCTCTCATTCATTCATTCAATCAAACAATCAAATAAATAAATAACTATACAAATCTATCCATCTATCCATCTATGTATGTATGTATGTATGTATGTATAACTTGGGACTTGACTTTCGATACTCACTGTAATATACGAATACATATTTTTTATTTTATTTCATTTCATTTCATTTCATAGAAAACATTTTGTGGCCCTGAAAAGGGCCTTTTGCTTTTGCTTTTTATTTTTCCCATAATTATACCATGCCGATGAACGTTTACGTTTACGTTTACTTCGAGCTTGTATACTTGGTGACGGCCTTTGTTCCCTCGCTGACTGCGTGCTTCGCCAACTCGCCGGGAAGTAACAGTCTTACGGACGTTTGCACCTCCCTAGAGGTGATGGTCGACCTCTTGTTGTAGTGAGCGAGCCTGGACGCCTCGGCGGCGATGCGCTCGAAGATGTCGTTCACGAAGCTGTTCATTATCGACATCGCTTTACTCGAAATACCGGTGTCGGGGTGCACCTGCTTGAGAACCTTGTAGATGTAGATCGCGTAGCTCTCCTTCCTCTTGTGCTTCTTCTTTCTCTTGTCGGTCTTAGAGATGTTCTTCTGGGCCTTGCCAGATTTCTTGGCCGCCTTTCCGCTTGTCTTCGGCGGCATGGTGTGCTACTTTTCCTTTTCTTCAAACTTGTACCAACGAACGAACGAACGATCGGAGGGAGCGCGCGCGCGTACGGTCTCACGGTTGCGAGCGTACTGGATGACTCCGACATTTCGCGTTTTAAATTTAAAGCGGAGCCCCGCATACGTCACGCACCGTGTCGTAGTATATGATTCACCCGCAGTAACCAATCAGAGGGCGAGAGAAATGCTACCATTTCATAATTTGTATCGAATCTATTGTTATTAAATTTTTTTTTATTTTTTTTTATTTCATTTCAACGCATGAAACAAGATTATCAAATTATAATTCAATATGTTAGTGTTAGTGTTAGTATCCCACGGATCTACGTACGCGCAACATATTATATATTTAGATGTATTTGTTTACTTTGGGAAGGAACATTCTTAATTCTCGTCAATTAAAATTAACTATATAATATTATTTATTTACCATTACTAACTACTAATATTTTATTACTGTTCGCACGCGACTTGCCATGCCATCCAGTTAGACGAATTAAACACATCGTTTCATTCATATAGAGCTAGATTTTCAAAGGTATTTTTTTTTTTTAATTTTCATTTTCAGTCAATCTTATATATAATGTCTTTTTAATATAAAATAAACTTAACATGTTCGTTAGTAATGTTAATTATAGGCAAGTCACGCTTGCTCGACATCAATGCATGGGAGGAGTTAATTAATTATCGGAAAGAATAAATAAATAAATCGCCGCGTTAAGAACATGACGAGAGTCAGGCATAATAAATATATTGATTGATAGATAGATACCTATCCAATCGAAACTTATGTGCGTGTGTGTACAACTGCAACCACTACTACCTCTGTTCGTTTAGAAACTAAATTTCCATTATATTTTTATACATTGATTATAATGTATATATATATGTAAAATATATTATTGCGATATATATTGTGGCCCTGAAAAGGGCCTTTTTTTAGGTGTGTTAACGTTGTCCCCTTGTACGTCGTTCTTTTCGTCGACAGACGAAAGAAAGGAAAGCGGAGAGAGACACGCGGCTCCTAAGCCTTCTTCTCGGTCTTCTTTGGCAGGAGAACCGCCTGAATGTTAGGCAGTACACCGCCCTGTGCGATGGTCACGCCAGAGAGCAACTTGTTCAACTCCTCGTCGTTCCGTATCGCCAATTGTAAATGCCTAGGGATGATCCTAGTTTTCTTGTTGTCCCTGGCGGCGTTACCCGCCAACTCGAGAACTTCGGCGGCCAGATATTCCATCACGGCGGCGAGGTACACGGGTGCACCGGCACCGACGCGCTCGGCATAGTTGCCGTTCCTCAACAGTCTGTGAATACGCCCCACAGGAAACTGGAGACCGGCGCGATTAGAGCGAGACTTTACCTTGCCCTTTACTTTTCCACCTTTGCCGCGACCGGACATTATTGAAGTTTTGTTATTAAACTATATGAACACTAGAAAAGACACGTCCGACCGATGCGAACGTGACCGAAGCGAGAGTGCCTGTGCGACTGAACGTCATCGAAAAAAAACGCACCGGTTTTATACTTGTGTATCGTGCGTTCGAACCGAGCGACATTACGTCTAAGAAGTGGGACGGAGAGAGAGATAGAGACGGCGAGCGAGATAGACGCACACGACCAAGGAAAACTATTTACTTACATAATATTATTATATACTATTAGGTGTATGGTGTTATTGATTGTATTTGTAAACCACCAATGCATATATCATAATAATAATAATATCCATCCAAGTATTAAAAAAAAAAAAAAAAAAAAAAAAAAAAAAACTATGTACCTACCTATGAAAGTTATCTGTCAAAACTATTATTAAGTACCTATCTGTATTCTGTATACCTGTGCGATATTAACTAGCTTTATCGGTGTTGTTTTTTATTGAGGCGAAATTTTAGGTTGATTTGAAAAGCAAACGAAAGGATAAGAAGTCGGGCGGAAACCGCGCGGGGGGGGAGAGGAGCGTTTTTTTTTTTTTTTTTAAATATATCGTCGTGCGTGTGTGTGTGTGTGCATATATCGTACGACCGAGGCGGCTACCGCGTGAAAGGATAGCGGAAACCAGTTTTCTATTCGTGATGATATACATCGTCATCAATCTGTGGAACATCTGTTAGCCCTGAAAAGGGCTTTTTGGTTGGTAGGCACGGCGGCACACCCCGCACACACCGCCCACAGCAACACCACGAAGGCGCGAGCGAGCGGCGCGTTCACTGGGCCGTCGGCGGCGGCGGTTCGCTCGGAGCGGAGCGGAGGTGTCGTCTCTGTCGCGTCCCGTCGTTTACTTCTTCGCAGCGGAGGTCTTCTTCGCGGCCGCCTTCGACTTGGGTGTGGCCGCTGCGGCCTTCTTCGGCTTGGGCGCTTTCGGTTTCTTGGTGGGCGGCTTCGCGGTCTTCTTGGCCTTCGGCGCGGCGCCCTTGCCCTTCGCGGGGGCGGCGGTCTTCTTCGACGCGGCGGCGGCCGGCTTCTTCTTGGCTGCGGCGGCTTTCTTGTCCCTCGTCGCCGCCGAGCCGGCGGCCTTCGACTTGGACGGCGAAGCGGCCGACGCGGAAGCGGCGGCGCCCTTCTTCCCCTTCGCGGCGGCAGCGGGGGCGACCTTCTTCGACTTGCCAGAAGACGCGGTGCCGGTCTCGTCGCCGTCGGCGGCCGCCTTGCCGGCGGACCTCTTCTTGGCTCCGGCGGCCGGTTTCTTCGACGCGGACGACTTGGATTCCAACTTGAACGATCCCGATGCGCCCTTGCCTTTGGTCTGGATCAACGCACCCGATTCGACGGCGCTCTTGAGGTACTTCCTAATGAACGGCGCAAGTTTCTCGGCGTCGACTTTATATGTCGCCGTTATGTATTTCTTGATGGCCTGAAGCGACGATCCGCTGCGCTCCTTGAGCTCCGTAATCGCGTTAGTGACCATCTCTGAAGTCTTCGGGTGTGTCGGCTTGGCCTTTGGCTTTTTCGCGCCGGCCGCGGCTGCGGACGCCTTCGGTTTCTTCGCCGGCGTCGCGGGGGCCGGGGTTTCGGCTGCTACTGCTGTGTCTGCCATTTTTTTTTTTTTTTTTTTTTTTCCTCTTTAAACGAATACAAACAAACAAACAAACTACCACGAACGATTGATTAGTTTAATCCCACGGGAGAGCTGGCTGTGAGAAATACAACAACAAACGAATATGGTTACTCAAACTCGAAAGTAGATGGCGCCAGGTGAAAAGTCGACCTCATCGGCTCAGGGCAATACCGAATCGACGACCGCGACGTCGAGATACATTTTCTCGTACGAACGCTTACAACTTTTCACTAGCACGGATCTGTTTAAACACACTTTTAACGTTTTTCAAATATTCATAGAGCAATTCGAGACGTGATAATCTACAATATTTGAGTTTAGCGGTGTTATAAAGCCGTTTGCAAAACATTCGTCCCGGTAATATTCTCAATAAACTTGTTTATATTCACGACAGCATACGATGCATACGCGGGGTCCCGTTTAAAACTTATTTTTCTTATTATAAATGTGTATTGTTATAGATTTTCATTAAATAAATGAATTATAAACATCCCGAGGTTCCGACGTATAAACTTCCTCCGCGCGCAATACTATTTTTTTCATCGAATAATCGATGAAAAGTTTAGGGTCGTAAAACATTACTACCGCGAAACCTCTGTGAGGAACTAGGCATACGAATAAAAACGTGCAACTGTTTCGTATAATCGTGTAAATATTAAACGATCTTATTTATTATTTACTAGTAACTACTGCACTATAATAATATACGTAATGATGATCTAATCTTTTTTTTTTTTTAATCTATTTATGTAGTAACCAACACTTATCATTTCAATTGATCACACAAGTAAGACGAGACAGGTCTTAAATTAATTAATAATAATAATAGTAATAATAATAATAACAACAAAACAATACACATGGGTGAAAAGAAAGGGGGAGAAAAAAAAAAAAAGATATTAAGAATAAAGTAAAAAAAAAAAAAAATACTAATAATATAGTATAACAACAACAACAACAACTACTACTATTTGTTTTTTTTTTACTTCATCAAAACGAAAAAAAAAAAAAAAAAAAAAAAAAAAAATAGTAACAATATGAGAGAATTTCTCAAGAACATATCAATTGTCCTTATATAAATATATAAAATTGATTGAGCCCCACCGTAATGATACGTTGATAGCTTTTAATACATAGTAAAAGAGATGAATAATAAATAATATGCTTTCTTGTACTTTCCGAGTGTTTAGCACAACATTTAGTTGTGAACGTTTAACATTATTTATATTTATGCGTGACGTTAGGCCTCATGAACGCCGCACGTGCTTGTGCTTAAGTATTATAATTAGCTACCTATATACAGACAGAATCTATTGTGTTAAGTGTGCATAAGAGCCGACTCCTGTTCGTTATAGAAAAACTTTCAGGGCAGGGTTATAATACTTTTGAATAAATTGCGGCCCTGAAAAGGGCCTTTTTCTTGTACAATTCTTCCGAATCTCGTATAGTATGATATTGTGGTGGTAAGCAAGAGAATCCATCTCTTTTAACCGCCGAAACCGTACAGAGTGCGCCCCTGACGTTTCAAGGCGTACACCACGTCCATGGCGGTGACGGTTTTCCTTTTTGCGTGCTCCGTGTAAGTGACTGCATCGCGGATAACGTTCTCAAGAAACACCTTTAGCACGCCGCGTGTCTCTTCGTATATAAGACCGGAGATACGTTTGACGCCGCCTCTTCTGGCCAAACGACGGATGGCGGGCTTGGTGATACCCTGGATGTTGTCACGGAGTACCTTTCTATGACGCTTGGCTCCTCCTTTACCCAGACCCTTTCCACCTTTGCCACGACCGGTCATCTTGATATGCACACGCAACGACTGACAGAGATCAACTAAAAAACAGGCGCGATCACCTCGGGCTCTTATATATACTGGATTGAGGTTGGAACGGTGAGGGGGGAGGGGAGGGGGGGGGAGGGGAGGGGGGGGGGGGGTTGGTGTGTGTGTTTTGTTGTGTTTTCGATCGGCGGCTTGTGTCTCGTGTGGAGTGCCAACGCAGAGCTTCCTCGCTAGTTAGTGACAGCAATACATAATTAATATTAATTACATAGATATATTATTAAACATTACAATTTAGTTTTATACACACGCACCAATTATGATAGTTATCATTATTATTTTTCTCCCTTTACAAATACATTTACGCCCATGAAGGCTTTATTCATCAGAATTCCTGAATGAACATGTGGATAAATTGGTGTATATATGTATGTATGTATATATATATATATATATATATATATATATATATATATTTTTTTTTTTAATATTACTTATGACCATTTCATCATCTGATCCTGCATAACAAGCGTGCATGTCGTCATTTATGCTTAGAGTCATTCGTGTGTGTGTATATAATTGCAGTCGATTAAAATACCCTTGTGAGGTCTCAAAGAAAAACATTCGAATTTATTGCGGCCCTGAAAAGGGCCTTTTGATGAGTCGTGTAATTATTTATTCCGCTACTCGGTCCGTTTGCGGGAAGAACGGAGGCGTTTAAGCGCGCTCGCCACGAATCCTGCGAGCAAGTTGGATGTCCTTTGGCATTATGGTTACTCGCTTGGCGTGAATAGCGCACAGGTTGGTGTCCTCGAAGAGCCCGACCAGGTAAGCCTCGCTAGCCTCCTGCAGTGCCATCACTGCGGAACTCTGGAAACGGAGATCAGTCTTGAAATCTTGAGCGATCTCGCGCACCAAACGCTGGAAAGGCAACTTGCGAATCAGCAGCTCGGTGCTCTTCTGGTAACGACGGATCTCACGAAGGGCCACCGTGCCGGGCCTGTAGCGATGGGGCTTCTTAACACCGCCGGTGGCCGGCGCGCTCTTTCGTGCCGCCTTGGTTGCCAGCTGCTTACGTGGGGCTTTGCCGCCGGTCGACTTGCGCGCGGTTTGCTTTGTACGAGCCATTTGGAGTAGGCACTGCTAACTATTTAATCGAATAATTAAAAAAAGGGGGGGGGACAGAAATGAAAAAGAGACAATCTACGAACCGTACGTTCCGGTCGACGCGACGAAGACGAATAAAAACACGCCGCGCTTTGTTCGCGTCTATATATACAATTTCTGTCGCTAGGTGTCGGAGGGGGTGCGGGGAAGTGGGAGGGGGGGAAGCCGCTGGCCTCTAGGCCGGCGCCGCGCTGCGCGCGACGCCGGCCCCCCGCGCCCGCCCGCCCGCCCGCCCGCCCGGTCGCGCCCGCGACCCGACGACCCGACGACCCGACGGCGGGGGGGCGGATGACCGCGCGTCGCGCCACAGCCCGACGACGAGCGACGACCAAAAAAAAAAAAAAAAAAAAAAAAAAAAGCTCATCACACCCTCCGTCATCCATCATCCCCATATAGTTGACTCATGCTCACATGCTCACATGCTCATAATTATCATCTCATATCTCGCCATCTCGGCGGCTAACCGAAAACCTACCTCAAATCAACAAATCAACAACGCCACAGCGCCCAGAGTGCCTCGCCTCCCGCCTCCCGCCTCCCCTACCCCGTATGTACCTACCACTTACCATCTACCATCTACCACATTCATTTCTCATTCAATATTATTTATATATATTTTTTTTTTATAATCATTATTTATCTCTCTCATTCATTCATTCAATCAAACAATCAAATAAATAAATAACTATACAAATCTATCCATCTATCCATCTATGTATGTATGTATGTATGTATGTATAACTTGGGACTTGACTTTCGATACTCACTGTAATATACGAATACATATTTTTTATTTTATTTCATTTCATTTCATTTCATAGAAAACATTTTGTGGCCCTGAAAAGGGCCTTTTGCTTTTGCTTTTTATTTTTCCCATAATTATACCATGCCGATGAACGTTTACGTTTACGTTTACTTCGAGCTTGTATACTTGGTGACGGCCTTTGTTCCCTCGCTGACTGCGTGCTTCGCCAACTCGCCGGGAAGTAACAGTCTTACGGACGTTTGCACCTCCCTAGAGGTGATGGTCGACCTCTTGTTGTAGTGAGCGAGCCTGGACGCCTCGGCGGCGATGCGCTCGAAGATGTCGTTCACGAAGCTGTTCATTATCGACATCGCTTTACTCGAAATACCGGTGTCGGGGTGCACCTGCTTGAGAACCTTGTAGATGTAGATCGCGTAGCTCTCCTTCCTCTTGTGCTTCTTCTTTCTCTTGTCGGTCTTAGAGATGTTCTTCTGGGCCTTGCCAGATTTCTTGGCCGCCTTTCCGCTTGTCTTCGGCGGCATGGTGTGCTACTTTTCCTTTTCTTCAAACTTGTACCAACGAACGAACGAACGATCGGAGGGAGCGCGCGCGCGTACGGTCTCACGGTTGCGAGCGTACTGGATGACTCCGACATTTCGCGTTTTAAATTTAAAGCGGAGCCCCGCATACGTCACGCACCGTGTCGTAGTATATGATTCACCCGCAGTAACCAATCAGAGGGCGAGAGAAATGCTACCATTTCATAATTTGTATCGAATCTATTGTTATTAAATTTTTTTTTATTTTTTTTTATTTCATTTCAACGCATGAAACAAGATTATCAAATTATAATTCAATATGTTAGTGTTAGTGTTAGTATCCCACGGATCTACGTACGCGCAACATATTATATATTTAGATGTATTTGTTTACTTTGGGAAGGAACATTCTTAATTCTCGTCAATTAAAATTAACTATATAATATTATTTATTTACCATTACTAACTACTAATATTTTATTACTGTTCGCACGCGACTTGCCATGCCATCCAGTTAGACGAATTAAACACATCGTTTCATTCATATAGAGCTAGATTTTCAAAGGTATTTTTTTTTTTTAATTTTCATTTTCAGTCAATCTTATATATAATGTCTTTTTAATATAAAATAAACTTAACATGTTCGTTAGTAATGTTAATTATAGGCAAGTCACGCTTGCTCGACATCAATGCATGGGAGGAGTTAATTAATTATCGGAAAGAATAAATAAATAAATCGCCGCGTTAAGAACATGACGAGAGTCAGGCATAATAAATATATTGATTGATAGATAGATACCTATCCAATCGAAACTTATGTGCGTGTGTGTACAACTGCAACCACTACTACCTCTGTTCGTTTAGAAACTAAATTTCCATTATATTTTTATACATTGATTATAATGTATATATATATGTAAAATATATTATTGCGATATATATTGTGGCCCTGAAAAGGGCCTTTTTTTAGGTGTGTTAACGTTGTCCCCTTGTACGTCGTTCTTTTCGTCGACAGACGAAAGAAAGGAAAGCGGAGAGAGACACGCGGCTCCTAAGCCTTCTTCTCGGTCTTCTTTGGCAGGAGAACCGCCTGAATGTTAGGCAGTACACCGCCCTGTGCGATGGTCACGCCAGAGAGCAACTTGTTCAACTCCTCGTCGTTCCGTATCGCCAATTGTAAATGCCTAGGGATGATCCTAGTTTTCTTGTTGTCCCTGGCGGCGTTACCCGCCAACTCGAGAACTTCGGCGGCCAGATATTCCATCACGGCGGCGAGGTACACGGGTGCACCGGCACCGACGCGCTCGGCATAGTTGCCGTTCCTCAACAGTCTGTGAATACGCCCCACAGGAAACTGGAGACCGGCGCGATTAGAGCGAGACTTTACCTTGCCCTTTACTTTTCCACCTTTGCCGCGACCGGACATTATTGAAGTTTTGTTATTAAACTATATGAACACTAGAAAAGACACGTCCGACCGATGCGAACGTGACCGAAGCGAGAGTGCCTGTGCGACTGAACGTCATCGAAAAAAAACGCACCGGTTTTATACTTGTGTATCGTGCGTTCGAACCGAGCGACATTACGTCTAAGAAGTGGGACGGAGAGAGAGATAGAGACGGCGAGCGAGATAGACGCACACGACCAAGGAAAACTATTTACTTACATAATATTATTATATACTATTAGGTGTATGGTGTTATTGATTGTATTTGTAAACCACCAATGCATATATCATAATAATAATAATATCCATCCAAGTATTAAAAAAAAAAAAAAAAAAAAAAAAAAAAAAACTATGTACCTACCTATGAAAGTTATCTGTCAAAACTATTATTAAGTACCTATCTGTATTCTGTATACCTGTGCGATATTAACTAGCTTTATCGGTGTTGTTTTTTATTGAGGCGAAATTTTAGGTTGATTTGAAAAGCAAACGAAAGGATAAGAAGTCGGGCGGAAACCGCGCGGGGGGGGAGAGGAGCGTTTTTTTTTTTTTTTTTAAATATATCGTCGTGCGTGTGTGTGTGTGTGCATATATCGTACGACCGAGGCGGCTACCGCGTGAAAGGATAGCGGAAACCAGTTTTCTATTCGTGATGATATACATCGTCATCAATCTGTGGAACATCTGTTAGCCCTGAAAAGGGCTTTTTGGTTGGTAGGCACGGCGGCACACCCCGCACACACCGCCCACAGCAACACCACGAAGGCGCGAGCGAGCGGCGCGTTCACTGGGCCGTCGGCGGCGGCGGTTCGCTCGGAGCGGAGCGGAGGTGTCGTCTCTGTCGCGTCCCGTCGTTTACTTCTTCGCAGCGGAGGTCTTCTTCGCGGCCGCCTTCGACTTGGGTGTGGCCGCTGCGGCCTTCTTCGGCTTGGGCGCTTTCGGTTTCTTGGTGGGCGGCTTCGCGGTCTTCTTGGCCTTCGGCGCGGCGCCCTTGCCCTTCGCGGGGGCGGCGGTCTTCTTCGACGCGGCGGCGGCCGGCTTCTTCTTGGCTGCGGCGGCTTTCTTGTCCCTCGTCGCCGCCGAGCCGGCGGCCTTCGACTTGGACGGCGAAGCGGCCGACGCGGAAGCGGCGGCGCCCTTCTTCCCCTTCGCGGCGGCAGCGGGGGCGACCTTCTTCGACTTGCCAGAAGACGCGGTGCCGGTCTCGTCGCCGTCGGCGGCCGCCTTGCCGGCGGACCTCTTCTTGGCTCCGGCGGCCGGTTTCTTCGACGCGGACGACTTGGATTCCAACTTGAACGATCCCGATGCGCCCTTGCCTTTGGTCTGGATCAACGCACCCGATTCGACGGCGCTCTTGAGGTACTTCCTAATGAACGGCGCAAGTTTCTCGGCGTCGACTTTATATGTCGCCGTTATGTATTTCTTGATGGCCTGAAGCGACGATCCGCTGCGCTCCTTGAGCTCCGTAATCGCGTTAGTGACCATCTCTGAAGTCTTCGGGTGTGTCGGCTTGGCCTTTGGCTTTTTCGCGCCGGCCGCGGCTGCGGACGCCTTCGGTTTCTTCGCCGGCGTCGCGGGGGCCGGGGTTTCGGCTGCTACTGCTGTGTCTGCCATTTTTTTTTTTTTTTTTTTTTTTCCTCTTTAAACGAATACAAACAAACAAACAAACTACCACGAACGATTGATTAGTTTAATCCCACGGGAGAGCTGGCTGTGAGAAATACAACAACAAACGAATATGGTTACTCAAACTCGAAAGTAGATGGCGCCAGGTGAAAAGTCGACCTCATCGGCTCAGGGCAATACCGAATCGACGACCGCGACGTCGAGATACATTTTCTCGTACGAACGCTTACAACTTTTCACTAGCACGGATCTGTTTAAACACACTTTTAACGTTTTTCAAATATTCATAGAGCAATTCGAGACGTGATAATCTACAATATTTGAGTTTAGCGGTGTTATAAAGCCGTTTGCAAAACATTCGTCCCGGTAATATTCTCAATAAACTTGTTTATATTCACGACAGCATACGATGCATACGCGGGGTCCCGTTTAAAACTTATTTTTCTTATTATAAATGTGTATTGTTATAGATTTTCATTAAATAAATGAATTATAAACATCCCGAGGTTCCGACGTATAAACTTCCTCCGCGCGCAATACTATTTTTTTCATCGAATAATCGATGAAAAGTTTAGGGTCGTAAAACATTACTACCGCGAAACCTCTGTGAGGAACTAGGCATACGAATAAAAACGTGCAACTGTTTCGTATAATCGTGTAAATATTAAACGATCTTATTTATTATTTACTAGTAACTACTGCACTATAATAATATACGTAATGATGATCTAATCTTTTTTTTTTTTTAATCTATTTATGTAGTAACCAACACTTATCATTTCAATTGATCACACAAGTAAGACGAGACAGGTCTTAAATTAATTAATAATAATAATAGTAATAATAATAATAACAACAAAACAATACACATGGGTGAAAAGAAAGGGGGAGAAAAAAAAAAAAAGATATTAAGAATAAAGTAAAAAAAAAAAAAAATACTAATAATATAGTATAACAACAACAACAACAACTACTACTATTTGTTTTTTTTTTACTTCATCAAAACGAAAAAAAAAAAAAAAAAAAAAAAAAAAAAATAGTAACAATATGAGAGAATTTCTCAAGAACATATCAATTGTCCTTATATAAATATATAAAATTGATTGAGCCCCACCGTAATGATACGTTGATAGCTTTTAATACATAGTAAAAGAGATGAATAATAAATAATATGCTTTCTTGTACTTTCCGAGTGTTTAGCACAACATTTAGTTGTGAACGTTTAACATTATTTATATTTATGCGTGACGTTAGGCCTCATGAACGCCGCACGTGCTTGTGCTTAAGTATTATAATTAGCTACCTATATACAGACAGAATCTATTGTGTTAAGTGTGCATAAGAGCCGACTCCTGTTCGTTATAGAAAAACTTTCAGGGCAGGGTTATAATACTTTTGAATAAATTGCGGCCCTGAAAAGGGCCTTTTTCTTGTACAATTCTTCCGAATCTCGTATAGTATGATATTGTGGTGGTAAGCAAGAGAATCCATCTCTTTTAACCGCCGAAACCGTACAGAGTGCGCCCCTGACGTTTCAAGGCGTACACCACGTCCATGGCGGTGACGGTTTTCCTTTTTGCGTGCTCCGTGTAAGTGACTGCATCGCGGATAACGTTCTCAAGAAACACCTTTAGCACGCCGCGTGTCTCTTCGTATATAAGACCGGAGATACGTTTGACGCCGCCTCTTCTGGCCAAACGACGGATGGCGGGCTTGGTGATACCCTGGATGTTGTCACGGAGTACCTTTCTATGACGCTTGGCTCCTCCTTTACCCAGACCCTTTCCACCTTTGCCACGACCGGTCATCTTGATATGCACACGCAACGACTGACAGAGATCAACTAAAAAACAGGCGCGATCACCTCGGGCTCTTATATATACTGGATTGAGGTTGGAACGGTGAGGGGGGAGGGGAGGGGAGGGGAAAGGGGGGGGGGGGGGGGTGGTGTGTGTGTTTTGTTGTGTTTTCGATCGGCGGCTTGTGTCTCGTGTGGAGTGCCAACGCAGAGCTTCCTCGCTAGTTAGTGACAGCAATACATAATTAATATTAATTACATAGATATATTATTAAACATTACAATTTAGTTTTATACACACGCACCAATTATGATAGTTATCATTATTATTTTTCTCCCTTTACAAATACATTTACGCCCATGAAGGCTTTATTCATCAGAATTCCTGAATGAACATGTGGATAAATTGGTGTATATATGTATGTATGTATATATATATATATATATATATATATATATATATATATTTTTTTTTTAATATTACTTATGACCATTTCATCATCTGATCCTGCATAACAAGCGTGCATGTCGTCATTTATGCTTAGAGTCATTCGTGTGTGTGTATATAATTGCAGTCGATTAAAATACCCTTGTGAGGTCTCAAAGAAAAACATTCGAATTTATTGCGGCCCTGAAAAGGGCCTTTTGATGAGTCGTGTAATTATTTATTCCGCTACTCGGTCCGTTTGCGGGAAGAACGGAGGCGTTTAAGCGCGCTCGCCACGAATCCTGCGAGCAAGTTGGATGTCCTTTGGCATTATGGTTACTCGCTTGGCGTGAATAGCGCACAGGTTGGTGTCCTCGAAGAGCCCGACCAGGTAAGCCTCGCTAGCCTCCTGCAGTGCCATCACTGCGGAACTCTGGAAACGGAGATCAGTCTTGAAATCTTGAGCGATCTCGCGCACCAAACGCTGGAAAGGCAACTTGCGAATCAGCAGCTCGGTGCTCTTCTGGTAACGACGGATCTCACGAAGGGCCACCGTGCCGGGCCTGTAGCGATGGGGCTTCTTAACACCGCCGGTGGCCGGCGCGCTCTTTCGTGCCGCCTTGGTTGCCAGCTGCTTACGTGGGGCTTTGCCGCCGGTCGACTTGCGCGCGGTTTGCTTTGTACGAGCCATTTGGAGTAGGCACTGCTAACTATTTAATCGAATAATTAAAAAAAGGGGGGGGGACAGAAATGAAAAAGAGACAATCTACGAACCGTACGTTCCGGTCGACGCGACGAAGACGAATAAAAACACGCCGCGCTTTGTTCGCGTCTATATATACAATTTCTGTCGCTAGGTGTCGGAGGGGGTGCGGGGAAGTGGGAGGGGGGGAAGCCGCTGGCCTCTAGGCCGGCGCCGCGCTGCGCGCGACGCCGGCCCCCCGCGCCCGCCCGCCCGCCCGCCCGCCCGGTCGCGCCCGCGACCCGACGACCCGACGACCCGACGGCGGGGGGGCGGATGACCGCGCGTCGCGCCACAGCCCGACGACGAGCGACGACCAAAAAAAAAAAAAAAAAAAAAAAAAAAAAGCTCATCACACCCTCCGTCATCCATCATCCCCATATAGTTGACTCATGCTCACATGCTCACATGCTCATAATTATCATCTCATATCTCGCCATCTCGGCGGCTAACCGAAAACCTACCTCAAATCAACAAATCAACAACGCCACAGCGCCCAGAGTGCCTCGCCTCCCGCCTCCCGCCTCCCCTACCCCGTATGTACCTACCACTTACCATCTACCATCTACCACATTCATTTCTCATTCAATATTATTTATATATATTTTTTTTTTATAATCATTATTTATCTCTCTCATTCATTCATTCAATCAAACAATCAAATAAATAAATAACTATACAAATCTATCCATCTATCCATCTATGTATGTATGTATGTATGTATGTATAACTTGGGACTTGACTTTCGATACTCACTGTAATATACGAATACATATTTTTTATTTTATTTCATTTCATTTCATTTCATAGAAAACATTTTGTGGCCCTGAAAAGGGCCTTTTGCTTTTGCTTTTTATTTTTCCCATAATTATACCATGCCGATGAACGTTTACGTTTACGTTTACTTCGAGCTTGTATACTTGGTGACGGCCTTTGTTCCCTCGCTGACTGCGTGCTTCGCCAACTCGCCGGGAAGTAACAGTCTTACGGACGTTTGCACCTCCCTAGAGGTGATGGTCGACCTCTTGTTGTAGTGAGCGAGCCTGGACGCCTCGGCGGCGATGCGCTCGAAGATGTCGTTCACGAAGCTGTTCATTATCGACATCGCTTTACTCGAAATACCGGTGTCGGGGTGCACCTGCTTGAGAACCTTGTAGATGTAGATCGCGTAGCTCTCCTTTTTTTTGGAACTGGACCCAGCTGAATAGCCGCAGATGGCTGTTTCAGCGATACCGGACTTTGGGGGCTTCACGACTCCGTGGGAGCGGAGGCGTTCGGCCCGGGAGCAGCACGCTCGAGGAGGCACCTCCTGTGAGGTTCGACCTCGGCTCGACCGCTGCGGGGGATTGACTCTATATTGGGAATTAGCCGTTAAAGGCTGAAAGAGCTAAGCCAACAGGCTGAAATGATTGTTTTTTGGGGACCAATTATCGACTCCGCCGGCGGAGCCGATCCTAGTCTATCGTTACTACCGCTTCGCAACGTGTTATAGCTGGAGGAGAAGAAGCGGCGGAAGAAACTCTCCAGCAACACGCCTATGCTAATCGTGTATGGCTACTTGTGTCTGTATTGAGTGTGTGAGATTGGTGGGGTCTTACCTTTGTGTAAGAGGATCCGAGCCGGGGGCTCTCCGGCGTCTGTTCTGTCTGCGTCTGTTATGCCAGGCTGATGTTCTGAGCCTCGGGGGGTTCATGATTGCGAGGAGACGGGTGATTTTATCGGGCTCGTCAATGAGTACATTGCGAGGGCGACGATTTCTCATGGGAGCGTTCGGTGTGGGTTTATAGTTGACCGTTTCCGTCACCAGAGGGTTCGGGTGATGGGGGGCGAGGTCAAAGAATCTGCGCGATAGAGTGACTATATAATCTTTGATGGAGGGAAGCTCCAGATCGCGATGCAGGTCGGCGAGCCGCATATAGCGCGGGGCGTCGACTGCAGCACGCATAAAATGATTCTGGATTCTTTGCAGTCTCCAGATGTTTGTTTCGCTGGCGTGGCCGAAGACCACACTCGCATAGGTCATGATGGGGCGGATGCAAGTTTTGTATAGAGTCACCTTATTTCTAAGGCTCATCTTACTCTTCTTGCATATCAACGGATAGAGTCGGCCTAGGATCCAGTATGCTCTGTTCCCGGCCGCTCTGGTGTGCTTGTGGAAGTACAAGCCTTTATCGAGAGTCACACCAAGATATTTGACTTCGTTAACCCAGGGGATAACTCCGTCGTATAGCTTGATGGGCATAAGTTGGTTGGTGGGGCGAGTATTGGGTGAGAGAGAGCGACGAGAGAACATGATGGCTGCGCTCTTCTCGGGGTTCACTTCAATCCTCCATCTACGGAACCAGTCGCCTAGTTCCTTGATGGCGGCGTTGAGGTGACTGCAGATTCTGTATCTGCTGGGGTCGCTAATGAATATGGCGGTGTCATCCGCATATAGGGCTAGCTCGGTATGGGGGTGCCGTGGCATGTCGCTGGTGTACAGCGAGAAAAGTAAGGGGGAGAGCGCGGAGCCCTGAGGGACTCCCGCTGAGATGGAATGAGAGGAGGATCTAGTGCCCTCCACTCGGAATCTGAATCTACGGTCTTTGAGGAAGTCCCGTAGAATGAGTACGAGTCGGTCCGGCACACCGAGTTGATACAGCTTGTATATCAGCCCGTTGTGCCAGACCTTATCGAAGGCTTTGGCGACGTCGAAGAATACTGCGCCTGTCGGCCAGAATCTTTGTCCGCCGCGTTGAAAGTGGGAGAGGACGTGCTCCGTGATGCGGAGCACTTGCTGTGGACAAGAGTGTCTAGCTCTAAAGCCAAACTGCTCAGGGGGAATGAGATTATTGCTGAAGGCAAAATCTCTCAGTCTTGTAAGAAGGACTCGCTCATACAGTTTACCCAGCGAGCTGAGTAGACTGATGGGGCGGTAACTAGAGGGCTTTGAGGCCGGTTTGCCTGGTTTGCGGATACCGATGACTTCCGCTTCTTTCCAGGTCTTTGGAAATTGGCAATTATTTATGGCGGCATTGAAGATGCTTACCATAATTAAGATAAGTTGGGCGGGGAGGATTTTTAAAAGTTTATGGCTGATTCCATCATTGCCTGGGGCCTTGCGGGGCTTTAGGGCTTTGATGAAATCCTGTACTTCCTCAACCGTGACCGGTTCGAGTGTGGTTTCGGCCGGGAGGGAGGACCGATATTCGACCTCGGCGTCTACCTCCGATAGGTGAGACGGGTCGTTATTGGCAATATTGGGGGAGCATTGGAGCTCGAGACTTTCGGCGAGACATTCTGCCTTTTCGTCGTCATCAAACGCTTTGGTGTTATCGGGTCTCTCGAGGGGTGGCATGCTCGAGAGGGTTTCTGCTTTCAGAGATCTCGCCAGCTGCCAGTAAGCCTGGTGAGTTGGGGAGATCTCCTCCAGCAGTCGGTCCCAACGTTGGTTCCTGACCTCCTGGACACGGAGTCTGACCTGGCGTTGGAGTGCCCTGTATTGGGCTTTATTATCTGGGGAGGGGAAGCTGCCGTAGGCTCTGAATGCTGCCCTCTTGTCCCTCATCAGATCTCTGACGTCGTCCGGGAGTGGCAGTCGGTGGTCCTCGAGAGGTACCTGCCGAGTGGACTCCCGTACCACGCTCTGGAGGTGGCTGGTGAGGGCTTCGATGGCAACATCGTTGTCCTGGGCTGAGTTAATCGGGTCCGGGATCCGGTCCAAGTCCGGGGAGCTTGTCGTTGCGAGCAAGTCCCGGACTTTGGCCCAATCTATGATGGGTTTCGTCGGTGGCGTCGAGTCAGTCGGGGGGCCTAACTGAAGTACGACCGGCAAGTGGTCGGAGTCAATGTCATCCCGTGTTTCGATAGAGCGGAACTGAAGGGAGACTCCCTTCAGCAGCGCTATGTCGAGAACGCTCGGGTGTTGTACGTCCGGTCTGTCAGGGTATCTGGTGGGGGTCAAGGGGGCTAAAATGCCAAAGAGGAGCCTGTCCGAGAGGCGGAGAAGCTCCCTTCCTTTGGGATTTTCAATTGGACAATTCCAAGAGGGATGTTTACAGTTTAGGTCCCCGGCTATTATAACCGCGGGACCCAGACTAAATAGGGCGTTGAGATCGTCTTCCAGGATGGGCTTCTGACATTTTAAGTATGCTGAAACTATGATGATGGGCTGATGGCCTGTCATCGATAGTTTGCATGCGGAGACTTCTAGTTCCTCTAGAGGGGGGGTATCGATGGGGATGCAGTGCAAGGACCGCTTGTAGTAGATAAGTGTCCCTCCGCCATGGGAGGTTAACCTATCGTGCCTGATCAGGTTGTAATTAGCGATTCGGGGATCTCTAATACTCGGCTTTAAGAAAGTCTCTTGCACTAAGAGAATGTCTATGTTATCGGTGACCAGGAAGTCGTGAACCAAGTCGCGCTGATTTCTAAGTCCGTTGGCGTTATATGTAGCCAAAGTCAATGAGCGGGGTTTTTCCCTACTTGTGGTAGCCATTGGGAGGTTAAATTAGGGAGTGTCGTCATAAAGGATCTTCATCAGCGTTCCGTGCTCCATGAAGAGCCGCAGACGAGCCTTTAAGGTAGTGGCGGTTTCGAGTTTCCTCGCTAAGGTTGTTACCTCATCCAGGTTGAAGGGCAGCGACCTGGCAAACTGTGTTACCAGGGCGAGGTCCCTCGAGATGGAGGAGGGAGCACCTGTGGGAGCCGGCAGTGTGGCGGGTTGAGGTTGAGGTTGAGGTTGGGGCCTCATAAGGGGCATCGGGGCTCTGGCCTGGGTAGGCAGGGCGGGAAAACCTGTCCAAGCGTTGAACGCCGGGAGAGGTGCAGGCACGAATGCCCGACGTTTGGGGGCGGCCTTGGGGGCTGGGGGAGAACGCTTGGCGTTCTTTTTGAATTTGGGGGCGGCCGGGCACCCGCGGTAGTTAGCGGGGTGTCCGGTTTGTCCGCAGAGAATGCAGGCCGGAGGGTCGGGGGAGTCCCGAGTTCGCGCGCAGTCACTGGTCCCGTGATCCCCGAGGCACTTGACGCATCTCGGGCGGGAGTGGCAGTGATTTGCCGAATGGCCATATAGCTGGCAGCGGTGGCATTGCCGGGGGGTCTGATTATTATAAGGCCGCTCGAAGCGGAGATTGGTAAGACCGCAGACGCTCTTCAGGTTGAAGATTGCCTTACCTCGGTCCGAACGGTCAAGGATAACGAGCACCATGTTGTATGGTGTCCGGTCTGAGTTACCTTTGTGCATGCGGTGAACCTCATGCACAGGGAGGTTTTGGGCTTGGAGGTCCTCCAAGATGTAGGAGGTTTCAAGCTCCTGGGACAGGCCGCGTACGACAACGCGGAGGCGCTTCTCTTCCTCGAGAGCGTAAGTGTAGTAATTGACATTTCTGTCAATTAAGATGCGGGTAAGGGCGCGATGGTCGGCCGGGGTCTGAAGGACGACTTTAATGCCGTGCTGGATGTCACGTGCCTCTTTCAGCACGATGTTATGGGCGGGGAGAGAGGAGAGTACATCTCTCCAGAGATGTTTATCTCTGATTATCAGAGGGGGCGGTAGCCGTTCGCGGCGGGGCTGGCTGTCGGCCTTGGTTTTGGCCTGTTTGGGCTCCTTGTCAACGTGGCCTTGAGGCGAGCTGTTAAGCAGTCGCTTCTTGGCCTTCCGGTTCGTGACGACTTGGAAGCCGTCATCATCGTCACCGGTTTGGGTGGAGGGGTCGATCTCCATGTCGCTTTCAGACGCGGCTGAAGCGACAGTGGGAGATTCGGTAATGGCGGGGGCGGGGGTGGGTGCGGGCGCGGCCGCGGTAGGGGTGGCCGAGGTGGCCGTTGGGGTTTTAGCCTGAGTGGCTATTGGGATCGCGGGGGCCTTAGGGGCCACGGGGGTAGCGGCTTTAGGAGCCTTGGACGATCCGGCCTTAGGGGCCTTGGGGGGTGGCGCGGAAGACGCGGCTTTCGCGGGGGTCGCGGTGGCTGTCGGAGATGGAGGGATTATCTCCATCATGGGGAGAAATTCCTTCATCTCCTGGCAGTACCATGTTTTGAGAGTCGGGTCGCGGCTCTCAAGCAAGCGGAGGGTCTGAACCCACCAATCCTTTGGGGTAGCCATCCCTCAGGCGGGAGCAGCCTGAGGGATATGTGTAAATTGTGAAGACCTAGTCCCCCTGCCGGGTGAAGGCAGGGGGGTGCGCCCTATGGTGAGCCCTAAGCTTGTAGCCCCTTTGCCGATCTTATTGTGCAAAGGGGTCCCTAACTGTTTTGTGGGTAGGCAGAACCACAAAAGATAGGAAAAAAGGAGGAGGTCACCTAGGACGGATTTGGAGATGCCTGGGGTCGGCAAGGGTACTCCCCCTGTGCCGGTGGTTCCACGCCCGTCCGGGTTTGCCGTTTCCCTGAAGGGGAACCGGCGGGCGCCCGGGTCACGCCCCAGCTAGGTTCGTTAACACCGTTAGGTATCCCCTAGCTGACCTAGTGGTAATTAAAATTGAGTAAACAATTAAAATTACCACGAGGGTTCGCGCAAACGAACTACGCGGGTGTGGGGTGGAAACAACCCCGCGTCAGAGCGCAATGAAAATTGCGATGACGCAACCTTGTGTGTATATACCTAGCGTGTATATATTGACCAGCCTACTAATAGTGTGCGATACTTGATCGACCGAAAAAACCGAATATCGGGTGGGCGAGCCAGAATGACGTCACAGAGTGCGGACACGTCCGCACGGTGCGAGCGCCGAAGCCGGAATGCTGGATGACTCCGACATTTCGCGTTTTAAATTTAAAGCGGAGCCCCGCATACGTCACGCACCGTGTCGTAGTATATGATTCACCCGCAGTAACCAATCAGAGGGCGAGAGAAATGCTACCATTTCATAATTTGTATCGAATCTATTGTTATTAAATTTTTTTTTATTTTTTTTTATTTCATTTCAACGCATGAAACAAGATTATCAAATTATAATTCAATATGTTAGTGTTAGTGTTAGTATCCCACGGATCTACGTACGCGCAACATATTATATATTTAGATGTATTTGTTTACTTTGGGAAGGAACATTCTTAATTCTCGTCAATTAAAATTAACTATATAATATTATTTATTTACCATTACTAACTACTAATATTTTATTACTGTTCGCACGCGACTTGCCATGCCATCCAGTTAGACGAATTAAACACATCGTTTCATTCATATAGAGCTAGATTTTCAAAGGTATTTTTTTTTTTTAATTTTCATTTTCAGTCAATCTTATATATAATGTCTTTTTAATATAAAATAAACTTAACATGTTCGTTAGTAATGTTAATTATAGGCAAGTCACGCTTGCTCGACATCAATGCATGGGAGGAGTTAATTAATTATCGGAAAGAATAAATAAATAAATCGCCGCGTTAAGAACATGACGAGAGTCAGGCATAATAAATATATTGATTGATAGATAGATACCTATCCAATCGAAACTTATGTGCGTGTGTGTACAACTGCAACCACTACTACCTCTGTTCGTTTAGAAACTAAATTTCCATTATATTTTTATACATTGATTATAATGTATATATATATGTAAAATATATTATTGCGATATATATTGTGGCCCTGAAAAGGGCCTTTTTTTAGGTGTGTTAACGTTGTCCCCTTGTACGTCGTTCTTTTCGTCGACAGACGAAAGAAAGGAAAGCGGAGAGAGACACGCGGCTCCTAAGCCTTCTTCTCGGTCTTCTTTGGCAGGAGAACCGCCTGAATGTTAGGCAGTACACCGCCCTGTGCGATGGTCACGCCAGAGAGCAACTTGTTCAACTCCTCGTCGTTCCGTATCGCCAATTGTAAATGCCTAGGGATGATCCTAGTTTTCTTGTTGTCCCTGGCGGCGTTACCCGCCAACTCGAGAACTTCGGCGGCCAGATATTCCATCACGGCGGCGAGGTACACGGGTGCACCGGCACCGACGCGCTCGGCATAGTTGCCGTTCCTCAACAGTCTGTGAATACGCCCCACAGGAAACTGGAGACCGGCGCGATTAGAGCGAGACTTTACCTTGCCCTTTACTTTTCCACCTTTGCCGCGACCGGACATTATTGAAGTTTTGTTATTAAACTATATGAACACTAGAAAAGACACGTCCGACCGATGCGAACGTGACCGAAGCGAGAGTGCCTGTGCGACTGAACGTCATCGAAAAAAAACGCACCGGTTTTATACTTGTGTATCGTGCGTTCGAACCGAGCGACATTACGTCTAAGAAGTGGGACGGAGAGAGAGATAGAGACGGCGAGCGAGATAGACGCACACGACCAAGGAAAACTATTTACTTACATAATATTATTATATACTATTAGGTGTATGGTGTTATTGATTGTATTTGTAAACCACCAATGCATATATCATAATAATAATAATATCCATCCAAGTATTAAAAAAAAAAAAAAAAAAAAAAAAAAAAAACTATGTACCTACCTATGAAAGTTATCTGTCAAAACTATTATTAAGTACCTATCTGTATTCTGTATACCTGTGCGATATTAACTAGCTTTATCGGTGTTGTTTTTTATTGAGGCGAAATTTTAGGTTGATTTGAAAAGCAAACGAAAGGATAAGAAGTCGGGCGGAAACCGCGCGGGGGGGGAGAGGAGCGTTTTTTTTTTTTTTTTTAAATATATCGTCGTGCGTGTGTGTGTGTGTGCATATATCGTACGACCGAGGCGGCTACCGCGTGAAAGGATAGCGGAAACCAGTTTTCTATTCGTGATGATATACATCGTCATCAATCTGTGGAACATCTGTTAGCCCTGAAAAGGGCTTTTTGGTTGGTAGGCACGGCGGCACACCCCGCACACACCGCCCACAGCAACACCACGAAGGCGCGAGCGAGCGGCGCGTTCACTGGGCCGTCGGCGGCGGCGGTTCGCTCGGAGCGGAGCGGAGGTGTCGTCTCTGTCGCGTCCCGTCGTTTACTTCTTCGCAGCGGAGGTCTTCTTCGCGGCCGCCTTCGACTTGGGTGTGGCCGCTGCGGCCTTCTTCGGCTTGGGCGCTTTCGGTTTCTTGGTGGGCGGCTTCGCGGTCTTCTTGGCCTTCGGCGCGGCGCCCTTGCCCTTCGCGGGGGCGGCGGTCTTCTTCGACGCGGCGGCGGCCGGCTTCTTCTTGGCTGCGGCGGCTTTCTTGTCCCTCGTCGCCGCCGAGCCGGCGGCCTTCGACTTGGACGGCGAAGCGGCCGACGCGGAAGCGGCGGCGCCCTTCTTCCCCTTCGCGGCGGCAGCGGGGGCGACCTTCTTCGACTTGCCAGAAGACGCGGTGCCGGTCTCGTCGCCGTCGGCGGCCGCCTTGCCGGCGGACCTCTTCTTGGCTCCGGCGGCCGGTTTCTTCGACGCGGACGACTTGGATTCCAACTTGAACGATCCCGATGCGCCCTTGCCTTTGGTCTGGATCAACGCACCCGATTCGACGGCGCTCTTGAGGTACTTCCTAATGAACGGCGCAAGTTTCTCGGCGTCGACTTTATATGTCGCCGTTATGTATTTCTTGATGGCCTGAAGCGACGATCCGCTGCGCTCCTTGAGCTCCGTAATCGCGTTAGTGACCATCTCTGAAGTCTTCGGGTGTGTCGGCTTGGCCTTTGGCTTTTTCGCGCCGGCCGCGGCTGCGGACGCCTTCGGTTTCTTCGCCGGCGTCGCGGGGGCCGGGGTTTCGGCTGCTACTGCTGTGTCTGCCATTTTTTTTTTTTTTTTTTTTTTTCCTCTTTAAACGAATACAAACAAACAAACAAACTACCACGAACGATTGATTAGTTTAATCCCACGGGAGAGCTGGCTGTGAGAAATACAACAACAAACGAATATGGTTACTCAAACTCGAAAGTAGATGGCGCCAGGTGAAAAGTCGACCTCATCGGCTCAGGGCAATACCGAATCGACGACCGCGACGTCGAGATACATTTTCTCGTACGAACGCTTACAACTTTTCACTAGCACGGATCTGTTTAAACACACTTTTAACGTTTTTCAAATATTCATAGAGCAATTCGAGACGTGATAATCTACAATATTTGAGTTTAGCGGTGTTATAAAGCCGTTTGCAAAACATTCGTCCCGGTAATATTCTCAATAAACTTGTTTATATTCACGACAGCATACGATGCATACGCGGGGTCCCGTTTAAAACTTATTTTTCTTATTATAAATGTGTATTGTTATAGATTTTCATTAAATAAATGAATTATAAACATCCCGAGGTTCCGACGTATAAACTTCCTCCGCGCGCAATACTATTTTTTTCATCGAATAATCGATGAAAAGTTTAGGGTCGTAAAACATTACTACCGCGAAACCTCTGTGAGGAACTAGGCATACGAATAAAAACGTGCAACTGTTTCGTATAATCGTGTAAATATTAAACGATCTTATTTATTATTTACTAGTAACTACTGCACTATAATAATATACGTAATGATGATCTAATCTTTTTTTTTTTTTAATCTATTTATGTAGTAACCAACACTTATCATTTCAATTGATCACACAAGTAAGACGAGACAGGTCTTAAATTAATTAATAATAATAATAGTAATAATAATAATAACAACAAAACAATACACATGGGTGAAAAGAAAGGGGGAGAAAAAAAAAAAAAGATATTAAGAATAAAGTAAAAAAAAAAAAAAATACTAATAATATAGTATAACAACAACAACAACAACTACTACTATTTGTTTTTTTTTTACTTCATCAAAACGAAAAAAAAAAAAAAAAAAAAAAAAAAAAAATAGTAACAATATGAGAGAATTTCTCAAGAACATATCAATTGTCCTTATATAAATATATAAAATTGATTGAGCCCCACCGTAATGATACGTTGATAGCTTTTAATACATAGTAAAAGAGATGAATAATAAATAATATGCTTTCTTGTACTTTCCGAGTGTTTAGCACAACATTTAGTTGTGAACGTTTAACATTATTTATATTTATGCGTGACGTTAGGCCTCATGAACGCCGCACGTGCTTGTGCTTAAGTATTATAATTAGCTACCTATATACAGACAGAATCTATTGTGTTAAGTGTGCATAAGAGCCGACTCCTGTTCGTTATAGAAAAACTTTCAGGGCAGGGTTATAATACTTTTGAATAAATTGCGGCCCTGAAAAGGGCCTTTTTCTTGTACAATTCTTCCGAATCTCGTATAGTATGATATTGTGGTGGTAAGCAAGAGAATCCATCTCTTTTAACCGCCGAAACCGTACAGAGTGCGCCCCTGACGTTTCAAGGCGTACACCACGTCCATGGCGGTGACGGTTTTCCTTTTTGCGTGCTCCGTGTAAGTGACTGCATCGCGGATAACGTTCTCAAGAAACACCTTTAGCACGCCGCGTGTCTCTTCGTATATAAGACCGGAGATACGTTTGACGCCGCCTCTTCTGGCCAAACGACGGATGGCGGGCTTGGTGATACCCTGGATGTTGTCACGGAGTACCTTTCTATGACGCTTGGCTCCTCCTTTACCCAGACCCTTTCCACCTTTGCCACGACCGGTCATCTTGATATGCACACGCAACGACTGACAGAGATCAACTAAAAAACAGGCGCGATCACCTCGGGCTCTTATATATACTGGATTGAGGTTGGAACGGTGAGGGGGGAGGGGAGGGGAGGGGAAAGGGGGGGGGGGGGGGGTGGTGTGTGTGTTTTGTTGTGTTTTCGATCGGCGGCTTGTGTCTCGTGTGGAGTGCCAACGCAGAGCTTCCTCGCTAGTTAGTGACAGCAATACATAATTAATATTAATTACATAGATATATTATTAAACATTACAATTTAGTTTTATACACACGCACCAATTATGATAGTTATCATTATTATTTTTCTCCCTTTACAAATACATTTACGCCCATGAAGGCTTTATTCATCAGAATTCCTGAATGAACATGTGGATAAATTGGTGTATATATGTATGTATGTATATATATATATATATATATATATATATATATATTTTTTTTTTTAATATTACTTATGACCATTTCATCATCTGATCCTGCATAACAAGCGTGCATGTCGTCATTTATGCTTAGAGTCATTCGTGTGTGTGTATATAATTGCAGTCGATTAAAATACCCTTGTGAGGTCTCAAAGAAAAACATTCGAATTTATTGCGGCCCTGAAAAGGGCCTTTTGATGAGTCGTGTAATTATTTATTCCGCTACTCGGTCCGTTTGCGGGAAGAACGGAGGCGTTTAAGCGCGCTCGCCACGAATCCTGCGAGCAAGTTGGATGTCCTTTGGCATTATGGTTACTCGCTTGGCGTGAATAGCGCACAGGTTGGTGTCCTCGAAGAGCCCGACCAGGTAAGCCTCGCTAGCCTCCTGCAGTGCCATCACTGCGGAACTCTGGAAACGGAGATCAGTCTTGAAATCTTGAGCGATCTCGCGCACCAAACGCTGGAAAGGCAACTTGCGAATCAGCAGCTCGGTGCTCTTCTGGTAACGACGGATCTCACGAAGGGCCACCGTGCCGGGCCTGTAGCGATGGGGCTTCTTAACACCGCCGGTGGCCGGCGCGCTCTTTCGTGCCGCCTTGGTTGCCAGCTGCTTACGTGGGGCTTTGCCGCCGGTCGACTTGCGCGCGGTTTGCTTTGTACGAGCCATTTGGAGTAGGCACTGCTAACTATTTAATCGAATAATTAAAAAAAGGGGGGGGGACAGAAATGAAAAAGAGACAATCTACGAACCGTACGTTCCGGTCGACGCGACGAAGACGAATAAAAACACGCCGCGCTTTGTTCGCGTCTATATATACAATTTCTGTCGCTAGGTGTCGGAGGGGGTGCGGGGAAGTGGGAGGGGGGGAAGCCGCTGGCCTCTAGGCCGGCGCCGCGCTGCGCGCGACGCCGGCCCCCCGCGCCCGCCCGCCCGCCCGCCCGCCCGGTCGCGCCCGCGACCCGACGACCCGACGACCCGACGGCGGGGGGGCGGATGACCGCGCGTCGCGCCACAGCCCGACGACGAGCGACGACCAAAAAAAAAAAAAAAAAAAAAAAGCTCATCACACCCTCCGTCATCCATCATCCCCATATAGTTGACTCATGCTCACATGCTCACATGCTCATAATTATCATCTCATATCTCGCCATCTCGGCGGCTAACCGAAAACCTACCTCAAATCAACAAATCAACAACGCCACAGCGCCCAGAGTGCCTCGCCTCCCGCCTCCCCTACCCCGTATGTACCTACCACTTACCATCTACCATCTACCATCTACCATCTACCATCTACCACATTCATTTCTCATTCAATATTATTTATATATATTTTTATAATCATTATTTATCTCTCTCATTCATTCATTCAATCAAACAATCAAATAAATAAATAACTATACAAATCTATCCATCTATCCATCTATGTATGTATGTATAACTTGGGACTTGACTTTCGATACTCACTGTAATATACGAATACATATTTTTTATTTTATTTCATTTCATTTCATTTCATAGAAAACATTTTGTGGCCCTGAAAAGGGCCTTTTGCTTTTGCTTTTTATTTTTCCCATAATTATACCATGCCGATGAACGTTTACGTTTACGTTTACTTCGAGCTTGTATACTTGGTGACGGCCTTTGTTCCCTCGCTGACTGCGTGCTTCGCCAACTCGCCGGGAAGTAACAGTCTTACGGACGTTTGCACCTCCCTAGAGGTGATGGTCGACCTCTTGTTGTAGTGAGCGAGCCTGGACGCCTCGGCGGCGATGCGCTCGAAGATGTCGTTCACGAAGCTGTTCATTATCGACATCGCTTTACTCGAAATACCGGTGTCGGGGTGCACCTGCTTGAGAACCTTGTAGATGTAGATCGCGTAGCTCTCCTTCCTCTTGTGCTTCTTCTTTCTCTTGTCGGTCTTAGAGATGTTCTTCTGGGCCTTGCCAGATTTCTTGGCCGCCTTTCCGCTTGTCTTCGGCGGCATGGTGTGCTACTTTTCCTTTTCTTCAAACTTGTACCAACGAACGAACGAACGATCGGAGGGAGCGCGCGCGCGTACGGTCTCACGGTTGCGAGCGTACTGGATGACTCCGACATTTCGCGTTTTAAATTTAAAGCGGAGCCCCGCATACGTCACGCACCGTGTCGTAGTATATGATTCACCCGCAGTAACCAATCAGAGGGCGAGAGAAATGCTACCATTTCATAATTTGTATCGAATCTATTGTTATTAAATTTTTTTTTATTTTTTTTTATTTCATTTCAACGCATGAAACAAGATTATCAAATTATAATTCAATATGTTAGTGTTAGTGTTAGTATCCCACGGATCTACGTACGCGCAACATATTATATATTTAGATGTATTTGTTTACTTTGGGAAGGAACATTCTTAATTCTCGTCAATTAAAATTAACTATATAATATTATTTATTTACCATTACTAACTACTAATATTTTATTACTGTTCGCACGCGACTTGCCATGCCATCCAGTTAGACGAATTAAACACATCGTTTCATTCATATAGAGCTAGATTTTCAAAGGTATTTTTTTTTTTTAATTTTCATTTTCAGTCAATCTTATATATAATGTCTTTTTAATATAAAATAAACTTAACATGTTCGTTAGTAATGTTAATTATAGGCAAGTCACGCTTGCTCGACATCAATGCATGGGAGGAGTTAATTAATTATCGGAAAGAATAAATAAATAAATCGCCGCGTTAAGAACATGACGAGAGTCAGGCATAATAAATATATTGATTGATAGATAGATACCTATCCAATCGAAACTTATGTGCGTGTGTGTACAACTGCAACCACTACTACCTCTGTTCGTTTAGAAACTAAATTTCCATTATATTTTTATACATTGATTATAATGTATATATATATGTAAAATATATTATTGCGATATATATTGTGGCCCTGAAAAGGGCCTTTTTTTAGGTGTGTTAACGTTGTCCCCTTGTACGTCGTTCTTTTCGTCGACAGACGAAAGAAAGGAAAGCGGAGAGAGACACGCGGCTCCTAAGCCTTCTTCTCGGTCTTCTTTGGCAGGAGAACCGCCTGAATGTTAGGCAGTACACCGCCCTGTGCGATGGTCACGCCAGAGAGCAACTTGTTCAACTCCTCGTCGTTCCGTATCGCCAATTGTAAATGCCTAGGGATGATCCTAGTTTTCTTGTTGTCCCTGGCGGCGTTACCCGCCAACTCGAGAACTTCGGCGGCCAGATATTCCATCACGGCGGCGAGGTACACGGGTGCACCGGCACCGACGCGCTCGGCATAGTTGCCGTTCCTCAACAGTCTGTGAATACGCCCCACAGGAAACTGGAGACCGGCGCGATTAGAGCGAGACTTTACCTTGCCCTTTACTTTTCCACCTTTGCCGCGACCGGACATTATTGAAGTTTTGTTATTAAACTATATGAATTTTTTGGAACTGGACCCAGCTGAATAGCCGCAGATGGCTGTTTCAGCGATACCGGACTTTGGGGGCTTCACGACTCCGTGGGAGCGGAGGCGTTCGGCCCGGGAGCAGCACGCTCGAGGAGGCACCTCCTGTGAGGTTCGACCTCGGCTCGACCGCTGCGGGGGATTGACTCTATATTGGGAATTAGCCGTTAAAGGCTGAAAGAGCTAAGCCAACAGGCTGAAATGATTGTTTTTTGGGGACCAATTATCGACTCCGCCGGCGGAGCCGATCCTAGTCTATCGTTACTACCGCTTCGCAACGTGTTATAGCTGGAGGAGAAGAAGCGGCGGAAGAAACTCTCCAGCAACACGCCTATGCTAATCGTGTATGGCTACTTGTGTCTGTATTGAGTGTGTGAGATTGGTGGGGTCTTACCTTTGTGTAAGAGGATCCGAGCCGGGGGCTCTCCGGCGTCTGTTCTGTCTGCGTCTGTTATGCCAGGCTGATGTTCTGAGCCTCGGGGGGTTCATGATCGCGAGGAGACGGGTGATTTTATCGGGCTCGTCAATGAGTACATTGCGAGGGCGACGATTTCTCATGGGAGCGTTCGGTGTGGGTTTATAGTTGACCGTTTCCGTCACCAGAGGGTTCGGGTGATGGGGGGCGAGGTCAAAGAATCTGCGCGATAGAGTGACTATATAATCTTTGATGGAGGGAAGCTCCAGATCGCGATGCAGGTCGGCGAGCCGCATATAGCGCGGGGCGTCGACTGCAGCACGCATAAAATGATTCTGGATTCTTTGCAGTCTCCAGATGTTTGTTTCGCTGGCGTGGCCGAAGACCACACTCGCATAGGTCATGATGGGGCGGATGCAAGTTTTGTATAGAGTCACCTTATTTCTAAGGCTCATCTTACTCTTCTTGCATATCAACGGATAGAGTCGGCCTAGGATCCAGTATGCTCTGTTCCCGGCCGCTCTGGTGTGCTTGTGGAAGTACAAGCCTTTATCGAGAGTTACACCAAGATATTTGACTTCGTTAACCCAGGGGATAACTCCGTCGTATAGCTTGATGGGCATAAGTTGGTTGGTGGGGCGAGTATTGGGTGAGAGAGAGCGACGAGAGAACATGATGGCTGCGCTCTTCTCGGGGTTCACTTCAATCCTCCATCTACGGAACCAGTCGCCTAGTTCCTTGATGGCGGCGTTGAGGTGACTGCAGATTCTGTATCTGCTGGGGTCGCTAATGAATATGGCGGTGTCATCCGCATATAGGGCTAGCTCGGTATGGGGGTGCCGTGGCATGTCGCTGGTGTACAGCGAGAAAAGTAAGGGGGAGAGCGCGGAGCCCTGAGGGACTCCCGCTGAGATGGAATGAGAGGAGGATCTAGTGCCCTCCACTCGGAATCTGAATCTACGGTCTTTGAGGAAGTCCCGTAGAATGAGTACGAGTCGGTCCGGCACACCGAGTTGATACAGCTTGTATATCAGCCCGTTGTGCCAGACCTTATCGAAGGCTTTGGCGACGTCGAAGAATACTGCGCCTGTCGGCCAGAATCTTTGTCCGCTGCGTTGAAAGTGGGAGAGGACGTGCTCCGTGATGCGGAGCACTTGTTGTGGACAAGAGTGTCTAGCTCTAAAGCCAAACTGCTCAGGGGGGATGAGATTATTGCTGAAGGCAAAATCTCTCAGTCTTGTGAGAAGGACTCGCTCATACAGTTTACCCAGCGAGCTGAGTAGACTGATGGGGCGGTAACTAGAGGGCTTTGAGGCCGGTTTGCCTGGTTTGCGGATACCGATGACCTCCGCTTCTTTCCAGGTCTTTGGAAATTGGCAATTATTTATGGCAGCATTGAAGATGCTTACCATAATTAAGATAAGTTGGGCGGGGAGGATTTTTAAAAGTTTATGGCTGATTCCATCATTGCCTGGGGCCTTGCGGGGCTTTAGGGCTTTGATGAAATCCTGTACTTCCTCAACCGTGACCGGTTCGAGTGTGGTTTCGGCCGGGAGGGAGGACCGATATTCGACCTCGGCGTCTACCTCCGATAGGTGAGACGGGTCGTTATTGGCAATATTGGGGGAGCATTGGAGCTCGAGACTTTCGGCGAGACATTCTGCCTTTTCGTCGTCATCAAACGCTTTGGTGTTATCGGGTCTCTCGAGGGGTGGCATGCTCGAGAGGGTTTCTGCTTTCAGAGATCTCGCCAGCTGCCAGTAAGCCTGGTGAGTTGGGGAGATCTCCTCCAGCAGTCGGTCCCAACGTTGGTTCCTGACCTCCTGGACACGGAGTCTGACCTGGCGTTGGAGTGCCCTGTATTGGGCTTTATTATCTGGGGAGGGGAAGCTGCCGTAGGCTCTGAATGCTGCCCTCTTGTCCCTCATCAGATCTCTGACGTCGTCCGGGAGTGGCAGTCGGTGGTCCTCGAGAGGTACCTGCCGAGTGGACTCCCGTACCACGCTCTGGAGGTGGCTGGTGAGGGCTTCGATGGCAACATCGTTGTCCTGGGCTGAGTTAATCGGGTCCGGGATCCGGTCCAAGTCCGGGGAGCTTGTCGTTGCGAGCAAGTCCCGGACTTTGGCCCAATCTATGATGGGTTTCGTCGGTGGCGTCGAGTCAGTCGGGGGGCCTAACTGAAGTACGACCGGCAAGTGGTCGGAGTCAATGTCATCCCGTGTTTCGATAGAGCGGAACTGAAGGGAGACTCCCTTCAGCAGCGCTATGTCGAGAACGCTCGGGTGTTGTACGTCCGGTCTGTCAGGGTATCTGGTGGGGGTCAAGGGGGCTAAAATGCCAAAGAGGAGCCTGTCCGAGAGGCGGAGAAGCTCCCTTCCTTTGGGATTTTCAATTGGACAATTCCAAGAGGGATGTTTACAGTTTAGGTCCCCGGCTATTATAACCGCGGGACCCAGACTAAATAGGGCGTTGAGATCGTCTTCCAGGATGGGCTTCTGACATTTTAAGTATGCTGAAACTATGATGATGGGCTGATGGCCTGTCATCGATAGTTTGCATGCGGAGACTTCTAGTTCCTCTAGAGGGGGGGTATCGATGGGGATGCAGTGCAAGGACCGCTTGTAGTAGATAAGTGTCCCTCCGCCATGGGAGGTTAACCTATCGTGCCTGATCAGGTTGTAATTAGCGATTCGGGGATCTCTAATACTCGGCTTTAAGAAAGTCTCTTGCACTAAGAGAATGTCTATGTTATCGGTGACCAGGAAGTCGTGAACCAAGTCGCGCTGATTTCTAAGTCCGTTGGCGTTATATGTAGCCAAAGTCAATGAGCGGGGTTTTTCCCTACTTGTGGTAGCCATTGGGAGGTTAAATTAGGGAGTGTCGTCATAAAGGATCTTCATCAGCGTTCCGTGCTCCATGAAGAGCCGCAGACGAGCCTTTAAGGTAGTGGCGGTTTCGAGTTTCCTCGCTAAGGTTGTTACCTCATCCAGGTTGAAGGGCAGCGACCTGGCAAACTGTGTTACCAGGGCGAGGTCCCTCGAGATGGAGGAGGGAGCACCTGTGGGAGCCGGCAGTGTGGCGGGTTGAGGTTGAGGTTGAGGTTGGGGCCTCATAAGGGGCATCGGGGCTCTGGCCTGGGTAGGCAGGGCGGGAAAACCTGTCCAAGCGTTGAACGCCGGGAGAGGTGCAGGCACGAATGCCCGACGTTTGGGGGCGGCCTTGGGGGCTGGGGGAGAACGCTTGGCGTTCTTTTTGAATTTGGGGGCGGCCGGGCACCCGCGGTAGTTAGCGGGGTGTCCGGTTTGTCCGCAGAGAATGCAGGCCGGAGGGTCGGGGGAGTCCCGAGTTCGCGCGCAGTCACTGGTCCCGTGATCCCCGAGGCACTTGACGCATCTCGGGCGGGAGTGGCAGTGATTTGCCGAATGGCCATATAGCTGGCAGCGGTGGCATTGCCGAGGGGTCTGATTGTTATAAGGCCGCTCGAAGCGGAGATTGGTAAGACCGCAGACGCTCTTCAGGTTGAAGATTGCCTTACCTCGGTCCGAACGGTCAAGGATAACGAGCACCATGTTGTATGGTGTCCGGTCTGAGTTACCTTTGTGCATGCGGTGAACCTCATGCACAGGGAGGTTTTGGGCTTGGAGGTCCTCCAAGATGTAGGAGGTTTCAAGCTCCTGGGACAGGCCGCGTACGACAACGCGGAGGCGCTTCTCTTCCTCGAGAGCGTAAGTGTAGTAATTGACATTTCTGTCAATTAAGATGCGGGTAAGGGCGCGATGGTCGGCCGGGGTCTGAAGGACGACTTTAATGCCGTGCTGGATGTCACGTGCCTCTTTCAGCACGATGTTATGGGCGGGGAGAGAGGAGAGTACATCTCTCCAGAGATGTTTATCTCTGATTATCAGAGGGGGCGGTAGCCGTTCGCGGCGGGGCTGGCTGTCGGCCTTGGTCTTGGCCTGTTTGGGCTCCTTGTCAACGTGGCCTTGAGGCGAGCTGTTAAGCAGTCGCTTCTTGGCCTTCCGGTTCGTGACGACTTGGAAGCCGTCATCATCGTCACCGGTTTGGGTGGAGGGGTCGATCTCCATGTCGCTTTCAGACGCGGCTGAAGCGACAGTGGGAGATTCGGTAATGGCGGGGGCGGGGGTGGGTGCGGGCGCGGCCGCGGTAGGGGTGGCTGAAGTGGCCGTTGGGGTTTTAGCCTGAGTGGCTATTGGGGTCGCGGGGGCCTTAGGGGCCACGGGGGCAGCGGCTTTAGGAGCCTTCGGTGGGCCGGCCTTAGGGGCCTTGGGGGGTGGCGCGGAAGACGCGGCTTTCGCGGGGGTCGCGGTGGCTGTCGGAGATGGAGGGATTATCTCCATCATGGGGAGAAATTCCTTCATCTCCTGGCAGTACCATGTTTTGAGAGTCGGGTCGCGGCTCTCAAGCAAGCGGAGGGTCTGAACCCACCAATCCTTTGGGGTAGCCATCCCTCAGGCGGGAGCAGCCTGAGGGATATGTGTAAACTGTGAAGACCTAGTCCCCCTGCCGGGTGTAGGCAGGGGGGTGCGCCCTATGGTGAGCCCTAAGCTTGTAGCCCCTTTGCCGATCTTATTGTGCAAAGGGGTCCCTAACTGTTTTGTGGGTAGGCAGAACCACAAAAGATAGGAAAAAAGGAGGAGGTCACCTAGGACGGATTTGGAGATGCCTGGGGTCGGCAAGGGTACTCCCCCTGTGCCGGTGGTTCCACGCCCGTCCGGGTTTGCCGTTTCCCTGAAGGGGAACCGGCGGGCGCCCGGGTCACGCCCCAGCTAGGTTCGTTAACACCGTTAGGTATCCCCTAGCTGACCTAGTGGTAATTAAAATTGAGTAAACAATTAAAATTACCACGAGGGTTCGCGCAAACGAACTACGCGGGTGTGGGGTGGAAACAACCCCGCGTCAGAGCGCAATGAAAATTGCGATGACGCAACCTTGTGTGTATATACCTAGTGTGTATATATTGACCAGCCTACTAATAGTGTGCGATACTTGATCGACCGAAAAAACCGAATATCGGGTGGGCGAGCCAGAATGACGTCACAGAGTGCGGACACGTCCGCACGGTGCGAGCGCCGAAGCCGGAATGATGAACGTCATCGAAAAAAAACGCACCGGTTTTATACTTGTGTATCGTGCGTTCGAACCGAGCGACATTACGTCTAAGAAGTGGGACGGAGAGAGAGATAGAGACGGCGAGCGAGATGACCAAGGAAAACTATTTACTTACATAATATTATTATATACTATTAGGTGTATGGTGTTATTGATTGTATTTGTAAACCACCAATGCATATATCATAATAATAATAATATCCATCCAAGTATTAAAAAAAAAAAAAAAAAAAAAAAAAAAAAAACTATGTACCTACCTATGAAAGTTATCTGTCAAAACTATTATTAAGTACCTATCTGTATTCTGTATACCTGTGCGATATTAACTAGCTTTATCGGTGTTGTTTTTTATTGAGGCGAAATTTTAGGTTGATTTGAAAAGCAAACGAAAGGATAAGAAGTCGGGCGGAAACCGCGCGGGGGGGGAGAGGAGCGTTTTTTTTTTTTTTTTTAAATATATCGTCGTGCGTGTGTGTGTGTGTGCATATATCGTACGACCGAGGCGGCTACCGCGTGAAAGGATAGCGGAAACCAGTTTTCTATTCGTGATGATATACATCGTCATCAATCTGTGGAACATCTGTTAGCCCTGAAAAGGGCTTTTTGGTTGGTAGGCACGGCGGCACACCCCGCACACACCGCCCACAGCAACACCACGAAGGCGCGAGCGAGCGGCGCGTTCACTGGGCCGTCGGCGGCGGCGGTTCGCTCGGAGCGGAGCGGAGGTGTCGTCTCTGTCGCGTCCCGTCGTTTACTTCTTCGCAGCGGAGGTCTTCTTCGCGGCCGCCTTCGACTTGGGTGTGGCCGCTGCGGCCTTCTTCGGCTTGGGCGCTTTCGGTTTCTTGGTGGGCGGCTTCGCGGTCTTCTTGGCCTTCGGCGCGGCGCCCTTGCCCTTCGCGGGGGCGGCGGTCTTCTTCGACGCGGCGGCGGCCGGCTTCTTCTTGGCTGCGGCGGCTTTCTTGTCCCTCGTCGCCGCCGAGCCGGCGGCCTTCGACTTGGACGGCGAAGCGGCCGACGCGGAAGCGGCGGCGCCCTTCTTCCCCTTCGCGGCGGCAGCGGGGGCGACCTTCTTCGACTTGCCAGAAGACGCGGTGCCGGTCTCGTCGCCGTCGGCGGCCGCCTTGCCGGCGGACCTCTTCTTGGCTCCGGCGGCCGGTTTCTTCGACGCGGACGACTTGGATTCCAACTTGAACGATCCCGATGCGCCCTTGCCTTTGGTCTGGATCAACGCACCCGATTCGACGGCGCTCTTGAGGTACTTCCTAATGAACGGCGCAAGTTTCTCGGCGTCGACTTTATATGTCGCCGTTATGTATTTCTTGATGGCCTGAAGCGACGATCCGCTGCGCTCCTTGAGCTCCGTAATCGCGTTAGTGACCATCTCTGAAGTCTTCGGGTGTGTCGGCTTGGCCTTTGGCTTTTTCGCGCCGGCCGCGGCTGCGGACGCCTTCGGTTTCTTCGCCGGCGTCGCGGGGGCCGGGGTTTCGGCTGCTACTGCTGTGTCTGCCATTTTTTTTTTTTTTTTTTTTTCCTCTTTAAACGAATACAAACAAACAAACAAACTACCACGAACGATTGATTAGTTTAATCCCACGGGAGAGCTGGCTGTGAGAAATACAACAACAAACGAATATGGTTACTCAAACTCGAAAGTAGATGGCGCCAGGTGAAAAGTCGACCTCATCGGCTCAGGGCAATACCGAATCGACGACCGCGACGTCGAGATACATTTTCTCGTACGAACGCTTACAACTTTTCACTAGCACGGATCTGTTTAAACACACTTTTAACGTTTTTCAAATATTCATAGAGCAATTCGAGACGTGATAATCTACAATATTTGAGTTTAGCGGTGTTATAAAGCCGTTTGCAAAACATTCGTCCCGGTAATATTCTCAATAAACTTGTTTATATTCACGACAGCATACGATGCATACGCGGGGTCCCGTTTAAAACTTATTTTTCTTATTATAAATGTGTATTGTTATAGATTTTCATTAAATAAATGAATTATAAACATCCCGAGGTTCCGACGTATAAACTTCCTCCGCGCGCAATACTATTTTTTTCATCGAATAATCGATGAAAAGTTTAGGGTCGTAAAACATTACTACCGCGAAACCTCTGTGAGGAACTAGGCATACGAATAAAAACGTGCAACTGTTTCGTATAATCGTGTAAATATTAAACGATCTTATTTATTATTTACTAGTAACTACTGCACTATAATAATATACGTAATGATGATCTAATCTTTTTTTTTTTTTAATCTATTTATGTAGTAACCAACACTTATCATTTCAATTGATCACACAAGTAAGACGAGACAGGTCTTAAATTAATTAATAATAATAATAGTAATAATAATAATAACAACAAAACAATACACATGGGTGAAAAGAAAGGGGGAGAAAAAAAAAAAAAGATATTAAGAATAAAGTAAAAAAAAAAAAAAATACTAATAATATAGTATAACAACAACAACAACAACTACTACTATTTGTTTTTTTTTTACTTCATCAAAACGAAAAAAAAAAAAAAAAAAAAAAAAAAAAATAGTAACAATATGAGAGAATTTCTCAAGAACATATCAATTGTCCTTATATAAATATATAAAATTGATTGAGCCCCACCGTAATGATACGTTGATAGCTTTTAATACATAGTAAAAGAGATGAATAATAAATAATATGCTTTCTTGTACTTTCCGAGTGTTTAGCACAACATTTAGTTGTGAACGTTTAACATTATTTATATTTATGCGTGACGTTAGGCCTCATGAACGCCGCACGTGCTTGTGCTTAAGTATTATAATTAGCTACCTATATACAGACAGAATCTATTGTGTTAAGTGTGCATAAGAGCCGACTCCTGTTCGTTATAGAAAAACTTTCAGGGCAGGGTTATAATACTTTTGAATAAATTGCGGCCCTGAAAAGGGCCTTTTTCTTGTACAATTCTTCCGAATCTCGTATAGTATGATATTGTGGTGGTAAGCAAGAGAATCCATCTCTTTTAACCGCCGAAACCGTACAGAGTGCGCCCCTGACGTTTCAAGGCGTACACCACGTCCATGGCGGTGACGGTTTTCCTTTTTGCGTGCTCCGTGTAAGTGACTGCATCGCGGATAACGTTCTCAAGAAACACCTTTAGCACGCCGCGTGTCTCTTCGTATATAAGACCGGAGATACGTTTGACGCCGCCTCTTCTGGCCAAACGACGGATGGCGGGCTTGGTGATACCCTGGATGTTGTCACGGAGTACCTTTCTATGACGCTTGGCTCCTCCTTTACCCAGACCCTTTCCACCTTTGCCACGACCGGTCATCTTGATATGCACACGCAACGACTGACAGAGATCAACTAAAAAACAGGCGCGATCACCTCGGGCTCTTATATATACTGGATTGAGGTTGGAACGGTGAGGGGGGAGGGGAGGGGAGGGGAAAGGGGGGGGGGGGGGTGGTGTGTGTGTTTTGTTGTGTTTTCGATCGGCGGCTTGTGTCTCGTGTGGAGTGCCAACGCAGAGCTTCCTCGCTAGTTAGTGACAGCAATACATAATTAATATTAATTACATAGATATATTATTAAACATTACAATTTAGTTTTATACACACGCACCAATTATGATAGTTATCATTATTATTTTTCTCCCTTTACAAATACATTTACGCCCATGAAGGCTTTATTCATCAGAATTCCTGAATGAACATGTGGATAAATTGGTGTATATATGTATGTATGTATATATATATATATATATATATATATATATATATATTTTTTTTTTAATATTACTTATGACCATTTCATCATCTGATCCTGCATAACAAGCGTGCATGTCGTCATTTATGCTTAGAGTCATTCGTGTGTGTGTATATAATTGCAGTCGATTAAAATACCCTTGTGAGGTCTCAAAGAAAAACATTCGAATTTATTGCGGCCCTGAAAAGGGCCTTTTGATGAGTCGTGTAATTATTTATTCCGCTACTCGGTCCGTTTGCGGGAAGAACGGAGGCGTTTAAGCGCGCTCGCCACGAATCCTGCGAGCAAGTTGGATGTCCTTTGGCATTATGGTTACTCGCTTGGCGTGAATAGCGCACAGGTTGGTGTCCTCGAAGAGCCCGACCAGGTAAGCCTCGCTAGCCTCCTGCAGTGCCATCACTGCGGAACTCTGGAAACGGAGATCAGTCTTGAAATCTTGAGCGATCTCGCGCACCAAACGCTGGAAAGGCAACTTGCGAATCAGCAGCTCGGTGCTCTTCTGGTAACGACGGATCTCACGAAGGGCCACCGTGCCGGGCCTGTAGCGATGGGGCTTCTTAACACCGCCGGTGGCCGGCGCGCTCTTTCGTGCCGCCTTGGTTGCCAGCTGCTTACGTGGGGCTTTGCCGCCGGTCGACTTGCGCGCGGTTTGCTTTGTACGAGCCATTTGGAGTAGGCACTGCTAACTATTTAATCGAATAATTAAAAAAAGGGGGGGGGGACAGAAATGAAAAAGAGACAATCTACGAACCGTACGTTCCGGTCGACGCGACGAAGACGAATAAAAACACGCCGCGCTTTGTTCGCGTCTATATATACAATTTCTGTCGCTAGGTGTCGGAGGGGGTGCGGGGAAGTGGGAGGGGGGGAAGCCGCTGGCCTCTAGGCCGGCGCCGCGCTGCGCGCGACGCCGGCCCCCCGCGCCCGCCCGCCCGCCCGCCCGCCCGGTCGCGCCCGCGACCCGACGACCCGACGACCCGACGGCGGGGGGGCGGATGACCGCGCGTCGCGCCACAGCCCGACGACGAGCGACGACCAAAAAAAAAAAAAAAAAAAAAAAAAAAGCTCATCACACCCTCCGTCATCCATCATCCCCATATAGTTGACTCATGCTCACATGCTCACATGCTCACATGCTCACATGCTCATAATTATCATCTCATATCTCGCCATCTCGGCGGCTAACCGAAAACCTACCTCAAATCAACAAATCAACAACGCCACAGCGCCCAGAGTGCCTCGCCTCCCGCCTCCCCTACCCCGTATGTACCTACCACTTACCATCTACCATCTACCATCTACCATCTACCACATTCATTTCTCATTCAATATTATTTATATATATTTTTTTTTTATAATCATTATTTATCTCTCTCATTCATTCATTCAATCAAACAATCAAATAAATAAATAACTATACAAATCTATCCATCTATCCATCTATGTATGTATGTATAACTTGGGACTTGACTTTCGATACTCACTGTAATATACGAATACATATTTTTTATTTTATTTCATTTCATTTCATTTCATAGAAAACATTTTGTGGCCCTGAAAAGGGCCTTTTGCTTTTGCTTTTTATTTTTCCCATAATTATACCATGCCGATGAACGTTTACGTTTACGTTTACTTCGAGCTTGTATACTTGGTGACGGCCTTTGTTCCCTCGCTGACTGCGTGCTTCGCCAACTCGCCGGGAAGTAACAGTCTTACGGACGTTTGCACCTCCCTAGAGGTGATGGTCGACCTCTTGTTGTAGTGAGCGAGCCTGGACGCCTCGGCGGCGATGCGCTCGAAGATGTCGTTCACGAAGCTGTTCATTATCGACATCGCTTTACTCGAAATACCGGTGTCGGGGTGCACCTGCTTGAGAACCTTGTAGATGTAGATCGCGTAGCTCTCCTTCCTCTTGTGCTTCTTCTTTCTCTTGTCGGTCTTAGAGATGTTCTTCTGGGCCTTGCCAGATTTCTTGGCCGCCTTTCCGCTTGTCTTCGGCGGCATGGTGTGCTACTTTTCCTTTTCTTCAAACTTGTACCAACGAACGAACGAACGATCGGAGGGAGCGCGCGCGCGTACGGTCTCACGGTTGCGAGCGTACTGGATGACTCCGACATTTCGCGTTTTAAATTTAAAGCGGAGCCCCGCATACGTCACGCACCGTGTCGTAGTATATGATTCACCCGCAGTAACCAATCAGAGGGCGAGAGAAATGCTACCATTTCATAATTTGTATCGAATCTATTGTTATTAATTTTTTTTTTATTTTTTTTTTTTTCATTTCAACGCATGAAACAAGATTATCAAATTATAATTCAATATGTTAGTGTTAGTGTTAGTATCCCACGGATCTACGTACGCGCAACATATTATATATTTAGATGTATTTGTTTACTTTGGGAAGGAACATTCTTAATTCTCGTCAATTAAAATTAACTATATAATATTATTTATTTACCATTACTAACTACTAATATTTTATTACTGTTCGCACGCGACTTGCCATGCCATCCAGTTAGACGAATTAAACACATCGTTTCATTCATATAGAGCTAGATTTTCAAAGGTATTTTTTTTTTTTAATTTTCATTTTCAGTCAATCTTATATATAATGTCTTTTTAATATAAAATAAACTTAACATGTTCGTTAGTAATGTTAATTATAGGCAAGTCACGCTTGCTCGACATCAATGCATGGGAGGAGTTAATTAATTATCGGAAAGAATAAATAAATAAATCGCCGCGTTAAGAACATGACGAGAGTCAGGCATAATAAATATATTGATTGATAGATAGATACCTATCCAATCGAAACTTATGTGCGTGTGTGTACAACTGCAACCACTACTACCTCTGTTCGTTTAGAAACTAAATTTCCATTATATTTTTATACATTGATTATAATGTATATATATATGTAAAATATATTATTGCGATATATATTGTGGCCCTGAAAAGGGCCTTTTTTTAGGTGTGTTAACGTTGTCCCCTTGTACGTCGTTCTTTTCGTCGACAGACGAAAGAAAGGAAAGCGGAGAGAGACACGCGGCTCCTAAGCCTTCTTCTCGGTCTTCTTTGGCAGGAGAACCGCCTGAATGTTAGGCAGTACACCGCCCTGTGCGATGGTCACGCCAGAGAGCAACTTGTTCAACTCCTCGTCGTTCCGTATCGCCAATTGTAAATGCCTAGGGATGATCCTAGTTTTCTTGTTGTCCCTGGCGGCGTTACCCGCCAACTCGAGAACTTCGGCGGCCAGATATTCCATCACGGCGGCGAGGTACACGGGTGCACCGGCACCGACGCGCTCGGCATAGTTGCCGTTCCTCAACAGTCTGTTTTTTTGAACTGGACCCAGCTGAATAGCCGCAGATGGCTGTTTCAGCGATACCGGACTTTGGGGGCTTCACGACTCCGTGGGAGCGGAGGCGTTCGGCCCGGGAGCAGCACGCTCGAGGAGGCACCTCCTGTGAGGTTCGACCTCGGCTCGACCGCTGCGGGGGATTGACTCTATATTGGGAATTAGCCGTTAAAGGCTGAAAGAGCTAAGCCAACAGGCTGAAATGATTGTTTTTTGGGGACCAATTATCGACTCCGCCGGCGGAGCCGATCCTAGTCTATCGTTACTACCGCTTCGCAACGTGTTATAGCTGGAGGAGAAGAAGCGGCGGAAGAAACTCTCCAGCAACACGCCTATGCTAATCGTGTATGGCTACTTGTGTCTGTATTGAGTGTGTGAGATTGGTGGGGTCTTACCTTTGTGTAAGAGGATCCGAGCCGGGGGCTCTCCGGCGTCTGTTCTGTCTGCGTCTGTTATGCCAGGCTGATGTTCTGAGCCTCGGGGGGTTCATGATCGCGAGGAGACGGGTGATTTTATCGGGCTCGTCAATGAGTACATTGCGAGGGCGACGATTTCTCATGGGAGCGTTCGGTGTGGGTTTATAGTTGACCGTTTCCGTCACCAGAGGGTTCGGGTGATGGGGGGCGAGGTCAAAGAATCTGCGCGATAGAGTGACTATATAATCTTTGATGGAGGGAAGCTCCAGATCGCGATGCAGGTCGGCGAGCCGCATATAGCGCGGGGCGTCGACTGCAGCACGCATAAAATGATTCTGGATTCTTTGCAGTCTCCAGATGTTTGTTTCGCTGGCGTGGCCGAAGACCACACTCGCATAGGTCATGATGGGGCGGATGCAAGTTTTGTATAGAGTCACCTTATTTCTAAGGCTCATCTTACTCTTCTTGCATATCAACGGATAGAGTCGGCCTAGGATCCAGTATGCTCTGTTCCCGGCCGCTCTGGTGTGCTTGTGGAAGTACAAGCCTTTATCGAGAGTCACACCAAGATATTTGACTTCGTTAACCCAGGGGATAACTCCGTCGTATAGCTTGATGGGCATAAGTTGGTTGGTGGGGCGAGTATTGGGTGAGAGAGAGCGACGAGAGAACATGATGGCTGCGCTCTTCTCGGGGTTCACTTCAATCCTCCATCTACGGAACCAGTCGCCTAGTTCCTTGATGGCGGCGTTGAGGTGACTGCAGATTCTGTATCTGCTGGGGTCGCTAATGAATATGGCGGTGTCATCCGCATATAGGGCTAGCTCGGTATGGGGGTGCCGTGGCATGTCGCTGGTGTACAGCGAGAAAAGTAAGGGGGAGAGCGCGGAGCCCTGAGGGACTCCCGCTGAGATGGAATGAGAGGAGGATCTAGTGCCCTCCACTCGGAATCTGAATCTACGGTCTTTGAGGAAGTCCCGTAGAATGAGTACGAGTCGGTCCGGCACACCGAGTTGATACAGCTTGTATATCAGCCCGTTGTGCCAGACCTTATCGAAGGCTTTGGCGACGTCGAAGAATACTGCGCCTGTCGGCCAGAATCTTTGTCCGCTGCGTTGAAAGTGGGAGAGGACGTGCTCCGTGATGCGGAGCACTTGCTGTGGACAAGAGTGTCTAGCTCTAAAGCCAAACTGCTCAGGGGGAATGAGATTATTGCTGAAGGCAAAATCTCTCAGTCTTGTAAGAAGGACTCGCTCATACAGTTTACCCAGCGAGCTGAGTAGACTGATGGGGCGGTAACTAGAGGGCTTTGAGGCCGGTTTGCCTGGTTTGCGGATACCGATGACTTCCGCTTCTTTCCAGGTCTTTGGAAATTGGCAATTATTTATGGCGGCATTGAAGATGCTTACCATAATTAAGATAAGTTGGGCGGGGAGGATTTTTAAAAGTTTATGGCTGATTCCATCATTGCCTGGGGCCTTGCGGGGCTTTAGGGCTTTGATGAAATCCTGTACTTCCTCAACCGTGACCGGTTCGAGTGTGGTTTCGGCCGGGAGGGAGGACCGATATTCGACCTCGGCGTCTACCTCCGATAGGTGAGACGGGTCGTTATTGGCAATATTGGGGGAGCATTGGAGCTCGAGACTTTCGGCGAGACATTCTGCCTTTTCGTCGTCATCAAACGCTTTGGTGTTATCGGGTCTCTCGAGGGGTGGCATGCTCGAGAGGGTTTCTGCTTTCAGAGATCTCGCCAGCTGCCAGTAAGCCTGGTGAGTTGGGGAGATCTCCTCCAGCAGTCGGTCCCAACGTTGGTTCCTGACCTCCTGGACACGGAGTCTGACCTGGCGTTGGAGTGCCCTGTATTGGGCTTTATTATCTGGGGAGGGGAAGCTGCCGTAGGCTCTGAATGCTGCCCTCTTGTCCCTCATCAGATCTCTGACGTCGTCCGGGAGTGGCAGTCGGTGGTCCTCGAGAGGTACCTGCCGAGTGGACTCCCGTACCACGCTCTGGAGGTGGCTGGTGAGGGCTTCGATGGCAACATCGTTGTCCTGGGCTGAGTTAATCGGGTCCGGGATCCGGTCCAAGTCCGGGGAGCTTGTCGTTGCGAGCAAGTCCCGGACTTTGGCCCAATCTATGATGGGTTTCGTCGGTGGCGTCGAGTCAGTCGGGGGGCCTAACTGAAGTACGACCGGCAAGTGGTCGGAGTCAATGTCATCCCGTGTTTCGATAGAGCGGAACTGAAGGGAGACTCCCTTCAGCAGCGCTATGTCGAGAACGCTCGGGTGTTGTACGTCCGGTCTGTCAGGGTATCTGGTGGGGGTCAAGGGGGCTAAAATGCCAAAGAGGAGCCTGTCCGAGAGGCGGAGAAGCTCCCTTCCTTTGGGATTTTCAATTGGACAATTCCAAGAGGGATGTTTACAGTTTAGGTCCCCGGCTATTATAACCGCGGGACCCAGACTAAATAGGGCGTTGAGATCGTCTTCCAGGATGGGCTTCTGACATTTTAAGTATGCTGAAACTATGATGATGGGCTGATGGCCTGTCATCGATAGTTTGCATGCGGAGACTTCTAGTTCCTCTAGAGGGGGGGTATCGATGGGGATGCAGTGCAAGGACCGCTTGTAGTAGATAAGTGTCCCTCCGCCATGGGAGGTTAACCTATCGTGCCTGATCAGGTTGTAATTAGCGATTCGGGGATCTCTAATACTCGGCTTTAAGAAAGTCTCTTGCACTAAGAGAATGTCTATGTTATCGGTGACCAGGAAGTCGTGAACCAAGTCGCGCTGATTTCTAAGTCCGTTGGCGTTATATGTAGCCAAAGTCAATGAGCGGGGTTTTTCCCTACTTGTGGTAGCCATTGGGAGGTTAATTTAGGGAGTGTCGTCATAAAGGATCTTCATCAGCGTTCCGTGCTCCATGAAGAGCCGCAGACGAGCCTTTAAGGTAGTGGCGGTTTCGAGTTTCCTCGCTAAGGTTGTTACCTCATCCAGGTTGAAGGGCAGCGACCTGGCAAACTGTGTTACCAGGGCGAGGTCCCTCGAGATGGAGGAGGGAGCACCTGTGGGAGCCGGCAGTGTGGCGGGTTGAGGTTGAGGTTGGGGGGGCCTGGTGGGGGGCAGCGGGGCTCTAGCCGGGGTAGGCAGGGCGGGAAAACCTGTCCAAGCGTTGAACGCCGGGAGAGGTGCAGGCACGAATGCCCGACGTTTGGGGGCGGCCTTGGGGGCTGGGGGAGAACGCTTGGCGTTCTTTTTGAATTTGGGGGCGGCCGGGCACCCGCGGTAATTAGCGGGATGTCCGGTTTGTCCGCAGAGAATGCAGGCCGGAGGGTCGGGGGAGTCCCGAGTTCGCGCGCAGTCACTGGTCCCGTGATCCCCGAGGCACTTGACGCATCTCGGGCGGGAGTGGCAGTGATTTGCCGAATGGCCATATAGCTGGCAGCGGTGGCATTGCCGGGGGGTCTGATTATTGTATGGCCGCTCGAAGCGGAGATTGGTTAGACCGCAGACGCTCTTCAGGTTGAAGATTGCCTTACCTCGGTCCGAACGGTCAAGGATAACGAGCACCATGTTGTATGGTGTCCGGTCTGAGTTACCTTTGTGCATGCGGTGAACCTCATGCACAGGGAGGTTTTGGGCTTGGAGGTCCTCCAAGATGTAGGAGGTTTCAAGCTCCTGGGACAGGCCGCGTACGACAACGCGGAGGCGCTTCTCTTCCTCGAGAGCGTAAGTGTAGTAATTGACATTTCTGTCAATTAAGATGCGGGTAAGGGCGCGATGGTCGGCCGGGGTCTGAAGGACGACTTTAATGCCGTGCTGGATGTCACGTGCCTCTTTCAGCACGATGTTATGGGCGGGGAGAGAGGAGAGTACATCTCTCCAGAGATGTTTATCTCTGATTATCAGAGGGGGCGGTAGCCGTTCGCGGCGGGGCTGGCTGTCGGCCTTGGTCTTGGCCTGTTTGGGCTCCTTGTCAACGTGGCCTTGAGGCGAGCTGTTAAGCAGTCGCTTCTTGGCCTTCCGGTTCGTGACGACTTGGAAGCCGTCATCGTCACCGGTTTGGGTGGAGGGGTCGATCTCCATGTCGCTTTCAGACGCGGCTGAAGCGACAGTGGGAGATTCAGTAATGGCGGGGGCGGGGGTGGGTGCGGGCGCGGCCGCGGTAGGGGTGGCCGAAGTGGCCGTTGGGGTTTTAGCCTGAGTGGCTATTGGGGTCGCGGGGGCCTTAGGGGCCACGGGGGCAGCGGCTTTAGGAGCCTTCGGTGGGCCGGCCTTAGGGGCCTTGGGGGGTGGCGCGGAAGACGCGGCTTTCGCGGGGGTCGCGGTGGCTGTCGGAGCTGGAGGGATTATCTCCATCATGGGGAGAAATTCCTTCATCTCCTGACAGTACCATTGCTTGAGAGTCGGGTCGCGGCTCTCAAGCAAGCGGAGGGTCTGAACCCACCAATCTTTAGGGGTAGCCATCCCTCAGGCGGGAACAGCCCGAGGGATATGTGTTGAATGTTGTCCTAGTCCCCCTGCCGGGTGTAGGCAGGGGGGTGCGCCCTATTGTGAGCCCTAAGCTTGTAGCCCCTTTGCCGATCTTATTGTGCAAAGGGGTCCCTAACTGTTTTGTGGGTAGGCAGAACCACAAAAGATAGGAAAAAAGGAGGAGGTCACCTAGGACGGATTTGGAGATGCCTGGGGTCGGCAAGGGTACTCCCCCTGTGCCGGTGGTTCCACGCCCGTCCGGGTTTGCCGTTTCCCTGAAGGGGAACCGGCGGGCGCCCGGGTCACGCCCCAGCTAGGTTCGTTAACACCGTTAGGTATCCCCTAGCTGACCTAGTGGTAATTAAAATTGAGTAAACAATTAAAATTACCACGAGGGTTCGCGCAAACGAACTACGCGGGTGTGGGGTGGAAACAACCCCGCGTCAGAGCGCAATGAAAATTGCGATGACGCAACCTTGTGTGTATATACCTAGTGTGTATATATTGACCAGCCTACTAATAGTGTGCGATACTTGATCGACCGAAAAATCCGAAACCGAATATCGGGTGGGCGAGCCAGAATGACGTCACAGAGTGCGGACACGTCCGCACGGTGCGAGCGCCGAAGCCGGAACAGCAACACCACGAAGGCGCGAGCGAGCGGCGCGTTCACTGGGCCGTCGGCGGCGGCGGTTCGCTCGGAGCGGAGCGGAGGTGTCGTCTCTGTCGCGTCCCGTCGTTTACTTCTTCGCAGCGGAGGTCTTCTTCGCGGCCGCCTTCGACTTGGGTGTGGCCGCTGCGGCCTTCTTCGGCTTGGGCGCTTTCGGTTTCTTGGTGGGCGGCTTCGCGGTCTTCTTGGCCTTCGGCGCGGCGCCCTTGCCCTTCGCGGGGGCGGCGGTCTTCTTCGACGCGGCGGCGGCCGGCTTCTTCTTGGCTGCGGCGGCTTTCTTGTCCCTCGTCGCCGCCGAGCCGGCGGCCTTCGACTTGGACGGCGAAGCGGCCGACGCGGAAGCGGCGGCGCCCTTCTTCCCCTTCGCGGCGGCAGCGGGGGCGACCTTCTTCGACTTGCCAGAAGACGCGGTGCCGGTCTCGTCGCCGTCGGCGGCCGCCTTGCCGGCGGACCTCTTCTTGGCTCCGGCGGCCGGTTTCTTCGACGCGGACGACTTGGATTCCAACTTGAACGATCCCGATGCGCCCTTGCCTTTGGTCTGGATCAACGCACCCGATTCGACGGCGCTCTTGAGGTACTTCCTAATGAACGGCGCAAGTTTCTCGGCGTCGACTTTATATGTCGCCGTTATGTATTTCTTGATGGCCTGAAGCGACGATCCGCTGCGCTCCTTGAGCTCCGTAATCGCGTTAGTGACCATCTCTGAAGTCTTCGGGTGTGTCGGCTTGGCCTTTGGCTTTTTCGCGCCGGCCGCGGCTGCGGACGCCTTCGGTTTCTTCGCCGGCGTCGCGGGGGCCGGGGTTTCGGCTGCTACTGCTGTGTCTGCCATTTTTTTTTTTTTTTTTTTTCCTCTTTAAACGAATACAAACAAACAAACTACCACGAACGATTGATTAGTTTAATCCCACGGGAGAGCTGGCTGTGAGAAATACAACAACAAACGAATATGGTTACTCAAACTCGAAAGTAGATGGCGCCAGGTGAAAAGTCGACCTCATCGGCTCAGGGCAATACCGAATCGACGACCGCGACGTCGAGATACATTTTCTCGTACGAACGCTTACAACTTTTCACTAGCACGGATCTGTTTAAACACACTTTTAACGTTTTTCAAATATTCATAGAGCAATTCGAGACGTGATAATCTACAATATTTGAGTTTAGCGGTGTTATAAAGCCGTTTGCAAAACATTCGTCCCGGTAATATTCTCAATAAACTTGTTTATATTCACGACAGCATACGATGCATACGCGGGGTCCCGTTTAAAACTTATTTTTCTTATTATAAATGTGTATTGTTATAGATTTTCATTAAATAAATGAATTATAAACATCCCGAGGTTCCGACGTATAAACTTCCTCCGCGCGCAATACTATTTTTTTCATCGAATAATCGATGAAAAGTTTAGGGTCGTAAAACATTACTACCGCGAAACCTCTGTGAGGAACTAGGCATACGAATAAAAACGTGCAACTGTTTCGTATAATCGTGTAAATATTAAACGATCTTATTTATTATTTACTAGTAACTACTGCACTATAATAATATACGTAATGATGATCTAATCTTTTTTTTTTTTTAATCTATTTATGTAGTAACCAACACTTATCATTTCAATTGATCACACAAGTAAGACGAGACAGGTCTTAAATTAATTAATAATAATAATAGTAATAATAATAATAACAACAAAACAATACACATGGGTGAAAAGAAAGGGGGAGAAAAAAAAAAAAAGATATTAAGAATAAAGTAAAAAAAAAAAAAAATACTAATAATATAGTATAACAACAACAACAACAACAACTACTACTATTTGTTTTTTTTTACTTCATCAAAACGAAAAAAAAAAAAAAAAAAAAAAAAAAAAAAAAAATAGTAACAATATGAGAGAATTTCTCAAGAACATATCAATTGTCCTTATATAAATATATAAAATTGATTGAGCCCCACCGTAATGATATTTTTTGGAACTGGACCCAGGATGTTGTCACGGAGTACCTTTCTATGACGCTTGGCTCCTCCTTTACCCAGACCCTTTCCACCTTTGACGACCGGTCATCTTGATATGCAGCCGCAGATGGCTGTTTCAGCGATACCGGACTTTGGGGGCTTCACGACTCCGTGGGAGCGGAGGCGTTCGGCCCGGGAGCAGCACGCTCGAGGAGGCACCTCCTGTGAGGTTCGACCTCGGCTCGACCGCTGCGGGGGATTGACTCTATATTGGGAATTAGCCGTTAAAGGCTGAAAGAGCTAAGCCAACAGGCTGAAATGATTGTTTTTTGGGGACCAATTATCGACTCCGCCGGCGGAGCCGATCCTAGTCTATCGTTACTACCGCTTCGCAACGTGTTATAGCTGGAGGAGAAGAAGCGGCGGAAGAAACTCTCCAGCAACACGCCTATGCTAATCGTGTATGGCTACTTGTGTCTGTATTGAGTGTGTGAGATTGGTGGGGTCTTACCTTTGTGTAAGAGGATCCGAGCCGGGGGCTCTCCGGCGTCTGTTCTGTCTGCGTCTGTTATGCCAGGCTGATGTTCTGAGCCTCGGGGGGTTCATGATCGCGAGGAGACGGGTGATTTTATCGGGCTCGTCAATGAGTACATTGCGAGGGCGACGATTTCTCATGGGAGCGTTCGGTGTGGGTTTATAGTTGACCGTTTCCGTCACCAGAGGGTTCGGGTGATGGGGGGCGAGGTCAAAGAATCTGCGCGATAGAGTGACTATATAATCTTTGATGGAGGGAAGCTCCAGATCGCGATGCAGGTCGGCGAGCCGCATATAGCGCGGGGCGTCGACTGCAGCACGCATAAAATGATTCTGGATTCTTTGCAGTCTCCAGATGTTTGTTTCGCTGGCGTGGCCGAAGACCACACTCGCATAGGTCATGATGGGGCGGATGCAAGTTTTGTATAGAGTCACCTTATTTCTAAGGCTCATCTTACTCTTCTTGCATATCAACGGATAGAGTCGGCCTAGGATCCAGTATGCTCTGTTCCCGGCCGCTCTGGTGTGCTTGTGGAAGTACAAGCCTTTATCGAGAGTTACACCAAGATATTTGACTTCGTTAACCCAGGGGATAACTCCGTCGTATAGCTTGATGGGCATAAGTTGGTTGGTGGGGCGAGTATTGGGTGAGAGAGAGCGACGAGAGAACATGATGGCTGCGCTCTTCTCGGGGTTCACTTCAATCCTCCATCTACGGAACCAGTCGCCTAGTTCCTTGATGGCGGCGTTGAGGTGACTGCAGATTCTGTATCTGCTGGGGTCGCTAATGAATATGGCGGTGTCATCCGCATATAGGGCTAGCTCGGTATGGGGGTGCCGTGGCATGTCGCTGGTGTACAGCGAGAAAAGTAAGGGGGAGAGCGCGGAGCCCTGAGGGACTCCCGCTGAGATGGAATGAGAGGAGGATCTAGTGCCCTCCACTCGGAATCTGAATCTACGGTCTTTGAGGAAGTCCCGTAGAATGAGTACGAGTCGGTCCGGCACACCGAGTTGATACAGCTTGTATATCAGCCCGTTGTGCCAGACCTTATCGAAGGCTTTGGCGACGTCGAAGAATACTGCGCCTGTCGGCCAGAATCTTTGTCCGCCGCGTTGAAAGTGGGAGAGGACGTGCTCCGTGATGCGGAGCACTTGTTGTGGACAAGAGTGTCTAGCTCTAAAGCCAAACTGCTCAGGGGGAATGAGATTATTGCTGAAGGCAAAATCTCTCAGTCTTGTGAGAAGGACTCGCTCATACAGTTTACCCAGCGAGCTGAGTAGACTGATGGGGCGGTAACTAGAGGGCTTTGAGGCCGGTTTGCCTGGTTTGCGGATACCGATGACCTCCGCTTCTTTCCAGGTCTTTGGAAATTGGCAATTATTTATGGCAGCATTGAAGATGCTTACCATAATTAAGATAAGTTGGGCGGGGAGGATTTTTAAAAGTTTATGGCTGATTCCATCATTGCCTGGGGCCTTGCGGGGCTTTAGGGCTTTGATGAAATCCTGTACTTCCTCAACCGTGACCGGTTCGAGTGTGGTTTCGGCCGGGAGGGAGGACCGATATTCGACCTCGGCGTCTACCTCCGATAGGTGAGACGGGTCGTTATTGGCAATATTGGGGGAGCATTGGAGCTCGAGACTTTCGGCGAGACATTCTGCCTTTTCGTCGTCATCAAACGCTTTGGTGTTATCGGGTCTCTCGAGGGGTGGCATGCTCGAGAGGGTTTCTGCTTTCAGAGATCTCGCCAGCTGCCAGTAAGCCTGGTGAGTTGGGGAGATCTCCTCCAGCAGTCGGTCCCAACGTTGGTTCCTGACCTCCTGGACACGGAGTCTGACCTGGCGTTGGAGTGCCCTGTATTGGGCTTTATTATCTGGGGAGGGGAAGCTGCCGTAGGCTCTGAATGCTGCCCTCTTGTCCCTCATCAGATCTCTGACGTCGTCCGGGAGTGGCAGTCGGTGGTCCTCGAGAGGTACCTGCCGAGTGGACTCCCGTACCACGCTCTGGAGGTGGCTGGTGAGGGCTTCGATGGCAACATCGTTGTCCTGGGCTGAGTTAATCGGGTCCGGGATCCGGTCCAAGTCCGGGGAGCTTGTCGTTGCGAGCAAGTCCCGGACTTTGGCCCAATCTATGATGGGTTTCGTCGGTGGCGTCGAGTCAGTCGGGGGGCCTAACTGAAGTACGACCGGCAAGTGGTCGGAGTCAATGTCATCCCGTGTTTCGATAGAGCGGAACTGAAGGGAGACTCCCTTCAGCAGCGCTATGTCGAGAACGCTCGGGTGTTGTACGTCCGGTCTGTCAGGGTATCTGGTGGGGGTCAAGGGGGCTAAAATGCCAAAGAGGAGCCTGTCCGAGAGGCGGAGAAGCTCCCTTCCTTTGGGATTTTCAATTGGACAATTCCAAGAGGGATGTTTACAGTTTAGGTCCCCGGCTATTATAACCGCGGGACCCAGACTAAATAGGGCGTTGAGATCGTCTTCCAGGATGGGCTTCTGACATTTTAAGTATGCTGAAACTATGATGATGGGCTGATGGCCTGTCATCGATAGTTTGCATGCGGAGACTTCTAGTTCCTCTAGAGGGGGGGTATCGATGGGGATGCAGTGCAAGGACCGCTTGTAGTAGATAAGTGTCCCTCCGCCATGGGAGGTTAACCTATCGTGCCTGATCAGGTTGTAATTAGCGATTCGGGGATCTCTAATACTCGGCTTTAAGAAAGTCTCTTGCACTAAGAGAATGTCTATGTTATCGGTGACCAGGAAGTCGTGAACCAAGTCGCGCTGATTTCTAAGTCCGTTGGCGTTATATGTAGCCAAAGTCAATGAGCGGGGTTTTTCCCTACTTGTGGTAGCCATTGGGAGGTTAAATTAGGGAGTGTCGTCATAAAGGATCTTCATCAGCGTTCCGTGCTCCATGAAGAGCCGCAGACGAGCCTTTAAGGTAGTGGCGGTTTCGAGTTTCCTCGCTAAGGTTGTTACCTCATCCAGGTTGAAGGGCAGCGACCTGGCAAACTGTGTTACCAGGGCGAGGTCCCTCGAGATGGAGGAGGGAGCACCTGTGGGAGCCGGCAGTGTGGCGGGTTGAGGTTGAGGTTGAGGTTGGGGCCTCATAAGGGGCATCGGGGCTCTGGCCTGGGTAGGCAGGGCGGGAAAACCTGTCCAAGCGTTGAACGCCGGGAGAGGTGCAGGCACGAATGCCCGACGTTTGGGGGCGGCCTTGGGGGCTGGGGGAGAACGCTTGGCGTTCTTTTTGAATTTGGGGGCGGCCGGGCACCCGCGGTAGTTAGCGGGGTGTCCGGTTTGTCCGCAGAGAATGCAGGCCGGAGGGTCGGGGGAGTCCCGAGTTCGCGCGCAGTCACTGGTCCCGTGATCCCCGAGGCACTTGACGCATCTCGGGCGGGAGTGGCAGTGATTTGCCGAATGGCCATATAGCTGGCAGCGGTGGCATTGCCGAGGGGTCTGATTGTTATAAGGCCGCTCGAAGCGGAGATTGGTAAGACCGCAGACGCTCTTCAGGTTGAAGATTGCCTTACCTCGGTCCGAACGGTCAAGGATAACGAGCACCATGTTGTATGGTGTCCGGTCTGAGTTACCTTTGTGCATGCGGTGAACCTCATGCACAGGGAGGTTTTGGGCTTGGAGGTCCTCCAAGATGTAGGAGGTTTCAAGCTCCTGGGACAGGCCGCGTATGACAACGCGGAGGCGCTTCTCTTCCTCGAGAGCGTAAGTGTAATAATTGACATTTCTGTCAATTAAAATGCGGGTAAGGGCGCGATGGTCGGCCGGGGTCTGTAGGACGACTTTAATGCCGTGCTGGATGTCACGTGCCTCTTTCAGCACGATGTTATGGGCGGGGAGAGAGGAGAGTACGTCTCTCCAGAGATGTTTATCTCTGATTATCAGAGGGGGCGGTAGTCGTTCGCGGCGGGGCTGGCTGTCGGCCTTGGTTTTGGCCTGTTTGGGCTCCTTGTCAACGTGGCCTTGAGGCGAGCTGTTAAGCAGTCGCTTCTTGGCCTTCCGGTTCGTGACGACTTGGAAGCCGTCATCATCGTCACCGGTTTGGGTGGAGGGGTCGATCTCCATGTCGCTTTCAGACGCGGCTGAAGCGACAGTGGGAGATTCGGTAATGGCGGGGGCGGGGGTGGGTGCGGGCGCGGCCGCGGTAGGGGTGGCCGAGGTGGCCGTTGGGGTTTTAGCCTGAGTGGCTATTGGAATCGCGGGGGCCTTAGGGGCCACGGGGGCAGCGGCTTTAGGAGCCTTGGACGATCCGGCCTTAGGGGCCTTGGGGGGTGGCGCGGAAGACGCGGCTTTCGCGGGGGTCGCGGTGGCTATCGGAGATGGAGGGATTATCTCCATCATGGGGAGAAATTCCTTCATCTCCTGGCAGTACCATGTTTTGAGAGTCGGGTCGCGGCTCTCAAGCAAGCGGAGGGTCTGAACCCACCAATCCTTTGGGGTAGCCATCCCTCAGGCGGGAGCAGCCTGAGGGATATGTGTAAATTGTGAAGACCTAGTCCCCCTGCCGGGTGAAGGCAGGGGGGTGCGCCCTATGGTGAGCCCTAAGCTTGTAGCCCCTTTGCCGATCTTATTGTGCAAAGGGGTCCCTAACTGTTTTGTGGGTAGGCAGAACCACAAAAGATAGGAAAAAAGGAGGAGGTCACCTAGGACGGATTTGGAGATGCCTGGGGTCGGCAAGGGTACTCCCCCTGTGCCGGTGGTTCCACGCCCGTCCGGGTTTGCCGTTTCCCTGAAGGGGAACCGGCGGGCGCCCGGGTCACGCCCCAGCTAGGTTCGTTAACACCGTTAGGTATCCCCTAGCTGACCTAGTGGTAATTAAAATTGAGTAAACAATTAAAATTACCACGAGGGTTCGCGCAAACGAACTACGCGGGTGTGGGGTGGAAACAACCCCGCGTCAGAGCGCAATGAAAATTGCGATGACGCAACCTTGTGTGTATATACCTAGTGTGTATATATTGACCAGCCTACTAATAGTGTGCGATACTTGATCGACCGAAAAAACCGAATATCGGGTGGGCGAGCCAGAGTGACGTCACAGAGTGCGGACACGTCCGCACGGTGCGAGCGCCGAAGCCGGAATGCTAAAAAAAACAGGCGCGATCACCTCGGGCTCTTATATATACTGGATTGAGGTTGGAACGGTGAGGGGGGAGGGGAGGGGAGGGGAAAGGGGGGGGGGGGGTGGTGTGTGTGTTTTGTTGTGTTTTCGATCGGCGGCTTGTGTCTCGTGTGGAGTGCCAACGCAGAGCTTCCTCGCTAGTTAGTGACAGCAATACATAATTAATATTAATTACATAGATATATTATTAAACATTACAATTTAGTTTTATACACACGCACCAATTATGATAGTTATCATTATTATTTTTCTCCCTTTACAAATACATTTACGCCCATGAAGGCTTTATTCATCAGAATTCCTGAATGAACATGTGGATAAATTGGTGTATATATGTATGTATGTATATATATATATATATATATATATATATATATATATTTTTTTTTTTAATATTACTTATGACCATTTCATCATCTGATCCTGCATAACAAGCGTGCATGTCGTCATTTATGCTTAGAGTCATTCGTGTGTGTGTATATAATTGCAGTCGATTAAAATACCCTTGTGAGGTCTCAAAGAAAAACATTCGAATTTATTGCGGCCCTGAAAAGGGCCTTTTGATGAGTCGTGTAATTATTTATTCCGCTACTCGGTCCGTTTGCGGGAAGAACGGAGGCGTTTAAGCGCGCTCGCCACGAATCCTGCGAGCAAGTTGGATGTCCTTTGGCATTATGGTTACTCGCTTGGCGTGAATAGCGCACAGGTTGGTGTCCTCGAAGAGCCCGACCAGGTAAGCCTCGCTAGCCTCCTGCAGTGCCATCACTGCGGAACTCTGGAAACGGAGATCAGTCTTGAAATCTTGAGCGATCTCGCGCACCAAACGCTGGAAAGGCAACTTGCGAATCAGCAGCTCGGTGCTCTTCTGGTAACGACGGATCTCACGAAGGGCCACCGTGCCGGGCCTGTAGCGATGGGGCTTCTTAACACCGCCGGTGGCCGGCGCGCTCTTTCGTGCCGCCTTGGTTGCCAGCTGCTTACGTGGGGCTTTGCCGCCGGTCGACTTGCGCGCGGTTTGCTTTGTACGAGCCATTTGGAGTAGGCACTGCTAACTATTTAATCGAATAATTAAAAAAAGGGGGGGGGGACAGAAATGAAAAAGAGACAATCTACGAACCGTACGTTCCGGTCGACGCGACGAAGACGAATAAAAACACGCCGCGCTTTGTTCGCGTCTATATATACAATTTCTGTCGCTAGGTGTCGGAGGGGGTGCGGGGAAGTGGGAGGGGGGGAAGCCGCTGGCCTCTAGGCCGGCGCCGCGCTGCGCGCGACGCCGGCCCCCCGCGCCCGCCCGCCCGCCCGCCCGCCCGGTCGCGCCCGCGACCCGACGACCCGACGACCCGACGGCGGGGGGGCGGATGACCGCGCGTCGCGCCACAGCCCGACGACGAGCGACGACCAAAAAAAAAAAAAAAAAAAAAAAAAAAGCTCATCACACCCTCCGTCATCCATCATCCCCATATAGTTGACTCATGCTCACATGCTCACATGCTCATAATTATCATCTCATATCTCGCCATCTCGGCGGCTAACCGAAAACCTACCTCAAATCAACAAATCAACAACGCCACAGCGCCCAGAGTGCCTCGCCTCCCGCCTCCCGCCTCCCCTACCCCGTATGTACCTACCACTTACCATCTACCATCTACCACATTCATTTCTCATTCAATATTATTTATATATATTTTTTTTTTATAATCATTATTTATCTCTCTCATTCATTCATTCAATCAAACAATCAAATAAATAAATAACTATACAAATCTATCCATCTATCCATCTATGTATGTATGTATGTATGTATGTATAACTTGGGACTTGACTTTCGATACTCACTGTAATATACGAATACATATTTTTTATTTTATTTCATTTCATTTCATTTCATAGAAAACATTTTGTGGCCCTGAAAAGGGCCTTTTGCTTTTGCTTTTTATTTTTCCCATAATTATACCATGCCGATGAACGTTTACGTTTACGTTTACTTCGAGCTTGTATACTTGGTGACGGCCTTTGTTCCCTCGCTGACTGCGTGCTTCGCCAACTCGCCGGGAAGTAACAGTCTTACGGACGTTTGCACCTCCCTAGAGGTGATGGTCGACCTCTTGTTGTAGTGAGCGAGCCTGGACGCCTCGGCGGCGATGCGCTCGAAGATGTCGTTCACGAAGCTGTTCATTATCGACATCGCTTTACTCGAAATACCGGTGTCGGGGTGCACCTGCTTGAGAACCTTGTAGATGTAGATCGCGTAGCTCTCCTTCCTCTTGTGCTTCTTCTTTCTCTTGTCGGTCTTAGAGATGTTCTTCTGGGCCTTGCCAGATTTCTTGGCCGCCTTTCCGCTTGTCTTCGGCGGCATGGTGTGCTACTTTTCCTTTTCTTCAAACTTGTACCAACGAACGAACGAACGATCGGAGGGAGCGCGCGCGCGTACGGTCTCACGGTTGCGAGCGTACTGGATGACTCCGACATTTCGCGTTTTAAATTTAAAGCGGAGCCCCGCATACGTCACGCACCGTGTCGTAGTATATGATTCACCCGCAGTAACCAATCAGAGGGCGAGAGAAATGCTACCATTTCATAATTTGTATCGAATCTATTGTTATTAAATTTTTTTTTATTTTTTTTTTTTTCATTTCAACGCATGAAACAAGATTATCAAATTATAATTCAATATGTTAGTGTTAGTGTTAGTATCCCACGGATCTACGTACGCGCAACATATTATATATTTAGATGTATTTGTTTACTTTGGGAAGGAACATTCTTAATTCTCGTCAATTAAAATTAACTATATAATATTATTTATTTACCATTACTAACTACTAATATTTTATTACTGTTCGCACGCGACTTGCCATGCCATCCAGTTAGACGAATTAAACACATCGTTTCATTCATATAGAGCTAGATTTTCAAAGGTATTTTTTTTTTTTAATTTTCATTTTCAGTCAATCTTATATATAATGTCTTTTTAATATAAAATAAACTTAACATGTTCGTTAGTAATGTTAATTATAGGCAAGTCACGCTTGCTCGACATCAATGCATGGGAGGAGTTAATTAATTATCGGAAAGAATAAATAAATAAATCGCCGCGTTAAGAACATGACGAGAGTCAGGCATAATAAATATATTGATTGATAGATAGATACCTATCCAATCGAAACTTATGTGCGTGTGTGTACAACTGCAACCACTACTACCTCTGTTCGTTTAGAAACTAAATTTCCATTATATTTTTATACATTGATTATAATGTATATATATATGTAAAATATATTATTGCGATATATATTGTGGCCCTGAAAAGGGCCTTTTTTTAGGTGTGTTAACGTTGTCCCCTTGTACGTCGTTCTTTTCGTCGACAGACGAAAGAAAGGAAAGCGGAGAGAGACACGCGGCTCCTAAGCCTTCTTCTCGGTCTTCTTTGGCAGGAGAACCGCCTGAATGTTAGGCAGTACACCGCCCTGTGCGATGGTCACGCCAGAGAGCAACTTGTTCAACTCCTCGTCGTTCCGTATCGCCAATTGTAAATGCCTAGGGATGATCCTAGTTTTCTTGTTGTCCCTGGCGGCGTTACCCGCCAACTCGAGAACTTCGGCGGCCAGATATTCCATCACGGCGGCGAGGTACACGGGTGCACCGGCACCGACGCGCTCGGCATAGTTGCCGTTCCTCAACAGTCTGTGAATACGCCCCACAGGAAACTGGAGACCGGCGCGATTAGAGCGAGACTTTACCTTGCCCTTTACTTTTCCACCTTTGCCGCGACCGGACATTATTGAAGTTTTGTTATTAAACTATATGAACACTAGAAAAGACACGTCCGACCGATGCGAACGTGACCGAAGCGAGAGTGCCTGTGCGACTGAACGTCATCGACAGACAGACTTTTTCTTCAACCCGACGATTGTTGCATCGCCGTGTTGGTGAGGGGGCTTCGAGCTGGGGGCTCTTTACCCCGGCTGCAGCTCGGAGGGCGACTACCCTCCGGTAACTATGTAGGAGAGCCGCCGTGGTGTCGGCGGCTCGCGTGGGCCAATCCGCGGCTTTACGTGGGCTACGTCAGCGGCGTAGGTTGGCCAGTCTTGGCTTCCGATGGCCTTCCCGGGCTTCGGTTGGCCATCATTGGCGTCTGGTGGCCTATCTGTGGCGTTAGGGGCATAAATCGCGACCTCTTACATCACCCTAATCCCGGCGAATGAGGTCACGTGGGGTCGATAGCCAGGTTTTCTTACCGCCTTCTGGGGGTCGCGCATGCAGCGGGGCGATCCCGTTCAGGTGGGTATGGCGGCAGTTGTCGGCGCGGTCGAACATACGACGCGCCGACATCACCACGAAGTCCTCCACCGACGGGACGCCCGTGTCGCGAGCGATGACGTCATTCCTGACGTATCGACCCGCGTCCGTGCACATCCGCAAGGTGATGTTTTGCTGCTTCTGTAGCAGCTTCTTATTGGAGGCCGAGCACAGCGCATACCATGCCGGAGCTGCATATGTGAGCCTCGAGCGGAGATAGGTCTTGTAGACCCCGATCTTCGTCCTCAGAGGCAGGCTGGACGAGAGGACAGGTCGGAGCAGGGCTCTGGCGGCTCGTGTGTTGTTCACGGCCTTCTCCACTTGGAGCCGCATGCTCAACGACCTGTCGATGTGTGCCCCGAGGTATTGGACCGAGGTCTGCCACTCGATCTCCTGGCCTCGAAGCTGGAGCTGCTTCGGCATGATCCGTCGGCGTGTGACTGGTAGCGCGGCAGTCTTCCCCACGTTGACCGCCATGCGCCACCTGTCCAACCACGCCGGTATCTTGTCGAGCATGCGCTGCATTCGGCGAGCTGCGTGATCGGCATTCATAGAGGTCGCGATATAGGCGCTGTCGTCTGCGTACAACGCCAGCATTATATCCGATTCCCCGGGTCGTAACGAGCCCTCTAGGGTCGGGATGTCGTCTGTGTACAGACCATATAATGCTGGCGACAGACAGCTGCCTTGGGGAACACCGGCAGAAATTGTACGCTTTTGCGATATGACCGTTTGCTCTACCGAAACATAAAAGTCCCGGCCGTGTAAAAAAGATGCTATTAACTTAGTGATGGCGTGCGGTGTTGTTGTGTTTAATAATTTATAAATAAGTCCTTTATGCCACACCCTGTCGAAGGCCTTCTCGACGTCGAGGAACACGGCGACGGAGTCTCGGCCTCCGTTCAGGGCTGTGGCAAGGTGGTGTAGCACGCGCACCAACTGGAGCGTGGTCGAGTGGCTGCTGCGGAATCCGAATTGCTCCGCGCGTGGCTCGATATGTGGAACCAGGCGCCGCAGCAGCAAACGCTCAAACAGTTTGGCCAGGTGTGGCTGTAGCGTTACCGGCCGGTAACTCGCGGGCAGGCGCCGATCCTTGCCCGGTTTCGGGAGCATAACGACCTTGCCTGTCTTCCAGGCGTCGGGGAAGTGGCTGGTCCTGAGAATTCCGTTGAAAAGGCGCGCGAGCGCCGCGAAGCCTCTTCTAGGCAGGAATCTCAGGGCTTCCGTGGGTGTCCCGTCGCAACCCGGCGCTTTCCGCCTGGGGAGACGTAGCGCCGCCTTTCGGACTTCGGCCGGGGAGATGAACGCCTCCCCGCCGAGCGGCTCGTGTGGGCGCGACAGGAACTCGGTAGCCTCCCTCTCGACGCGCTGGTGGTGTTCCCTTATTTCTTCCGATACCCCTGCTGGGACTGGGTGTGGCTGGAATTGCGTCTCCAAATGGTCGGCGAGAATCTCAGCACGATCCATTGGCGCAAACCGCCTCTGACCCTGGGCATCCAGCAGTGGGTACGTGGGTATTGGCGTCCTTTGTAGAGCTCGGTTTAGCGAGTGCAAGTCCGTGGCGTGTTCGGACACCCGGTCGATGACACTCTCCCAGATCTCGCCTCGCCATGTCTTCACGGCCTCCGAGACCTGGGCTGTTAAGGCGTTCAGCCTAGCCTTGAGCACCGGACATCTGGTTCTGGCCCACAAGCGCCGGAGTGCGCGCTTGTGGCTGATGTCCTGGCTGAGCCGGGCTGGGAGCTCTGGACGTCTGCTCCGCGGTGTGAACATCGTAGTTGCGGCCTCTCTAGCGGCCTCCATCCGCTCCATGATGAGCCTAGTGGCTCGCTCGACCTCCTCTGGAGCGGAGAGGCCTCCTAGGGGGATGGTCTGCTCCATACTTTTCGCGTATGCTGCCCAATCTATTCTTGCACGCTGCTCTCTCGGCGGCACTGCCACCGCCGCCAATGCAAGCGTGACAAGTATTGGGAGGTGCTGCGTATCCAGGTCGTACAGCACCTCCGCGTGGATTGGGCAGCTTATATTTTGGTGTACTACGATGTCCAACACATCCGCACTGTAGCGAGTGTTGTTTGGGATATGGGTAGGTGCACCCGGTCCGAGCACCGTGAGGCCGATGTGTTCGGCGTCCTGCATCAGCCTCCCGCCCGTCGGGTTAATGACCCTTGACCCCCACGCGTGATGTTTCGCGTTCAAATCCGCCATCAACACTGTGGGGGTCGTTCCACAAAATATATTTTCTAAATCAGTGCGGTGCCATCGGGGGCCTGGCGGTCTGTAGCCGGCGAAAATCTTCGCCTCCCTACCCGCGGCCTTTATGAGTACCCCGATGGCGCGGAGCTCCTGGAAGTCGGGATGCGGCAACTCATCGTGTACGATGTCTCGCCTCACTAGGACCGCCGTGCCCCTATACGCTCGGCCCTGGGGCGAAACTTCATCACGCCTGTACACGATGTAGTTTGGCATCTTGAATGTGACAGTAGGCCGGAGTTTTGTCTCGCCCAGGAGTATAATATGAATATCCTGCAACTGGGCGAGAGTGCGCAGCTGGGCCTCGTTACCCGCCACTCCTCCGGGGTTCCAATATAGCAGTCTCAACTGCCCCGAGCTTGCACTATCCATTATGGATTAGTAGTCACTCGGGGCAGGATGCGAATCGCCGCCACCTTGAGATCTCCCCCGGCGGCGATTGTGGAGATCAGTTCCGTCAGGGCCCCGCAGAACTTCTCCATGCGGTCCAGACGCTGGAGAATGATCTGCAGCGGGTCCTTGGCGTCGATCCCTCCTGCTATTGTAGTGGTTGGTGCAGCGGGAGTGGCGGTACGCCTCGTCCTGCTGCGCGGCTGCCTTTGCGGCAATGGTTGATATTCCAATGGCTGCTGCTTCGGTTGCGCTGGTGCAACCGGCCTGGCAGCCAACTCCGACCTCTGTTGTCTCCTGGTGTTCCTTCCGGTTTGTTTGCCATCCGACTCCGGCGCGACCTGGGCGGGTTGTCGGTGTTCAAACACCGGCGCTTTTGGTGGTATATTTTGCCCGCAATGTGCGCAGTTTGCGCGTGGGGCGGGCGTTTGGGCGTGGCCCGATCGCGGCCCCGCCTCCTGTGCGGCGATTGGCGCGCGTCGGCGATGCTTGCGCCCCGCCCTGTGTCGCTTCTTGCGTTGCGGCAGGGGGGCGTGTCGGTCGGTGGGGTCATTGGCCTGCACTGCCAATGTTGCCCCTCCCCCCCTTCCTTGCGGTATGTCTGCCGGAGTCGGGGCGAGCTGGGGGTGCGCTGTCTCCGGTGGGAGTGGGGCCTGCGCCCGTCTGCGTTCGGCCCTCGTGGGCCTCGGCGGGCGCTTTTCGGCCACTTTTCGGCCTCTCGGCGGGGGTGGGGGGACTGAGGCCCTCCTCTTCCTCACCTCTTTTAAGTAAAGCGGGCAACGCTTATAGCATGCCGCGTGAGCCCGCCCGCAGTTGGCACATGTCGGCTTGTCTTGCCGCGGGCGGGGGCATACTGACGAGAGGTGCTCCTCCGCGCACCTCACGCATTTCGGCGCTCTATGACAGTTGTTGGAGGAGTGGCCGAAGCGTTGGCAGCGATGGCACTGTGCCACCCCGCTGACCCCCCGCCATCCCTCTATAACTACTCCCGGCATATATAATAATTCCGTGTGGGAATATAGCCGGGAGAGTGCCTCTTGGCTCTGGTGTTTCAGAGTGGCGTGGAAGAGGCAGCCAGGTCTGCCTCCCACGCCTGGGATGTGTTTCACATAAATTACTTCATGGCCCCACTCCTCTAGGGCCATTTTGATTTCCTCCGGATCTGTATCCGGAGGTAGGCCCTTGATGGCCACTTTGGTGGGCTTCTCGGAGTCCACACTGTAGCAGAACCACTGAATTTGTGGGTCTGCCTGTGTGGCCTCAACGAGGTATTTTTGCACCACCCTGAATTCCTCAGGGCTGGCCGGCATAAAGCGCACCCCTTTCCCAAATGGGCGCGCGCTGGGAGCATGTCCTAGTTTAGTATATAAGGTGTTGAAGTGTTTAGTCCAATTGGGCATAACATCCACCGTTATCGGTGGATACCCTTTGGGCTTTGTGGGGCCCACGCTTGTCGGCGGCGCAGCGCCGGCCTGTTCCGGCGTGGAGGTCGCCGTCGGCCCTGTTTGAGTCCGGCTCGTGCTAGGCCGCGGACTCGTGCGTGGCCGCGGAGTCGGACTCACGCGCGGCGACGCCGCTGCTTCGGCGAAGGACATAATATTAGGACTAATCCTACCTGCCTCTGCTCCTGCGCTCCCAGCGGCGGTTGAAGTGTCCTTGCTTCCTAATTTGGTGGCGACGGCTTTCCCGGCGTTGGCGAGGCTCTCCAGCTCCACGTACGACGTGGAGCGCGACGGTGTCGTGTCCGTCGACGTCGATGAGCTCTCGCTGTCGCTCCTATCTGAGCCCGAGGTGGCGGAAGTGGAGGCCATCTCCTCTCCGCCGCCCTCTTCTGGGTCGGACGGCGACGGCGTACTCGCCGTGTCAAGCCGTTTCCTTGGCTTCTGCTCTTCCTCTTCTGAAGAAGACCTCCGGCTTTTCCCTCCAACCTGGCGTGGGCCTCTTTCGCCCCTTTCTGGAGATAAAACTCCAGCGGGTACGAGCGGGGTCCCGCCTGCGGTGGGGGGAGTGGTGGTTCCAGTTTCAATTGGTCTGTAGACCAGTCTGGGGTCGCGGCTGCTGACCGCAGACTTCCCTGGCGGTTTCTCCGCCATAGGGAACAGTTTAACAAGTCTATCAGCACAAACACTGCATGAGTCACTATCTCGAACACAGCACAGTTGCCACCGGTACCCTTCTCCAAGAAGGGCTGGTGGTCAACGCACAACACACTCGCGGGCGAATAAGCGTGCCCCCGGGAGCTCGACGCGAACGGAGTCTCGACCGGGAACAGTTTTAAACGACGCGAAATGTATAGCCTCTCAGTGCAAATGTACGCGCGAGCGCGACGGTGTACAGATGCGGCTAACGTTATCGAAAAAAAACGCACCGGTTTTATACTTGTGTATCGTGCGTTCGAACCGAGCGACATTACGTCTAAGAAGTGGGACGGAGAGAGAGATAGAGACGGCGAGCGAGATAGACGCACACGACCAAGGAAAACTATTTACTTACATAATATTATTATATACTATTAGGTGTATGGTGTTATTGATTGTATTTTTAAACCACCAATGCATATATCATAATAATAATAATATCCATCCAAGTATTAAAAAAAAAAAAAAAAAAAAAAAAAAAAAACTATGTACCTACCTATGAAAGTTATCTGTCAAAACTATTATTAAGTACCTATCTGTATTCTGTATACCTGTGCGATATTAACTAGCTTTATCGGTGTTGTTTTTTATTGAGGCGAAATTTTAGGTTGATTTGAAAAGCAAACGAAAGGATAAGAAGTCGGGCGGAAACCGCGCGGGGGGGGAGAGGAGCGTTTTTTTTTTTTTTTTTAAATATATCGTCGTGCGTGTGTGTGTGTGTGCATATATCGTACGACCGAGGCGGCTACCGCGTGAAAGGATAGCGGAAACCAGTTTTCTATTCGTGATGATATACATCGTCATCAATCTGTGGAACATCTGTTAGCCCTGAAAAGGGCTTTTTGGTTGGTAGGCACGGCGGCACACCCCGCACACACCGCCCACAGCAACACCACGAAGGCGCGAGCGAGCGGCGCGTTCACTGGGCCGTCGGCGGCGGCGGTTCGCTCGGAGCGGAGCGGAGGTGTCGTCTCTGTCGCGTCCCGTCGTTTACTTCTTCGCAGCGGAGGTCTTCTTCGCGGCCGCCTTCGACTTGGGTGTGGCCGCTGCGGCCTTCTTCGGCTTGGGCGCTTTCGGTTTCTTGGTGGGCGGCTTCGCGGTCTTCTTGGCCTTCGGCGCGGCGCCCTTGCCCTTCGCGGGGGCGGCGGTCTTCTTCGACGCGGCGGCGGCCGGCTTCTTCTTGGCTGCGGCGGCTTTCTTGTCCCTCGTCGCCGCCGAGCCGGCGGCCTTCGACTTGGACGGCGAAGCGGCCGACGCGGAAGCGGCGGCGCCCTTCTTCCCCTTCGCGGCGGCAGCGGGGGCGACCTTCTTCGACTTGCCAGAAGACGCGGTGCCGGTCTCGTCGCCGTCGGCGGCCGCCTTGCCGGCGGACCTCTTCTTGGCTCCGGCGGCCGGTTTCTTCGACGCGGACGACTTGGATTCCAACTTGAACGATCCCGATGCGCCCTTGCCTTTGGTCTGGATCAACGCACCCGATTCGACGGCGCTCTTGAGGTACTTCCTAATGAACGGCGCAAGTTTCTCGGCGTCGACTTTATATGTCGCCGTTATGTATTTCTTGATGGCCTGAAGCGACGATCCGCTGCGCTCCTTGAGCTCCGTAATCGCGTTAGTGACCATCTCTGAAGTCTTCGGGTGTGTCGGCTTGGCCTTTGGCTTTTTCGCGCCGGCCGCGGCTGCGGACGCCTTCGGTTTCTTCGCCGGCGTCGCGGGGGCCGGGGTTTCGGCTGCTACTGCTGTGTCTGCCATTTTTTTTTTTTTTTTTTTTTTTCCTCTTTAAACGAATACAAACAAACAAACAAACTACCACGAACGATTGATTAGTTTAATCCCACGGGAGAGCTGGCTGTGAGAAATACAACAACAAACGAATATGGTTACTCAAACTCGAAAGTAGATGGCGCCAGGTGAAAAGTCGACCTCATCGGCTCAGGGCAATACCGAATCGACGACCGCGACGTCGAGATACATTTTCTCGTACGAACGCTTACAACTTTTCACTAGCACGGATCTGTTTAAACACACTTTTAACGTTTTTCAAATATTCATAGAGCAATTCGAGACGTGATAATCTACAATATTTGAGTTTAGCGGTGTTATAAAGCCGTTTGCAAAACATTCGTCCCGGTAATATTCTCAATAAACTTGTTTATATTCACGACAGCATACGATGCATACGCGGGGTCCCGTTTAAAACTTATTTTTCTTATTATAAATGTGTATTGTTATAGATTTTCATTAAATAAATGAATTATAAACATCCCGAGGTTCCGACGTATAAACTTCCTCCGCGCGCAATACTATTTTTTTCATCGAATAATCGATGAAAAGTTTAGGGTCGTAAAACATTACTACCGCGAAACCTCTGTGAGGAACTAGGCATACGAATAAAAACGTGCAACTGTTTCGTATAATCGTGTAAATATTAAACGATCTTATTTATTATTTACTAGTAACTACTGCACTATAATAATATACGTAATGATGATCTAATCTTTTTTTTTTTTTAATCTATTTATGTAGTAACCAACACTTATCATTTCAATTGATCACACAAGTAAGACGAGACAGGTCTTAAATTAATTAATAATAATAATAGTAATAATAATAATAACAACAAAACAATACACATGGGTGAAAAGAAAGGGGGAGAAAAAAAAAAAAAGATATTAAGAATAAAGTAAAAAAAAAAAAAATACTAATAATATAGTATAACAACAACAACAACAACAACTACTACTATTTGTTTTTTTTTACTTCATCAAAACGAAAAAAAAAAAAAAAAAAAAAAAAAAAAAAAAAATAGTAACAATATGAGAGAATTTCTCAAGAACATATCAATTGTCCTTATATAAATATATAAAATTGATTGAGCCCCACCGTAATGATACGTTGATAGCTTTTAATACATAGTAAAAGAGATGAATAATAAATAATATGCTTTCTTGTACTTTCCGAGTGTTTAGCACAACATTTAGTTGTGAACGTTTAACATTATTTATATTTATGCGTGACGTTAGGCCTCATGAACGCCGCACGTGCTTGTGCTTAAGTATTATAATTAGCTACCTATATACAGACAGAATCTATTGTGTTAAGTGTGCATAAGAGCCGACTCCTGTTCGTTATAGAAAAACTTTCAGGGCAGGGTTATAATACTTTTGAATAAATTGCGGCCCTGAAAAGGGCCTTTTTCTTGTACAATTCTTCCGAATCTCGTATAGTATGATATTGTGGTGGTAAGCAAGAGAATCCATCTCTTTTAACCGCCGAAACCGTACAGAGTGCGCCCCTGACGTTTCAAGGCGTACACCACGTCCATGGCGGTGACGGTTTTCCTTTTTGCGTGCTCCGTGTAAGTGACTGCATCGCGGATAACGTTCTCAAGAAACACCTTTAGCACGCCGCGTGTCTCTTCGTATATAAGACCGGAGATACGTTTGACGCCGCCTCTTCTGGCCAAACGACGGATGGCGGGCTTGGTGATACCCTGGATGTTGTCACGGAGTACCTTTCTATGACGCTTGGCTCCTCCTTTACCCAGACCCTTTTTTTTTTTTTTTTTTGAACTGGACCCAGCTGAATAGCCGCAGATGGCTGTTTCAGCGATACCGGACTTTGGGGGCTTCACGACTCCGTGGGAGCGGAGGCGTTCGGCCCGGGAGCAGCACGCTCGAGGAGGCACCTCCTGTGAGGTTCGACCTCGGCTCGACCGCTGCGGGGGATTGACTCTATATTGGGAATTAGCCGTTAAAGGCTGAAAGAGCTAAGCCAACAGGCTGAAATGATTGTTTTTTGGGGACCAATTATCGACTCCGCCGGCGGAGCCGATCCTAGTCTATCGTTACTACCGCTTCGCAACGTGTTATAGCTGGAGGAGAAGAAGCGGCGGAAGAAACTCTCCAGCAACACGCCTATGCTAATCGTGTATGGCTATTTGTGTCTGTATTGAGTGTGTGAGATTGGTGGGGTCTTACCTTTGTGTAAGAGGATCCGAGCCGGGGGCTCTCCGGCGTCTGTTCTGTCTGCGTCTGTTATGCCAAGCTGATGTTCTGAGCCTCGGGGGGTTCATGATCGCGAGGAGACGGGTGATTTTATCGGGCTCGTCAATGAGTACATTGCGAGGGCGACGATTTCTCATGGGAGCGTTCGGTGTGGGTTTATAGTTGACCGTTTCCGTCACCAGAGGGTTCGGGTGATGGGGGGCGAGGTCAAAGAATCTGCGCGATAGAGTGACTATATAATCTTTGATGGAGGGAAGCTCCAGATCGCGATGCAGGTCGGCGAGCCGCATATAGCGCGGGGCGTCGACTGCAGCACGCATAAAATGATTCTGGATTCTTTGCAGTCTCCAGATGTTTGTTTCGCTGGCGTGTCCGAAGACCACACTCGCATAGGTCATGATGGGGCGGATGCAAGTTTTGTATAGAGTCACCTTATTTCTAAGGCTCATCTTACTCTTCTTGCATATCAACGGATAGAGTCGGCCTAGGATCCAGTATGCTCTGTTCCCGGCCGCTCTGGTGTGCTTGTGGAAGTACAAGCCTTTATCGAGAGTCACACCAAGATATTTGACTTCGTTAACCCAGGGGATAACTCCGTCGTATAGCTTGATGGGCATAAGTTGGTTGGTGGGGCGAGTATTGGGTGAGAGAGAGCGACGAGAGAACATGATGGCTGCGCTCTTCTCGGGGTTCACTTCAATCCTCCATCTACGGAACCAGTCGCCTAGTTCCTTGATGGCGGCGTTGAGGTGACTGCAGATTCTGTATCTGCTGGGGTCGCTAATGAATATGGCGGTGTCATCCGCATATAGGGCTAGCTCGGTATGGGGGTGCCGTGGCATGTCGCTGGTGTACAGCGAGAAAAGTAAGGGGGAGAGCGCGGAGCCCTGAGGGACTCCCGCTGAGATGGAATGAGAGGAGGATCTAGTGCCCTCCACTCGGAATCTGAATCTACGGTCTTTGAGGAAGTCCCGTAGAATGAGTACGAGTCGGTCCGGCACACCGAGTTGATACAGCTTGTATATCAGCCCGTTGTGCCAGACCTTATCGAAGGCTTTGGCGACGTCGAAGAATACTGCGCCTGTCGGCCAGAATCTTTGTCCGCCGCGTTGAAAGTGGGAGAGGACGTGCTCCGTGATGCGGAGCACTTGCTGTGGACAAGAGTGTCTAGCTCTAAAGCCAAACTGCTCAGGGGGAATGAGATTATTGCTGAAGGCAAAATCTCTCAGTCTTGTAAGAAGGACTCGCTCATACAGTTTACCCAGCGAGCTGAGTAGACTGATGGGGCGGTAACTAGAGGGCTTTGAGGCCGGTTTGCCTGGTTTGCGGATACCGATGACTTCCGCTTCTTTCCAGGTCTTTGGAAATTGGCAATTATTTATGGCGGCATTGAAGATGCTTACCATAATTAAGATAAGTTGGGCGGGGAGGATTTTTAAAAGTTTATGGCTGATTCCATCATTGCCTGGGGCCTTGCGGGGCTTTAGGGCTTTGATGAAATCCTGTACTTCCTCAACCGTGACCGGTTCGAGTGTGGTTTCGGCCGGGAGGGAGGACCGATATTCGACCTCGGCGTCTACCTCCGATAGGTGAGACGGGTCGTTATTGGCAATATTGGGGGAGCATTGGAGCTCGAGACTTTCGGCGAGACATTCTGCCTTTTCGTCGTCATCAAACGCTTTGGTGTTATCGGGTCTCTCGAGGGGTGGCATGCTCGAGAGGGTTTCTGCTTTCAGAGATCTCGCCAGCTGCCAGTAAGCCTGGTGAGTTGGGGAGATCTCCTCCAGCAGTCGGTCCCAACGTTGGTTCCTGACCTCCTGGACACGGAGTCTGACCTGGCGTTGGAGTGCCCTGTATTGGGCTTTATTATCTGGGGAGGGGAAGCTGCCGTAGGCTCTGAATGCTGCCCTCTTGTCCCTCATCAGATCTCTGACGTCGTCCGGGAGTGGCAGTCGGTGGTCCTCGAGAGGTACCTGCCGAGTGGACTCCCGTACCACGCTCTGGAGGTGGCTGGTGAGGGCTTCGATGGCAACATCGTTGTCCTGGGCTGAGTTAATCGGGTCCGGGATCCGGTCCAAGTCCGGGGAGCTTGTCGTTGCGAGCAAGTCCCGGACTTTGGCCCAATCTATGATGGGTTTCATCGGTGGCGTCGAGTCAGTCGGGGGGCCTAACTGAAGTACGACCGGCAAGTGGTCGGAGTCAATGTCATCCCGTGTTTCGATAGAGCGGAACTGAAGGGAGACTCCCTTCAGCAGCGCTATGTCGAGAACGCTCGGGTGTTGTACGTCCGGTCTGTCAGGGTATCTGGTGGGGGTCAAGGGGGCTAAAATGCCAAAGAGGAGCCTGTCCGAGAGGCGAAGAAGCTCCCTTCCTTTGGGATTTTCAATTGGACAATTCCAAGAGGGATGTTTACAGTTTAGGTCCCCGGCTATTATAACCGCGGGACCCAGACTAAATAGGGCGTTGAGATCGTCTTCCAGGATGGGCTTCTGACATTTTAAGTATGCTGAAACTATGATGATGGGCTGATGGCCTGTCATCGATAGTTTGCATGCGGAGACTTCTAGTTCCTCTAGAGGGGGGGTATCGATGGGGATGCAGTGCAAGGACCGCTTGTAGTAGATAAGTGTCCCTCCGCCATGGGAGGTTAACCTATCGTGCCTGATCAGGTTGTAATTAGCGATTCGGGGATCTCTAATACTCGGCTTTAAGAAAGTCTCTTGCACTAAGAGAATGTCTATGTTATCGGTGACCAGGAAGTCGTGAACCAAGTCGCGCTGATTTCTAAGTCCGTTGGCGTTATATGTAGCCAAAGTCAATGAGCGGGGTTTTTCCCTACTTGTGGTAGCCATTGGGAGGTTAATTTAGGGAGTGTCGTCATAAAGGATCTTCATCAGCGTTCCGTGCTCCATGAAGAGCCGCAGACGAGCCTTTAAGGTAGTGGCGGTTTCGAGTTTCCTCGCTAAGGTTGTTACCTCATCCAGGTTGAAGGGCAGCGACCTGGCAAACTGTGTTACCAGGGCGAGGTCCCTCGAGATGGAGGAGGGAGCACCTGTGGGAGCCGGCAGTGTGGCGGGTTGAGGTTGAGGTTGGGGCCTCGTGAGGGGCATCGGGGCTCTAGCCTGGGTAGGCAGGGCGGGAAAACCTGTCCAAGCGTTGAACGCCGGGAGAGGTGCAGGCACGAATGCCCGACGTTTGGGGGCGGCCTTGGGGGCTGGGGGAGAACGCTTGGCGTTCTTTTTGAATTTGGGGGCGGCCGGGCACCCGCGGTAATTAGCGGGATGTCCGGTTTGTCCGCAGAGAATGCAGGCCGGAGGGTCGGGGGAGTCCCGAGTTCGCGCGCAGTCACTGGTCCCGTGATCCCCGAGGCACTTGACGCATCTCGGGCGGGAGTGGCAGTGATTTGCCGAATGGCCATATAGCTGGCAGCGGTGGCATTGCCGGGGGGTCTGATTATTGTATGGCCGCTCGAAGCGGAGATTGGTTAGACCGCAGACGCTCTTCAGGTTGAAGATTGCCTTACCTCGGTCCGAACGGTCAAGGATAACGAGCACCATGTTGTATGGTGTCCGGTCTGAGTTACCTTTGTGCATGCGGTGAACCTCATGCACAGGGAGGTTTTGGGCTTGGAGGTCCTCCAAGATGTAGGAGGTTTCAAGCTCCTGGGACAGGCCGCGTACGACAACGCGGAGGCGCTTCTCTTCCTCGAGAGCGTAAGTGTAGTAATTGACATTTCTGTCAATTAAGATGCGGGTAAGGGCGCGATGGTCGGCCGGGGTCTGAAGGACGACTTTAATGCCGTGCTGGATGTCACGTGCCTCTTTCAGCACGATGTTATGGGCGGGGAGAGAGGAGAGTACATCTCTCCAGAGATGTTTATCTCTGATTATCAGAGGGGGCGGTAGCCGTTCGCGGCGGGGCTGGCTGTCGGCCTTGGTCTTGGCCTGTTTGGGCTCCTTGTCAACGTGGCCTTGAGGCGAGCTGTTAAGCAGTCGCTTCTTGGCCTTCCGGTTTGTGACGACTTGGAAGCCGTCATCGTCACCGGTTTGGGTGGAGGGGTCGATCTCCATGTCGCTTTCAGACGCGGCTGAAGCGACAGTGGGAGATTCAGTAATGGCGGGGGCGGGGGTGGGTGCGGGCGCGGCCGCGGTAGGGGTGGCCGAAGTGGCCGTTGGGGTTTTAGCCTGAGTGGCTATTGGGGTCGCGGGGGCCTTAGGGGCCACGGGGGCAGCGGCTTTAGGAGCCTTCGGTGGGCCGGCCTTAGGGGCCTTGGGGGGTGGCGCGGAAGACGCGGCTTTCGCGGGGGTCGCGGTGGCTGTCGGAGATGGAGGGATTATCTCCATCATGGGGAGAAATTCCTTCATCTCCTGGCAGTACCATGTTTTGAGAGTCGGGTCGCGGCTCTCAAGTAGATGGAGGGTTTGAACCCACCAATCATGGGGAGTTGCCATCCCTCAGGCGGGAGCAGCCCGAGGGATATGTGTTGAATGTTGACCTAGTCCCCCTGCCGGGTGTAGGCAGGGGGGTGCGCCCTATTGTGAGCCCTAAGCTTGTAGCCCCTTTGCCGATCTTATTGTGCAAAGGGGTCCCTAACTGTTTTGTGGGTAGGCAGAACCACAAAAGATAGGAAAAAAGGAGGAGGTCACCTAGGACGGATTTGGAGATGCCTGGGGTCGGCAAGGGTACTCCCCCTGTGCCGGTGGTTCCACGCCCGTCCGGGTTTGCCGTTTCCCTGAAGGGGAACCGGCGGGCGCCCGGGTCACGCCCCAGCTAGGTTCGTTAACACCGTTGGGTATCCCCTAGCTGACCTAGTGGTAATTAAAATTGAGTAAACAATTAAAATTACCACGAGGGTTCGCGCAAACGAACTACGCGGGTGTGGGGTGGAAACAACCCCGCGTCAGCGCGCAATGAAAATTGCGATGACGCAACCTTGTGTGTATATACCTAGTGTGTATATATTGACCAGCCTACTAATAGTGTGCGATACTTATCGACCGAAAAAACCGAATATCGGGTGGGCGAGCCAGAGTGACGTCACAGAGTGCGGACACGTCCGCACGGTGCGAGCGCCGAAGCCGGAATCTAAAAAAAACAGGCGCGATCACCTCGGGCTCTTATATATACTGGATTGAGGTTGACGATCGGCGGCTTGTGTCTCGTGTGGGGTGCCAACGCAGAGCTTCCTCGCTAGTTAGTGACAGCAATACATAATTAATATTAATTACATAGATATATTATTAAACATTACAATTTAGTTTTATACACACGCACCAATTATGATAGTTATCATTATTATTTTTCTCCCTTTACAAATACATTTACGCCCATGAAGGCTTTATTCATCAGAATTCCTGAATGAACATGTGGATAAATTGGTGTATATATGTATGTATGTATATATATATATATATATATATATATATATATATATATATATATTTTTTTTTAATATTACTTATGACCATTTCATCATCTGATCCTGCATAACAAGCGTGCATGTCGTCATTTATGCTTAGAGTCATTCGTGTGTGTGTATATAATTGCAGTCGATTAAAATACCCTTGTGAGGTCTCAAAGAAAAACATTCGAATTTATTGCGGCCCTGAAAAGGGCCTTTTGATGAGTCGTGTAATTATTTATTCCGCTACTCGGTCCGTTTGCGGGAAGAACGGAGGCGTTTAAGCGCGCTCGCCACGAATCCTGCGAGCAAGTTGGATGTCCTTTGGCATTATGGTTACTCGCTTGGCGTGAATAGCGCACAGGTTGGTGTCCTCGAAGAGCCCGACCAGGTAAGCCTCGCTAGCCTCCTGCAGTGCCATCACTGCGGAACTCTGGAAACGGAGATCAGTCTTGAAATCTTGAGCGATCTCGCGCACCAAACGCTGGAAAGGCAACTTGCGAATCAGCAGCTCGGTGCTCTTCTGGTAACGACGGATCTCACGAAGGGCCACCGTGCCGGGCCTGTAGCGATGGGGCTTCTTAACACCGCCGGTGGCCGGCGCGCTCTTTCGTGCCGCCTTGGTTGCCAGCTGCTTACGTGGGGCTTTGCCGCCGGTCGACTTGCGCGCGGTTTGCTTTGTACGAGCCATTTGGAGTAGGCACTGCTAACTATTTAATCGAATAATTAAAAAAAGGGGGGGGGGACAGAAATGAAAAAGAGACAATCTACGAACCGTACGTTCCGGTCGACGCGACGAAGACGAATAAAAACACGCCGCGCTTTGTTCGCGTCTATATATACAATTTCTGTCGCTAGGTGTCGGAGGGGGTGCGGGGAAGTGGGAGGGGGGGAAGCCGCTGGCCTCTAGGCCGGCGCCGCGCTGCGCGCGACGCCGGCCCCCCGCGCCCGCCCGCCCGCCCGCCCGCCCGGTCGCGCCCGCGACCCGACGACCCGACGGCGGGGGGGCGGATGACCGCGCGTCGCGCCACAGCCCGACGACGAGCGACGACCAAAAAAAAAAAAAAAAAAAAAGCTCATCACACCCTCCGTCATCCATCATCCCCATATAGTTGACTCATGCTCACATGCTCACATGCTCACATGCTCACATGCTCACATGCTCACATGCTCATAATTATCATCTCATATCTCGCCATCTCGGCGGCTAACCGAAAACCTACCTCAAATCAACAAATCAACAACGCCACAGCGCCCAGAGTGCCTCGCCTCCCCTACCCCGTATGTACCTACCACTTACCATCTACCATCTACCATCTACCACATTCATTTCTCATTCAATATTATTTATATATATTTTTTTTTTATAATCATTATTTATCTCTCTCATTCATTCATTCAATCAAACAATCAAATAAATAAATAACTATACAAATCTATCCATCTATCCATCTATGTATGTATGTATAACTTGGGACTTGACTTTCGATACTCACTGTAATATACGAATACATATTTTTTATTTTATTTCATTTCATTTCATAGAAAACATTTTGTGGCCCTGAAAAGGGCCTTTTGCTTTTGCTTTTTATTTTTCCCATAATTATACCATGCCGATGAACGTTTACGTTTACGTTTACTTCGAGCTTGTATACTTGGTGACGGCCTTTGTTCCCTCGCTGACTGCGTGCTTCGCCAACTCGCCGGGAAGTAACAGTCTTACGGACGTTTGCACCTCCCTAGAGGTGATGGTCGACCTCTTGTTGTAGTGAGCGAGCCTGGTGTTGACGACGACAAACACAATGTATGAAACTCACCGACCCGTCTCAATAGGCGATAAGAACATAGGTATAATTTGCTAAGCCTCACAGACTATGTATACGCGACCGTTAGGCGCAGGAAAGAGACGGGTCGGACTGAGATAGATATAGTTTATTTTTAACCGTTATTAATTTGAAATTAAATAAATAAATTATAATTATAAGAATTGAATATAAAATGTAATAAGCCTTAACTCACTAGGAAATAAATGTTGTAGCGTTGTGCCTTTTATTGACCAGTAGGACCCTATTAGATCCCGGTAAATGAGACCGGGCTACAGGCGTGCAGAACGCCGCCTGGAGCCCGGGACTCAGCATGTAAAGGGAACCGGGTTACAGGCGTGCAGAACGCCGCCTGGAACCCGGGACCCAAAAGGGTAGCGGAAACCGGGCTACGGGACTGCAGAACGCAACCGGAGCCCGGGATCCGTGAGGTATGCCTGCACTACTGCCTACTCCGAACGCGAGTAGGCCATAATGATGGTGCAGGCAGAGGTCCGCGCTCGACAGCGCACGTTTTTGTAATGAGGTAATGGTAAGTTTTTTTTTTTTTTTTATTGGACTTGACTTTATGTTGTTGGTCCGAAGACCTTACAACTTTACCGGGGTCTTTGGGGCGAGTGCCTTCGCGAAGCGAAGGCGCTCGAGCCCGGGGGGCAACTTGCTCGAGGGAGCTCCCTAAGGAGTTTTACCTCGGCTGGACTGTTGCCATGAATGGGGAATGAATTTAATGATGCCCACCATAGGGCGACACAAAATACTAATTGAGAACGGGCGACGGGTAATATAAAGCCCGAAGGGAAGGATCACGGCGGGCCGGGATCGGTGGTTTGCGGTGGCCTACGCTATCTTACTGCCGTTTCGCAACGTGTTATGGCTGGGAGAGAAGAAACGGCGAAAGTCATGATCGGGAGGATGCATGTTTTATACAGAGTAAGCTTGTGTCTGAGGGACATTTTGCTTCGTTTGTCTATCATGGGTGCTAAACGACCCATCACAAATCGCGCTCTATTTCGGACTATAGTGATATGCTCGTTGAAGCGCAAGTTCCGATCTAGGGTGACACCAAGATATTTGGTGTACTTTGCCCAGGGGATTTGTTGGTCATAGAGCGAAATGGTTTTTAGGCGAAGGCTAGCGCGTTTGGGGGAGCGAAGCGTGCCCGGGGAAAAGAACATTGCTGCGCTTTTCTCCGGGTTTACCTCTATCCTCCATTTGCGAAACCATTCGCCTAGTTCTGTGACAGCTGTCTGCAGCCGGATGCAAGCCATTTGTCGGTTTTGATCTGATGTATAGAGTGCGGTGTCATCCGCAAAGAGGGCCAACTCCACATCTGGAGTTTTTGGGATGTCGCTGGTGTACAGCGTGAAGAGTAGTGGCGACAGGGCCGAGCCCTGTGGTACACCGGCTGTGAGTGGGTGAGGGGACGAGCGCGTTCCCTCCACTCGAAAACGGAAGCTACGACCTAGGAGGAAGTCTCGCAAGATGAGCACGAGTCTGTCTGGCATACCGAACTGGTACAGCTTGTAAATCAAGCCGTTGTGCCAGACCTTGTCGAAGGCTTTTGCTACGTCTAGAAACAGTGCGGCTGTTCCTATAGGGCGGGGGCGATGGGCAAAGTGAGATAATATGTGCTCCGTGATGCGGTGCACCTGTTGGACGCATGAGTGTCTGGCACGGAAGCCAAATTGCTCATCGGGTATTAGATGTTTGCTGAAGGCAAAATCTCTAAGTCGAGAGAGGATGACCCTCTCGTAAAGCTTGCTGAGTGCGCTCAGTAGGCTGATTGGACGGTAGCTAGACGGTTTATTAGCCGGTTTTCCCGGCTTGTGAATACCGATGACATCTGCTTCCTTCCAGATCGCGGGAAAGGAGCAGTTTGTTATGGCGGCATTGAAGATGCTCACTAGAATTATAATTAGATGGGCGGGTAGGAGTTTTAAAACGCGATTGTTGATGCCATCGGTCCCTGGGGCCTTTCGCGGTTTGAGAGACTTGATCAGATCTTGCACTTCTTCGACCGTGACCGTGTCGAGTGTGGTTTCCGCTGGTAAGGAGGATCTACGTTCGACCTCGGAGTCTACCTCCGTCAGGTGTGACTGGTCGACGTTTTGCGTAGTGGGGGAGCATTGAAGCTCTAGACTCTGAGCAAGGCACTCGGCCTTCTCCTCGTCATCGAACGCCTCGGTGTTGTCGGCTCTTTCTAGCGCGGGTATGACAGTAAGGGTGTCTGATTTGAGAGCTCTAGCCAGCTTCCAGTATGCCTGGTGAGTTGGCTCGATATCCCTCAACGTTCTGTCCCAACGTTGTTCCCTGACTTCCCGGATACGTAGTTTGACCTCGCGCTCTAGTTCGCGGAGTCGGACTCTGTTATCCTCGGTGGGATATCTGTCGTGAGCTCTGGAGGCGGCTCTCTTTTCCCTCAGCAGTACCCTCACCTCGTCCGGCAGGCATAAGTGGCGGTCATCCTCCACTGGCACCTGCCTGGACGAGTTCCGCACTGCGGATTGAAGGTGGCTGGTGAGGGCCTCGATTGCCGTCTCCGTGTCATGGCGGGACACGATGTGGTCCGGGATGCGGTCCAGGTCTTGTGAGCTGGTTGCCTTGAGGAGGGTCTCAAGTCTCAACCAATCCACAGAGGTCCTAGTTTCAGATGTCTGGTCTGTCTGTGGTCCTAATCTGAGGATAACCGGACGATGGTCCGAGTCGATATCGTCCATCGTTTCGATCGAATGGAACTGAAGGGTTACGCCCCTCAGTAATGCTAGGTCGAGAGTGTTTGGGGTCCCCCAGTCGCGGTTGGGGGGGTATCTTGTGGGGGTCATGGGAGTTAGTATATCAAACAAAAGATTGTCTGATATATTTATTAGGGCTCTGCCATTGGGGTTAGTGGTATTGCAATTCCACTGCTCGTGTTTGCAATTCAGATCTCCGGCTATAATAACAGCCGGGCCTAAGTTGAATAGGGTTTCTAGGTCTTTCTTAATAAGGGTTTTTTGGCATGCGAGGTATGCTGAAACTATGACTAGAGGTTGGTGGCCAGTCATTGCTAGTCTGCAGGCGGATACCTCCATACCGTCTAGTGGGGGGGTGACTACAGGCATGCAGTGTAGGGATCTTCTGAAATAGATCAGGGTGCCGCCACCACGGCCTACCCTGTCATGTCTAGTGATCCGATAGTTAGAGATCTTTGGATCTCTATTACTCGGTTTCAGGAAGGTCTCCTGTACTAGTAGTATATCTACTTGATTGGTAACCAGGAAGTCATGGACCAAGTCGCGCTGGTTTCGAAGGCCATTGGCGTTATAAGTCGCCAGAGTCAATGAGCGTGGTTTATTTCTACCTACATGCGCCATTTGTTACCGGTAACAATAATTTGACTAGGTTGTTTAGTTACAACGATCTAAGTATTTGGAGGAGGTACGCGTGATCCATTTCGATCACGAGTTGATCCCGGAGGGAGGGTTGTGTTGACTCTGAAACTTGCCTCAGTTTCCGAGCCAAGAGTTGGACCTCTTGCAGGTCGAAGGGCAAGTTCTTGGCGAATTTAGTCGCCAAAGCTAAGTCCTCCGCTATAGAGTGGTGGGCCGATGGCCCTGAAGGTCCCTTAGAAATGGGGGCGAGGGCGGGGGCGGGGGTGGCCGAGGGTAGGCCGGCCATAACTGGGGCACGCGTCCTTAGCGGAGGGAACGCTTCCGTCGTGGGAAGACCCGTCCAGTGGTTTACCACTGGGGGGGGGGCCGCCACGAATGCGGGTTTGTTCGGCACTTTTCTAGTGCCTTTTTGGGCATTGCCCTTTCCGACCTTACGTTTGGGTCGGGGGGCGGCAGGGCAGCCTCTGTAGTTAGCGGGGTGACCCGCTTGGCCGCAGAGGATGCAGCTCGGTGGCTCCGGGGAGTCCCGGGTGCGAGTGCACTCCGAGGTCCCGTGGTCGCCCAGGCACTTGACGCACCTGGGACGGGATTGACAATGTAGGGCAGAGTGCCCATAAAGTTGGCAGCGATGACACTGCCGCAGTGTATGTTTTTCGTGTGGACGTTCCACACGAAGGCCAGAGAGGCCACAGACCTTCTCAAGATCGAAGATCTTTTTCCCCTCTGGGGAGAGGTCGAGGACAACCAATACTAGGTTTAGAGGGGACTTTGTGGCGTCGCCTCTGTGCATACGGTGCACTTCGTGCACTGGTAGGGCTTGGGACTTAAGGTCCTCTAGAATATAGGAACTTTCAATTTCCTGAGGAAGTCCGCGGATTACAGCCCGAAGGCGTTTTTCTTCTGGCAGGGCGTAAGTGTAGTAACCGATTTTACGGTCACATAATAAAGTAGTTAGGGCGCGGTGGTCACTTGAAGACGTGACCATAACTTTGATGCCGTGTTGAGTATCACGGGCTTCCTTTATGGAGATTGCCTTACCTGGCAGTTCTTTAGCGAGTTGAAGCCAATGGGCTTTCTCGCGGATGGTCAGGGGTGGCGGCGGGCGTTGTGAAGGTGGCCCAGGGCGGCTGGAAGGTGCCGCTGTCGGTGTTGTGCCCGCTGTTGGGGCGGGGTTGGGGGGGACCTCCCTCTGGGTCTTACGTTTTTTAGTACGATTAACGGTTATAAAACCGTCATCGTCTTCGCGGTCTAAGGGGATGTTCGCGGGAGGCGCGACATCCATAGGAGTAATTTCATCGGCCGGTGGAAGAGGGGCATCCCTGAGGTTTTGCGGACCTTCAGAGGATAAATCGATTTCTCGACGAGAATCGATTACGCGATGGATGGGCGAACGTGAACGCGATGTCGTCGAACTCGCAGAGCTCGAACGCGGTTTTGTCGATGCGGAACCGCGAGAAAACGAGGCGCGCGACTTTGGTGCCACACGATGGGCATCGTTGAGCGGGGGTGCGGGCGGCGGGCGCACTGGTAACGCGGCGGGTATGGATGCGGGGGGCGCGGGCGCTACGGCAGAGTGCAGGTGGACCGCGGTAAGCGCGGCGGCGGGGGTTGCGGGGCGTGCGCTAGTCGCGGCAGGTGCGATGGTCGCGGCAGATGCGGGTGCGGGGAGGGGGGCCTGCGCGGGGGCCCTTTGCACGTGTGACTCGCGGGACACAGGTTTCTCGGAATTAAGTTCCGAAATAACGGGCACCATTGATTGGGACTCCGGAGTCCTCAAAAATTGGTCGAGAGCTTGAGGGAATTGCTGTCGTAAAAACGACAGCAAACCCTCTAGCAACGATGGGGAGGGCTCCACGCCGTCCATTGTCCCTGAGGGGGACGAACGATTTGGTGGAAAAACCACCTGATGACGCACTTTTCACTGCACTGTCACAGAAAAAATACAGATCGACCGGGTGAACGAACGAACACAACGAACACGAATAACGGACTGCCGAGGCGGAACGGGAGACGTGCGCGCGCGACGAATGTGGTAATGGTAAGGGCGCTCAGCGCTTTATATTTATACTAATGAAGCGGGGGGCGAGGTAAACGCCCATTACGACGTCCCGCTAACAAAAACCATGGGTCACAACTGTGTAAGGACCCTCGAAATGTACTAAGATCTAGGGTGTACCAAAATGTATAATAGTGGTAAGTTAACATAAGGCTTAATGTATGTAAAATTAAGGAAATAAAGTAAAGGGGGTGTCACGACGAAGCGAGGGGTCGGCGGAGGTAGCCTCTATAAATATAGGACGCCTTTGGGGCGCATTTGTAGTAGTTCGTAGTAGTTCGTAGTAGTTCGTAGTAGTTCGTGAGTAGTTCGTTTAGTTCGTTCGCAGTTCATAAGAAGAAGCTCCCTCCCGCCAACGCCAACGAAGTCGAAGCCTCCCGTAGCATCGTTTTCGGTTGTTTTCATTTCGGAAAATCGGTTACCCGAACCAGCGACCAACCCTCTACAGTCCTACAGTCCACTGCAACACCAACATCGTCTGGTCAGCTTCGAGCCGTATTGGAAGAACTGAAGTATGCCGAATACGAGAAGCAGAATCGAAAAGGACGCTGCGCAGGCGAACAAGAAGAGTGCGACAGAGGTAGCAACAACCTCAACGACAACTGGCAGTGTCACGGCGGAATCCGGAACAGAGACTAGCTCAGTAAAAGCAACGACCGTAAAAGCAACGACAGTAAAAGCAACTGCCGTAAAAGCAACGCCAACGGCGTCGGCAACGACAGTAAAAGCAACAATGCCGGTCTCTGTTACGGATTTGCAGCCACAACCACCGCCAGTTTTACGCGAAATACTTCGCAGAAAAGAATGCACTCTAGAAGAAACTTCAAGACCGCAGTCACTACGCTCCACGACTTCCCGCAGACGACTTGCCGAGCTGGAAGCCAAAGAGAGACTAGCCGCATTGAAGTTGAAACAGTTGGAGGCAGCCGTTGAACTCGAACAAGCGAGAATAAATAGGCTACAAGCCGAATCATCGGACGATGATGACGTCATCGAAGAAAGCGAACTACCATCAAGAAGAGTAGACATGTGGTTCGAGAGACTGCCGCAAACGCAGGAACCACATGCCACAGAACCCCCCCCCCCCCCCGCCCCAGCGACGTTAGCCAGCGATATAGGGAGAATGAATGAACGGGGACAGGGCGTCCACGTCGGAAATATGGCACGCGGACAACGGGTCTCAGAACGAGGCCCGCCTGCACGTTCAAACGTCATGGATGTGACGTCACTGGCAGAAGCGATCACTGAAGCGGCGCGAACGAGCACAAGACAGGCGCAGCGATACATGCAAGAACTCCCGACTTTTAATGGAAATAGTGGCGAATGGCTGTCCTTCCAGGCAGCCTTTCGGGAATCGGGAGGGAGCTTCTCAGCAGGGGAGAACGTCGCGCGCCTACGTAGAAGCCTAAGGGGAGCCGCACTGGAGGCCGTCAGTGCCCTGCTGATTACCCAGACGGGGCCTGAAGATATTTTGAAGGCATTGGAAAGAAGGTTCGGCCGTCCAGATGCCCTTGTGCTGGGAGAAATGGAGAAAATGAAGACATGGACACGAGTCACCGACAGCCCTCGGGACTTGTGCCTATTTGCCAACAAGATGGCAAACCTAGTAGCAACAATTGAAGTATTGAACAAGCCGCAGTATTTACATAGCCCAGAGATGCTACGCGCGGCAGTGGAGAAGCTGACTCCAATCGTAAGGAACAAGTGGTACGACTATGCAGCTATGAAGACCGAAGGGGTTCCGGAACTTAAGAAACTTGCGAGCTTCCTGAATGAAGAGGCAGACAAGTGCGCCGCGTATGCACCGATCGAACGCGAGAGCGAGATGGCACGATCGAAAAGGAGGACGGAGCACATACACATAGTGAACAACGACAGTGAACGCGTGAATATGAGAAAAAGTGAACCGTGCCCAGTCTGCAAACGCGATCATAAACTTAGCGATTGCCGCAAGTTCGTCGGTGCGGATGTGAGCGCGCGGTGGGACTTAGCCAAAAAGTGTAAAGTGTGCTTCCGCTGCCTGCGAAGTAGGCATCGACGTTCTTCGTGCCGCGCCCCGCCGTGTGGGGTGGAAAGGTGTACGCTACACCACCACCGCTTGCTGCATCACCAAAGGAGACCTGAAGTTAACGAGGTAAGTCCAAGTGCAGTGAGTGTGACGTCAGAACCGGCGGGAGAAGTGTTAGCGTCCGCGATCAACAGCGTTATCAATGATGGAAGAAACAAACGACGTGCCTATCTGAAGGTGGCCCCGGTCGCTATAACCGGACCGAGGGGCAGTCGTCACACCTACGCACTATTGGACGAAGGCAGCACCGTGACCATTATTGATGCGCAGCTGGCCGAGCAACTGGGACTTAGCGGACCACGGGATCCCATGAAGATGCAGGGAGTCAACGGTGAAGAATCATCGCATGACTACAGCATGCGAGTGTCCGCCAGGATAAGAGGCTCATATGAAACAGAAGAACACACACTGAGGGACGCTCGCACAATAAAGAACATGAGCTTCTTCAGCCAGACCGTTCATCGGAGCGATGTGCAGGGCTGTGCACATCTGCAGGAGATAGAAAATGTACTCATCTATGAAAAAGCTACACCGAAGATACTAATCGGCCAAGATAATTGGGAGCTGATTATTTCAAATGAAGTACGTAAAGGCCCGCGTCACCAACCGGTCGCCTCTCGTACGCAGCTGGGTTGGGTGCTGCACGGCTGCCGCACCTCAACCACATCGCCGGTCGTGTTCTGCTCACACTTGAGCATGATGGAAGAAGACCACGACCCGCTTGAAGAAATTATGAAAAAATATTTCGCGTTGGAATCACTGGGAATCGAACCCAGAACGCAGGTTAGCGATCCGCAACAACGCGCCTTGGAAATATTGGAAAAGAAAACTCGTCGTTTGGAAAATGGACAATTTGAAACGGGACTTTTATGGAAAGATGAAAGTTCACCTATGCCAAATAATTATGAAAATGCATTGAAGAGACTTCAGAACTTAGAAAAAAAATTGGATCGCGATGAAGAGCTTAAAGCGAAGTATGAAGAGAGAATTGAAAATTTAATGTTGTCAGGCTACGCCGAGCGCGCCTCCACTCCCCCCACCAGCGGGAGGACGTGGTATCTTCCCCACTTCGCCGTCGTGAATCCAGACAAGGAGAAAATAAGGGTGGTCCACGACGCAGCCGCCAAGTATCATGGCAGAAGTCTGAACGATATGTTGCTGCCTGGACCCGACCTTCTTCGATCACTACCGGGAGTCATCATGAAGTACCGGCAGTATCCAGTGGCAGTGTCTGCCGACATAAAGGAAATGTTCATGCAAGTGAAGATCATAGAAGCCGACAGGGATGCATTACGCTTTCTGTGGCGTGGCAACCGCCGCGATAGCGAGCCTCCAGAGGAATATAGAATGACGTCGCTCATCTTTGGTGCAACGTCTTCGCCTTGCGTAGCCTTGTACGTGAAAAACAAGAACGCAAGGGAATTTGAAAATGAAGACAGAGAAGCGGCGAGGGCAATAGTGGTCAATCATTACATGGACGACTATCTGCAAAGCCTTCAAACAGTTGAAGAAGCCAGGAAAATGACAGCTGCCGTTGACAACATACAGCGGCGAGCGGGTTTCCAACTCCGAGGGTGGACCTCCAATTATAAGGAGGCGATTTCAAGCTTCGCGCCATCCGGTCAAACCACCGTTGAAATCGGCGGGAGCGAAATAGAAAAAACATTGGGTCTGATGTGGCACGTGAGAGAAGACACGCTTGGCTTTCGTGTCAATCAAAGAAGAGTTCCGGCAGAAGTATTGGCGGGGAGTCGAATGCCGACGAAGAGAGAGGCACTGGGACTCATTATGTCAATATTCGACCCCCTGGGGTTCATTTCCCCCCTCACCACACCGGCGAAACGCATCATGCAAGATACATGGAAATATAAAACAACATGGGACGAAGTCATCCCGGAGGAACTGCAAGACAAATGGAAAAATTGGCTGAGAGACTTGATATCTCTACCTAACTTACGCATTCCACGCTGCTACGAATATTCACCGGCAGCGATCAGGGAGTTGCACACATTCGTCGATGCTAGTGAAGAGGCATACGCTGCGGTTGTGTACATACGCACGACACGGGCGGACGGCCGGGTCAACGTCATGATAGCGGCAGCTAAAAGTCGCGTGACACCAATGAAACCAGTCTCCATTCCGCGACTCGAACTCCAAGCAGCCGTCCTGGGAGCCCGCCTGAGCAAGTCCGTGCAAGAGGGACACGACTGGGAATTACACCGTCACACATACTGGAGCGACTCGCGCACTACGCTAGCATGGATTCGAGCGGAACCGCGAACTTACAAAACGTTCGTGGCCCATCGCCTCGCCGAAATAGAAGACCTCACTAAGAAAAATGAATGGCGATGGTTACCCTCGGCGCAGAACGTTGCAGACGACGCAACGCGTAAAACACCAAGTGACTTCAACCCACAACACAGGTGGTTTACGGGCCCCAAGTTCCTGTATCTTGACATAGAAAAATGGCCGCAAGAAACGAAGACCGAGGTGCCAACCACCGGAGAAGAAAAGTGCGCAACATTAACTGAAGACAATGACGTCATCGTCATCGACTTCAAACGTTTCTCACGTTGGACTACCATAGTGAGAACGATGGGACGCGTACTTCAATTTATCAGACTATGCAAACGACCCACGAACACGGTGGCAGCCGCGCGCCGTAAAAGAACAAAGAAGAATCCTACTCCAGACGAAGAGTGGAAGAAAAACATAAAGAAGAAGAACAAAGAAAAATCGAAGTGTCCAAAAGAAAATAACGTTGAAAGAAAATTCAAGAAAATCAACGGGAAAATGTTAATGTTGTCTGAGCGTAAACTCATTGCGCTCGCACAACGCGAATCGTTCGGCGATAAACCGCTCGATACGATACGTCGACGTCATAACAAGGGAGAGCTCGCCGGTTTAACTATAGAAACCGACGAACATAACATATTGCGGCTGCGAGGAAGAATCGACGAGGCGCAAGAAATAAGCTACGAGATGGCCAATCCTGCCATCTTAGACGGGAAACATAAATACACAAAGTTGTACATACAACATGTACACGAGAAACTACACCATGGTGGCGTCGAGATGGTGGTCAACGAGCTACGACAGCGGCTGTGGGTTATGAAGATACGGCCCTCAGTCAAAGCAGTGTTGAGGAACTGCCTCCAATGCCGACTGAGGAGGGCCCAGCCAGCGAGTCCATCGACGGGGAGCCTGCCTGCAGCTCGCCTGGCGCATCACTCGCGCCCCTTCACCTTCACGGGCGTAGACTACTTTGGCCCACTGGAGGTGACCGTGGGCCGTCACCGGGAGAAGAGATATGTGGCGTTATTCACATGTATGACGTCACGGGCACTACACCTCGAGGTCGTCGCGTCGCTGAGTGCTGACTCAGCCATCAACGCGCTGCGCCGCTTCATAGCGCGGCGCGGCGTCCCCACCGAACTCTGGAGCGACAACGCTACGTGTTTCCGCTCGGCCGACCGCGAACTCGCGGAGGCTGGGCGCGCCGTCGAAGAGGAAGCGTCGCGCCGGCAGATCGCCTGGCGGTTCTTACCGCCGGCGGCACCCTTCATGGCCGGCGCCTGGGAGCGCATGGTGCGCACCGTCAAAGAGGCGTTGCGCGTCACCCTGCGCGAGCAGCGCCCGAGCGATGAGACGCTCGCCACACTGCTCGCCGAAGTCGAAGCCACCGTGAACTCGCGGCCGCTCACTCATGTGGCCGTGGGTCCCGACGAGCCCCCAGCCATCACGCCGAACCTGCTACTCCTGGGGCCGAACTGCCACATGCCGGCCCCCGGGAACTTCGAGGCCAGCGACGTGACTGCGCGCGCGCACTGGAGACGCGCGCAGTACCTCGCCGATGTCTTCTGGCGACGGTGGGTGCGGGAGTACCTGCCGCTACTACAATACCGGCGGGAGCCCTACGCAAGTGGTGACAACCCTAAGGTAGGCGATTTGGTTATTATTTGCGACCCAAATCTGCCCCGTAACACATGGCCCCGAGGACGAGTGACTGCAGTGCATCCCGGCAGAGACGGCGAGGTTCGAGTCCTGGACGTGACGACGGCCAGCGGACGAGTGCTGAGGCGGCCTACCAAGAGAGTCGTCGTGCTGCCCATAGGAGAATCGCGAGACGCGACGGCGGGAGAATGTTGACGACGACAAACACAATGTATGAAACTCACCGACCCGTCTCAATAGGCGATAAGAACATAGGTATAATTTGCTAAGCCTCACAGACTATGTATACGCGACCGTTAGGCGCAGGAAAGAGACGGGTCGGACTGAGATAGATATAGTTTATTTTTAACCGTTATTAATTTGAAATTAAATAAATAAATTATAATTATAAGAATTGAATATAAAATGTAATAAGCCTTAACTCACTAGGAAATAAATGTTGTAGCGTTGTGCCTTTTATTGACCAGTAGGACCCTATTAGATCCCGGTAAATGAGACCGGGCTACAGGCGTGCAGAACGCCGCCTGGAGCCCGGGACTCAGCATGTAAAGGGAACCGGGTTACAGGCGTGCAGAACGCCGCCTGGAACCCGGGACCCAAAAGGGTAGCGGAAACCGGGCTACGGGACTGCAGAACGCAACCGGAGCCCGGGATCCGTGAGGTATGCCTGCACTACTGCCTACTCCGAACGCGAGTAGGCCATAATGATGGTGCAGGCAGAGGTCCGCGCTCGACAGCGCACGTTTTTGTAATGAGGTAATGGTAAGGGCGCTCAGCGCTTTATATTTATACTAATGAAGCGGGGGGCGAGGTAAACGCCCATTACGACGTCCCGCTAACAAAAACCATGGGTCACAACTGTGTAAGGACCCTCGAAATGTACTAAGATCTAGGGTGTACCAAAATGTATAATAGTGGTAAGTTAACATAAGGCTTAATGTATGTAAAATTAAGGAAATAAAGTAAAGGGGGTGTTACGACGAAGCGAGGGGTCGGCGGAGGTAGCCTCTATAAATATAGGACGCCTTTGGGGCGCATTTTTGTAGTTCGTGAGTAGTTCGTTTAGTTCGTTCGCAGTTCATAAGAAGAAGCTCCCTCCCGCCAACGCCAACGAAGTCGAAGCCTCCCGTAGCATCGTTTTCGGTTGTTTTCATTTCGGAAAATCGGTTACCCGAACCAGCGACCAACCCTCTACAGTCCTACAGTCCACACCAGAACGAATGCAAGGATAATGATCGATGATGTTATGCTGGAGCAAGTGAATGAGTTTGTATATCTTGGATGTGCTTTTAGCAGGGATGGAAGGTACACCGCTGGTATAGAAAGAAGAGTGAATTTGGGGAACAGTGTGAATGGAGGGTTAGGTAAACTTCTAGGTGCTAAGAACCTCAGCCAGAAGGCCCAGCTCGCCATACACCACGCGGTGCTGGTACCTACGCTCACGTATGGAAGCGAGAGTTGGGTATGGAAGAGAGAGCATGAAAGTAAAGTAAACGCGGTCGAGATGCGAGCACTGCGTAAAATCTGCGGAGTGACGCTCGCGGACCGCGTTCGTAATACCGAAGTAAGAAAGAGAGTTGATCTGAAAGAGAGTGTCGGGGTGAAGGTAAGGAAAGGAATGCTCCGGTGGTTCGGGCATGTGGAAAGAATGCATGATGAAAGAATGACTAAACAGATATACAATGCAAAAGTGGATGGATTCAGAAGTAAAGAAGCAATTGAGGTGTGTAAGAATAAGCCTAAATGGCGCTCTGTTGTTCGTGCCTACCCCGCAAGGGAACTGGCGTGAAGTTGTGTATGTGTATGTGTATGTACAAGCGTAACTTGTTCGATTTGGGGATGTACAACATTATGTGTTTGTCTGCCGATTATTATTTATTAATTTTGGGTTTTCATAAAGGTCTTCATCTGCGATAAAGTTATTATAGTACAGGCCGTTACAAGCAGATATAGCGATGAGTTTAATGCGTCATTTAAGATGCGACATTGTTAATAACTAAAGAGATGTGTCTATTATGACTGGCCGACTAGCCGATTAGTCGGTTGTAAAGAGGTCGACTAATCGGCCGACTAGTCGGCTAAGCCGATCAGCGTTTCCGTGACGCTTCGTTTATAGCTGATTCGCAACCTGTTTTGTTTACTTCGCATTGTTTCTTGATTTTTACTTTTGTACGGGTCAGGGTGATGTTTTGTGTAAAAAAAATATTTTTTTTTTTTAAAGATAATACTTTTATTGTTAATTAAAGTGAAAGAGCTCAATTAAAATTTTATCATGTCAAAAAAGAAAGTCTCATGTATGGATTACAATATATTAGTAAACTATAGATTATTAACTACGAACTAAGAAGCCGGATAGTCGGCGGTCTTTGCCGACTACGGTAGTGGCCGGATAGTCGGCTTTACAGACTAGTCGGCACATCTCTATTAAATAACGTTAAATATTGACAGATATCGAATGGTTATACACTAATGTGACTATGCTTTAAGGACGTTATTCAGCCACGGCCTAAATCTTTTAACGCAGATGAAGCCTCAACATAAAGCACTATGGCGCGATCGGCTTCCTTTAACCGGCATCAACTTGAGAGTGCGAGACTCCGTCTTTCTATTTTTTATTGTCTGAAGCAGGCAAACAAGCGGACGGCCCCCTTGATGGAAGGTTGTTACCGTCGCCTATGGACGTTTGCAACACCAGGAGCGTTGCCGGCCTCTAAAAAATTTTAAGGTTATTTTCTATTAAAGGTCTAAGGGGTTAAATTAATAAAATACAGGTTAATAGTCTGTTATATTTTTATTATAAACCTCAAAAAAATATGACTCGTGGTTTTCTCACACATTTCAAAAGGCGCTTGTCTTTTAGCCTTTGAATAATGGCAAAATACACATGTGTACATTAGTTAAGTTGCGAGTTAAGTACAGGGCTACTTAAATGGAGTTTGCTATCTCAATAGATATATAGATTTCTAGATAGATAACACTTAATTGCTCACCAAATATACAATTAAAAAAATAGACAATTACAATATTGCCATGGTAGAAACAATAGGCGGCCTTATCGCTTCAAGCAATCTCTTCCAGGCAACCTAACTTAAGGAATAGTTTAACCTAATCGGGCGATGTGGGTGATGCAGATTATTACGTATATCATAAATAAACATACTTAAACTACATATTTTATAAATTAAATACATACAAATATATATTCAATTATCATATTTTTGAAAATATAAATTGAAGAAAAAATAAAAAAAATACTTACAACAAATCTGTATTTCACGAATCCCAGCAATAATATTGCGAATATTTTATAAAAACTCAATTTTGAATTTGATTCATACAATATTTCACATAATTTAAAAAATAAATAAATCACAAACGGTTATCCCCTATGAACATTTGTAACACCAAAAGTACGGCCAATGTGCTGCCGCTCTCTAAAGGGAGACTGAAATCGCACCTCTAATGCCGGAACACAACTCAAGGTCGTTATGACGGCACCCAAGCATGGTAGCAATCCAAGCGAACAAATACCCTACCACCTGGCGGTTACATTACTATTAACTATACTTTTTAATATGCTTACATTTATATACATAAAACATATACAACTGTGATATAGAAATTAACATACAATTTTTCTTATATTAAACATACTTAACTAATGTACATACATACATACATAACTTCACGCCAGTTCCCTTGCGGGGTAGGCACGAGCAACAGAGCGCCATTCAGGCTTATTCTTACACACCTCACTTGCTTCTTTGACATTCATAACTCTTGTCAAGCACGCTCGTCTGTTCTTAAGGCTCCTGACATCACCTTCTGCTAGTACACGATCAATTTGATCATGGAAGGTGTGTCGTGGCCTTCCACGACTTCTGCATCCATCCACTTTTGCATTGTATAACTGTTTAGTCATTCTTTCATCATGCATTCTTTCCACATGCCCGAACCACCGGAGCATTCCTTTCCTTACCTTCACCCCGACACTCTCTTTCAGACAAACTCTCTTTCTTAATGTAAATAAGCTTAATGCAACTACTGGCTGGTTCTTATATCTTACTATTCATTCACTTGCCTTACCATCGGTTATATTTTGACATTACTTGTATCGAGCTTATGTCAAATCTTAATTAATAGGAAGACATTGAACGATCAGTAAGATACAAGAACCGGCCATAAATGATCAGTTTACTAATAACTAGTAATAAGTTACACTTATGTACTTAGCACGTGTAAACCAACCATAATACAATCGCTACATGCATTTGCGCTTTAGCCAAAATGTAAACAAAAGAAACAAAAAAAATTAAAACTGTCTTTTTCAAAATCAACAAACATAAAAGCCGATTCATCGAAACTTATCTACGTGATTTAAGATAAGGTTTCTCGTTAAAAAAATATAATAGAAGTAAAAATATAAAAAAAAGAATTCACATGTTTAGAGTAACCTCGGCTGCCCCATTATAAAAACTAGTAAGTGACATATTTGTAAATTTACATACATACATACATACATAACTTCACGCCAGTTCCCTTGCGGGGTAGGCACGAACAACAGAGCGCCATTTAGGCTTATTCTTACACACCTCACTTGTAAATTTAGTTTCTGCGATATTGTGTAATTTTTGACGCATGATTATATTTCTTTAAAATAGACCATTTACAAATCAATTTTTTAAAACAAATCTGCCATCTATTACAAAACTTATATTTACTTAGGAGCCAATAAACAAATTACCTAATGAAGTGACGGAGTGTAAAAATCATAAACGTCGATAAAAGAAAACTTAATGATAATATGTTATAAATTTAATATTTAAAAATAATTTATATCCAATCATTTCATTGGTAACTTTGTTTGTAAGTTTGCATGGCTGCTCGCTTTTTGAATATAAATGATATCTCATACAAGTAACCTGTTTGAGCATAAAGTTATTTAAATAAAACAGTTTATTTTAGTATTTAAATAGTGTTTTCTTTCAGTTAGTTTAGTTTGACCTCTCCCCTGGAACTCACATGTATCATATGTCCCTCGCTCAATTAGAGAAAGAAAGAAAAACTGAAATCCATGAAAAACATAGTTTTATTAAACTATTCTCTCCTAGGTCATTTATTAGGACTTTGACTATGACTTTATATCAGAGCTGAGGTTGACTGGACAAACTTAGGAGCGCCAGAGTTTCTGACTTTAACATATAAACAAAATTTAAAAAAAAAACAAATATTAATACAGTTTAACACAATTAATAATATAATTCCAGTAAACCAATTTTAGTATCGCGCGTCAGTGGACGAATCGTGTAAGCGGAACAGAGCTAAGAATCCATAGCAAGCAACGCTCTGCCATTTCCACTTACGAATAAAGTGCACTTTGCTCCGCAAGCGAATTGCCGATCGGCATTATAAGTTGTGTAAAACTATACCTCCTCTAATCTTAATACATATTAAAACAAAAAAAATAACTTCTTGCGAAAAAAATAAAATGTTAAAAATAAAAATTTTGCCTTGTCCGCTACTAACTGGTAAAACTTAACTTAATTATCATTAAACAGGTGTCTTAAACTAAGTAATATTAAAACTAGTTATCACGGGATTCCAAACATAAAACTGCTTAATTGAGATCTTTTTAATACTCTTAACTGGCAACACCTGAAAATTGAAAAGAAAAAATTAGGTCTTCTGTTCAAGTATGTAACTGAACTCTTGGAAAAACGGCCAAGTTTCAAACAAATAAATCAATTTGACCTGCTAAGCGGTTGGACCGATTATAATGAAAGTTTTTGATGTGTTTGAATGTGATGGGGATGGTTTAGAGTCACAATTGAATTCGACACTAAGAAAATGGCGCTGGTCTCAGGACTTAAGCACATAGCCAGGTAGGGTATTTGCCTGTATGGATAGCTACCATCCTTGGTCTAGTGCATGCTGACGTAAGAACCTCGAGTTGTATTCCGACATTAGTGGCCAGGTTCCAGTCTCCCTTTAGGGGGCCATCCATAAATTACGTCAAAATTTATGAGGGTGTCGAAGAAGTGCGACATTGTGTGACAAGGTTTGAGAGGGATCATAATTTTCGTGACAGCACATTTCTAAATCTAATGTATTTAAACTTTAAAATACTAATTATAAGCATTTGTATTGTCCATTGTAAGGAGGTCCAGCTCATAATAATGCAGTATTTGCACATGTGACATAAATGTTGTATAGTATAAGACTGTAATTTTGTTAAACAACGTCAATAAAGACATCATTCACATTGGGACAATGTAGTTTTAATACTACAACCAACATATAATATTTCCAACTCTATCTGTATGAGTAAAGATAGATATAACACTTTATGACTCGCCAAAATAACAGACACCATACATTAATGACAGTACTTTTAGACAAAACAACAGGCAGCCTTGTCGCTTAGAGCGATCTCTTCCAGACAACCTAACTTATACGATAATCTATGCTAATCCGGTGATGTATTCATAGTAGTGTTTAAATTATGAAAAAATAATTTAAATGGAAATAATAGTACATTATGGTACTAGTGTGTAACATTGGTGATTACCGCCGAGGCACCATTGAGACTCGAGCCGTAGGCGAGGGTCTTAAGAGAGCCGAGGACGGTAATCATCAATACACACGTGTAACATACGACGTTTTTCAACACACTTGTGAATAAAATAACAACAAAAACTAATTTTATTTAGTAGATAAAAAAAGTTATATATGAGTGAAAGTTTTATTTGTTAAACACGTACGAGTTAAAATTATCGATTTAAATAAGAAATTGCATGAAATGAGCAAGCAATAGGAACATTAATTTATTTGTTCTATAGAACACGATCTTTTTTTTAATAAAAACTTTTTTAAGAACAAAGCAACTCAATCAATAAAATTAAAAAAAAATCTATAACTCACTAGTGAGTTATAATGTTTTTTACTCACAGTTTGATAATGGGTGTCATTCTGTGCCTAATTGCGGTGACCATAGAGCCACTTTATGAGCAAGTGTGTTGAAAAATTAATTACGGAACTGTTGTTTTAATTTAATAATTTCTTGATGTAAAATTGCAAAATATATGATGTCACACTATTGAGGGTGAGGAGTCTCATGAATGTAACCAGCTGTGACAAGGATGGGGGTAGGGTCAGAAAATCATGAAATTCCTGTGACGTAATTTGTAGATGGTCCACAGAGAACAGCAGCACACTTTTAGCATCTAATGTCTATAGGCGAGAGTAACTGCTTTCCATCAGGTAGGCGAACTCATGCAGTACAAAATGCAAACGAAGTTTCGGGCTACCAATAGTAATAACTAACATTCACTTACCATATCAATATGAAGTCACTTTTCATTAGAGCACTGCTCTATATATTTCCGTTTTTCTTGTTATAATGATCCAAATTCCCTGGAGTGTAAATCGTCTCATATGGCTTCATATAACATTCAGTTCCATCTTCAAGCTCTCTATAAAAACCTTTAGAATAACCTCTTGGATCTCTTGAAACTAAATTATTATTCACTGCACACTTAACTTGAGGTTTTATCACACTTGGTTGTTTATTTGAACCAGTTGCTTGACTATTATCAAAAACTTTTGGTATACATATATGCTCTATTTCCTTATCAAAACCTAATATTTTTGCTTTTTCATTTGCACCATTAAATATTTGACTAGCATTATTATATCGTATAGGTTTATCTTTGACTGCACGTATAGATGTAACTTCATCATTGAAAATAAATCTATTGTCTCTAACATCAGGACATGAAAGCTTTTCATTGACTGCATGATATTTAAAAGTTGTTTTATTTGGTTTTTTCTTTGTATCTTCACCTATAAATTTGTATATTGGGTTCACTGGTAGGTGTTCACTTGAAGTACTTGATTGGGTTATATCATTAACATTTAACTTGTAAGTTGATTTAACTGGTTCTAATAGATCACGTGGTGGTAAATAACTTACTAAATCTGTTTGATCTATAGAATTAATTACTTGATGTCCATTAGGAAAGTTTCGACGTAGCTGATAGTGTGATGCAATTGCATCTAAATTTATTACAGGTATGTATGTGATTAAACCTGGAGCTATTGTAGACTGCAGTTGGCTAGTAATTGTAGATTGTAGTTGATTAGTAATTGGAGTCTGTGGTCGGATACTAGGTTTAGACTGCGGTTGATTGGCAATTGCAGATTGCAATTGATTAGTAATTGTAGACTGCGGTTGATTAGTAATTGTAGACTGCGGGTGGGTGGATGAAATTGTATTATCACTTTTGAGTTTTTTACATGCTCTATTACTGCTTCTTCCAGGCCTTCTCCTTTTTCTTTTGGTATTATTTGATTTAACCTCTGTACTTTTTGATTGAGATGTAGTTTTGTTAGTTGGATTCTTATTAGAAGTATTATTTGATTTGTTATCAGTTTTTTTTGATTGAGTGTTATTTTCAGGAGCCAAATTCTGATTGGATGTAGATGTTGGCATATTAATATTGTAGTCTTTAGCTAATCTCTCTTTATATTTTCGTATAAAGTCTTGATACTGCAATCTAACTACAGGCACTTTTGCAAGTTTGTTTTCCTCATTATTATTAACTTTATTAGATTCTAAACTCTTAACATTATTTTCAGGAGCTTTCGCCTTACATTTGGCATTTGTTAACTTCATCTTTTCTAAGTTTACTACAGGAACTTTAGTGGTTAACTTAGGATCATTATGTCTTTGCAATGTTCTTGTATTGTCAGTATCATTTTGATTGTTAGAACTCACTTGAATAGATTCACATTTAACAGGTAATAAGTTTGGTTTGATATCTACAGATTCTGATACTAGTAACTCTGTTGGTGAAATAGTATATTTTTCTTCTAAAATTAGAGTTGAATCACTGTCCATGTCTGAATCATTAATATTTATAATTGTTTCATCAATATTTTCTTGTTTTATAATTTCATAAGTAAAGCAATTGGCAGGTTCAATAGAATTTAATATTTCTGTCTTGTTATTATTGGCCTTAGTAAGTTCTGATTGAATATTCTTAGAAGTATCATTATGACAGTCTGTAAGCTTAGAGGGCTCACCTAGATTATGTTGCTGATGTGAGTATTTTGATGTCTGAATAGACTCTTCATTATCCAACAACTTAGTAGGATTAGGATCTTTAGACACATTTAAATTAGTAATCTGTGTTGTGTCCATAGGCTTGGCAGGTACTATTTGAGCTTGTTTTAGGAAAACTTCATCATTTTGAGTGTCATTGATTTTGTGTGAAAACACTTTTTGATTATGATTATTATGGCGTTCTGAGGCTCTTGATGACTCTCCATGAGTTAATGCTTTATTATATCTTGGTTTATTAGCTTCTTTATGAGAAGTTTCTTTCTTTTTACTATTTGAAATCTTTGAAGATTCTTTAAGACTATTATTCTTATGATTATCAGAAGCTTTGAATGACCCCTGATTATTTGAAACTTTATTTTTATTATTCAGCTTTTTAGGTTCTTTTTTTTGAGTATCTGTGAGATTATGATATTCATTACGACTTTGATTCTCACGGAGGTCACAGGTTTTTGATGTCTTTAAATGATTATCCTCTAACAAACTAGCATCTAGGTGAGCCTTTTCATGAGAACTATCTTTTTTATGAGCATCTGTGAGATTAGATCCCTTAGGATTATTAGAGATTTTTGTTGTATCCAAACTATTCAACTCATTGTTATCATTTGTTTTATCAGGTTCTTTTTGAGTGACTTTCTGGAAAGTACCTTTCTGTTGTGTATCTTTGAGACTAGGAGGTCCTTTACGATTATGATGTCTGTGACTTTCACAGTCTTTGGAAGCATTATATGACTGTTTGTAATCCTTTGGCTTTTTAGATTCTTTTTGAGAAACATTATTAGAAGTGTCTTTTTGCTGCTTCTTGATGATATCATGAAATTGTCTTTGGCTGTGTTCCTTATGACTTTTAGAGGTTTCGGATGTTTTTGAGTGATATGACTCGTTTGATTTTTTTTGAGAAATTTTTGATTTTTGAATATCTGTGAGTTTAGGAGATTCTCTTCCATCACGTTTTTCATGTTCTATAGAGTCTTTTAATGCATCAGCATGACCAGACTGTTTTTTCTCCTTTAATTTAGTAAACTCCTTTTCACTAGTATGACATTCATTTTGACTATTGTTAATATGCTGAGTTGAAGAATCTTTAGTACTATGGTTATCTCTAGTTTCAGTGATTGAGCTCTTAGAAAGAACTAATTCCTGGTTACCTTTTTGGTTAGAAGTTTCCTCTTGCATATGTTTATTATGTCTTTGATTTAAAGCATGTTCTTGTTGATTATTCTCGTCATTTGATTGTTCTTTTTGATTGTAGCTATTATTTGCCTTAGAGTCCTTTGATTTATTTTTAGTCTGTGTACCATCCTTAGAAGTTTTCAATGTGTCACTGGAGCTTGAAGACTTTGATCTGTATTTTTGTGTAGAAGTAGATCTAGTAACTTTAACTGTAGAACATGCACATGATTCGGTTTGTGTTTCAACTTCTTTATTATCAAATGTTGCGAAAATGTCCTCTGGGTTAGTCCCTTCTCTGAATAGTCTAAATTCACGATCAAGTTTTGCCAATCTCTTTTTATATGGTAAAAGCTGTTGTTTGAATTCTGAGAATATGTTTTTAATATCATCATCATCTATATGATTTTGATTGTCTGATGTTGATGATTCATCTATACAATGTGGACATCTTGACTGTTGACTTATGCTAGCACTATATGTTGTTTCTTCACCAGCATCTGAAATTGACAAAATAGCATTTGATTAATCATATTAGTGGTGTTAAAGATCTAACAATTTAACTTATGTAATAGAAGCATTTAAATGTAAATGAATAAAAGGAAATTTGACATATTCTACCCAAAAATTTTAACATTGAATATGGCTCTCACAAACTAGTTACTAGACCTTATAATAACAGCCCAAAAAGTCTCACTGCTGGGCTCAGGCCTCGCACTTTAGGGGAAAGGACAATATATCCACAATGCTTGTCCAAGGTGGCTTGGCAGGTTTGACTCATTGGTTATCGCAATGTGCAGGTCATCACAATGTTTTCTTACACCATTGTCAGAAAATTGCCTAAGTGGTGTATGCATTCCGGCCAGGATTCAAACCTGCAACCCTTTGAGTTTGAACCAATTTTCATTACGAGTATTTTTAAAACTTAACCACTAATTATTAGAATTGTCTAACTCATAGTTGTAATATTAGAGTAGTACTCATAGATTTTTTAGATATTAAAACTGAAGTGTATCATCATATATTTGTTCTTTCTATTGCGATGCTGGCATACAGGCAGATGGCCCAGTTAATGGAAAGTTGTTACCAGCCAATGAAACCAAAATGTTGCCCATCTCTGGAATGAATAAAGAGGGTGGGATAGTGGAATATAATAGGAACAATAGGATGAAGTAAGTACACCATGAGAACTCTCACTCACTGTACTCATATGAAACACAATTAGGTTAAGGGTATTTCACACTGATATTCTGTTTGTGTCATATTGCACAAATTGGGTTAACCCCTTTTTTTTTTTGATAACGCAGGGGGAATGTTTTTGTACACCATCCTCGGACCCTTCGGGGGAAGGGTCTGAATGCAGACATAAGGCCTGCATCGAGGGTGTGTGGGATTCTCAGCGACTGGTTCTCCACGCTTGCTTCTAAAACGAAGCTGTCGCGAGAATCGGCCGCCAAACTACCCACTAAACCTAAACCTGCGCCCCATTTATAGCGCTTTTACGAGGCGTCACGGGATCTCGTACAGAGTAACTGCACCGTAACGCCCCTACGCTCCGTAACTAGGCCACCCCGGGGAGCAGAGTGACCCACTTCGTACAGCAGGGGGGAGAAGTCTGACGCCAGCCTCACGGGGGTAACAGCGGCCCCCTGTGACGGTAACTAAGGGAGGAGAAGATGCGCGTAGCGGCGCCTACGACCTCCGGTCCGTCTCTTCCGGACGGGGACCGCGTACGCGTCCTCCTCCCTCGCTCTTTCAGCGGCCTCCTTCTGCGACATGACGGATTCACAGGAGGAAACCGCAAGCCAGGAATGTTGACCCTGGAGCATCTCTTCGACCATGCTACGAAGCGAGTCCACAGGGCCAACGAGGTTCTCTAGGAGGACCCTCTGGGGCCCCCAGGCTGTGCTCTCCACAAGCATATGAAACGCCGTGTCTATGAGTGCACCGCACTCGTGGCAAGACGGAGAAGGTTCCCGCCCCACGATTTGATGCAGATATTTACAAAGCAAAGGAAGCAACCATGCCCGGTAAGTATCTGCACCACCCTGAACATCAGGGTCCCGCATTTCCGCGAGACCCAACGAGCCAGGTGGGGGCGGACCGCCTCCACCGTCTCGATTCCGGCTTCTGGGGACCCTAGGTCCTTCTGCCAAGAGCGGATCAGGGCCTCGGTCGCCTGGACCCTGATCATTTTAATTTTTGCCGGGCACGGCACTTCTCCTCTCGCCCGCGCATCCTGACGGGAGCGGTACACTGCCGCGAGCACCTCCGCCTGGAGATACCAGGGCGGATCACCCGCCAGCAGTGTCGCCGCCGTCCACGACACAGTACGGTACCCCCGGATGGTCCTCACTGACAGGACCCTCTGAGCTCGCCTCAGCAGGGTCCTGTTTTGCCAGTGAAGTGCATGGATCCATACAGGGGCCCCGTACAGTGCCATGCTCTGTATGATGCCGGCGTACAACTTCCTTGTCGCCGCACCCGGCCCTCCCACGTTCGGTAGAAGTCTGGCCAGGGCGACCGCAGATTTAATTAACCTCGGGGTCAGCTGGGTGAAGTGAGCTCCGAAGTTCCATTTACCGTCTAATAAAAGCCCCAGATATTTCATCTGGGACTTGACCGCTACTGTAAAGCCTTGGGCGACGACGCGCGTGTCCCGGGGTGCACGTCTATGTGGCCTATGGAACATGAGGGCCTCTGTTTTTTCAGGGTAGACCCTCAGGGATTTTTATGTGTTAGTGTAGTTTATCGTGTTGTTGACACACCTGGTGTTGGAAATGTCTAAAGGTGGCGGTAACCACTTTCCATCAGGCTCTTGGATCAAATCAGAATCAGATGTAATCAGCCACGGTTTCCTTATTTTATTAGCAGTTCTACATGACGTATCCCTTTTTGTCATGTGAATATTCATAGAGGTGTTATTGTACTGTTGTACTCATTCCGTCCTTTCTCTTACATTTGACACATGATTAGTAGTAGTAGCGGGACAAAAATGTTGAATTAAAAATTTAAATTTTGAGCCCTATCAGTACACATCTACTTTGTATGGGACAGATGTACTGCCTCACACGTGTACTACTCATCACTAGTTCAGTGACTGAATTGTACTAGAGAAGAAATGCTCATTTGCATGACCGAATAAGCCCAAGACTACTAATAATTGGCCTTCTATAGAATGATTACTACAGGGAAATGTATCTTTAAGCTTTTTAGTGATGTAGTTCATAATTGTAATGAAAAAATTAAAACTTTTGCACCTACCTTCTTTTCTATTACGATAATGAAGTTTGATTGTCTTTGTACTGCTGTTAATATTCTTTTGAAGAGTTAGTTCATTTTGTGCCAATGTTAATTGCATTCGCAGTATTATATTTCGGTATCTGGCCATAGAAGTGTAAATTTTTATTTCTTCAGTTCGTAGCTGGTCGACAAAATCTTTAACTTGGGTTTTCACTTCTTCGATGAATTCATGCAAGTCAGTGATAGAATCTGTTAATTTATTAACAGTAGTATCTATATCTGTAATACGTCGAATCACGGCAATAGCGTCGTCACTCATTGTGTAACTTTTTACAAATATTTATTAAATAACATCAAGTTAACGAAAGAAAAACATTTAAAAAGCCAAAGAAAAGTTAAAAAATTTAAAACTTCAATCCGTTTTTGTTTCTTTTCGTTGGCTGCATTGAATAAAAGAACCATAAACAAACTGCTCAACTTTTACATCAGACACATTTATTTCCGCTATTGTAATCCTATGATTTTCTCGCGGGAACTTAAAAAATAAATGAATGTTTTGTAATATAATTTTATTTAAAAACATAATATGTTATAATTATGACCTAAAGCGAAAATTAGCTGTAGAATAATAATAACAGCTTATAAACGTCCCACTGCTGGTTTAGTGCTCCCCCACTATTGGGGAACGGACAGCACACTCACTACGCTTGCCAAGGTGGCTTGGCAGGTTTGACACATCGGTTATCACGTTCTGCAATTTCTTATCGATGTTTTCCTTCACAATTGTTAGTACGTGGTAATTGTAACAATGTGCACGATAGATGAGAAAGAAAACTGTCTTAAATGTTGCATGCGTTCTAGCTAGGATTCAACCCCGCGCCCTTTGAGGTTGTGACGTGTGCGCAAGCAACTACGTTATCACAACTTCGTAGCATATAGAATGTACATGCAAAAAAGAAAATATGTGCTTTTCGAGTTTCATCAAGAATACCCTTGTTTGGAGTAATTAAAAAATTGCGTTGCAGCTTTTGTTCTCCTTTCGCCTAAGTTTATAATATATTTTTTAAATTAAAGCTTCAATGCCTTCGGCATTGCTTTGTTAGTTTCAGAGAAAAGCTTCAAACATAGTGTCGGGGCTTTCGTAAGCCACGGCTGATAGCCGCGTCTGATGAGTGTGCACCGTCGTTTCAGATGCGGCTTCAGTGCTGCCAACTCTAATACGAAAAAATGCATATCTTCACTAAAATATCCACGTATGTATATGTGAATGTTATCGTGATAAACAAGTATTATTAATCATTTAATTTATATTTAATGTTCTTACTTTAGAGTTTAGAGTATACTATGTTTAAAGTTTTTTTTTTCAAAATACATGCTAATTTAGCGCTTTTTAGGAGTTGGCACAGTGCGTTTTCTTTAACAAGACTTGGCAACACTGAAAACATCTAGATTTATAAGAAACGTTCAAACGCATAAGGAAAAGGCACAAGACTATGTCTGTGACGTACGTCCGATAGTTTGCACAGTTCAATGTAAGTTTATTATCCAGACACTCGCTAGCAACTGAATCGACTCAACACGTAACTACGCGTACAATTAATCAATTTTTCTTTAAATATATACCGTATTTATGAAACCAATATATAATTTGAAAGATTAACACTTATGCTTTTAGTAAACATCAACATCGTAAAGAAAATTGAGTACTAACTGATCCATTTACGCATTAATAGTGTCGCTCGTGACTCACGGTACCTAGCTCCCCTATAAAGGCCCTTGCATTCAGTTTAGCTTATCAGGCGCTAACCAACAGTTAACCAGTACACATCTTCGCAAATAGCATTCATTGTTTCCACAAAAGCATAGATATCACACCCTAAGAATCCATGCAAGCTGTTGCCTTATTGATAAAAGGGCTCATTCAGTGAGTAATCACTGCATAGCTTCACTTGAGCTAGTGTGCCGTATCCCGAGTACACATATGATTTTATGATACTGTTGCCTTCTGTCGGATACTAAAAATCAGCCACCACCGGTATACGTCTGAGAGAGACGACCGTTTCATTGACTCAACCTCGCTGGGCAATCGGTACCTAACGGCGGTTGGTTCTGTTCCCTGACGAGTGCAGAATATGTCTGAATGGCAATAATTAGAGAGGCCTGTTCGACAGACGTGCGGGCGAATGATCTTCCCAATGATTTTTGCTAAAACGGTTATGTATGGGGGGAGGCCTACGTCCAGCAGTGGATTGCGAATGGCTGACGACGGTTATGTACGGCGGCGGTTTCTGCACGATGCAGGCTGATATCTCTTTGGCCGAAAAAGTCAAGCTCGTTTAAGTGCCTGGGAGACGAGCTGACACTAAATCGGGTTATCACTGATATTTTTCTGAATCACATTTTTTCCTAGGTAAGATTTATCGGCGAAGAATTCGTCTTAATACACGATAACACTCAATGTTACACTTCTCTATCTATCAGTAATTTCTTGAAAAAGTCAAAATACCCATTATGGACTAGCCTACACTCAGTCTAGATATGATCTCATAGAGTATTTATGAGATGAGCTCAAACAAAAGTGTGTAGGCCAAAAATCCAGTCTCTACGAGCGTATGAAAATTAAACAGTGTTATTAGAGGAGTTGCTCATGACAGTACTAAAAAATAAAAAAATCGATGAAGCACCAAGCTGTGTAAGTTGCGTTTAGGGCTAGAGGGGGTAATAACAAGTATTGACATCATAAATGTTGTGTTCGTTTTTTCAATAGTTTTTGTTTACAACTTTTTCCAAATTTTAATTTTTCCTACATATGTGTTCAGATACCATTAATTAAAGAAATAATAAATGAATATTGATAATGATAACATTGCACTAAAGTTTAATAACAAGCTTTCAAATGTCATATTATTTTTATAATAATCTTTTATATTTTAAGTAAAAGCAATTTATGTATGCGGAGTTAGGGATTGAGTTGATTTGGCTGCACACGAGTGTATAAACCACGGCTGACAACCGCGTCAATCAACGATGTCCGGTAATGTGTTTGAAGCTCAAGGACAATCCAATAATATGTTTAGGCCTTAATAAAGTGTTTTTCTCCTGATGTTGATAGGTTGGCAGCATTGACTGACTGGATTGGTTTCCTATTCTTTCTGGTTTTAAAGTAGTACTGTTGAGTTTTTGGCGGGAACTGAAAGGAGATGTTGTACTGTGCAGTTTTATTTTCTAAAAATGTGTAAAATTACACTAAAATAAACAATAGTTGTAGGATATTGATAGTTTTTGAGTAGAAATTATGTGTTTTGTGAGAAACATGAACTGTATAGACAAATGTGGCCTTTTGAGTTGTCACAAGAACTCCGTTGAATGGCACTAGCTGATTACCTACAGTTCAGCTGTGCTACACATAGGCTTAAGAAAATGAAGAAACTATATTGTAAACTAAGATCTGGCTTAAAGGCCTAGTTCCAAGCCATAAATTTAAATAAAATAATAAGCAGTACTACTAATACTTAGTAGTATCCATAGTAGTTTGTAGATACGTAGTATCCATAGTAGTTTGTGGTTTGCAGTACAAGCTTCTTGTACTCACTACTCAGATACGTAGTATCCATAGTAGTTTGTGCTACTCAGCGAAGTTCACGTATACGTAGTATCCATAGTAGTTTGTGGTTCACGTTATGTTTGTAAAATTAGTAACAATGAGAAATTGACCATTTCCATATTTTTAATTAATTTGTTTCAAAAATAATACGTAATAAACTAAAAATTCCCATAATACTGCATTAATGCTGTTCACCTACGGGCTTTTTTGGTAAGTGTTTTACAACATTATGGACGTTCTTGTTGTGATTCAACGTAGGTACCTATTTATTTTGTTCAGACAGAGGCTATTTTCTATAAAATTATTTTTTGTTATGATCATAGTCATATGTGAGTCACTTGTTAAGAAAAATAATGTATAGTTTCGATACCAAATTATCAAAACTATTGTAGGTAGGTAATGTAAAAAAAATGATATGCCTAGGTACTTTTCGAAGAATTGTAGATTTTGTTTGTGATGAAATTGAATCAAAACTCTTATCAACAGACTGCTATAAATAAGAAATGGTTTCATCTTTATTGAGAATTAGGTATTCCACGTTTGCTCTGCACATAATCTGGATGGTTCGCAATTTGGCCTGTTGTCAAATGTAAGAAATGTAAAAAAAAAATTGATGCCCCCAATATTTTAGTTTGTGGTCTGAATTCAATAATTATAGATCTTTTTTTGTTATTCATAGCTATCTTAGTAATCTTTGTAAGTATATTACAGAATTTTTTCTTGGAAACTACTGGTTCTATATGGATACAATGTGGTAGGAAAATGTAATCTGTATGATGGTACACATCACTACTGAAATCATAAAAAGTAATGATTAAGGATGGCTTATAAACATGTAGCTAGGCTTGAAATTTTTTCTTCATTATACATAGTGTGGGTAGGTGTGGTAAATACAAATTACATTCATATAAATATATTAAATAGATAATGAGATATTAATACCATCCTTAAACTTAAGGCTGATATTTCAATCATCAGATAAAAGTTATCAGTCAAATAAATTATAATTAATTCATAAATAATACAATTTAATTGTTTTATTCATGCATCTATCATTTTAAATCTTTCTGTGTTATACTTTATTGTATGAATAATTTGTCTGGTGATTTTAAAATCATCCCTAAGTGGTCTGATTCATAAAGCAAGAGAGTGTTGTTTTCAATGAGGGACATATTCTCTTATAGATGAATAATAATGAGTATATTGTTATAGTACTAGTTCCTACTTTGGACTACTAATCAGTATAGTGATTCAGTGAGGTAACAAAGCCTTCTCTGAACCTTACCCATTGACTGCAATGACCTAGCCTCTGTATTATTTTTATAATTTAAGGGATAATGGGTAGAATAGCTAGATATAAAGTAAGTCATGGTAGTGTAATGACTAGCGCTCGTGGCCCAAACTCAAAGGATGCGGGTTCGAATCCCGGCTGGAATGTATGCACCACTTAGGCAGAGTTTTCTGACCTAATATGCATATCGTTACTATTACCATGTGCTAACAATGCTGAAGGAAAACATTGTGGATGAAACCTGCACATCAATATAATCTATGTGGCAAACCTGCCAAGCTGCTTTGGACAAATCTGGTCCATTCCCCTATAGCGGGAGCCCCAAGACCAGCTGTGGGACATTTATGGGCTGGTATTATATGGATAGAATACATAACAAGCAATAAGCATTTTCCTTCATAATAGTAGTTTATAGATTATGTATATTTCAATGTAAGTAATTGATAGTACTTCAATTGAATTATTTGAAGCATGCATCATTGCAGAGATATTAAAAAATAACAATATCTTGTTTCAAGAAATCAAGACTTAGTAATTTTACAATAATTTAAATAGAGGAAAGTTTGTATTTCATTGTCAGTTTTTTTGTGGATCCTGTAACAGCAATTGGTAACAGTTCTATAAGCAGGTGATTTGATTCATTAAAGCCATAATAAAGGCATTAAGGCACATAATCAATGCTAAAACACAGAAATATTCAGCTATTCCCACATTAAGAGACAATATAGACAGCCCCTGCACAAGATAATGTCTAATTTATCTGTGCAGGAATGGAGAAACATTTCATAAAATACATTTAGCTACCTTATTGATGGGTGTGTTCTTCAGAAAATAGCGCTCGATAGCTTTCATAAACAAAATGGTGACCGCTATATATTAGGTACGTTCTGCAGTACAGGCCATTTAAAATAAATATTTTTGTTTGGCTAAGATATATAATTTCAAATTAATTTTACTTTGAAAACATGAAATTCTTTTTAAAAAATTAGTCATTTATTTATTGATAAGCGTTATGTTTTCTTCGCATTTGAATCTTTTTTGTCATCATGGATAGTTAAAAATTCGAGTACTTATGGAATAAGAGTACCGTCGTGGCAGCAACGTGGCAAGAGCGACAAGCAACATCAACGACCTTTATGAGCGAACACTACAATGAACGCACCACTTGTTATTGGTTTTCCCGCTTCCATTCTGGAAATTTCGACCTTTTTTTTATAGCTGGAGTACAGCAGACAGGCTGACGGCCCACCTGGTGGAAAGCGGTTACTGTCGCTTATGGACATTTGCAACACCAGAGATTTCATCAAACCGCTGCCAGCCTCGAAGAAATTTTATGACACCTTTTTTGAAAAACTCCATACCGTAGCGCTGTGGAAAAACCTCGGCTGGGAGCTCATTCCAAACCCCCACGGTATGCAAGAAAAAGGTTCTACAAAACCGTTGCGTACGTGAGTGAAGCGGCTTAAGGAAGTGGGGGTGAAATCCCAACACACGGCGAGCGGTTCAATGGTAGAAAGAGGACGAATACACCATTCTGTACAGTTCTTCCGAATACTCCCCGTTATACAGTCAGTAGAATACGTAGAGAGAAGCGAAGTCTCTCATAAGGCCAAGTGTATCTACACCGTCTGTGAGTATGGGATCATCAACAACGTGAACGGCTCGACATTGAATACAGTCTAGGGGATCGAGTTGGTAGCCAGGTGCTCCAGCCCAAAAGTGTGAGCAGTACTCCATATGCGGGCTCACCTGGGTTTTACAAACACAAAGCGTTGCCGCGGTGTGAAGTACTGCTTGGACCGGTTTAACATTCCCAGTTTCTTAGAGGCAAGATTTGCCTTGCCTTCAAGATGGCCTCTGAACATCGTTCGCGATGTCAACACTGAGGATCCCAATACTCTTTAAGGTGGTAAGGGTAGTTCCTAGGAATTGAAGCGATTGCTCAAATTGAGTTTTTTTGGCAGAGAATACGTAGACCTATGTCTTCTTGGGGTTGAAATGGACAAGGTTTTGTCTCCCCCATTCAGGGACTCTCTCTAAGGAATACTCTACTTCAGATACAAGTCCAACCCAACTTTCCTCCATAAATGATCGAGGGACATTTGCACGACCAGAGTAGTATGCATCGCCTGTGCTGTCATCCGCATTGGAATGAATGTTGCGAATAGACAATATATCATTGATATGTAAAATGAACAACGTTGGCGATAGCACACAACCCTGGGGCACACCAGCGTTGACGGGCTTGAAACTTGAGCAACAACCGTCGACAACGACTTGAATGCTGCGCTAATCAAAAAAGCTGGATAGCCAGGTGCAAGGCCCTTCGGGTATTCCATACGATGGCCGCTCCGATAGAAGAGCCCTGTGCCAGACCCGGTCGAAGGCCTTAGCAATATCTAGAATTCTAGACTAACTGCCAGTGCTTCCCCTTTGCCCTCAATGACTTAAGCCCAACAGTGGGTTAGGTAAACCAAGAGATCCCGAGCTGAGCGACCGTGGCGGAAGCCGTATTGCCGATCATTTAGCAGCTGGGAATCTTCGAGGTAACACAGAAGTTGCGCGTTGATAATACGCTCCATCACTATTGAGAGCAAAAAGGTTATTTCTATAGGCTTATTCGACGTGTCTGTTACGTCCCCTTTTTTTGGGGATAAGGTGCACATGGGCAATCTTCCACGAAGCGAGGACACAACCCTTGTAGTAATAGAGAGTGAATAGTCGGGCAAGGACTGGCTGGGGACAGCTCAGCTAAACACGTCTGCAGCACAATGGCAGGAATGCCATCAGGGCTAGAAGACTTTGACGTCGAGGAAGAGGAGAGCACACCAAACTGCTTTTTGAGTAAAGCGCACCTCCGACATTCTAGATTCACACTCAGGGATTGTAGGTGGAGTTTCTCCTATGTCTCAAGAGTTGAATTGGCTGCAAAAATTTCACCCAAAAGATTGACTTTATCTTTGGCGGCGTGTACCAGACGGTCGTCCACTGTGCGCAGAGGTGGAAGAGACGCCCGACAAAAGTTTCCTTCGACAGCTTTGGTGAAGGCCCAAAAAGCTCTAGTCCCAGAAGAGTAGCTAGAGAGGCGCTCACCAATTCTACCGATGTGATCGAATTTTGCTCTCGCGAGCTGTTTTTTGAGGGACCTGGGGGCGGCATTGTATCTTTTTTTCAGGTCAGAGGAACTTGGATTCTGACGAACCTGCGTTGCAGTCCAGGCTCGATAAGCCTGTTGCTTTAGCTTTACAGCCTCACTGCTAGACTTATCGAACCACGGTGGTTTACTCGTACCACCGACAGGTACAGTTGAGTTTGGAATTAAACATTCTACTCCCTGCAGTACTACATCGGCGATCGAGTCTGTGCTCGGATCAGAATCTACCGACGAGAAACATAACTGCCTCCATGGATAGGATGCATAGAATTCACGGAGTCCATCCCAATCTGCTGACCTGTATCGCCACACCTTCCGTCGGCCAGCGGGACGAGTCCGATCGGGAATAGGAAGGGGCACCACCGAAGATACCAGATAATGATCAGAGGTTCCCAGTGGAGCACTGATGGAGGTCTGGTAGCTCTCCGGGTGTGTGGTCAGCAGAAGATCCAGCAAAGAAGGCTCATGATTCACTCTATCCGGTATTCGGGTTAACTCCGTAATCACCTGAGTGAATCCATGGGCGAGAGCAAAATCGTAGGCAGAGTAGTCCCCGGCAGATCAGTTCTCGGGGAACCCAACCACTCAGCGTGATGAGCATTAAAATTCTCGAGTATGACTACCTCTGCTAAAGGATACTGCCCAAAAACTTTGTCGGTCACCTCGTGGCCGTGTTCAAAAAAGCGAGCTGTTTCAGTCCTTGTGCATTCTCTGCCATGGAACCGATATAAGCACGCATAGATTCGTGTGGAACCACCAAAATCTACGCGTACCTACAAGATGGAAATATCCCTATTATCAAGGCCGTGGAGATTAGAATAAAAAAAATATAATAAAATTAGGTTAACCTATTTCACAAAAAACGGCAATTTCATAGGAAAGGACCTAATAATAATTATTATTTGATTTTTGTGAGTATTTTATTTACATAACACACTGACGGTATTTTGTAATTTGTAATTTGTATTTTGTATTTTAAATTTAGTAACCTTTATAAAACAAATTGATTTTTAATAGGTTTTTTGGAGTGGAGCTACAAACAACAAATTATAGACTTTCGAGAATTAAGGGGCCCCAAAAAGGAAATGACAAAAAAGGCCTGGGTACAGGTGTAGGTATTCTTATATACATACATTTGCTAACATTTTTTATGTTTCCTCTACTCTTTGATTGCTTAGGGAATTAATTAATTGAAATTTCTTATAAAATGTATTTTTAATTACTGCGATAGACATAGGATAGTTTCTATGGAATAGTATTTCAGTTTCTGTATGTAGGCATAAAATGTCACTTGATTCCCTAAAAAGACTTGTAGATATGATTATTGAATATGTATTTTTTTCATTTCAGGTGAAGATAGACACCAGTGAATAATATACATGAAGATAAGAATTCTGATGAAAATATACTAAATGTAGCTAAATGTAAATGTTAGACGAGATACATTAATGGGATGACCTTAATTGAATGTTGGCTTTCTTGAATTTTGGCTAGCATTGGCGTCCTTAACATTGCAGATTCCACGATAGTAACAACCATTGTGTGGATAACTGCCCATTTACCTACAAACAAAACTAAAAATAAATTATAATAAAAAATGTCCAGCCCAGATAAGTAGGGCGGCATGGAAATTGTTTAAAAAAAAACAATTTATTAAGACAACTTTATTGCTCGACAGTTCTTACAAGACTAATTAAAATACAATTAAATTATATTAACTCTAAAAACTTAAATTAGCAGTAATTCTTATAAAGCGATGACTGGCCGCTGCGTGGTCAGCAGGTTTGTAGGCAAGCGCATGTCCAGCGATTGCCTAACTCCTCCCTCCTTAAGATGGAAGCGCGTCCCGCAGCTTCCTGCAGCGTCCTCGTTGCTGGTCGAGATATCTTGTATTTCTCCTTTTTTCCTGTGCTGGTATACTTTCCAGCATACATACGTTATAAGGGTTACGTACAATCCTATTGTTGACCAGCTCGGTGTTGCCATGATCAGCCTCCAGTCGGATGTTGCTGTCCACTTCGACGTCCTCGGCTCTGTCCAATAACTTATAGACATTGTCCAGGGCGATGTCCTCTAGCGTCAGCTTAATTGGGGTGTTTTCTGGGGTGGTTATTTCCTCCTTTGGAAGTGGGATGATGTTATCCACTGATATTGCGTGGGCGTTGGTCCTTAAAGTCCTGTTCAGGATGTTTAATTTGCATTCCTTTGTTATTGATATAATATGGATGCCTATTAATTTTATATATTCAGATTTCGGTCCGCACTGTTTTCTTGCGACGGCCTCTTCCTTCAGGATTACCAGCCATTTGTCTTCTGCTATTTTTTCTATTTTGTTGTGTTTGAGATGTAATTTTGCTCTCGTACAGTTGGGTGTTTGGTGTTTTATTAGTTTTATGATGCCATCATCGGAGTCCTCGATGGCTTGAGTGTTCAGTGAGGTGCAGAGATGAGTATCTTGCGTCATCTTCCTGCAGTCTTCGTCCAGGTACGAGTACTCATCGCTTCCCAGTGCAAGGTATTTGGATTTGGGAATTATGGTAAGGTTATGTTTGTCAGGGATGGAATACAAGTGAATCAGGTCATAGGGGTTGGTATCTATGGACGGAATATCTAATATAAATGTTAGCGTTGCTTCCGTACTGTAGGCTTTGACGCTTATAGATTTTTCTATGTTATGAATATTTTTAATGGAAATATTATCTATTGGTTTAAAATTATTGGTTTTTTGCATTAGGTTTAGTTCTTCTATCAAGCTATGTGGGGGAATGATACTAGGGTGCATTACACCTAACTGAGCGAACGTCATCGCGTCTTCTAAAATAACTAACTTATCTAAAAGTAACTCTAGGCTAAATTCTATTTGAATATATAAATCTGAAAAGTGCATTTGATTATTGCTAAGGGTGGTATTATCTAAAAGGGCTGCTAACTTCTTCTGATGTTGATTTAAAAAGTTTATTTGCTTACTAAATTCGTTAATAGCGTTTTTTGCTAAAAATACTAGGTGTTTTTGGGAACTAGTAAGTTTCCCCACGGAATTTTGGATGTTAAGGATTTCATTTTCAAATTTAACTGCATCTTCGTAATCTAGATTTCCCGTAATTTGTTGTTCGGTTTTATTTTCAACTAGAGTGACACGAGATGTACATCTAATTAGCTTAGGGCCTCTTTCGTTGAATATGGTTGTGTAAACTCTTGAAAAATCATAATATAATTTTTCGTCGTAGAAATAGCAATGAAATATTCTACCTGCTATTGTATGCTCTTTAAGGAATCTTATAATTTCAGCCTCTGTGTTGTTCACAGGGATGAAAACGTCTTTTATTACTATTCTCGGGCTGGTCGACCTATCGTCTACTCTATACGTGGAACCTGGTGTCGATCTGATGTAAAACGGCTTAAGTTGTTTGTCGATAGCGTCGGATAGTACTGGGATACCGTTGTTTTCGTTATCTGGTTGGGTGTGGTTAGTCGATATAAGTTGGTCAGGTTCTGTCGTGATTATGCTCATTGTGTCTGTTGATGTTGGTTGTATAACGATTGGTGTCGGTTGTATAGCTGTTTCTATGTCCATATCTTGTACATTATAGTCGTCGGGTGTGCCGTTTGTTTGTCTGTCATTGTTGTCGTCGGTCTGTATGTCGTTGTTATTCTCGTTGTTCGTGTTATTATTTTCTACATCCCTACGGGCGTTGTCAAAAATTCGGTTAATAATATCGTCGTCGTTGTTATCGTCTAAGTTCACTGCTAGTGAGTCTATGCTTTTATGGTATATTTTAGCTCGGGATAGGGCATCTGCGTTAGTGTTCTGTCTACCCTTTCTGTATACTACTTTATAGTCGTATTCCGCGAGTTTCAGTTTCCAGCGGATTAATTTGCTACTTTGATCTTTTAAGGACATTACCCATGTGAGGGGCATGTGGTCTGTATACACTATGAATTTTCGACCGTATAAGTATGGCCTAAAGTATTTAACGGCCCATACCAAAGCTAAAAGCTCTTTTTCGTATGTTGAATAGCGTGTTTCTGTTTCAGATAGCGTTCGCGACGCGTAGGCTATCGGTTTATCCGATCCCACGGTACCTTGCGATAGTACTGCGCCTAATGCTACGTCAGATGCGTCTGTCGTCAGTATGAATGGTTTGTCGAAGTCAGGGTACTGTAGTATGGGGGAATTAGTCAAAATTTGTTTACATTTGTCTACTGCGTCCAAAAATTCGTCTGTGTGCACTACTTTGGCATGTTTTTTTAAGCATGATGTTAAGGGTTTCGTCAATTTTGCAAAATCTTTAATAAATTTTCTGTAATATCCTACTAGTCCTAGGAATGATTTTATTTCTTTCTGTGTTCGGTGGACGGGAAAGTTTAGTACTGCCTTAATTTTATCTTGGTTCGGTTTCAGTCCTTGGTTTGTCAGTTCGTATCCTAAAAATGTCACTTGTTTTTGTAAAAACTGGGACTTTTCTAATTGAATTTTAAGGTTATTTAATTTAAACCGTTCAAAAACTTGTCTAAGTTTCTCTGTGTGTTCCTGTAATGACGTAGAGGCTATTATTACGTCATCGAGGTACGTAAAAACATTCTCCACTCCTCTAAGGATGTGGTCCATAAGGCGCTGAAAGGTACTTGGGGCATTTTTCAGGCCGAAGGGCATTCTCACGAACTCGTAATGTCCTCTTTCAGTGGTAAACGCGGTTTTCTCTATATCTCTGGGGTGCATTTCGATTTGGTGATAGCCACTGGCTAAGTCGAGGGTTGTAAAGTATTGTGCACGTCCTAATCTGTCAAGGATGTCATTTATGTTCGGTAAAGGGTACTTGTCTTCAATAATTTTGTCGTTGAGTCGTCTGTAGTCTATGACTAGTCTCCATTTGACCTTACCTGTAGCGTCCGGTTTTTTGGGGACAATATGTACTGGGCATGACCACGGGGAAACACTTTCCCTAATTATACCCTGTTTCAGGAGGTTATCTATTTGATTTTGAGTTTCTTTACGTTGTACTGGGGCCTGTCTGTAACTCCTAACAAAAACGGGTATTTGGTCAGTCAATCTGAGTTCATGTTTAACAGTATGGGTGAAAGATAACGGTATGTTTTCGAAGTAGAATAGATCTCTATATTGAAAACATAATTTATTAATTTCCCGTCTTTCCTCTTCGTTCATGTGGTCAGTGCGGATTTTATTTAAATTTTGGCGTAATTCTGTGTCTCTGTCTGTTTGTATGTCGGTTGCATAGGTTTTGTGCGTTATTATATTTTTGTCTAGTTCGTCCGGGGCGGGTTCTAAGAGATGGGGGTAGATGTTGTGAATAATTTTATTTTCATCTGTGTAGTTAATTACGGATGTTTTAAAGGCCCCATTTTTTACAGTTACGAAAGCTGTGGGTGATCTTAGTCCTTTAGTCCAGTAAAAGTCGTCACATATGTACTGTCCGTCAGCGTAGTTTGTCTTAATTGTTATTAATTTTTCGCACTTGGGTTCAATTTTAATGTCTTTTACAGGATAGTCAAAATATATAGGTATTTCAGTACAAGATGTTCGTAATATTTTGTTTTTGAGGTCGAGACTACATCCTAACTTGTCCAGTAAGTCCATACCTATCAAACCCTTATACTTTGGATCGAAGGTGAATATTAAAAACTTGTGGAAAATATCTGTGTTGAACTGTGGTGGTAGGGGTAGCAAAGCGATGTGTTCGTGTTTGGTTGTAGCGTGTGCGGTCTTAACTTGGAATGGTTCATGTTGGACATAGTTTTCTAAAAAGGTTCCGCTTATAACGTCGGGTGAAATCATACATCGTGACGCGCCGGTGTCCAGTAGGAACTTGCCATTGAATTCCGGGATCTCAATGTACGGTAAGTGATCCTTACCTTGGTTGTTCAGGTGCGCGATGTTGATCAGCTGTGCTCGGTCTGCTCCTGGTCTTCGTGAAAATCCTGATAGCTCAGTTCATCGACAGCTTCGGGATGCTCGTACTCTGGGTAACTCGTATCGTCCATATTTAAATAATTACCTTGGGGTTCTTCGTAATCGTGGTAATTCTGGTAGCTCTCTTGATATGGGGTGTAAAACAGTTGCTGGGTAGCGAACTGTGGTGGAGCCGGTTTACTTACCGACCTCATGGTTACATCAGAGACCTTTGTGGCGGGTTCATCTGTTGCCTCGGCATATTGGGCTGCTGCTTGAAGTTTCCGCTATTCCTGAATGTGCCTGAGGTACTAGGTCTATTATTACCTGGTGTTGTGGCCTTCCATGGGGGCATGGGCTGAGACCACTGCGGTTTTTGCTCTGGCTGGTAATTCCTTGGAGTAAATGACTCTCCGGGGTGAGTTTGGGGTGAATAATTATGAATTCTAGGGGGTTGATTTTGGTGGGGGTTGTAAAAATTAGGCCTAGGTGTTACTTTTGGTTTGGTGTGAGTGTTACTGAAATTTTGGAAATTTTGAGACTTATGGTACGCTATTCGCGCCTCTTCCTGTCTAACCGCGACTATGGCTGCTTCTAACGTATTTGGTCTACTTATTCTTACGCCTAAAGATACTTTAAACTCGAGGTTATTAATATATTGCTCTATAACTAACTGCTCATAATACGACTTATTAGAGTGTTGGCCTACTGAGTATAGTAAGTCTAATACTTCTCTAAGACGGCTACCGAAGGTGTCGGCATCTTCATCTCTGTTACGACGTAGTCGTGTTAACTCCTGCATAATTTGAATCTCATTACGAGGTTCGCCTAACCTACGTACTAAAGCATTTTTTATGGCTAACCAGGAATCGAGGGACTCCTCGTACGCTATCGCGTCTATCGCTGGCCCGCTCAGCCTGCTTTTAATAAGGCAAGTAATTGCTGCACTTGTCCTTTGGGTGGACCTAGGACCTGTGGGTCCAAAATGACCAGAACACTTTCTACTTCCCTAATAAAGAAATTAAGGGTTTTTGAATTGCCATCATAGGGGAGCGGGGGGCTTGTATTAACGAAATTCAAACTTCTGTACATATCTTCTAAAATTCTAAACTTAATGCTATTATTTACGTACCTACATGATGGCAATTTATTCATCTATTATGTTTAAATCCAAATTGCCGTTTTAATTGCTCGGATTACCAGAATGAAACACTTTTTTAAAAAAAGTTAGCGGTTAATACTTACCCCGTGTTGGGGGCAAATATTAACAATGAAGGGGTAAGAATTAACATTTGGTTTGCTATGTAAAATAATGATTTAAGTAAAAAATAAAAATATATTTATCTTTATAATCATAAATTTATTTATTATAAATATATTCACAGTTCAGAAAAAAATGAAATGAGATCTTCTCTTCTTTACATAGTAGTTAATAATTAGAAATTCTACCAACAGGTAATCAATCAGTCTTAGAAAAGTTTCCAATCGTTTTAACATACAATATGTTTCTTTGTATCACAATATGTTCTTAAAACTAGACAATGAATTTTTTCTTAAACATTTAACTTAGGTACTTCTTGGTATTATTATTAATTATTCCAGTTCTAAAATACGATATAAGTATGCTATAAGCGGTACTTGCGGTAAACAAGGGCCGCCTTAATTTAAAATTGATTAAAAAGCATTAAATTAAAAATAAATTACAGGAATAAATCACAAGAAAAACATTAAACCTTTATTCATCTAACATAGTATTTTTGTTTGTTGTTTTATAATAATTCCCATCAAAACTTGGGTTTTTTAAAACGTTTAATATGGCCCTTAATAATCCTAGGTAGTTTATTAAAAACCACATATTATTTAAGTATTTAAAAAAGAAACGATCATAAAAACTTAGTCTTCTAGTTTCTTCTACTTTATATTACCATTTTGCGATTGAATCACAATTTAGTTACAAATAATTAAAAGGAAAATATAATAGTGGACCTTAATAAACTTATGTAACAAAAAAATAAAATAAAAAAGTTTTAAAGTGAAATATCAATTAAAAAAAGTTGTTTGCGAATAAAAAATTCTTTACTCTTTCAGAATTTCAAACAGGAAATAAAAATGGAATAAAATATAACTACAGAAAAATGTTGATGGCCTTTATTAAACGTATCAAATCTTAAATTACGATAATTATGTTTAAATAAGTGTTAAGTTAAAAAAAATAATTTCAAAAATTCAACAAAACAAATATTATAAAATTCTCTCTTAATAGTCTTAACAAAACATTAAAATGAAACAAAGAGGTAAGCAACTGCCTTACGAAATTAAATGCTTTCTTCTTAATAAAAATTTGAGAACAATTAGTTATTAATCTAAATAAGAATAAAAGTAAATCAAAAACAAAAGTATAGCAAATAGAACTTACATTGCTTAAAACATACTTATACATAAAAAATAATTACGAAAAAAAACAAAAAATGTAAATTTCTGAATTCCTATAAAAATTAGAGCGATCACTATATTTTTTTTTAATTTAATCTAGTTGCAAATTGGGCAATCAAAGTCTAAATCTTCTTTGGTTAAACCCAGACATTGTTCATGAAACCATTTTTGGCACAATGGGCACTATCGCATGTCTTCACAACGTTCTGTATGACATGCGTAGCAATACCATTTATCAATATCATTTCCTTCATCACTTGTATTGCTTCTTTCTTTTGTAGTCTTCTGCATTGTATTTTCCTTTCTGAAAACAGTTTTACTTCTTCTTTTATTATTTTTACAAGATATTTTCTTCTTAGTTTCTGACTTTGGTTTTTTACTTTTATTATCAATTCTTTGAGAATCGTTTTCTTTCATTTTCTTTTTACGAGTATCTTTTTTCTTTTCTATATCTGTAAATAAATCCTTTGTTACTATACAGGCTTTATAATTGATTGCTTTTCGTCTTGGATTCCGTTTAACTACAGCATAGTTTGGCGTAGGTATTAGTAGTTGAAATGGAGATTTTGTAGAGGAACTGACTTTCGACCTGGCTAATGGAATATTATTTTCCGAATCGTCGTTGCTTGACAAACAGTTTTGATTACCGCTTATTACGTCAACAGAAGCACACGAAATATTCATCTATTTGATAGGAGTATGTTGCTTTGAATCTGGGTCATCATCATGAATCATAAAAAGTATCGGAGTCAGAACTGTAAATTATTGGTCTGGAGACGGTGATTGGTTTTTTTACTTGAAGTGATAGTATTTCAGAATCTCTGTCAGATGAACTGTAGTCGACTAATTTTTTATTACTGTGACTGTAAGCTTCTAGGACTAATGGCATAGCCTCAGTTTGTTGGAGCAAAGATGGTGAACTAGGACATCGGTTAATATATGTCTGATTGGAATCAGAACTATCAGTTGTAGGACTATAAATTGCATGTCGTATATGTATATTGGAAGGCCCAGGAGTTGGAGATATATGTCCTGTGGAAACATATTCTTGTTCTGGTGGTCTCTCAGTCAATACAGAGGGAGCATATGCTTCATCTGGTATTGCTTCTGGATTGTATGGGTAAAGCCCAGTAGCTTTGAATCCATTGACTATATTTTCATGAGTCATACATTTTGACCATACCTTACTAAAAATTGAATTAAATCGAGCTTTTGTTACTTTTTTTTCAGGGTTTTGATACAAAAATGATAATGTCTCTTGGTCCCAATGGTGTTCAAATGATTTGTTTACACTTTTGTCCAATGGCTGAAGTTCATGCGTTGTATTAGATGGTAAGCAGTATAAAACAATGTTCTCATCATCTGCTGCATCAACAATATTATAATCCAGGTGACATGAAGCACCATCAAAAACTAAGAGACATTTACCTTCGGGTTTATATTTTCCTAAGTGATTTATGAAGTCCACGAATAATGACGAAGTCATACTTCCTTTTGGAGACATTTTTATAAGCGACCCTGCAGGTAAATTGTCACTAAATTCGGGTTTCATCCTTTTGCCCTTAAATATTATCATTGGGGGTATCGGATTACCCAATGCATTCACACAAGCAGCCACTGTCACGTTTTCTGCATGTTCAGGTGCAACCATATGAACTCTTTTGGATCCTTTTTTTGCTAAAACTAGTGGTTGCTTGTGTATAGTTAGTCTGCAACCTTTTTCGTCCATGTTGAACAAGCGCTGTGGGTAATCTCCAATTTTTGGTTCTTCATATATTTTTTTGTACTCTTCAAAATGTTGTCTTACAATAGGCTTATTTAATTTTTGGGCTCTACCTGGATTTAAAATTTGGACTTTCCTTTTTTTTATGTCAGGATGTCTTTTAAGAAAGAGTTTTAACCAATCCTTCCCTGCACGTTTTGTAGATTGATTAAACTTATTTCCTAGGTTGTGTTTCTCACAAAAAAGAAATGCTTGATGACGTATGATTTTTGGCGTCAAAGGAAAGCCTATAGATGCAAGTCTCTTGATTCTTTCCGCTAGGTCATTTTCTAGTTCCGCGGTCAAAATCGTACGACGACCGATTTGTTTTTCAACTTTTCCTGATTTTAAGTGGTTGACTAAAGTTCTTTTTGGAATATCATATGTTATGGATGCTTTCCGTTGAGACATAAGTCCTCCTTTTACAGCTTCCATTGCGTTTTTTAATTGTTCCAAAGTCCAGTTTCCACGAGCATGAGGTTTCATGTCTGATATCCTAAAAATCATCATTCCAATTAATATACGTAATATTGAGGGCCTGCGCTAACAAACGCTCTGCTTTTATAAAATAACGAAAGCCTGGAGTCACGGGCTCTTAGATTATGAGCTATTCAACGACGTATCACGATCAGATTACTGTTGAATAGGTAATCCAAGTTGCCCATCCTCTTATAAGATCGAATGATAAAAAAAATATATAAACGAAAACCTAATTGTTATTTAGTTCATAACTTTTTAAAATTAATATTGTTACATACATACATACATACATAACTTCACGCCAGTTCCCTTGCGGGGTAGGCATGAACAACAGAGTGCCATTAATATTGTTATTGTTAGAAATGAAAATTAAGAATACTTAACATAGAAACAATGAAATATCATTATTTTGTTTAAAAATATTATAGGACTCGTATGTTTAATAAGGGCCGGCCTTTTGACCCGCCCGAAATGTGGCTCTTGTTAGACTTCTAGACTAGTTTTATAAAATTAAATGAAAAATATAATTAAAAAAAGAAAAATACCGGTGGTCTAACTTGATTTGGCCATAATAATGTTTTTCTTGAACTACTTAATGAGAGATTATATTGAATTTAGTATATTTTACACTTAAATTTCTTAAATTCTCACCAATAAACTTACTTAAAGAGTGGCGTAGACCTACTCGTCGGACAGCGTCGTGACTACTGCCAAGATAGTGAACCGCGTGAGGTTGCGCGCTTGCATATTAGCGTCCTGATTGGTCCTTTATATGTGTACGTGAATAGAATCTAAATAAATGTATTAGAAATGTGTTTTTGTACTAGTGGACCTTAATAGACAGCGGCTCTTTTTACCCGCAGGTACCTATTAAAATTAACAAAACATAAATTGAGATCACATCTCACTTAGACTTACATACAAATGAGCAATTATATAATCAGCTGATAACAGCATAACAATCAAATATCTTTAGTTATTGAAGTAAGTATATCGCGTATCAAAATATATTTTATACATAATTACTAAAAAAAGAAAACTTATATTTTTTGTACCTTATACATTAGTCGGAATCTGAATCACAGTTTAAACAAATAAAATTTATAATGTCTCCTTTAATGCATGTAGCATGAGCCCAATCCTTACAAGACATACACTGAATCCAGTCAACACCAGATGTGTCACTTGTATAGGACAAACCACATATCAAACAAAACCATTCATCATCGCTATAGCTGTCATCCTGTAAGATCTTCTTTTTAATCTTTTTGACTTGATTTCTAGTATTTTTTTGGGTTTTTTTTCCTTTTCCTTTGCCTTTATCAACTGCACTTGTACTATTTTTATTAACTGTCGTTTTTTTCTTGGATTTTTTTAGAGTTTCTTCATTTTCTAATGCCAACTTTTCAGGTGTATCAGTGAGGATAGCTGATTTCCTTGTACGTTTGCGATTCGAAACAGCAGCTCGAGGAAGTGCTTTCGGAAGAGGTCTGATTTTTTCCATATTCAAAAATTTATTATCATTAGATGTTGATAATCCAACAATCGGTTCTTGAGACATTTTATCGATGATTTCAGATAAGTTTAAATCAATATCGGATAATTCATTTTCAATCAGTGGTATTACAGATGAATCCAGGCTTAATGTCGGTAAACTTGTATTTATTTCACTCGCTGAAGAGATGTCAGGATTAATAGGTGGATCATTTTGTGCTGCTTGGTTCTCTATATTGTTAGGAACAGCATTGTCAAAGGCATCATTTTCAAACACATTTTGAATGGTTGGGTCCGGTCGGTCTGTGACATATGATGATGCAAAATCCGAATCTTGGAAGATATCTTCGTTGCAAGGCCATAGGCCTGCTTTCTTGAAAGAGTTGCAAATGTTACTCATAGTAAATGCAGATGGAAAAGCGTCTTTGACAATCCCTGGAATATCATAAATAGTCATGGTTTTGCCCGGATTACTGCACATCCAATTTGTTTGTTGTCTACTAATATAATTTTTTAGCGGGCCATAAACACCGATATCCAAAGGCTGCAATTTATGTGAGCAATGAGGCGGGAATGATAACAAGATTATGTTATTTTCTTTAGCCTTGTTCACCACATGGATATTAACGTGGGAATGGTGGTTGTCCAAAAGCAACAGAACAAGTTCATCCGGTGTTGGTTTTGTGTGTTTTATGAAATGATTCATAAAAATTAAAAACTCTTTTTCTGACATCCATCCAGAGCTGTTGCCTGCACCTATGGATTCTGGCGGACCGTTAGAAAGAAACAGTGAACTGTACCTTATCCTCGGAAAGATGAACATGGGTGGAATAGTGTTGCCAATTGCATTTACCGCAGCCGCTAGAGTGATTAAAGTGCCTCTTTCACCAGATGTCGCAGACCCAACTTGCTTAAGTCCTTTCTGTGCTACGATCTTTTTCGGCTTCTGGACAGTGGTGACGCCTGTTTCATCCATGTTCCAAATTCTACTTGGCGTTAAGTTGTGTCGCTGAAAGACTTCCGTATACTTTTCAAAAAATGAATGAACGTTGGTACGATTGAAAGAGGTGCATCGGCTTAAACTGGTAGCTTCAGGACTTCTAATTGATAAATCCGCATTGCGTTTCATAAACGATTTGAACCAATCAATACCAGCTTTTTTGTTTGTTTGCCAAGACTCCGGAATGGGAATATTTAGATCAATAGCTGCTTCGTAAGCTAGAGACCTAACTTGTTCTGGAAGCAATCCGAAGTAAATGGATGCACTCTTCTTTAAATATTCTGCAATAGAACGTTCTTGTTGTTCATTGAAAATCAGTCTAGGTTTATTAAACCCTACATTGTACTTCAAGCCGGCTTTTGTCTTTTTAACGTAATTAAAAAGTGTTACGTGGCAAATATTTTCTCCGTTGCAATATCCCTATATTTTCGATTAGAATTTAGTGCCTCCTGTACCGCTAACTCATACACCTCTTTAGAAGTGGTGCCCCTAGTTGTTTTGCGTTTGTAAGTCCTCATTCTGAAACAATAAACACCACTCACAATTTTAAACCTCACACCTTTTTCAGAGGCAAATATTAACAGGTTAATACTTACCCCACGCCTTTGGTTAATACTAGCCCCAGAGGTACTTTTCAAACATAAAAAATTATTAAAAAATAACTATGCATTAATTTAAGAAAACAACACACAGATGTAATGCTTCACTTAATAAACATTTGATATACATGAATCCTCAATCACAAAAGTAAAGAATTAAAGCTCTAATAAAAAAAAACACGACATAAAAATGTTCGTTTACCTGTATTTTTACACCCATGTACCAGATCTACACTACTCGGCGGCCGGCAGGCAACTGACGTGCTGCGACTTGTTCGTTAGCATCGCCCGAAGTTAAAACCTTGAAGTTGGCACTTTGTCGTGTATAGTTTAGTAACTAGAGGATTGTTAATACCTACCCCCGTTAAAACAAGCCCCCAGCTCCCCTACCATCAAAATTTAGCCAATGGTAGGTCAAGCGAATGAATACTACGATATGGGAACTGGGCCTAAATGGACTGTCTGTTAATTGGCCATTAGGCAAGCAAAAATACATTGTTATTTTTATTCTCTACATGGATTTGTCGGTGTTAAGAAACCAGGAATCCAAAGCAAATTTCGTTGATAAGTTTTATCGATTGCTTATCTTCAACAACATCGTTGTGATCGACGTGTTGGTGAGGGGGCTTCGAGCTGGAGCTCTTTACCCCGGCTGCAGCTCGGAGGGCAACTACCCTCCGGTATCTATGTAGGGGAGCCGCCGTGGTGTCGGCGGCTCGCGTGGGCCAATCCGCGGCTTTGCGTGGGCTACGTCAGCGGCGTAGGTTGGCCGGTCTTGGCTTCCGATGGCCTTCCCGGGCTTCGGTTGGCCATCATTGGCGTCTGGTGGCCTATCTGTGGCGTTAGGGGCATAAATCGCGACCTCTTACATCACCCTAATCCCGGCGAATGAGGTCACGTGGGGTCGATAGCCAGGTTTTCTTTCCGCCTTCTGGGGGTCGCGCATGCAGCGGGGCGATCCCGTTCAGGTGGGTATGGCGGCAGTTGTCGGCGCGGTCGAACATACGACGCGCCGACATCACCACGAACTCCTCCACCGACGGGACGCCCGTGTCGCGAGCGATGACGTCATTCCTGACGTATCGACCCGCGTCCGTGCACATCCGCAAGGTGATGTTTTGCTGCTTCTGTAGCAGCTTCTTATTGGAGGCCGAGCACAGCGCATACCATGCCGGAGCTGCATATGTGAGCCTCGAGCGGAGATAGGTCTTGTAGACCCCGATCTTCGTCCTCAGAGGCAGGCTGGACGAGAGGACAGGTCGGAGCAGGGCTCTGGCGGCTCGTGTGTTATTCACAGCCTTTTCCACTTGGAGCCGCATGCTCAACGACCTGTCGATGTGTGCCCCGAGGTATTGGACCGAGGTCTGCCACTCGATCTTCTGGCCTCGAAGCTGGAGCTGCTTCGGCATGATACGTCGGCGTGTGACTGGTAGCGCGGCAGTCTTCCCCACGTTGACCGCCATGCGCCACCTGTCCAACCACGCCGGTATCTTGTCGAGCATGCGCTGTATTCGGCGAGCTGCGTGATCGGCATTCATAGAGGTCGCGATATAGGCGCTGTCGTCTGCGTACAACGCCAGCATTATATCCGATTCCCCGGGTCGTAACGAGCCCTCTAGGGTCGGGATGTCGTCTGTGTACAGACCATATAATGCTGGCGACAGACAGCTGACTTGGGGAACACCGGCAGAAATTGTACGCTTTTGCGATGTGATCGTTTGCTCTACCGAAACATAAAAGTCCCGGCCGTGTAGAAATGATGCTATTAGTTTCACTATAGCGTGCGGTGTAGTTGTTTTTATTAATTTAAATATGAGTCCTTTATGCCACACCCTGTCGAAGGCCTTCTCGACGTCGAGGAACACGGCGACGGAGTCTCTGCCTTCGTTCAGGGCTGTGGCAAAGTGGTGTAGCACGCGCACCAACTGGAGCGTGGTCGAGTGGCTGCTGCGGAATCCAAATTGCTCCGCGCGTGGCTCGATATGCGGAACCAGGCGCCGCAGCAGCAAACGCTCAAACAGTTTAGCCAAGTGTGGCTGTAGTGTTACCGGCCGGTAACTCGCGGGCAGGCGCCGATCCTTGCCCGGTTTCGGGAGCATAACGACCTTGCCTGTCTTCCAGGCGTCGGGGAAGTGGCTGGTCCTGAGAATTCCGTTGAAAAGGCGCGCGAGCGCCGCGAAGCCTCTTCTAGGTAGGAATCTCAGGGCTTCCGTAGGTGTCCCGTCGCAACCCGGCGCTTTCCGCCTGGGGAGACGTAGCGCCGCCTTTCGGACTTCGGCCGGGGAGATGAACGCCTCCCCGCCGAGCGGCTCGTGTGGGCGCGACAGGAACTCGGTAGCTTCCCTCGACGCACTGGTGGTGTTCCCTTATTTCCTCAGATACCCCTGCTGGGACTGGGTGTGGCTAGAATTGCGTCTCCAAATGGTCGGCGAGAATCTCAGCACGATCCATTGGCGCAAACCGCCTCTGACCCTGGGCATCCAGCAGTGGGTACGTGGGTATTGGCGTCCTTTGTAGAGCTCGGTTTAATGAGTGCAAGTCCGTGGCGTGTTCGGACACGCGGTCGATGACATTCTCCCAGGTCTCGCCTCGCCATGTCTTCACGGCCTCTGAGACCTGGGCTGTTAAGGCGTTCAGCCTAGCCTTGAGCACCGGACATCTGGTTCTGGCCCACAAGCGCCGGAGTGCGCGCTTGTGGCTGATGTCCTGGCTGAGCCGGGCTGGGAGCTCTGGACGTCTGCTCCGCGGTGTGAACATCGTAGTTGCGGCGTCCCTAGCGGCCTCGATCCGCTCCATGATGAGCCTGGTGGCTCGCTCGACCTCCTCTGGAGCGGAGAGGCCTCCTAGGGGGATGGTCTGCTCCATAGTTCTAGTGTATGCTGCCCAATCTATTCTTGCACGCTGCCCTCTCGGCGGCACTGCCACCGCCGCCAATGCAAGCGTGACAAGTATTGGGAGGTGCTGCGTATCTAGGTCGTACAGCACCTCCGCGTGGATTGGGCAGCTTATATTTTGGTGTACTACGATGTCCAACACATCTGCACTGTAGCGTGTGTTATTTGGGATATGGGTAGGTGCACCCAGTCCGAGCACCGTGAGGCCGATGTGTTCGGCGTCCTGCATCAGCCTCCCGCCCGTCGGGTTAATGACCCTTGAGCCCCACGCGTGATGTTTCGCGTTCAAATCCGCCATCAACACTGTGGGGGTCGTTGCACAAAATATATTCTCTAAATCAGTGCGGTGCCATCGGGGGCCTGGCGGTCTGTAGCCGGCGAAGATCTTCGCCTCCCTACCCGCGGCCTTTATGAGTACCCCGATGGCGCGGAGCTCCTGGTAGTCGGGATGCGGCAACTCATCGTGCACGATGTCTCGCCTCACTAGGACCACCATGCCCCTATACGATCGGCCCTGGGGCGAAACTTCATCACGCCTGTACACGATGTAGTTTGGCATCTTGAATGCAACAGTAGGTCGGAGTTTAGTCTCGCCCAGGAGTATAATGTGAATATTCTGCGACTGGGCGAGAGTGCGCAGCTGGGCCTCATTACCCGCCACTCCTCCGGGGTTCCACTACAGCAGTCGCAACCGCCCCGAGTTTGCACTATCCATTATGGATTAGCTGTCACTCGGGGCAGGATGCGAATCGCCGCCACCTTGAGATCTCCCCCGGCGGCGATTGTGGAGATCAGTTCCGTCAGGGCCCCGCAGAACATCTCCATACGGTCCAGACGTTGGAGAATGATCTGCAGCGAGTCCCGGGCGTCGATCCCTCCTGCATTTACAGTAGTGTGAGTGATGGTTGGTGCGGCAGGAGTGGCGGTGCGCCTTGTCTTGCTGCGTGGCTGCCTTTGCGGCAATGGTTGAATTTGAAGTGGCTGCTGTTCTGGCTGTGCTGGTGCAACCGGCCTAGCAGCCAACTCCGACCTCTGTTGTCTCCTGGTGTTCCTTCCTGGTTGACGGCCATCCGACTCCGGTGCGACTTGGGCGAGTTATCGGTGTACAAACGTCGACGCTGTTGGTGGCATTTTTTGCCCGCAATTAGCGCAGTTCGCGCATGGGGCGGGCGTTTGGGCGTGGCTCGATCGCGGCCCCGCCTCCTGTGCGGCGATTGGCGCGCGTCGGCGATGCTTGCGCCCCGCCCTGTGTCGCTTCTTGCGTTGCGGCAGGGGGGCGTGTCGGTCGGTGGGGTCATTGGCCGGAACTGCCAATGTTGCCCCTCCCCCCCTCTCCTGTGGTATTTCTGCCGGAGTTGGGGCGAGCTGGGGGTGCGCTGTCTCCGGCGGGAGTGGGGCCTCCGTCCGTCTACGTTCGGCCCTCGTGGGCCTCGGCGGGCGCTTTTCGGCCTCTCGGCGGGGGTGGGGGGACTGAGGCCCTCCTCTTCCTCACCTCTTTAAGGTATAGTGGGCATCTCTTATAACATGCCGCATGAGCCCGCCCGCAGTTAGCACATGTCGGCTTGTCTTGCCGCGGGCGGGGGCATTCTGCCGAGAGGTGCTCCTCCGCGCACCTCACGCATTTCGGCGCTCTATGGCAGTTATTGGAGGAGTGGCCGAAACGCTGGCAGCGGTGGCACTGTGCCACCCATCCCTCTATAACTACCCCCGGCATGTACAGTAATTCCGTGTGGGAATACAGCCGGGAGAGTGCCTCTTGGCTCTGGTGTTTTAATGTAACGTGGAAGAGGCAGCCAGGTCTGCCTCCCACGCCTGGAATATGTTTGACATATACGACTTCATGACCCCACTCCTCTAGGGCCTTTTTGATTTCCTCCGGATCTGTGTCCGGAGGTAGGCCTTTGATGGCCACTTTGGTGGGCTTCTCCGAGTCCACACTCTAGCAGAACCACTGGATCTGTGGGTCTGCCTGTGTGGCCTCTACAAGATATTTTTGGACCACCCTGAATTCTTCAGGGCTGGCCGGCATAAAGCGCACCCCTTTCCCAAATGGGCGCGCGCTGGGAGCATGTCCTAGTTGATTGTGGAGAAGTTGGAAGTGTCTGGTCCAGTTCGGCATTACATCTACCGTATTCGGTGGATACCCTTTGGGTTTTATTGGGCCCACGCTTGTCGGCGGCGCAGCGCCGGACTGTTCCGGCGTGGAGGTCGCCGTCGGCCCTGTCCGAGTCCGACTCGTACTTGGCCGCGGACTCGTACGTGGCCGCGGAGTCTGACTCACGCGCGGCGACGCTGCTGCTACGGCAAAATAAATAGTATTACTAGGATTAGTCCTACCTGCTGCAGCTCCGATGCTCCCAGCGGCGGCTGAAGTGTCCTTTTCTTGAGTATTTGTGGCGGCGGCTTTCCCGACGTTGGCGAGGTTCTCCAGCTCCACGTACGACGTGGAGCGCGACGGTGTTGTGTCCGCCGACGACGTAGAGCTCTCGCTGCCGCTCTCTTCTGTAGCCGAGGTGGCGGAAGTGGAGGCCATCTCCTCTCCGCCGCCCTCTTCTGGATCAGACGGTGACGGCGTACTCGCCGTATCGAGCCGCTTGCTTGGTTTTTGTTCTTCGTCTTCCGAGGAAGACCTCCCGCTTTTCCCTCCGACCTGGCGTGGGCCTCTTTCGCCCCTCTCTGGATACACATATCCAGCGGGCACGAGCGGGGTCCCGCCTGCGGTGGGGGGAGTGCTGGTACTGGTAGTAGCGATCGGTGTCGTAGGCACTATCGGTCGATAGACCAATCGAGGGTCGCGGCTGCTAGCCGCAGGCTTCCCTGGCGGTTTGTCCGCCATGGGGAGTAAACTAAGAGCACTGACACAGCACTGTCACTGTATTGAGTCACTATCTCTTGATTGGAACAGCTGCCACCGGTACCCTTCTCCACGAAGGGCCGGTGGTCAGCGCACTATTGCGCGCCGTTGGTGGGGATCCACCGCAGCACGGGCTACGGCGATCCGCGCCACCAACGACGGCTGCACTACACTCGCGATAAACACGAAGGGGTGCCCCCGGGAGCTCGACGCGAACGGAGTCTCGACCGGGAACAGTTTCGCGGATGCGATAAGTGCGATATCAACCCAAAACAAGTGTACGCGAGAGCGCGAGCGGTGTACAAATGCAGGTCATTAGTTTTAGTCTGGTGCCGGAGCTTTTATAATATATCTGTTATTTATTCGAACACAATGAAATAACATGTCTCGTCTTATTGTGGATGTATATTTCTAGGAATTATCTCTAAAAAGAAATTGCGTATGAATATTTCATTATTCCAATTTAACAGCAAAATAAATGATACCTTTATGTTACATCTGTCTGTTGCAAGAGTAACGACTCACTGTTGAATGGACTGTCTGTCAATTTGCCTTTAGGCAAGTAAAAAGACATATTTATTTTTGTTCTCTACAAGGATTTGTTTTGTCGGTGTTAAGAAAACTGGGACTCAAAGCAAAAATTTCGTTGATTAATTTTAGTCTGGTGTCGGAGCTTTTGTAATATGTCTTTCATTATACGAACACCATGAAATAATATGTCTTGTTTTATTGTTGATGTCCGTTTCTGGGAATTATCTCTAAAAAGAAATTGAGTACGAATATTTAATTATTCCAAATTAACAGCAAAATAAATTATACCTATAATTATATCTGTCTGTTGGCAACAGTAAGGACTCACTGTTGAATGGACTGTCTGTCAATTTGCCTTTAGGCAAGTAAAAAGAAATTGTTATTTTTGTTCTCTACAAGGATTTGTTTTGTCGGGTGTAGGATCCTTGATTGAAACTACACACTTTATTTACTTGTTTTATTTTATCCCTTTTATGAATGGACATGCCTTGATGTGTACCGGTAAGCACGCGCGTGCGCTACCTTGAAAACCGACGTTCGTACTGATGGTAAATTCGCGCGTGTTCAGCTAAAAAGTGCCGAGTCGGGAAAATGTACGTACTTGCTTCGTACATCGGTGTTAAGAAAACAGGAACTCGAAACGAATTACGTTGATTAATTTTAGTCGGGGCTTTTGTAATATATCTGTTATTTATCCGAATATCATGAAATAATATTTCTGGTTTTATTGTGGATATGTCTATTTCTAGGAATTATCTCTAAAAAGAAATTGAGTACGAATATTTCAATTTCCAATTTAACAGCAAAATACATTATACCTTTATATTACATCTGGCTGTTAGTAACAGTAACGTCTCACTGTTGAATGGACTGTCTGTGAATTTGCCTTTAGGCAAGCAAAAAGAAATAGTTATTTTTGTTCTCTACAAGGATTTGTTTTGTCGGTGTTAAGAAAACTGGGACTCAAAGCAAAAATTTCGTTGATTAATTTTAGTCTGGTGTCGGAGCTTTTGTAATATGTCTTTCATTATACGAACACCATGAAATAATATGTCTTGTTTTATTGTTGATGTCCGTTTCTGGGAATTATCTCTAAAAAGAAATTGAGTACGAATATTTAATTATTCCAAATTAACAGCAAAATAAATTATACCTATAATTATATCTGTCTGTTGGCAACAGTAAGGACTCACTGTTGAATGGACTGTCTGTCAATTTGCCTTTAGGCAAGTAAAAAGAAATTGTTATTTTTGTTCTCTACAAGGATTTGTTTTGTCGGGTGTAGGATCCTTGATTGAAACTACACACTTTATTTACTTGTTTTATTTTATCCCTTTTATGAATGGACATGCCTTGATGTGTACCGGTAAGCACGCGCGTGCGCTACCTTGAAAACCGACGTTCGTACTGATGGTAAATTCGCGCGTGTTCAGCTAAAAAGTGCCGAGTCGGGAAAATGTACGTACTTGCTTCGTACATCGGTGTTAAGAAAACAGGAACTCGAAACGAATTACGTTGATTAATTTTAGTCGGGGCTTTTGTAATATATCTGTTATTTATCCGAATATCATGAAATAATATTTCTGGTTTTATTGTGGATATGTCTATTTCTAGGAATTATCTCTAAAAAGAAATTGAGTACGAATATTTCAATTTCCAATTTAACAGCAAAATACATTATACCTTTATATTACATCTGGCTGTTAGTAACAGTAACGTCTCACTGTTGAATGGACTGTCTGTGAATTTGCCTTTAGGCAAGCAAAAAGAAATAGTTATTTTTGTTCTCTACATGGATTTTTTTTGTCGGTGTTAAGTAAACTGGAACTCAAAGCAAATTTCGTTGATTAATTTTAGTCTGGTTTCAGGGCTTTTGTAATATATTTGTTATTTATCCGGACATCATGAAATAATGTCTGGTTGTATTGTTGATGTCTGTTTTTGGGAATTATCTCTAAAAAGAAATTGGGTACGAATATTTCATTATTCCAAATTAATAGCAAAATAAATTATACTTTTGTTACATCTGTTTGTTGGCAACAGTGATGACTCACTTTTGAATGGACTGTCTGTCAATTTACCTTTAGGCAAGTAAAAATAAATTGTTATTTTTGTTCTCTACATGGATTTGTTTTGTCGTTGTGCCTACCCCGCAAGGGAACTGGCGTGAAGTTATGTATGTATGTATGTTGTTAAGAAAACAGGAGTTCAAAGCAAATTTCGTTGATTAATTTTAGTCTGGTGCCAGAGCTATTGTAATATGTCTGGTTTTATTGTGGCTATGTCTATGTTTAGAAATTATTTCTAAAAAGATTTGAAAAATAAATTGAGTACGAATATTTCATTATTCCAAATGTTGGCGATGCAGTGGACTGTTGGACTGTAGAGGGTTGGTCGCTGGTTCGGGTAACTGAGCTTCCGAAATAAAACCACCGAAAACGATGTTACAGGAGGCTTGAACTTCGTAGGCGTCGGCGGGACGGAGCTTCTTCCTTGGCTTATTTTGAACTACGAACTACGGCTTGTCACGAACTAACATATGCGCCTTCAAGGCGTCTCATATTTATAGAAGCCGCCTCCGCCGACCCCCCGCTTCGTTGTAACATCCCCTTTACTTTATTTTCCTCAATATTACATAAACCAAGCCTTATTCTAACTTATTACCATTATACATTTTGGTACACCCTAGATCCTAGCCTATCCTGAGGGTCCTTACATTGTTACGACCCATGGTTTTCGTTTGCGGGACGTCGTTATGGGCATTTTCCTCGCCCCCTGCTTCATCACTATAAATATAAAGCGCTGAGCGCTCTTACAGTTACCGCTCACCATAGGGCGCACCCCCCTGCCTACACCCGGCAGGGGGACTAGGGCTACACATTACACACATCCCTCAGGCTGCTCCTGCCTGAGGGATGGCAACACCCCAAGATTGGTGGGTTCAAACCCTCCGTTTACTTGAGAGCCGCGACCCGACTCTCAAGCAGTGGTACTGCCAGGAGATGAAGGGATTCCTCCCCATGATGGAGATAATCCCTCCGTCTCCAGCAGCCACCGCGAAAGCCGCGTCTTCCGCGCCGCCCCCCAAGGCCCCTAAGGCCGGACCATCCAAGGCTCTTAAAGCCGCTGCCCCCGTGGCCCCTAAGGCCCCCGCGACCCCAGTAGTCACTCAGGCTAAAACCCCAACGGCCACTTCGGCCACCCCTACCGCGGCCGCGCCCGCACCCACCCCCGCCCCCGCCATTACCGAATCTCCCACTGTCGCTTCAGCCGCGTCTGAAAGCGACATGGAGATCGACCCCTCCACCCAAACCGGTGACGATGACGGCTTCCAAGTCGTCACGAACCGTAAGGCCAAGAAGCGACTGCTTAACAGCTCGCCTCAAGGCCACGTCGATAAGGAGCCCAAACAGGCCAAGACCAAGGCCGATAGCCAGCCCCGCCGCGAACGACTTCCGCCCCCTCTAATTATTAGAGACGAACATCTCTGGAGAGATGTACCCACCTCTCTCCCCGCCCATAACATCGTGCTGAAAGAGGCACATGATATCCAGCACGGCATTAAAGTCGTCTTACAGACCCCGGCCGACCATGGCGCCCTTACCCGCATTCTAATTGACAGAAATGTCAATTATTACACTTACGCTCTCGAGGAAGAGAAGCGCCTCCGCGTTGTCATACACGGCCTTTCCCAGGAGCTCGAAACCTCCTACATCTTGGAGGACCTCCAAGCCCAAAACCTCCCTGTGCATGAGGTTCACCGCATGCACAAAGGAAACTCAGACCGGACGCCATATAACATGGTGCTCGTGATCCTCGACCGTTCAAACCGAGGCAAGGCGATCTTCAGCCTAAAGAGCGTCTGCGGTCTCACTAATCTCCGCTTCGAGCGTCCCTACAACAACCAGACCCCCCGGCAATGCCACCGTTGCCAACTATATGGGCACTCGGCAAATCACTGCCACTCCCGCCCGAGATGCGTCAAGTGCCTCGGGGATCACGGGACCAGTGATTGCACACGGACTCGGGAATCCCCCAACCCTCCGGCCTGCATTCTCTGCGGACAAACCGGACATCCCGCTAACTAACGCGGGTGCCCGGCCGCCCCCAAATTTAAAAAGAACGCTAAGCGTTCTCCCCCAGCCTCCAAGGCCGCCCCCAAACGTCCGGCATTCGTGCCTGCACCTCTCCCGGCGTTCAACGCTTGGACAGGTTTTCCCGCCCTGCCTACCCAGGCCAGAGCCCCGATGCCCCTCATGAGGCCCCAACCTCAACCCGTGACAATGCCGCCCCCCACAGGTGCTCCCTCTTCCATCTCGGAGGACCTCGCCTTGGTAACACAGTTTGCCAAGTCGCTACCCTTCGACCTGAAGGAGGTAACTATGCATTGAAGATGATGATCTACCTCAACAATCACAAGAAAATAAACAAAAACGAAAATAGCAGCTGTTTAGAATTTTGTAGCGAAAGTAAAAATGTAGAACATGACAAAGAAAACAAAAGAAATAATGATAACCTAACACCCACTCAAATAGAACAACAATCTCAAAAAATCGTTTGGAGTCAGGCACTAAAATTGAAAACCCAGTTTGTCTAAATCGTTGACTTACGTTGTGACACGTAAAATAGCTTGCAGTAAATGTAAAAACCCCTCATCATTGCACAACTCAGTAAAGTGTATGAGCTGTAAAAAATGCTTTTGTGTAACGTGCACAGAAAGTCAATCTTATTTTGACTACATATGCAATATTTGTTTTGGAAAAGATTAAGCTCATGTTTTAGAGAGTTAAGTAGTATTAAAGTCGTTCATTAAAGTGGTTCAAAATTTCATGTTAGAGAGTGTATTGATTAATTAATTCTGTTAGCTGTACTGAATCCATGATAACAGGTTGTGCATTGTCGATGTCCCTGGCACCCAGTATAGTTAATATGTGATACAAATAACACTTTATACTGAAGCTACTAAAAGTATGTTAAATTTTGGCTGTGTTAAGGTGAAAGCTTAGTGGTAGCCCGCGAAATTCAAATTTTTTTCTGTTTTTGACAATTCACAGGTTAGCGTACATAATTATCAATTATCAATTTTTATTAAAATTTCATTGATTATTCGTAGGTTTATAATGATGTTAATACTTACTTGTTATTGTCGCGAATCATATTTTGATCAAGTTACAACCTGACGCTAACCTGTGAATTGCCAAAAACAGAAGAAAATTTGAATTTCGCGGGCTACCACTAAGATTTCACCTTAACACAGCCAAAATTTAACATACTTTTAGTAGCTTCAGTATAAAGTCTTATTTGTATCACATATTAACTATACTGGGTGCCAGGGACATCGACGATGCACAACCTGTTATCATGGATTCAGTACAGCTAACAGAATTAATTAAACAATACACTCTCTAACATGAAATTCTGAACCACTTTAATACTACTTAACTCTCTAAAACATGAGCTTAATCTTCTCCAAAACAAATATTGCATATGTAGTCAAAATAAGATTGACTTTCTGTGCACGTTACACAAAAGTATTTTTTACAGCTCATACACTTTACTGAATTGTGCAATGATGAGGGGATTTTACATTTACTGCAAGCTATTTTACGTGTCACAACGTAAGTCAACGATTTAGACAAAATGGGTTTTTCAATTTTAGTGCCTGACTCTAAACGATTTTTTGATATTGTTATTCTATTTGAGTGGGTGTTAGGTTATCATTATTTCTTTTGTTTTCTTTGACATGTTCTACATTTTTACTTTCGCTACAAAATTCTAAACAGCTGCTATTTTCGTTTTTGTTTATTTTCATGTGATTCTTGAGGTAGATCATCATCTTCAATGCATATAATTGGTAAGTCAGTAGTCATGTTAATATCGTTTATGAAACAGTGATCAATGCTAAAATTTGTAGATTGAGGTAGCATAAGTGATTGTGTCTCGTTATTTATGTCGACTTGGAAGTTTGTTTCTTGAGGTTCGTGTTCAACATGCGCATCCACTACAAAATTTTGTATAATTGCTGTTTCATTTGAGTCATTGGGGTCAAATTGTGGCAAAACATTTGTTTTTTTTTCAAATTTATGTTTGATTGGGTCATAGCAAGTACAAGACATTTTAGTTGAACTACAAAAGCAACTCAATATACGATGCTGAAAATGATCGTTGCCTCGCTTACAAATAACCTGATGGATGTTCATTGTTCCTTTTATTGTTTTAAGATTATTAGGTATACATTCTTTTATAGCATTAATTTCTGTTTCAGTTATGTACATCACATTTACAGCTTTAACTGCAGACTGCAATGCCAAATACACATCTGCAGCGCTTACAATATCCTGCCCGTAAGAAACTTGTCTGTCGAGGCACCTTTTACAGCTCCTCCAATGGCATCAGCCACCCCTTTCCCATGGCCGCTCTCGAAAAACGACTAAGTGATATCAACATTATAGAATGACGAAAAATAATTAATCAAAAAAAAGTTTTGTTTGACGTTATTGAGAACTGGGTCCGTCAGAGAATATGTGAATTCTTTTAATATTCGAAACGAAAGTCTTACCTAAATTTATAATTGGCTTTAGATGAGCACATATAGCATGTAGCTGGTGCACATTGGACGGTGATACAGTGCAAAAGGACTTTTGCCCTCCTTTAAAAAATATTACACCAGTATGCAGAGTAACTTGCGTCTTTGATGCACCAAAGTGCATCGACTGTACCTCTTCTGACATTTTGCATTCATAATTGTGGATGGCTATTTCGTCTTCCATCAAGCTGTCAATACAGATTTTGTAAGATTTTGCTTGATGTGACGCATTAAAACTGTGTTTTTTAAATCCGGCGATGTCAGCTTCAAATAGTTTTATTAATTGTGTAACTGTTGCGTTCTTGAGCGACTTAACAGTCTTTTTGGTGTTGACTTCTTGTTTTCCGTCTTCGGTATTTTTTTTTATATGAGTGATTTTTCGTTTCACACATTTGCCACGTAATATTTTGATCGCCTGAACTTTCTAAATCATAGTTAATTAAAATATTGTTATAACAGTTATTGGTGGCAATTGCACCTCGGGTTTGTAAATGAAAATTCGACGTAATAATGGACTGTATAATTATTATTAAATTATAAATGTACATTTAAAGAGTAGAACAAAGTATGCAAGGGAGTTGAGTACAATATATGAATAGCTGAGTGGCTGAATTCAAAGTCGTTCTTGATGTAGTATCCTTCAGACAGACTTTCCTTCAACTCGCCGATTCTGTATGCATCGACGTGTTGGTGAGGGGGCTTCGAGCTGGGGGCTCTTTACCCCGGCTGCAGCTCGGAGGGCAACTACCCTCCGGTATCTTTGTAGGGGAGCCGCCGTGGTGTCGGCGGCTCGCGTGGGCCAATCCGCGGCTTTCGGTGGCCTTCACGGCTTTGCGTGGGCTACGTCAGCGGCGTAGGTTGGCCAGTCTTGGCTTCCGATGGCCTTCCCGGGCTTCGGTTGGCCATCATTGGCGTCTGGTGGCCTATCTGTGGCGTTAGGGGCATAAATCGCGACCTCTTACATCACCCTAATCCCGGCGAATGAGGTCACGTGGGGTCGATAGCCAGGTTTTTCTTCTACCCTCTGGAGGTCGCGCATGTAGCGGGGCGATCACGTTCAGGTGAGTATGGCGGCAGTTGTCGGCGCGGTCGAACATACGACGCGCCGACATCACCACGAACTCCACCGACGGGACGCCCGTGTCGCGAGCGATGACGTCATTCCTGACGTATCGACCCGCATCCGTGCACATTCGCAAGGTGATGTTTTGCTGCTTCTGTAGCAGCTTCTTATTGGTGACCAAGCACAGCGCATACCATGCCGGAGCTGCGTATGTGAGCCTCGAGCGGAGATAGGTCTTGTAAACCCCGATCTTCGTCCTCAGAGGCAATCTGGACGAGTGGACAGGTCGGAGCAGGGCTCTGGCGGCTCGTGTGTTATTCACAGCCTTTCCCACTTCGAGCCGCATGCTCAACGACCTGTCGATGTGTGCCCCGAGGTATTGGACCGAGGTCTGCCACTCGATCTCCTGGCCTCGAAGCTGGAGCTGCTTCGGCATGATCCGTCGGCGTGTGACTGGTAGCGCGGCAGTCTTCCCCACGTTGACCGCCATGCGCCACCTGTCCAACCACGCCGGTATCTTGTCGAGCATGCGCTGCATTCGGCGAGCTGCGTGATCGGCATTCATAGAGGTCGCGATATAGGCGCTGTCGTCTGCGTACAACGCCAGCATTATATCCGATTCCCCGGGTCGTAACGAGCCCTCTAGGGTCGGGATGTCGTCTGTGTACAGACCATATAATGCTGGCGACAGACAGCTGCCTTGGGGAACACCGGCAGAAATTGTACGCTTTTGCGATGTGATCGTTTGCTCTACCGAAACATAAAAGTCCCGGCCGTGTAGAAATGATGCTATTAGTTTCACTATAGCGTGCGGTGTAGTTGTTTTTATTAATTTAAATATGAGTCCTTTATGCCACACCCTGTCGAAGGCCTTCTCGACGTCGAGGAACACGGCGACGGAGTCTCTGCCTTCGTTCAGGGCTGTGGCAAGGTGGTGTAGCACGCGCACCAACTGGAGCGTGATCGAGTGGCTGCTGCGGAATCCAAATTGCTCCGCGCGTGGCTCGATATGCGGAACCAGGCGCCGCAGCAGCAAACGCTCAAACAGTTTGGCCAAGTGTGGCTGTAGTGTTACCGGCCGGTAACTCGCGGGCAGGCGCCGATCCTTGCCCGGTTTCGGGAGCATAACGACCTTGCCTGTCTTCCAGGCGTCGGGGAAGTGGCTGGTCCTGAGAATTCCGTTGAAAAGGCGCGCGAGCGCCGCGAAGCCTCTTCTAGGCAGGAATCTCAGGGCTTCCGTGGGTGTCCCGTCGCAACCCGGCGCTTTCCGCCTGGGGAGACGTAGCGCCGCCTTTCGGACTTCGGCCGGGGAGATGAACGCCTCCCCGCCGAGCGGCTCGTGTGGGCGCGACAGGAACTCTGTAGCCTCCCTCTCGACGCGCTGGTGGTGTTCCCTTATTTCATCCGATACCCCTGCTGGGACTGGGTGTGGCTGGAATTGCGTCTCCAAATGGTCGGCGAGAATCTCAGCACGATCCATTGGCGCAAACCGCCTCTGACCCTGGGCATCCAGCAGTGGGTACGTGGGTATTGGCGGCCTTTGTAGAGCTCGGTTTAACGAGTGCAAGTCCGTGGCGTGTTCGGACACCCGGTCGATGACACTCTCCCAGATCTCGCCTCGCCATGTCTTCACGGCCTCTGAGACCTGGGCTGTTAAGGCGTTCAGCCTAGCCTTGAGCACCGGACATCTGGTTCTGGCCCACAAGCGCCGGAGTGCGCGCTTGTGGCTGATGTCCTGGCTGAGCCGGGCTGGGAGCTCTGGACGTCTGCTCCGCGGTGTGAACATCGTAGTTGCGGCGTCCCTAGCGGCCTCCATCCGCTCCATGATGAGCCTGGTGGCTCGCTCGACCTCCTCTGGAGCGGAGAGGCCTCCTAGGGGGATGGTCTGCTCCATACTTTTCGTGTATGCTGCCCAATCTATTCTTGCACGCTGCTCTCTCGGCGGTACTGCCACCGCCGCCAATGCAAGCGTGACAAGTATTGGGAGGTGCTGCGTATCTAGGTCGTACAGCACCTCCGCGTGGATTGGGCAGTTTATATTTTGGTGTACTACGATTTCCAACACATCCGCACTGTAGCGAGTGTTGTTTGGGATATGGGTAGGTGCACCCGGTCCGAGCACCGTGAGGCCGATGTGTTCGGCGTCCTGCATCAGCCTCCCGCCCGTCGGGTTAATGACCCTTGACCCCCACGCGTGATGTTTCGCGTTCAAATCCGCCATCAACACTGTGGGGGTCGTTCCACAAAATATATTCTCTAAATCAGTGCGGTGCCATCGGGGGCCTGGCGGTCTGTAGCCGGCGAAAATCTTCGCCTCCCTACCCGCGGCCTTTATGAGTACCCCGATGGCGCGGAGCTCCTGGAAGTCGGGATGCGGCAACTCATCGTGTACGATGTCTCGCCTCACTAGGACCGCCGTGCCCCTATACGATCGGCCCAGGGGCGAGACTTCATCACGCCTGTACACGATGTAGTTTGGCATCTTGAATGTAACAGTAGGCCGGAGTTTTGTCTCGCCCAGGAGTATAATATGAATATCCTGCAACTGGGCGAGATTGCGCAGCTGGGCCTCGTTACCCGCCACTCCTCCGGGGTTCCAATAAAGCAGTCTCAACTGCCCCGAGTTTGCACTATCCATTATGGATTAGTTGTCACTCGGGGCAGGATGCGAATCGCCGCCACCTTGAGATCTCCCCTGGTGGCGATTGTGGAGATCAGTTCCGTCAGGGCCCCGCAGAACTTCTCCATACGGTCCAGACGTTGGAGAATGATCTGCAGCGGGTCCCTGGCGTCGATCCCTCCTGCTGTTGTAGTGGTTGGTGCGGCAGGAGTGGCGGTACGCCTCGTTCTGCTGCGCGGCTGCCTTTGCGGCAATGGTTGAAATTCCCATGGCTGCTGTTTCGGCTGCGCTGGTGCAACCGGCCTGGCAGCCAACTCCGACCTCTGTTGTCTCCTGGTGCTCCTTCCAGGTTGTTGACCATCCGACTCCGGCGCGACCTGGGCGGGTTGTCGGTGTACAAACGATGGTGCTGTTGGTGGCATTTTTTGCCCGCAATGTGCGCAGTTTGCGCGTGGGGCGGGCGTTTGGGCGTGGCTCGAACGCGGCCCCGCCTCCTGTGCGGCGATTGGCGCGCGTCGGCGATGTTTGCGCCCCGCCCTGTGTCGCTTCTTGCGTTGCGGCAGGGGGGCGTGTCGGTCGGTGGGGTCATTGGCCGGAACTGCCAATGTTGCCCCTCCCCCCCTTTCTTGCGGTATGTCTGCCGGAGTCGGGGCGAGCTGGGGGTGCGCTGTCTCCGGCGGGAGTGGGGCCTGCGCCCGTCTGCGTTCGGCCCTCGTGGGCCTCGGCGGGCGCTTTTCGGCAACTTTTCGGCCTCTCGGCGGGGGTGGGGGGACTGAGGCCCTCCTCTTCCTCACCTCTTTGAGGTACAGCGGGCATTGTTTATAGCATGCCGCATGAGCCCGCCCGCAGTTAGCACATGTCGGCTTGTCTTGCCGCGGGCGGGGGCATTCTGATGAGAGGTGCTCCTCCGCGCACCTCACGCATTTCGGCGCTCTGTGGCAGTTATTGGAGGAGTGGCCGAAGCGTTGGCAGCGATGGCACTGTGCCACCCCGCTGACCCCCCGCCATCCCTCTATAACTACTCCCGGCATATATAATAATTCCGTGTGGGAATATAGCCGGGAGAGTGCCTCTTGGCTCTGGTGTTTTAAGGTGGCGTGGAAGAGGCAGCCAGGTCTGCCTCCCACGCCTGGGATATGTTTAACATATAGTACCTCATGGCCCCACTCCTCTAGGGCCATTTTGATTTCCTCCGGATCTGTGTCCGGAGGTAGGCCCTTGATGGCCACTTTAGTGGGCTTCTCGGAGTCCACACTGAAGCAGAACCACTGAATTTGTGGGTCTGCTTGTGTGGCCTCTACGAGGTATTTCTGGACCACCCTGAATTCTTCAGGGCTGGCCGGCATAAAGCGCACCCCTTCCCCGAATGGGCGTGCGCTGGGAGCATGTCCTAGTTTAGCGTGTAGAGTATTGAAATGCTTTGTCCAATTTGGCATTACATCCACCGTAATAGGTGGATACCCTTTGGGCTTTGTGGGGCCCACGCTTGTCGGCGGCGCAGCGCCGGCCTGTTCCGGCGTGGAGGTCGCCGTCGGCTCTGTCTGAGTCCGACTCGTACTTGGCCGCGGACTCGTACGTGGCCGCGGAGTCGGACTCACGCGCGGCGACGCTGCTGCTTCGGCGAAAGAGATGGTATGGCTAGGGCTAATCCTACCTGTGGCTGCGGCTCCGTTGCTCCCAGCGGCGGTAGTAGCGTCCTTGTTTACGCGGTTGGTGGCGGCGGCTTTCCCGGCGTTAGCGAGGCTCTCCAGCTCCACGTATGACGTGGAGCGCGACGGTGTCGTGTCCGTCGACGTCGTTGAGCTCTCGCTATCGCTCCTTTCTGTGCCCGAGGTGGCGGAAGTGGAGGCCATCTCCTCTCCGCCGCCCTCTTCTGGGTCGGACGGCGACGGCGTACTCGCCGTGTCAAGCCGTTTCACACAGTCACTCGGTCACGGTACGAAGTAACGTTATTCTTTCTTCCGGTCTTGATCCTGCAGACGCGTAGCCTGTCACTGTCATTCGCCGTGTCAAGCCGTTTCCGCGGCTTTTGCTCTTCCTCTTCCGAGGAAGACCTCCGGCTTTTCTCTCTGACCTGGCGTGGGCCTCTTTCGCCCCTCTCTGGAGATAAAGCTCCAGCGGGTACGAGCGGGGTCCCGCCTGCGGTGGGGGTAATGGTGGTTCCGGTTTCTATGGGTCGATAGACCAGTCTGGGGTCGCGGCTGCTGACCGCAGACTTCCCTGGCGGTTTATCCGCCATCGGGAACGGTTTGAAAGTGTAACAGCACTAACACTGCATGAGTCACTATCTCGTAAACAACACAGTTGCCACCGGTACCCTTCTCCAAGAAGGGCTGGTGGTCAACGCACAACACACTCGCGGGCGAGAAAGCGTGCCCCCGGGAGCTCGACGCGAACGGAGTCCTCCGGCGGGCGGGTCAGGGGGGTGCTCTCTGTCTGCAACATCCTCCCCCCGACGCAGATCCTCGAAGCCATCCCTTCTCGTCAGGACGATGAGCCTCCTTACTGGTTTCCCGAAGATGCCTCCCCGCGTTCGCACGTCCGCGCTCCGTATTATGTTGTCCGGTCCGCGATAAGTGCGCTCGATTTGACCCCGGAGCCATACGTTACGTGGCAACAGACCGTCCGCAATGATAACGACGTCTCCAACGCGTATGCTTTCTTCACGTCGTCTTACGTCGTCTCTCGGTGTCAATGTAGGTAAGTACTCGCGTAGCCAACGAGTCCAGAACATGTCCGCTAAAGCTTGAGTGGCGATCCATGTCTTCCTGTCTGCTAACTCGTTCGTTCCCGTGATTGGCAAGCCCGTCGCCGACCCGATTAGAAAATGGTTCGGGGTGAGCGCTTCGTCGTCTTCAGGGCTCACCGACACGTGAGTTAGCGGGCGCGAGTTTACGGTATGTTCTATTTCCGTGATGACAGTCGTAAGTGTTTCTTCTCTGGGAGCTTGTTCCGCCAATGTTGCGTGGAGTGCCGTCTTCAGCGACCGAATTAACCGTTCCCAAGCTCCCCCCTGGTTCGGTGCGCCGGGATCGATGAAACGCCACGCTAAGTGTCTCCCTTTTACGTGATCTGGCATCTCTTCCTTCCACCTCGCGTACGCCGTTAGTAGCTCTGTGTCCGCTCCATAGAAATTCGTTGCATTATCAGACCATATTACTTGAGGCCAGCCGCGTCGTGCTCCCATCCTTCTTAGGGCCATGATAGCAGAGTCTGTGCTAAGGCTTGCTATAAGTTCCATATGAATGGCACGAGTCACCATACATGTAAACAGCATTCCCCATCGTTTTTCTTTACGACGTCCTATGGTCACCCACATGGGGCCAAAACAGTAAATTCCGCAATTGGTAAAGGGCCGTGCGTAGGCAGCTAGACAGTCCTTTGGCAGGTTTCCTTTCACCGGTACTGTCGGCGCGGTCTTCTTCAAACGACAGGCCGTACATTGCCGCAGGATGTTTCGCACAGTAGGTCGCACTCGTAGCACCCAGTATTTTTGCCGGACGTTGTTTATGACATGTTCTCTCCCTATGTGATGATGCTGTTCATGTTCACCTCTTATAATCAGCCGAGTGAGGTGATGTGACCCGTCTAAGATCGGTGGGTTGCCGGTAAGCTCGCGCAAGGTGGCCGCATTGATCCTGCCGTTCAGCTTTATTACTCCGTCCCCCCCGTATTCGGGGTCGAGCTTATAAAGCCGGCTGTCACGTGACACGCGTTCTCCTTTCTTCAAACGCTCGTAATCCTTCGGGAAGCTTTCCTGTTGCGCTTGACGAATGAGTAAACGTTCAGCTCGCTCTATGTGTCGCGTTTCCATAGTGCGAGTCCTTCGTCTGCACTTGTCGATAAAGGCGAGCGCGTAGGCGGTCGCTCGTAGCAATTTTCTGTAAGACGAAAATCTTGTAACGTCAACGAGTGGCTTTTCATCGGTCGTGTAAGTCACCACGACCTCGTCATCTGCGGTTTCCGTCGGTTCTTCTTTCGGCCAATTCGTCGGGGGTCCACGGAGAAATTCCGGGCCTTTAAACCAGCGGTCGTCCGTTTTCATACTCGAGACGTTAATCCTGGTTGCATCGTCGGCGACGTTGTAACTTGTCGGCACCCATCGCCATTGCTCAGACTCGGTTATTTCGCCGATTTCGCTCAGTCTGTGTGCAACGTATGGGGTATATCGTACCGAGTCGTTTCTTATCCAGTGAAGAACGGTCTTCGAGTCGCTCCAAAAGATGACGTCATAACGCTTGAAACTATGTTCCTTTTTTATTTCCGCCGCTAACCTGGCTCCTATTAGCGCGGCTTGTAGCTCCATCCGCGGGATGCTTTGCGCCTTCATCGGGGCCACTTTCGCTTTTCCCGCGATTAAAGTGACGCCGACGTTCCCGTTGCGCTGCTCAAAGCGCCAGTAAGCCGCTGCTGCGTAGACCTGTTCGCTGGCGTCCGTAAAGACGTGTAATTGTATGTTTACGACGTCTCTATCCCCTCCATAGCACCGTGGTAATCTTAACTCTTTTATAGAGTTTAAGTCACGGATCCATTCTTCGAATTCCCTTGCCTCTTCCGTTGGCAAGGGTTCATCCCAGCCTAGCTTAAGCCTCCAGAGTCGTTGTAGCACTATCTTCGCCCTTATAGTGTACGGGCTGAGTAAGCCCAGTGGGTCGAAAAGTGACATGACCATGCCCAGGGCCTCTCTCTTGGTAGGTGTTTGCGTGCCGCATTTTATACTGTGTGGAACTCTTGGCATAGCGGCGTTAAACGCGAGTTCATCCGTTTCCGGCATCCATAACACACCCAATGTCTTCCCGTAGGGATGCGCGCTAGCACCGAGCTCTTTGGGCTGTCTGGCTCTCTCTTCATCCGGGATATTTTCCATAAGGCGCTCGCGATTCGTATCCCATCCCGCGAGCTGAAAGCCGGCCTTCCTGTGCACTTCTTGTACTTCCACTATCGCCCTGGCCGCTTCCGTTTCCGTTTCGAAGCTTTGAACCCAGTCGTCCATGTAGTGGTTTTGCGTGATTGAGTGATACGCCCGTGGGTATGTTTCCTTATGATCACTCGCATTCCTATCTCTCACGCTATGTGCGAGGAATGGCGAGCTTCGTGCTCCGAATATCATAGACGTCATAACGTAGCGCCGAGGCGGGTTATGGCGGTCGTCACCGCGCCATAAGAAGTGCTGCACCGCTCTGTCTTCTTTCCTTATCTTCACCTGAAGGAACATGTCACGTATGTCAGCTGTTACGGCGATCTTCCCTTCCCGGAATCTGAACAGGATTCCGTATAAGGCACGTAGCAAGTCTGGCCCATCCAGTAACGCATCGTTCATGCACACCCCGTTTAAACGGACGGCAGCGTCAAATACCAGTCTCACTTTGTCAGGCTTATTCGGGTTCGTAACGATATCGTACGTCGATATCGAAATGAGACTTCACTATTTCGAATAATTCGTCCTTTTCCCGCGGCTCTTTATCTTGCCACGTTCGGACGTGTAATACGGTGTCGTTTCCCTGCGTTACTAGGCCTCTGGGTGCACTCCCGTGTATGGTCCACCCCAAGAGGGTCAGGGAAGCGGCTGGTTGGCTCTTCTTTCTTGCCAACAGTTTTCTAGTCACGATCAGATGCCAGTTGTCAGCTCCAATTAATACGCGCGGCTTGGCGTTCATAAAGCACACGTCGTCTATATGAAGCGTCTTCAAATGGTGTAACTGTCGTATGACTTCAGACTTAACGGAGTGATTTCCCAGTGCGAGTTTCTTCACGGTGCGCGCCTTGATAGGATGGTAGTGCGGTTGCGCTCTTTTGCGCACCGCGACGCTCACCGTCCTACTTTCCGCTTCCCGCTGGCTCGACGTGATGCCGTGAATGTTCAATGGCCTCGTCGGCCATCTGCCCCTAGCATCCCGGCTATCTCCTCGTCGACGAGCGTGATCGTGGATCCTTCATCCAGCAGCGCGTACGTACTCACTTCCTTTCCGTTAAGCCCCTTGACGGTAATCGGACACACCTTCAATAACACTCTTCTCTCGGTGTTAGAATTGTGTGCCGATGCCGTCATGACCGACTCCTCTCTGTCGGCCGGTTGACTGACCGACTCCGCTCGGTCGATCGGTCCTCTGACGGTTTCAGTTTCCCTTCGTTGGTGTAGAAGTGCGTGATGCGGCTCGCGGCATTCATTAACACCGCACTTCCTCGCCTTACAACGGAACCGTCTGTGTTTACTTAGTAGGCACAAAAAACATATTCTCGTTTCCTTGGCCCACTCCCATCTGGCTGGCAACGACATCGAAGCTAGCTTGCCGCACTGCGTTGTCTGGTGCTCAGCTCCGCAACAGTAGCACACGATCTTGGCTTCCGTTGTAGCATACACACGGCGACGCTCGTTCATCCTCGGCGGCTTCACTTTATTTTCTTTAGTGACGTTTACACTCGTCGTAGGCAGTGATGACGTCATGAAAGAATACTTCATTGCTCTGTCTGCTTCGCCCGTTAGAAATTTCGCTAGTGTCATAATCTCCGGCTCGTCTCGGCTCGAGAATTCATCTGCAAAGTCGCACCATTTCGTTCGTAGATGCGGGCTGAGCTTCTCGACGACTTGTCGTGTCAACATAGGGTTAAGTAAATATCCCTTGTTGTCGACACACGAGATGACCGTCACTATATTCTGCAGTTTGGTGGCTAGGCTGTTGAGTTCGCTGGCAGACGAACCCGATCGTGGCAACTTCTTGATGTCTTCCAATGCGCGACTGATTATGATCTCTGGACATCCATAGCAGCGTTCTAGCGTCTTCATAATGATCGCAGGATCCACGGCGGTATACAGCAGGGCTGTCACGCACTCCCTTGCTTCGCCTTTAAGGCAAGTGCGTAGACGGCCTAAGTTCTCCGCAGGTGAAAATCCGTGTAAGCTCGTCGACTCGCGCATTGCAGCTTTAAACGGTAGCCACTCTCCCGGGGCCCCGCTAAAGGTAGGCAGCTCCTGGCATTGTCGCGGTGTCGGCCTGTTGCGTGTCATGCGCTCCAGTACGTCTGCTAGGCGGTCGATTCCACGATCCCTGGATCTGGTCGGCGTCGGCGATCTTGCGTTGCGCGGCGTTCTGAACGTCACACGAGCGGTCTAGTCGTTCGTTCCTGCAGACCGATCCCGCGCCATTGGATACTCTTCCCTTGCTTTTCCCGCAGCGTCTAACGGTGGTCGCGGTCCGGCTCCTCTCGTTCCGAGCTCGGTCCTGTCGCCTGCGCTCGGCGACTCCCCCCGTATGCGGGTATTCTTCAACCACTCTGTTATATTTCTCTCTGTTTCCACCCCATCGTCTGCACACACGCTGTTCCCGTCTGTCTGCTCCTTTAGGGCGGCTATGTTCGCAGCGACCCTCTTCTTGATCAGCTACACTTGTAACCGGAGCTCCTCTCGACGGATTGCGGCGATTTGTTCTTCTGCTTCCAGTTCCACTTGCCTTACCAAAGTGGCGGCGCTGAGCTGCGAACGGTGTGATCGGACGGACGGTGATCGCGATTGGCGCTCAGTACGAATCGCAGTGTGTACTTGCGCGGTCGTCGTCTGTTGCATTCCGGGCGACGCGGGTCGCGATACGTTCGGCGCGGACGCGGACGCGGATATATGTACGGACGGCGACGCGGGGGGTTCTTCATACGCTCTCTGCACTCTGTCTTCGGCGGTCTTGCTCTTGGTGTTCGGCATCTTCGGTCCTTGCCTTAGCCTAACACGTATGACCGACTACCCTGACCAGTGTGTATATATGTGTGTGTATAACCGACGATCCTAATTTACTACACTAAACACTGAGACCTTTGACCGACCTAACTGGAAACGGCGCACCGTCTAAGAATTTGTGAACTGGCCGTTTGGCACCGTTAGGTGGACAGTCACTCGGTCACGGTACGAAGTAACGTTATTCTTTCTTCCGGTCTTGATCCTGCAGACGCGTAGCCTGTCACTGTCATTCGCCGTGTCAAGCCGTTTCCGCGGCTTTTGCTCTTCCTCTTCCGAGGAAGACCTCCGGCTTTTCCCTCCGACCTGGCGTGGGCCTCTTTCGCCCCTCTCTGGAGATAAAGCTCCAGCGGATACGAGCGGGGTCCCGCCTGCGGTAGGGGGAGTGGTGGTTCCGGTTTCTATTGGTCGATAGACCAGTCTGGGGTCGCGGCTGCTGACCGCAGACTTCCCTGGCGGTTTGTCCGCCATCGGGAACGGTTTAAACGTGTAACAGCACTAACACTGCATGAGTCACTATCTCTAAACAACACACTGTAAGGTTCGGTGATATAACACAATAAAACGATCTGACTGCTGTTAATATACTGATCATTTATTAAGAATAATAAGGCTTATATATCTAATTGATTACACACTACACCTTCCCCGAAAGAAAAGAAAAAAAAAATACAAAAGAAAAGAAAAAAAAAATACAACTTAATTTTTTTTTTGTTTATATAATGCAAAACAAAATGTGTAAAACCTTAAAACTAACAAGAGTACAATTTGGTTCTGTTCTTATGTACTAAGTCTATTTTTCCATCCTTAAGTATTTTCACATTTGGTGCAATATCTTCTATAACTACATAAGGACCATTATAAATTGTCTGAAGTTTGTTTCCAGTTTCATTTTTTACTAGTATCAAGTCATTTTCTTTATATGTTATGGGATTACTGTCTATGTCATGTTTTTGTTTTCTTAGTAATTTACTCTGTAATAAATTTTCATACGCTTCTTTTTGTGAAGTTTGTAATCTGTATTTCAACTCTAAAGGATAGTCGTCATAGTTGTAAAGCGGTTCTACTCTAAGTTGCGTCAAGTTAGATGGTATTTTGCACTTTTTACCAAAAACTAGTTCAAATGGTGTAAATTTAGTGTTCGTATGGACTGTAGTGTTATAAGAAAAACACCAAAAGGGTAACCAAATACTCCAAGACTCTGGATGGTTATCAGTTTGGATTCGTAGGAAATTACCTAAACTTTTGTGAGTATTTTCCAACGACCCAATTGTTTGGTGATGATATGCTGTAGAGTGTAAGTTAGTTATACCTAATAACTTACATGTTTCTTTGAAAATTGTAGATAAAAATTCAGTACCCCTATCAGTTGCTACTCTATCAGGTATTCCATATCTAAGGATAAAATTATTCACGAAATTTGTAGCTATTTCTAAAGAACTTTTCGTTTTCATAGGGTATGCCTCGACATATTTACTTAGTTCGCACTGAATGGTAAGTATATATGAAAAATTATAGTCATCTCTATCTAAGGGACCTACTACATCAAGAAAAACTTTCTCCATCGCCGTATTGGCAGTTGTGGTTATAACCATAGGTTCTTTAACATAGTGAGAACTGTGTTTATTCTTTTGACATTTGTCACATTTCTTAATAAATTCTTTAATATCACTTTCAAGACCAGGCCAAAAGTAATATTTTTTGATATTGTTATACATTCGTCTTATACCAGCGTGGCCACTCGTTGGTAAAAGGTGAAAATCATTCAATATTACTTTTCGGTCATCTTTATTTTCAATTCGTTTAATATTATTTAAAATACATAATCTTGGTCCGGACCATTGTATACACTCTTTTATTTCTTTTATTAACATCTTTATAAATTCATCATATTTATAATTTCTTATAAAAATTAATTCTTGTATATTTATTTTTTCACAAAACTGTCTCAACTCCCTCACAAAGGCGGCTGGCGTCAGTTGTGATTGGGATGTTGGATTTATAAATAATGCCATTTTTACTAAAGAAAAACAAAATATGTTATTCTCTATATCTATCTCCTTATCTCTTCGAAGTTTATTTAAATTGTATTTATCGATAAATTTAAGCTCAACAGATGTCCTCGGCTTACTAAAAATTTCTACAACTTTCGGTTGCGCAGGCCGATCGTCAGTAGGAATCATAGCACGCGGAGTACGCTGAGAACTTTTGTCTTTCTTATATTGTGCACGTGTCATAACGGAAATACTACACTCATGCATTTCTTTTAATGTATCTGACGTAATAGGCAGTCGTGACATAGCATCGGCTGCTGCATTATCTGATCCTTTTACGTAATTTATAATAAAATTATATTCTTCAAGTAAAAGTCGGAACTTTATCAAGCGACTAGACGGATCTCTCATGGTAAATAAATATATAAGTGGTTTGTGGTCAGTTTGAATGATAAAACTCTGATCATATAAGTAAGGGCGAAAATGTTTAACGGCCCACACTATCGCCAATAGTTCTTTCTCTATTGTAGGATAGTTGAGTTCCGCTTTATTGAGATTTCTACTTGCAAATGCTATCGGTTTTTCATTTAAATTACATAAAACTGCACCTAAGAATGTTTTAGATGCATCCGTTTGCAATATAAACTTATTGTTTTCGGAAAAGTCGGGATATTGTAATAACGGAGGGGATGAAATTAACGATTTTAATGTAAAAAAAGCAGACTGACACTTTTCATCCCATATAAAAGGTATATTTTTCTTAGTTAATCAAGTTAAAGGATAGGCATAATGAGCAAAATTTTTAATATATTTTCTATAATAATTAGCGAACGCGACGAATCGTAATACTTCCTGGACATTATTAGGAACTGGCCAATTAACTAATGCTTGAATTTTTTCAGGGTCAGGTAATACTCCTTCTGCTGATATCACATGTCCTAAGTACAAAATATCTTTTCTTAGAAAATTACATTTGTATGGATTTAATTTTAAATTTACTTCACGTAATCTAGTAAATATATCGATAAGATTTTTATTATGTGATTGTAAACATTTTCCAAAAACGATAAGATCATCCAAATAAATTAGACATTTATCATACGTTAAACCTGACATAGCGATAGTCATCATTTTCGAAAATGAATTGGGACTCGTCTTGAGTCCCATGGGCATCCTAGTCATTTGGTATTGTCCAGACATGGAAGCCACATGTTTGTTATCTAGATTTACTTTATACTGTCTTGAAGAAAAAGCTGTATATTTCCGACTATCAGGGTCAAGACTACACTGGTAATAACTGTTCGAAAGGTCAAGGGTAGAAAAATAGATCGATCCTGAAAGAGAGTCCAGAATTTCAGTTATATTTGGAAGAGGAAATTTATCGTCCTGTATACTATTATTTAATTTTCTATAATCGATAACCAATCGCCATTTTTTATTACCCGAATTATCATTCTTTTTCGGAACTAATAAAATTGGGCTTGACCACTCGCTTTGACATGGTTCAATTATTCCATCATGTAACATCTTATTAATTTGTTTATTTACTTCGGTTTTTTGTGTATGTGGAATTCTATAAGGCTTGGTATACACTGGTTGAACATCAGGTTTTAAATAAATACGATGTTTATAAATATTTGTAGTAGTTAATTTATCACCAGGCAATAAAAATATATCGGAAAATTTTGCACAAATATTTTCGATTGATATCTGTTCTTCATCGTTCAAATGATTTAAATTTAATAACTGAAATAAAGATTTAACACGATCGGCATTCAAATTTTCGTTTTTACCAAAATTGCATAACTCGTAATCGTTAATTTGTTGTATATTTGGTCTAACAGTACTAATGCGAACTTCCTTTTCACTTGTATTTAAAACTAAAATAGGTATTTTACCATTTAACGGTTTAACTAATGTACTAGCAATAAAAATACCGTCCTGTAATTCGGATGAACAAACAAGACATTCCTCTGTATAATGAGTTTCTATATAAAGTATTGATTCTGACCTTGGTGGGAAAGTGAACCCGTCAAATTTTTGTTTAATTTCGGATTGCGACAAAGGTAAGATAATATTTTCATTTAAATCGTTTCTTAATTGTACAGTTAAACAACTAATGTTTAAAATAGCATTGTATTTTGCAAGGAAATCAATTCCTAATATAGCCTGTGCCTTACATGGTAAGGAATTAAAAACATAAAACTTATGTATGAATAAATGTTGCGGCGACTCATTGCAGGTACTCAAAGTTAAATAAACATATCCTATTGCTTCTATTGTGCCGCCGATTCCGTTTATCTTTATGCTATCTTCGTACATAGGTATGTTTAAATTTATAAAATGTGTATGTTCGATGGCACAAATTGATGCTCCCGTATCTATTAGAAATGAATAACTAAATGTATCTACATATAAATGAATATAACAACTACTATCGGTTGCACAAACAAAATTATTAGTCACGAAAAAACTTATTTGTGTCTGTTGACTTATCATTTAAAATATTAATATTACCATTTTGGTATGTTCCGCGGTTTCCTCTGTACTTATTATTCCTATTATTTGAGGTATAATACTGACCTCGGAACGATGTCAACTGACCACGGCCGTAGTTTTGGGTGGCACGACCTTGGCCTTGGTAACTCATAGCTCCGCGATGGAAAGATGATCTTCCATAGTTATTATTGGTACCTCGGCCTCGCCATTGGCGCTGACCCACTGTTGGGCTAGCACGACTGGAGCCTTTGTAATGTGTACCTGAAAGGCTTTTATATTTTCTACTATTTGAGGTTAATATTTCCCCAGATGTAGATGGTGTTGCTATCTCCTCGTCGACAGCAGCTTGCACTGCGTCCTTTAAGGACGTAAAATTTCGAGCAGCTACTATCGTACTGAGTCTTTTATTACGTAACCCGTCAGCAAATCGTTTAATTGCCTGTTTTTCATTAAGAGGCTGTAAAATTTTGAGGTTTTCGGAGTTACCGTCGGCTTGAGCGATTGTCAAGTCCATAAAAATTTCGGTTAACTCCTTCCCATAGTCATTAATAGACTTGTGATCTTGTCGTGTCGTTTGTAATTTGTTTTGTAATGCGACAAAACTTTTTTTCGGCAAAAGAATGCTACGCATATCTCTAATTAAGTCGTCCACTGATTCGTACTTAGAGTCAAGTTTTGATTTAGCTATCTGTGAAAGTCGACTTTTCAATACAAAGTTAACTAAATGTGTTTTACTTTGCTCACTACCTAAAACCGAACTATAGTAATTAATTCCATCTATCAATTGTCTTGTTGTTGAGTCCTCGTCAGTCATTACTGGTAATAAGCTCAAAGCAATTTTTAAATCAAACTCCATTTTCGATTTTATATAGTTAGACGATGTCGAGCCAAAGTTTTCATTACTTTCACTATCGGCTACATATATAGACTTACAACAAAGATCTTTTATTTCTAAATATAAATTCTTAATTATATCTCTATATTCCTTAATTAAAGTTAAATTTTGTCCCTTAATATCTCCCTTTTTTATTTGCTCATCAATTAAAGAAATTATAAAAGTATACCTATCATATATAATATTGGTATCCTTAAACTTTTGTTCTAAACGACCTTTTGTTCTCTTATGATAACTCAACTTAATTAAATTATTTCTTATTGATTTTAATTCTTCTAGAATATTCTTTATTTCATGAGCCATTCATTATATTTAAATTAAATGCAAAATAGTAAAGAAGAGTGTTTACAATAATATTAAAAGGTAGAGTCAATTTATTTGCAATATATTATAACATATTTATTTCCGTTTATTATACCATATATTTTATAATTCCGTGTTTCTCACTGCACTACACAATACATATTTACCACATGACACTGGACGTCCCTCAGAGTCTGGTTTTCGGCATACGGTCTTCCTCTACGGGATCTCCACTGGTTGGGTTACAAGTAGGACATCCGGCTCTCCCTGCAGCTTCCCGGCGACGACGCAGGATAATCGAGTCCCTCAGATTATGGCTCAATATTTGATTATTAATCCAGGAGTGATGACACTTCTTATAGCATTTGTATACAAAATAGATTGCTGCTAGTGACAATAACCCTAGCATTACCATCATAATCAGGCTTATAGTGGATAAATGGAATTGCAATTGTTCAGTAGTTGCCAAATTATTTGATCCTATTCCATTCTGATTTATTATAACTTCTTCTTTTTTCGGAGTATATGAATTGCACATTTTCTTTAAATTATTTGTTCAAATTTTGCTTTTGTTGCACTCACGGCTAGAGCGTACAGTTCAAAAGTCCAGCTTAACGCGACACCGGAGCGCGACCCGAGGCGTTGCCCGCCAAACATGGCAGGGTCGCCATGTAAGGTTCGGTGATATAACACAATAAAACGATCTGACTGCTGTTAATATACTGATCATTTATGGCAGAAATTGTACGCTTTTGAGATGTGACCGTTTGCTCTACCGAAACATAAAAGTCCCGGCCGTGTAGAAATGATGCTATTAGTTTCACTATAGCGTGCGGTGTAGTTGTTTTTATTAATTTAAATATGAGTCCTTTATGCCACACCCTGTCGAAGGCCTTCTCGACGTCGAGGAACACGGCGACGGAGTCTCGGCCTTCGTTCAGGGCTGTGGCAAGGTGGTGTAGCACGCGCACCAACTGGAGCGTGGTCGAGTGGCTGCTGCGGAATCCAAATTGCTCCGCACGTGGCTCGATGTGCGGAACCAGGCGCCGCAGCAGCAAACGCTCAAACAGTTTGGCCAAGTGTGGCTGTAGTGTTACCGGCCGGTAACTCGCGGGCAGGCGCCGATCCTTGCCCGGTTTCGGGAGCATAACGACCTTGCCTGTCTTCCAGGCGTCGGGGAAGTGGCTGGTCCTGAGAATTCCGTTGAAAAGGCGCGCGAGCGCCGCGAAGCCTCTTCTAGGCAGGAATCTCAGGGCTTCCGTGGGTGTCCCGTCGCAACCCGGCGCTTTCCGCCTGGGGAGACGTAGCGCCGCCTTTCGGACTTCGGCCGGGGAGATGAACGCCTCCCCGCCGAGCGGCTCGTGTGGGCGCGACAGGAACTCGGTAGCCTCCCTCTCGACGCGCTGGTGGTGTTCCCTTATTTCATCCGATACCCCTGCTGGGACTGGGTGTGGCTGGAATTGCGTCTCCAAATGGTCGGCGAGAATCTCAGCACGATCCATTGGCGCAAACCGCCTCTGACCCTGGGCATCCAGCAGTGGGTACGTGGGTATTGGCGTCCTTTGTAGAGCTCGGTTTAACGAGTGCAAGTCCGTGGCGTGTTCGGACACCCGGTCAATAACACTCTCCCAGATCTCGCCTCGCCATGTCTTCACGGCCTCTGAGACCTGGGCTGTTAAGGCGTTCAGCCTAGCCTTGAGCACCGGACATCTGGTTCTGGCCCACAAGCGCCGGAGTGCGCGCTTGTGGCTGATGTCCTGGCTGAGCCGGGCTGGGAGCTCTGGACGTCTGCTCCGCGGTGTGAACATCGTAGTTGCGGCCTCTCTAGCGGCCTCCATCCGCTCCATGATGAGCCTAGTGGCTCGCTCGACCTCCTCTGGAGCGGAGAGGCCTCCTAGGGGGATGGTCTGCTCCATACTTTTCGTGTATGCTGCCCAATCTATTCTTGCACGCTGCTCTCTCGGCGGCACTGCCACCGCCGCCAATGCAAGCGTGACAAGTATTGGGAGGTGCTGCGTATCTAGGTCGTACAGCATCTCCGCGTGGATTGGGCAGCTTATATTTTGGTGTACTACGATGTCCAACACATCCGCACTGTAGCGAGTGTTGTTTGGGATATGGGGAGGTGCACCCGGTCCGAGCACCGTGAGGCCGATGTGTTCGGCGTCCTGCATCAGCCTCCCGCCCGTCGGGTTAATGACCCTTGACCCCCACGCGTGATGTTTTGCGTTCAAATCCGCCATCAACACTGGGGGTCGTTCCACAAAAAATGTTCTCTAGATCAGTGCGGTGCCATCGGGGGCCTGGCGGTCTGTAGCCGGCGAAGATCTTCGCCTCCCTACCCGCGGCCTTTATGAGTACCCCGATGGTGCGGAGCTCCTGGAAGTCGGGATGCGGCAACTCATCGTGTACGATGTCTCGCCTCACTAGGACCGCCGTGCCCCTATACGCTCGGCCCTGGGGCGAAACTTCATCACGCCTGTACACGATGTAGTTTGGCATCTTGAATTGGACAGTAGGTCGGAGTTTTGTCTCGCCCAGGAGTATAATATGGATATCCTGCAACTGGGCGAGAGTGCGCAGCTGGGCCTCATTACCCGCCACTCCTCCGGGGTTCCAATACAGCAGTCGCAACTGCCCCGAGTTTGCACTATCCATTATGGATTAGCTGTCACTCGGGGCAGGATGCGAATCGCCGCCACCTTGAGATCTCCCCCGGCGGCGATTGTGGAGATCAGTTCCGTCAGGGCCCCGCAGAACATCTCCATACGGTCCAGTCGTTGGAGAATGATCTGCAGCGGGTCCCTGGCGTCGATCCCTCCTGCTGTTGTAGTGGTTGGTGCAGCGGGAGTGGCGGTACGCCTCGTCCTGCTGCGCGGCTGCCTTTGCGGCAGTGGTTGGAATTCCCATGGCTGTTGTTTCGGCTGCGCTGGTGCAACCGGCCTGGCAGCCAACTCCGACCTCTGTTGTCTCCTGGTGTTCCTTCCGGTTTGTTTACCATCCGACTCCGGCGCGACCTGGGCGGGTTGTCGGTGTACAAACACCGGTGCTTTTGGTGGCATATTTTGCCCGCAATGTGCGCAGTTTGCGCGTGGGGCGGGCGTTTGGGCGTGGCTCGATCGCGGCCCCGCCTCCTGTGCGGCGATTGGCGCGCGTCGGCGATGCTTGCGCCCCGCCCTGTGTCGCTTCTTGCGTTGCGGCAAGGGGGCGTGTCGGTCGGTGGGGTCATTGGCCTGCACTGCCAATGTTGCCCCTCCCCCCCTTTCCTGCGGTATGTCTGCCGGAGTCGGGGCGAGCTGGGGGTGCGCTGTCTCCGGCGGGAGTGGGGCCTGCGCCCGTCTGCGTTCGGCCCTCGTGGGCCTCGGCGGGCGCTTTTCGGCCACTTTTCGGCCTCTCGGCGGGGGTGGAGGGACTGAGGCCCTCCTCTTCCTCACCTCCTTGAGGTACAGCGGGCATCGCTTATAGCATGCCGCGTGAGCCTGCCCGCAGTTGGCACATGTCGGCTTGTCTTGCCGCGGGCGGGGGCATTCCGATGAGAGGTGCTCCTCCGCGCACCTCACGCATTTCGGCGCTCTGTGGCAGTTGTTGGAGGAGTGGCCGAAGCGTTGGCAGCGATGGCACTGTGCCACCCCGCTGACCCCCCGCCATCCCTCTATAACTACTCCCGGCATATATAATAATTCCGTGTGGGAATATAGCCGGGAGAGTGCCTCTTGGCTCTGGTGTTTTAAGGTGGCGTGGAAGAGGCAGCCAGGTCTGCCTCCCACGCCTGGGATGTGTTTAACATAAAGCACCTCATGGCCCCACTCCTCTAGGGCCATTTTGATTTCCTCCGGATCTGTGTCCGGAGGTAGGCCCTTGATGGCCACTTTGGTGGGCTTCTCGGAGTCCACACTGTAGCAGAACCACTGAATTTGTGGGTCTGCCTGTGTGGCCTCAACGAGGTATTTTTGAACTACCCTGAATTCTTCAGGGCTGGCCGGCATAAAGCGCACCCCTTTCCCGAATGGGCGCGCGCTGGGAGCATGTCCTAGTTTATTTTTAAGTGTCTTGAAATGGCTCGTCCAATTTGGCATTATGTCCACCGTAATAGGTGGATACCCTTTGGGCTTTGTGGGGCCCACGCTTGTCGGCGGCGCAGCGCCGGCCTGTTCCGGCGTGGAGGTCGCCGTCGGCCCTGTTTGAGTCCGGCTCGTGCTAGGCCGCGGACTCGTGCGTGGCCGCGGAGTCGGACTCACGCGCGGCGACGCCGCTGCTTCGGCGAAAGACATAACATTAGGACTAATCCTACCTGCCTCAGCTCCTGCGCTCCCAGCGGCGGTTGAAGTGTCCTTGCTTCCTGATTTGGTGGCGACGGCATTCCCGGCGTTAGCGAGGCTCTCCAGCTCCACGCATGACGTGGAGCGCGACGGTGTCGTGTCCGCCGACGACGTTGAGCTCTCGCTGCCAGTTTCCTCTGTTCCCGAGGTGGCGGAAGTGGAGGCCATCTCCTCTCCGCCGCCCTCTTCTGGGTCAGACGGCGACGGCGTGTCCGCCGTGTCGAGCCGTTTCCTGGGCTTTTGTTCCTCCTCTTCTGAGGAAGACCTCCGGCTTTTCCCCCCGACCTGGCGTGGGCCTCTTTCGCCCCGCTCTGGAGATAAAACTCCAGCGGGTACGAGCGGGGTCCCGCCTGCGTTGGGGGGAGTGGTGGTTCCGGTTCCTATGGGTCTGTAGACCAGTCTGGGGTCGCGGCTGCTGACCGCAGACTTCCCTGGCGGTTTATCCGCCATCGGGAACGGTTTAAAAGTGTAACAGCACTAACACTGCATGAGTCACTATCTCGAAAACAACACAGTTGCCACCGGTACCCTTCTCCAAGAAGGGCTGGTGGTCAACGCACAACACACTCGCGGGCGAGAAAGCGTGCCCCCGGGAGCTCGACGCGAACGGAGTCTCGACCGGGAACAATTTTAATCGGCGCGAAATGTATAGCCTCTCAGTGCAAATGTACGCGCGAGCGCGACGGTGTACAGATGCGGCTGTATCCTTCAGGCTTTTTCAGCCTCCTATATCCCGCATTCCGTCCGACGCCTAATTGCTAATCGCGCCAGCTATGGGCGTCGGCGGTATGCGGGGCGCGGAGTGTAGATGTGCTCCAGCGGGCGGGTCAGGGGGGTGCTCTCTGTCCGCAACAACAGTTATTACATATTCCATACATACAATCGAAATTGTCTACACCACAAGCTACTTTTTCCAAGAGAGTATGCGAATTACGAAAATCGATTATTTTATGACGATACAGTGCTTCTATTTTTAAATTCATGTTTGAATGTTTAATGCAGAGACATGTGTTTCGGTTGTATATAGTTGGACTTAAAACATAAAATAGTTTAAATCGACAAAATGTTGAAAATGCTGCAATACCACCTTCTTTCTTGTACTTCTCATGTAAAGCTCGTGAAGACCCATTAAGATATCTTATTTGCTCTCTATTTTTTTTAATGTTTTGCACTCACGTTTGCCTGCAGTGGCCCTACTAACATCGTCTCGAATGTAAAATTCTATAATAGATTTTTTTAAGTCCGATATTATACGTTTAACAGATTTTTTTTCTTTCTACACCGTATACCAATTTGTTTCGAAACAGACGTCTGTGCTTTACTATTTAGCACCAAAGTATTATTTGCAATTTTCTTTATCAGGTCTCGTTCTTTATTATTTTCACAATTTTTCTAAGTTATCTTCAAAGAACCTTCGAGGATTTCATTTCTGGCTTTCATTTTTAGTAATTCAGTCTCAAACTTCTTTTTTTGTTCCGTTACGTGTTTTTGTAGTCAATATTTTTTTTTTCTTGCAGTTTCGTTAGCTCGTTCTAAATAAGCAATTCGACTTTTTGCTTTGTCATATTCTGTTTTCAATTTATTTCTAGTCCTTCGTAGACTTCCTACAGTTTTTGACAATTTTAATATTGTTGATTGTGTTTCAGTCGACGTCTCAGATAGTGTTATTTCCGAGGAGCACGTTCCTATTGATATTTCCATTGTGTCCGTTAACATATCTGCCATTGTGGTTGAAGAGGTTCCGCTACAAGCTGTTTTTTGAGGTTTTTTTGTTCTTTTGTTTTCGTTTTTCTTCTTTCCACTTTTTTCTCTGATGTTTTTGTTCTGTTTTAGTCATTTCCGAATTTTTTTTGTATGTATATTTTGATTTTATTCTTTCAAAATTTTTCTTTCTTGTTTCTTCCAACTTATCCGGGTTCTGTTTTAATTTATCTCTATATCGCTTCATTTTTTTCTACCGGAGTTAGTGGCATTTTCTCGTGCTGTTAAATTGTAAACATAGCTTTATAATTCCGATTTTGTTACTTAATTTTTCCGCTTATACGTTATTACCCCCAAAGTAACAAAAAAGGAAGTAACGAAACAAGTGTTTGATTTTATCAAAATATTGTTGTGGGAGTTAAAATTGCAGTTACGTCTATTGTTATACACTAAATTTTATCCGAAGCTAATTACTATTGCACTATGATAAAAACAGTGGGTAAATATTGTCAACTTACCTTGAAACAGCAATAACAAAAGCCGGAATGAGATTGGCTCTAAAACAAGTTCGTGGTACACACTTAAAACTTCGGAACAACAACTGACGCGATAAATCAATATGGCGGCATTTAATGACATCTACGTTGTTGCTAGTTCAAAAAAATGTAACTAAATTGATGTTTTTTAATATTTCACATGTCTAAAATGGGTAACAAAAATGGAAATCCATTTTTGGAACTTTGTCTGGGACATGCTCAAAATTCATTAATAACCGTAAAATTTTAACCAAATTACCAAAAAAGATATACTACGTGAACCCTTTTACCTTGTAATACGATTTATAATCAAAATCTCAGTAAAGTTTCTTAGAACTATATCAAAATAATTAAGTTTGAAATTGCGAATGGTAGACTGGGACATACGAATTTTAATACATTGCAATTTTCGTCAGTTTATATTTAGTTGATTTTTTATTTTAGTACATACACATACATACATACATAACTTCACGCCAGTTCCCTTGCGGGGTAGGCACGAACAACAGAGTGCTATTTAGGCTTATTCTTACACACCTCACTTGCCTCTTTGACATTCATAACTCTTGTCATGCAAGCTCGTCTGTTCTTAAGGCTCCTGACATCACCTTCTGCTAGCACACGATCAATTTGATCATGGAAGGTGTGTCGTGGCCTTCCACGACTTCTGCATCCATCCACTTTTGCATTGTATATCTATTTAGTCATTCTTTCCACATGCCCGAACCACCGGAGCATTGCTTTCCTTACCTTCACCCCGACACTCTCTTTCAGACCAACTCTCTTTCTTACTTCGGTATTACGAACACGGTCCGCGAGCGTCACTCCGCAGATTTTGCGCAGTGCTCGCATCTCGACCGCGTTTACTCTACTTTCATGCTCTCTCTTCCATACCCAACTCTCGCATCCATACGTGAGCGTAGGTACCAGCACCGCGTATTTTAGTACTATGTATTTATTATTTGCTAAAATATTTTCTGTTAATTTTAATAACAGTAGTGCTTCTAAGTAAAACCTTATCAGTAATTTATAGATTACACCAAAGTTATTCATCTAAAAAATTATGGGACATTCAACAAATTTGTAATGGCAAAAAAAAAGAGAAATGCTCTTATAATAATTAAACAGTAACATATTGATGATTTATTAAACTAGCACTAGTCGAAATAAGATCTTAGTTATTGTGTGATGAAAATTGTGATATGTGATATTTTCACAATTTTACGTAATTCCTAATCGCTAAAAACATCCATGAACATAATATATAATTATGTATCTACATATAATTCAAATATTCACTTGCAACGTAATTTAAATGCCCTATATTTTGAGGAAAAAATGCTGGTATTACTACTGTACAAAACTGTGACTTTCATAAGGATAGATAAATATCGATACTTTAATGCCGATATTTTTACTAGGAATAATAATTTTGAATTCTATAGATATGATGACAGTGGATTAAAACGTAAAGTATAAGTTTAATTCGTTTATTTTATAGTATTTTTTAGATATTCGCGACTGTTACACATAATAAAACTACGTTATTTACGGTTTTAAGCGCGATATTTATTTATTTTGCCAACGTTTCGGCTACTTTACAGCAGCTATGATCACGGTTTGACTCCAGGTTACATGTCAATTAGTAATATTTAAAAAAATATTAATCCGAGCGTGGGGCGGTTTGTAACGCGCTTCGCGGGAGGATAGGTGAGCGCGCGCGGAACACGCCGCGCCCCCATCTCGACGGCATAATGGCGGGCGAGAACCCTTTTCCCGGGTAACCATGGTTAGGAGCGAGTTGTCAAATCCGGTGAAGGCCACGAGGTCTCGGCGCAAAAAGAAGAACAGAAGTTCTACTAAACTATGAATTTCTATTTTACGATAAAAAAATATATACAGTCGAATTGATAACCTCCTCCTTTTTAAAGTCGGTTGAAAAAGCGACCACAACGGTCATCAAGCGGTCTTTACTAATTCACGCCAAGAAACATTATTTTATTGACTCTTGAAGTTAATTAGTTTTGTGTAAATGTGCCTGATACATTTACTAGGATCCCTTTTTTTACAAGATATGAGATCCTGGTATGTGAATACTTATTCATAACTGCTTTAGCTAATTCAGTTCTATGATTTACATAAATATCGGTGTCGTGTATTTCAATATCTGGAAACAAATTAAAGTTATCACCTACCAAGTGAAGTTCACGGGAACACTTATAACCTACTGTGTGATATCATGGACGCAAACCAAAAGGCCTTTGCTGAGCTGTCCTCAGTTTTCATGCAGCGAATGGAAGCCTTTGAAGGTGAGCTGAGAAATGCAACACCAACTACCAACATTTCCACGTTGAGTACAGAATTCTTGTCTTTCAAAAACCTTATTTTGAAGTCCTTAAAGTCTCTCCAGGATCAAATGATGCTTATGTCACGTTCTATAGATAATTTGGAGATGCGGACTAGACGCAAAATATTACTTCTGCATGGAGTGCCTGAAGGAAAGCAAGAAGATGCTGCCGCTCTCGCAAAGGATATAATATGCACTAAATTGAAACTCAGTAACTTTTCATTGGAGAACATCAATCGTTGCCACAGGATAGGCAAGTCCACTTCCTCCAAGCCGCGCCCTATCCTGCTCAAGTTGACTGATGTTGCTATTCGCAGCAAGATATGGTCCGCCAAAACACAATTAAAGGGCTCGGGCGTGACATTATCGGAGTTCTTGACAAAGTACAGACATGACTTGTTCATGCGCGCAAGGCAGGAATTCGGCATTTCGAAGTGCTGGTCGCGTGACGGCGTAGTGTTCGTACTAGGTCAAGATGGATCTCGACATAGTATTAGTCGCATCGAGGACTTAAGTGGTATCAATCCCACGCAGACTACTGCTATGCCTGTCTTGCCTGCTTTTGCTTCAAAGGAGCAGCAACCCACAACTCGTCGTATGGCCGCTAAGAAATAGTGTTATTTATGTAGATCGTCAGTCATAATAATTATTTTGCTTTTTTTTTTCTTTATACCACTTTTCTGTTATAAGTCTTAATAATCTCACTTTCTTGATTTTAGTTGTTTATTTATTTTGATGTAAAGTAGGTAGGTATAAATTTAAAGAGTTATTTTAGTTGTGGCATGTTCCGAAATCCATTTGGAGCTATTTAGAAATATGTAATGGCACGTCCGGAAATTTATGTTTCAGCTTATATTTACATACAATAAATGATTTATATTATTTACTTAATAATATTATGATTATCTGTCTCAGGGTAATGATTTTATTTAATGTATTTTCAGTTGTCTATCTATTAATATCTAGTATATTGATGTATAATAGATATTAATAGTTATGTATTTAAACTATTTATATCTAGTATACTTACTTATTATTATAATATTTTTATCGAAACACAGGCAGTGAAGCTAGTTTAAAAGTTAATTTTATTTTATTGTTTTGGTATATTTTTTATTTTATTTTTATTAGTTAATAATTTATATATTTATATCTTACATAATTATTATATATTTGTAATATTTATTTGTAATGCAACATACAAGTAGTGATGACAGTGACCTGGACGATTTTCTTTCTTGCTCCGATAGCCTTGGTTCTGATGATGCTCGGCCCCTTCAAACAGTAATAGATTCTCACCTGTCAAAATTGTCCCTAAATTTCAATATTTTACATATCAATGCGCAGAGCATTCCGGCTCATTTTACTGATATGCAGGCTTCATTTAATAATCAAAATGTACATGCTATCATGGTATCCGAAACGTGGTTTAAACCTTGTCTCCCCACTTCCTCTTATACTTTGCCTGGTTTCGACCTGGTGCGCCATGACCGAATTGGTATTACCGGTGGAGGTGTTGCCATTTACATACGCTCGCACATTCCTTACAGAGTCATCAAAACATCACCTCAACCATCCCCTCCTGACACAGGGGAATACCTATTTATTGAAGCAATTTTAGCTTGTAAGCGTGTACTTCTCGGTGTATTTTATAGCCCCTCCCTCCGGGTAAACTTCTTCTCTTCTTTTGAAGAGCTGCTATCCGATTTTAATGTCTCCCATGAGCATATAATCCTCATGGGTGATTTCAATACATGTCTCTTAAAACGTGACCCTCGCTCAATCAATTTTGAAAATGTAATTAAATCTTGCAATCTCACTATTCTTCCACTATCTGCTACTCACCATTTTCCAAATTCTACTCCATCTCTTCTCGATCTTATTTTAGTATCTTGCCCTTCTTATGTTTCTACATACGGTCAGTGCTCAGCAGATGCCTTCTCATACCACGACTTGATCTTTGTCTCTTATAAATTGCGCCCGCCCAAAACCAAACCTAAAATTTGTATGCAGCGTAACTTTAGTGGCATAGATATGGATAGTCTCATTAAGGATGCTCGTGAAATTGACTGGTCTGAGGTCTACAAAGCAGTTTCTGTCGATGAAAAGGTGCATGTATTTAATGCAGCTTTGGTTAAGTTGTATGATTTACATGCACCCTTAAGAGCCATAAAAATTAAACATTTACCTGCTCCCTGGCTGACAGATGAAATCAAATCCTTGCAGCATAAAAAATGTTCAGCTAAGAGCAAATATAAAATTAAGCCTACAGCAGCCAATCGTGCCAAATTTGTCAAGATCCGTAATCTCTGCAATAGGGTGTGTAGGGACGCCCAACGCCGTTATATTCACAAATCTCTTGAAATTGATGATCCTGCAAAAATATGGAAATTTCTTAAAGCTCTAGGAGTTGGCAAATCTTCGAATAGTTCACTTCCACAAGATCTAAACTTCGAGCTGTTGAATCAGCATTTCTCGTCTACTGCCAAATTCGATAGGCAATCTAAAGCTGCAACTTTAAATTACCTTTTTAATGTGCCAACTCCTGCGTATCCTTCTTTTAACTTCTGTCAATTTTCTGATTGTGATGTTAAGAAGAGCTTAATGTCTATCAGCTCTAATGCAGTCGGCAGCGACAGTATTAGCCGCAATATGATCATTCCTATATTAGACGATATCATTCATGTAATCACCCACATTCTCAATGCTTCTGTATCTTCTGGTACATTTCCTGACTCCTGGAAGGAAGCTCATGTAATCCCATTACCTAAAAAACCCAATCCTTCTTCTTTTTCCGAATATCGTCCCATTTCCATCCTACCTTTCCTCTCTAAAGTACTGGAGCGGCTTGTACACAAACAACTCAGCGTTTTCCTTAACACCAATTCACTTATCAATCCTTTACAGTCTGGGTTCCGTCCAGGACATAGCACCACTACTGCACTGGTTAAGATCACTGAAGATATCCGTCATGGTATGGGAAATGGTCTATTGACTATACTGTCGCTGCTTGACTTCAGTAGTGCTTTCAATAATGTTGACTTTGATGTCCTTCTAGGAATCTTGAGTTCTCTTAACATATCTCCAACAGCTATTGACTGGTTTCGTAGTTACCTGTTTGGACGCCGGCAACGCATTCGCATCGATGATGTTTATTCATCATGGTGTGATTTGTCTGCTGGTGTTCCTCAGGGCGGCGTTTTATCACCTCTCTTATTTGCTATCTTCATTAACTCGATTTCCAATAATCTTTCTTCGTCATACCACCTCTATGCAGATGATTTGCAGATCTATACACAATGCAATTCTAGTGACCTTTGTGAAGCTATCCACAGAACTAATAAGGATTTCACTACAATACTCGACTGGAGCAAAGCTCATGGTCTTATGGTGAACCCAAATAAAACGAAGGTTATCATAATCGGTAGTTGTAGACTTATTTCCAGAATTGATTGGTTGTCACTTCCCCGTGTTTTATTTGACAATGTAGACATAGAAATTAGTGAAACTGTTAAGAATCTGGGAGTCGTCATTGACAGAGAACTGTCTTGGCGGCCTCATGTAACTGAAATCAGTAGGAAACTTTTCGCGTCATCCGCTTCGCTCAGAAGGTTGAAGAATTTCCTACCTACTGCTACTAAAGTTATGCTTGCACAATCCTTGCTTCTCCCCCTACTTGATTATGCAGATGCCTGCTATCTAGACATAACCCAGGAACAACTAGATAAGCTAGAACGCCTTCAAAATGTTTGTATCCGGTTCATATTTGGTTTGCGTAAATATGACCATGTCTCCGAATTTCGTGATAAGCTTAAATGGTTACCTATTCGCTTTCGCCGGAATGTTCACTTACTCTCACTTTTGCACAATATCCTTTATAATCCCTGTTCTCCCCCATATTTAAAGGAACTTTTTAGTTTTCTCTATCAATCTCATTCCTGCAATTTGCGCTCAAATGAAAATCTTTTGTTAACAACACCTGCACACACTTCATCCTTCGTAGGAAATTCTTTTGCCGTACAGGCTGTTCGACTGTGGAACTCCCTCCCCTTTCCAATCAGACAAGCTAAATCAATGACTACATTTAAACGTATGGTCACTGACCATTATTGGTCTATTAAATAAAAATTGTTGCATTAAATGAATGTATCTATTGTTCGTATATATATTTATAATATCATCGTATATCTAATTATATATGTATATCTGTATGTATATATGTATATATATGTATATATGAGTAGATAGTACTTTATTTATATCTTATTTAATTTTTTTGTAATACACCACCAAAAATCTTATATTGAAATTTCGTTTAAAATCTCCTTAGACACCGGGTTGCCTGGAAGAGATCGCTATAAGCGATAAGGCCGCCCATTGTTCTAATGCAAATGTATCCATATCAATTGTCTAGATTTAAGATTATGGTGAACAATAAACAATTTGAGATCTTCACAAAACGTAATAGCGTCGGGTCCACTTTCACTGAAGAGTTGAGCTGCTAGACGAACATTCATAATTTTTTATTTGAAATAAATATGATTTGATCTCAATTTATTTTTATTCGCTAAATAAAATAATTCCTGTTCTTGTACTACATGTAATTATAATATGTGATTCCATTGAATTTTTTCGCCCGAATTGTTTATGAAATATTTGTAATGCTCAAACGTGTTCAGTATTAATTTTAACATATGACAAGTATCTAAAAAGAAATGAACTTGTTGACAAGAAGTACAAGGCGATGTTTTGCTGGGTTTGTAACTGCTTCTTCGTGGTGGCCTAGCACAGCGCATATCATGCTGGAGCAGCGTAGGTCAGCCTCGAGCGGAGATAGGTCTTGTAGACACCGATCTTCGTCGTCAGAGGCAGTTTGGACGACAGAAAGGTCGGAGCAGGGCTCTAGCAGTACGTGTCTGGTTTATAGTGTGTTCAACGTGGGGCCCCATGCTCAACGACTTGTCAATGTGAACCCCGATATATTTGACCGAGATTTGCCACTCTTATCTCCTGACCTCGAAGCTGAAGTGTTTCCGCAGAACGGCGCCAGCAGGCGACTAGTAGCTGGGCGGTCTTCCCCACGTTGACCGCCATGCGCCACTTGTCTAGCCACGCCGGTAGTAGGTCCAGCATGCGCTGCATTTGGCGAGCAGCTACGTCCTCGTTCCGTGTACCAAAACAAGATTAACAACTACAAAGAGTTTTCTTCCAGCAAACCGAGGGAGACAGTGAGAGCCTATTATCCATATAATAATATAAATTAATATTGTTGGAAATTGGTAAATTGTGAGGTTATTAGTATTAATTTTTTATTTTCTTTCACAGACGAATTAAAATTCTTAAAGTAAATCTGATATACTTTGAGAAATATTTTTCGAAGAAGGCGCTGCCATCTGCGTACAACGCCAGCCTGACATCTTTCTCCCAGGGATGTAAAGAGCCCCCTCTAGTGTCGGGATGTCGTCGGTGTAAAGTCCGTACAACGCTGGCGAGAGAGCCTTGGGGAACATCGGCAGAGATCGCACGTTTCTGTGAAGTTGTCAGCTCGACCGAAACGTAGGTGTCCCGTCCCGGCCATGGAGAAACGACGCCACGAGCTGCACTATCGCTGGTGGCGTTTCTGATCTTATCAGTTTGAATATAAGGCCTGCGTGCCAAACTCCATGTGCCAATCTTCATGTCGCTGTCAGACGCGGCTGAAGCGACAGCGGGAGACTCAGTCGTGGCGGAGGCGGGTGCGGGTGCGGGCGGGGCCGCGGTAGGGTTGGCCAAAGTGACCGGTGGGGTTGTAGCCTGAGGGGCTACTTGGGTCGCGGAGACCTTAGGGGCCAGGGGGGTGGTGGCTTTAGGAGCCTTGGGCGGTGCTGCCTTAGGGGGCGGCGTGGAAGACGTTGCTTTCGCGGGAACCAACGGTCAACGGTTTCGCGGGGGTCGCGGAGGCCGTCTGAGGTGGAGGGGAACTTCAGTAATGTGACTAATCGACAAGAGCTTATAAACGCCGTAAAATTGTGTTGGCAGCGAATACTCGAGGAAAACATCACCCACTTGATTGAAAGTGTCCCAGATAGATTCAGAGAGTACATACGGAACAGAGTAGGACCTACTCGCTATTAAGCACCTTCAAACTCATTGATTTAATCAAGAATAAAAATAAAAATCAAACTCTACTTAAATCAATAATTTCTGTAAACTTTCCTAGAAACTGTTAATTTTGACTAAATTCCATAAAATTGGCAAAACTTACTATTGTTTCTGTTCACACACTTTCAAAATCCTTAATTTATTCATTTCTAATAATAAAAATTGAAAAAAGAAAAAGAAGCTGTAAAAACACAGTTCCTCAGGAGCTAGCAGATTGCAAGCCATGCAACTTCAAATGGATTTGCCTCCACTTAAATCAAAACAAAGCGTAGTCACCAGATGGAATTCATCTTACGACATGTTAGACCGAATGCTAAAAACAAAAGATGCAGTTGTTAGTACCCTCGCCATAGAACAGCCCCGACTTAACACTCTATCACCTGATGACTGGACGCTTCTAACAAAATGTGTCGAAGTTTTAAAAATATTTTACGACGTGACTGTTGAAATGAGCGCCGAGAAATCAGTGACAGTGTCAAAAGTAATGGTACGTATTAAGATAATGAAAACACATGTCCAAAAGTTTCTAAACAAAAGTGGTCCTGATCCGTATCTTCGATTGTTATTTACCCTTCGTGATCAATTCGATGAGCAATTTTACGACGGCGAGAGCAATGCGTTAGTGTCAGAAGCCGCGCTATTAGATTCTCATTTTAAAAAACATGCTTTTATAAACATGGAGAAATACGATCTATGTTTAAAGTCGATTAAGAGAAAACTTCGCAATTTGTGTGCCTGCAAAACAACATCATCAGTATTAGAACCGCCACCTCAAATGACCCAACCGTTGACATCAAGCATGTGGGATAACTTCGACAGAGAAGTTGAAAAGGAAATAATACAGAACCCCATAGCGGCCAGCATAGTAGAGCTCGACAAGTATTTAAATGAGCCATTAATTAAGCGTTCTGATGACCCTTTGAAATGGTGGTACGATCGCCGTTTATCATATCCCAATTTATATGTTCTAATGAAACGCCGACTATGTGTGCCGGCCTCATCCGTGCCCTGTGAACGGGTTTTTTCTAAGGCTGGTATGACTATTAGCCAGAAAAGAAGTGCATTGAAGCCAGAAAAGGTTTCACAAATTTTATTTTAAAATTATAATTTACAATAAATATTAATTTTTTAAACGCTGTTATTTTATTTCAATTTTGTACTTCATTTTTAGCTATATAGTTATATGTAAAGTAAATGTAAAGTATATGTGTTTTTATGTTATATGTAAGGAGTCCATAATAATAATAATATCTACTCTATTCTAATAGACTTGAGATAAAAGATAAATAAAGTAAGCATACGTATACGGACGCAGGAAGACTCAAATAAACCAAATTACTTAACACGAATTTATTAATATTAATAATTATAACTAACTAAAATATATGATTCCGCGTCCGATGCTAGGAACGAAGTGCCTCGTGTCCGCCGCGGCTGCCAGGGCCGCGAGGCCTCGTGCTGCATTGTCAGCAATTACCTAGATTGCCTATTTTGCGATGAGCACGTGGCCTTACTCAGCAATTCGCTCTTATACTCAGGGTATAACACCTCCCCTCTCAGATCAGCAACTATTTCAGAGTTTTGCACTGAAATATTGCTGACGGCTTCGACTGGGATGGCGATTCTCCCATCTTGGTCGGAGGTGTGTCAGAATTGCTGTTGCTGTCTCCTCCCCTTTTATTGTGGATATATGTCCTGTAGATTTTAAATGAACAAATTGTAATTATAGTAGCTGCTATGATACCATATAATGGTATGGTCGTATGGTACAGCATCATCGTAGGCTCAGTGCTGATCGGTTCTTGTACATTAATTTTGTCCTGGAGATCATGCAGTTTCCTGAGATTTATGGTGTCAATCTCGAGAGATGGTGGCGGCGGTGATAAGTCTTCAGACGATTTTATAGAAATGCTGGTTATCTTCATCGGTTTTCCTTTGCTTCGGTCATTTATATTAATAATGGTGAATTCGTTTGTTTGCAGCTTGCAGTTCTGTGGGATAGTTGCAAGGAAGCTTCCAGACAGAGATATAGATTCATCTCGTTCGCAGTTCAGTTGAACTTGAGTCAAGTTCGGGAATGTGATGATGTACTGACGGTCATCCAATTTTTCCATAGCTGGTTTCGTCAGATTGACAATGGTTTTCTTACAGGAGGAGTCTGCCACTTGTCCTTCTATGATTTTGCTGATGCAGTCAGGGTGAGTCCGGATCTGATGATTGAATTTTTCTTCACATAGATACTGCGTGCTGACCTTCGGGCATTCTGCCTCTATGTACACATGAGTTTTTCCAGTGATTGCAAGAAGGGGAAAGGGTGGAATTATAGCTAGGTTCATTTTGTTAGGTACTATTACTAGTCTGTATAGTGAAAAGGTAAGAGGAGACAAAATCGGGAACTTGAAGGCAAAAACTATCTGATTATTACTATAGTAAGCCGCGGGCTTAATTACGTCATAATATTCTCTAAAATTTATATCTAAAATTTCTACCCTACTATAAAATGTCCTAAGTCTATTCAAAGTCTTATTCATAATGTCTATACTTAACATAGAATGATGAGTGCGCGATGCACTGCAATATGCTAGAGCATTTTCTAACCTATTTAGTTCGCTAAATACGCCATTTATATTGTCGGTAATTATTGTTAAAACTTGTGCAAATTTCGCAAACTTCAATAATGAGTATTGCGCAAATTTATTAGTGTCAAGTAGAATATGCAAAGTTTTATTTAATTGAATTTGATTATTTACCAATTGTGAAATAATATGAGTATGCTCATCCATTATTTCCTTGCTCAGGGAAATATGATTATTTTGTTGAGCAATAATTTTATTCTGATCATTTTTTAATGCAATAAGGGCGTTATCATACTTGATCGCGTCGGTATAATCTAAGTTTCCAGTTATACTTTTAATAACGGAACCGAGTCCGTCTATTAAACTACGCTTGTAACGATTGGGTTCTAAACCTGTTAAGCGGGATGAAGCCTGGTTTAATTTACCGGTTAAATGGCCAATCTGAAATTCGTATAGAGAATAAGTATGGTTATCTAATTTATTTCTAATTTCGGTTATTTGAGTTCTTATTAAATTAATATTGTCATTTATGTCGGTCAAGTCTATGTAATGTAGAAATGTATGATAATGGGTAGTTAATCTCATCTCTCCTAGTTTGAATGGTAGAAGTCCTGGTCCATCGTCAAGTCTTTCGAGTTTTATCTCCTGGGCTTGTGTCAGACTGAGGGTCAGCGTCAGGAGTATTCTGTAACAATATTGAGGTCTTAGGGACACGTTTTAACCTAGACTTGGCTATTGGGCCTTTTTTCTTGGACGTATATATATGTATAGGTAGATCTGCTAGTACTGTGTCCTGAGTATACCTAGGTGCAAGTTTGGACCTACTAGCCCTAGGATTACTAACAAATATTTGTTGGTCAGGTTGATATTCCACTTCGGGTTCGCGGTTTTTGTTCCGGTTTTCTATAATAGCCGTTCTGTTAGCCAGTGCGGTCTCATTAATTAGTTCATATACATGTTTCATACGTTCTTTATGAGTCTCAGTATATTGCTGTAAAATATGTTCTGTCAGGTCAATATCAGTCGGGTCACGTGGATCGGTATGTCCTAAAATAAGATCAAAGGGTTTGCATTTTGTAAAGCTGTGAATTGAACTATTGTAGGCTATTATTGCGTATGGCATTAAATGGCTGATTGGTTCATCTTTGTGTTTTAATTTTAAAATTCGAAGATGTTCCAGTATTGTTGAGTGGAAACGCTCAACATTACCGTTTGCATTTGGCGAGTGAGCCAAAGTCTTATGGTGAATAATTCTATGAACTTTGCAGAATTCGGAAAACATTTGGTTAGTAAATTCGGTGCCTTGATCTGTGATAATGGTGAGTGGTAAGCCATGATGCGTGCTAAAAGTTAATAAAGCCTGAATTATACTTATTGCTGTGCCATCTCTAAGTAGATAAGCTTGACCATACTTAGAAAAAGCGTCTATGAACGTAACATACTTTTCGTTTTGTGCCGAAAAACTATCCATATGAATAATTTCAAAAGGCCTAGTAGCAGGGGGTACAATGTTAAATTTAGGTCTAATTGGATTCCTATCATATTTGGCCATACCACAAATAGTACAGTCATTTATGAATTTAGTTACGTGTTCTTTCATTTTAGGCCAAAAGTATCTCGCGGATAATGCGAGGTAACATTCGTTAATACCACGATGATTAGTTTTCCCTTCGTGGTAGTGACGAATAATGTCTTGTTGCCGTAGATATTCTTTAACATTCTCTAGTTCTTTTTTTGCAATAAATAAATTCATAGATGAGCTTCTGAATTTTTCCTGAATTATTGGAACAATTTGGAACATAGCGAGGGGCGGAGATATAAAAAGTGCAGTTTTAATTTTTGGACTGACGTATTCTTTAATAGCATTCACTACGTCTTCTTCCAGATTAGACTCAGACAACTGGACGGATGTTCGAGTATGACTGTCAAAAGGTTTTGTCACAGTAGCACGTTTTTTCAGGTCGCCTACTACGGTTAAACATAGCTGTCTATGGAATTTATTAAGGGGGTCTTCCGAAATAGGTACTTCGCATATGGGGTTTTCGTTGGAGGTGTGAGCAGTCAGAGTATCTGAATTAGAAGGAGAGGGCGGTCTGTCGGTTGCATTCGCAATCATAGAGCTAACTTCCTCGTTGCTGATTTCAACGCGGGAAAGCGCATCGGCATTAGTGTTGTCCCTGCCTTTCTTGTAAATGACTGTAAAATCATATTCGCTTAATTTTAAGCGCCACCTTGTGAGTCGCGAGTTTGGTTCCCTCATATTCATATACCATTGTAATGGTTTGTGATCAGAAAGCACCTTGAACTTACGTCCAAAAAGGTAGGGCCGAAAATATTTGGTTGCCCATACGATGGATAAAAATTCTTTCTCTGTGGTACTGTAATTAATTTCACTCTCATTTAGCGTACGTGAAGCGTATGCTATCGGTTTGTCCGAGCCAATGGTGCCTTGGGACAAAATGGCACCGATCGCAAAGTTTGAGGCGTCGGTGGTTAAGATAAATTCTTTACTAAAATCGGGGTATTTCAATATGGGGTCATTAGTTAACAGAGTCTTACATTTTTCGAAACTAGTTACGTATTCGGGGGAAAAAGTTACCTTTTTTCCTTTTTTCAGGCACTGTGTCATGGGTTTTGTGATACGGGAAAAGTCTGGGATAAATTTTCGATAATAACCGAGAAGTCCTAGAAATTGTTTAATTTCTTTGGGAGTTTTTGGAATGGGATAATTTTGAATAGCAGTTATCTTATCAGGATTTGGTTTAATACCGTCGCTAGAAATTACATGTCCAAGGTATGCAGTCTCGAGTTTTAAGAATTCTGACTTATCCAGTTGAATTTTGAAATTAGATTCACGGAGTCTTTGGAAAACCTTTTCGAGGTTTATCATGTGTTCCTGTAGAGAGGTGCTAAAGACGATTATGTCATCAAGATAGACTAAACATATGACATTCTGGAGTCCCTTAAGGACATTATCCATCACACGTTGGAAAGTGGATGGAGAGTTCTTGAGACCCATGGGCATCCTTAGAAATTCAAAATGCCCATGTTCTACGTTAAAAGCTGTCTTGGGAATGTCAGCAGGGTTCATTTCCACTTGATAAAAGCCGGAAGCAAGATCAAGTGTAGTGAAATACTGACACTTGCCTAATTTGTCAAGGACGTCATTGATATTAGGGATAGGATATTTGTCATCAACGGTCTTGTCATTTAATTTTCTAAAATCTACGACCAGACGCCATTTTTGTTTTCCGGAGGCATCAACCTTCTTTGGGACTACCCAGATAGGTGAACTCCAGGCGGACTCAGATGGTCTTATAATACCTTGGTTCAGCATCTTAGTAATTTGATCATTAACTTCCTTTCGATGAATAAATGGATATCGGTAACTCTTAGTGTAGATAGGAATTTCGTCTGTCGTTCTAATGTTGTGTTTAATTCTATTAGTAAAAGTTAATGCTTCGCCTTCAATATAAAAAACATCGGGGTACTTGGAACAAAGAGCAATTAGATTAGCCCTTTCTTCGGGGTTAAGATGATCGGTGCGTAAACGCGGTATGATTTCTTGAACGCGCTGCGGCTGTTTTCCAGTGCGCATACACTCGAAGTTAAATATACACGGTTCAGGAGCACGGTCTAAAGAAAAGATTATGTCATTTTTACTAGGGTTAATAATTTCTACAATACCACGGTTATTTTTAACTGTGGTAAAGCATTCGGATACAGTACAATTACAAATAATCTGTTCTGGTATTAAAACTTCACCATCCGGGGCATTAATTGGTAATTTAATTAATTTGGATTTTTCTGCAGGTATAATATCTTCATAGAGATTAAGATTTTGAGAGTTATAAATTTGAATAGGGTTAACTGCGGATTTAGTTATTAAACTTAGATTTTTAAGGTCCAATTTGGCTTCCCATTTTGTAAGTAAATCCATACCTATTAAACCGTCAAAATGATTATGAAATCTATAAATGAATAATTTAATGCCATCCGGGTCGTTAAATTCGGGGAAGGAAGGTAAGTTTATGGAATAGTCATTTCTGCTTGTTGCATGCACATTAGTAACTTCAAAGGGGTCGTAATTTAGTGGTAAATTGGTAAAGTAATTATTAACGGCTTCTGGACTAATAAATGATTGATTTGCGCCTGTATCTATGAGTAAGTTTAACGGGGGATTAGCAATACGAATGTAGGGAAGTTGTCTCTGGGTCTGGATGTTAAGTTCTATCCGAAATTTTGTGATTTCGGGTCTTCCTGAAAATCCTGATTATCGGAAGGCTGGTCTTCAATAGCTTGGTTATTAGAGTCGTCAGATATCTCGGGAGGGCTGTCATACGAATAGTCATTATAGTAATAGTAGTCATTATAGTCATTATAATAAGGGTCGTAATATTCATAGTTTTCATAAGTCAAACATTCATTAACATTCACATCTCGAGTTTTAAAGTAATTTGTTGGAGGAGGGTTACCTTGCCTTGCCCAATCCCAGGGTCTTGGTCCTGCCGGTCTTGATGCAAAGTGGCTAACGCCACTCATCGGCTTAGGCCCTTGCGTCGAGGGCTGATCTCTAGGCGGTAGCCTAAATACAGCGCTACGCGGGTTATATCCCGGTAACGGCGCACTGAACATTTGCTGAGTACGTGATGGACCACGGACATGGTATGGAGGTGGTCTAAGTTGATGTTGAGGTGGTGGCAGTCGATATAAGGGTTGTTGTTGGGAGGTGCCAGGCATATTGAAATTATTTGTTTTAAATGGTACATGCATGTTATATGGCGAGTGAATAGGGTTCCTAAAATCTCCAAATCGGTTCAGTAGTTTCTTATCGGGAAAATGATCGTTACGGCCTTGTAAGTACAAAGTGTTAGTTTCCTCGTGAACAAACTCGAGGGCTTTTTCTATAGTTTCCGGACGCATGCACCGGATACGGTAACCTAATGGATCCTTTAAACCGCGGAGGTAAGCCTGTAGTGTAAGCTTTTTATATAAGTTCCGTTTAGCTTCAATAGTCGATCCTAAATTATCATGCAGTGTTACATATGTCATTATTGTGCTAAAAAGATTCTGACACCGTTCGTAGAATTCTTGCGGCGAACTCGAGCCTTGTGTAAGTAGAGCCAAGTCATTATATAGGGCTGTCTCGTCCCTCTGGTCGGAGAAATTATTTATGAGAGCGTTACGGATGCCTATCCAGTCATTTGGTATACCGTTTGTGTTAATGAAACGTGCTGCAGGCCCTGTGATTTTATTTAGAATCCCGTTCATTAGGGCCAATCTGGCGAGTTCGTTGTCATCCTGTCCTAATTCCGATATTAACTGGTCACATAGCCTTATAAATCTCGTAAGAACATTTTGGTTCCCGTCGAAATCCGGGAGAAGTTTCAATGCCTTAAAAATATTATCTAAATTTGCTTCCGCCATTTTTGGAGGAATAAAAGAAATTTGATTTTCTAATATAAAATTTTCTCTATGCGAGTCAAAATTTTTATTCCTATTACTAACACTACTTTGCCTTCTAATCCTCGATTGTCGCAAATGAAAAATCTTGGAAAAGGGGTAAGGGCCTTAGAATTTTAATAAGGGTAAGCAATCACTAAAATAAAGTCAGTGTACTTACAATATCATAGTTTTTCTTGAGCAGTATCTATGTCTGGATTCTCCTGCGGCGTACACGTGGTTCTTTCAGGTATTCCCGGCGCGACGTTGGTTGTCTATCGAAACAGCGACGAGCGCGATGTTGGCAACCCGATTTCACTATCCCGATCCGAGAATCCTACCGACTGCGCCAATTACGTATACGGACGCAGGAGGACTCAAAAAAAACCAAATTACTTAACACGAATTTATTAATATTAATAATTATAACTAACTAAAATATATGATTCCGCGTCCGATGCTAGGAACGAAGTGCCTCGTGTCCGCCGCGGCTGCCAGGGCCGCGAGGCCTCGTGCTGCATTGTCAGCAATTACCTAGATTGCCTATTTTGCGATGAGCACGTGGCCTTACACAGCAATTCGCTCTTATACTTTGGAACCTTCCGTCACTAAAGTATAGGAGTAGAAACATGAAATTTATCTGTGCAGGAACGGAGAAAGAATACAATTTCCTGCGGTCGGGCGGCCTGTCGTAAGAGGCGACTTAACAACCCACAGCCAGGTGGTAGGGCATTTGCCCGACTGGATGGCTACCACCCTTGGTCTAAAGTGTGTCGCCATAACAACCTTGAGTTGTGTTCCGGCATTAGTGACCAGGTTCCAGTCTCCCTTAAGAGAGCAGCAGCGCATTTGAAGCAACTTTGGTGTTGCAAATGTCCATAGGCGATGGTAACCGCTTTCCATCAAGTGGGCCGTCTGCGTGTCTGCTGATCTCCTGCAATTAAAAATAAAATAAATGAAAAAGTGAATCCGGTTTCCTGACAAATTACACTAGAATTCCCATGATATTAGCTTTTTCAGCATTTAAGTAAAAAATGTCTGTATAATAGTGAAAACCTCATAGAAATTAACAACATATATTTATGAAAACAAAACATTAATTGTTGTGTAATTGTTGCCAAACAATTTGATCCCAATTGGTTTTTTTAATAGCTTCAATGTACAGACAAAGCTATCCTACAATATTAACTTAATTTTAACATTTCATTTGATATAATACACTATGTATATGTGAGTATATTTTCTATGTATATGTCAGTTTGTTGAAATATTTACTAAAGAGTTTCAATACACAAGAAATTTAGAATTCGAGATAAAACTTTTTTTATCAGCAATGAATAAGTGATGTTTCTTGGATACTGTTGTAATATCTAATACGTATATGAATTCTCGTGATCTATACTCAGATCATACTATACATATATATAATATACCCCAGTCATTGAAAAGACCTTAATCTAACTGTTGACGACGACGGACACAATGTATGAAACTCACCGACCCGTCTAAACAGGCGATAAGAACATAGGTATAATTTGCTAAGCCTCATAGATCATGTAGACGCGACCGTTAGGCGCAGGAAAGAGACGGGTCGGACTGAGATAGATATAGTTTTATATTTTAACCGTTATTAATTTGAAATTAAATAAATAAATTATAAGAATTAAATATATAAAATGTAATAAGCCTTAACTCACTAGGGAATAAATGTTGTAGCGTTTTGCCTTTTATTGAAAGTAGGACCCCTATTAGATCCTGGTAAATGAGACCGGGCTACGGGCGTGCAGAACGCCGCCTGGAGCCCGGGACTCAGCATGAAAAGGGAATCGGGTTACAGGCGTGCAGAACGCCGCCTGGAACCCGGGACCCAAAAGGGTAGCGGAAACCGGGCTACGGGACTGCAGAACGCAACCGGAGCCCGGGATCCGTGAGTTATGCCTGCACTACTGCCTACTCCGAACGCGAGTAGGCCATAATGATAGTGCAGGCAGAGGTCTAATGAAGCGGGGGGCGAGGTAAATGCCCATTACGACGTCCCGCTAACAAAAACCATGGGTCACAACTGTGTAAGGACCCGCGGAGTAGACTAAGATCTAGGGTGTACCAAAATGTATGATAGTGATAAGTTAAGATAAGGCTTAATATATGTAAAATTAAAGAAATAAAGTAAAGGGGGTGTTACGACGAAGCGAGGGGTCGGCGGAGGCAGCGTCTATAAATATGGGACGCCTTCAAGGCGCATTTTGTAGTTCGTGACAAGCAGTAGCTCGCAGTAGTTCGTTAAGTTTAGTTCGTAGTTCGTAAGAAGAAGCTCCCTCCCGCCGACGCCAACGAAGTTGAAGCCTCCCGTAGCATCGTTTTCGGTTGTTTTCATTTCGGAAAATCGGTTACCCGAACCAGCGACCAACCCTCTACAGTCCTACAGTCCACTGCAACACCAACATCGTCTGGTCAGCTTCGAGCCGTATTAGAAGAACTGAAGTATGCCGAATACGAGAAGCAGAATCGAAAAGGATGCTGCGCAGGCGAACAAGAAGAGTGCGACAGAGATAGCAACAACCTCAACGACAACTGGCAGTGTCACGGCGGAATCCGGAACAGAGACTAGCTCAGTACAAGAAACGACTGTAAAAGCAACGACAGTAAAAGCAACTGCCGTAAAAGCAACGCCAACGGCGTCGGCAACGACAGTAAAAGCAACAATGCCAGTCTCTGTTACGGATTTGCAGCCGCAACCACCGCCAGTTTTACGCGAAATACTTCGCAGAAAAGAATGCACTCTAGAAGAAACTTCAAGACCGCAGTCACTACGCTCCACGACTTCCCGCAGACGACTTGCCGAGCTGGAAGCCAAAGAGAGACTAGCCGCATTGAAGTTGAAACAATTGGAGGCAGCCGTTGAACTCGAACAAGCGAGAATAAATAGGCTACAAGCCGAATCATCGGACGATGATGACGTCATCGAAGAAAGCGAACTACCATCAAGAAGAGTGGACATGTGGTTCGAGAGACTGCCGCAAACGCAGGAACCACATGCCACAGAACCCCCACCCCCGCCCCAGCGACGTTACCCAGCGATATAGGGAGAATGAATGAACGGGGACAGGGCGTCCACGTCGGAAATATGGCACGCGGACAACGGGTCTCAGAACGAGGCCCGCCTGCACGTTCAAACGTCATGGATGTGACGTCACTGGCTGAAGCGATCACTGAAGCGGTGCGAACGAGCACAAGGCAGGCGCAGCGATACATGCAAGAACTCCCGACTTTTAATGGAAATAGTGGCGAATGGCTGTCCTTCCAGGCAGCCTTTCGGGAATCGGGAGGGAGCTTCTCAGCAGGGGAGAACGTCGCGCGCCTGCGTAGAAGCCTAAGGGGAGCCGCACTGGAGGCCGTCAGTGCCCTGCTGATTACCCAGACGGGGCCTGAAGATATTTTGAAGGCATTGGAAAGAAGGTTCGGCCGTCCAGATGCCCTTGTGCTGGGAGAAATGGAGAAAATGAAGACATGGACACGAGTCACCGACAGCCCTCGGGACTTGTGCTTATTTAACAACAAGATGGCAAACCTAGTAGCAATAATTGAAGTATTGAACATAGCCCAGAGATGCTACGCACGGCGGTGGAGAAGCCGACTCCAATCGTAAGGAACAAGTGGTACGACTATGCAGCTGTGAAGACCGAAGGGGTTCCGGAACTTAAGAAACTTGCGAGCTTCCTGAATGAAGAGGCAGACAAGTGCGCCGCGTATGCACCGATCGAACGCGAGAGCGAGATGTCACGATCGAAAAGGAGGACGGAGCACATACACATAGTGAACAACGACAGTGAACGCGTGAATATGAGAAAAAGTGAACCGTGCCCAGTCTGCAAACGCGATCATAAACTTAGCGATTGCCGCAAGTTCGTCGGTGCGGATGTGAGCGCGCGGGGACTTAGCCAAAAAGTGTAAAGTGTGCTTTCGCTGCCTGCGAAGTAGGCATCGACGTTCTTCGTGCCGCGCCCCGCCGTGTGGGGTGGAAAGGTGTACGCTACACCACCACCGCTTGCTGCATCACCAAAGGAGACCTGAAGTTAACGAGGTAAGTCCAAGTGCAGTGAGTGTGACGTCAGAACCGGCGGGAGAAGTGTTAGCGTCCGCGATCAACAGCGTTATCAATGATGGAAGAAACAAACGACGTGCCTATCTGAAGGTGGCCCCGGTCGCTATAACCGGACCGAGGGGCAGTCGTCACACCTACGCACTATTGGACGAAGGCAGCACCGTGACCATTATTGATGCGCAACTGGCCGAGCAACTGGGACTTAGCGGACCATGGGACCCCATGAAGATGCAGGGAGTCAACGGTGAAGAATCATCGCACGACTACAGCATGCGAGTGTCCGCCAGGATAAGAGGCTCATATGAAACAGAAGAACACACACTGAGGGACGCTCGCACAATAAAGAACATGAGCTTCTTCAGCCAGACTGTTCATCGGAGCGATGTGCAGGGCTGTGCACATCTGCAGGAGATAGAAAATGTACTCATCTACGAAAGGGCTACACCGAAGATACTAATCGGCCAAGATAATTGGGAGCTGATTATTTCAAATGAAGTACGTAAAGGCCCGCGTCACCAACCGGTCGCCTCTCGTACGCAGCTGGGTTGGGTGCTGCACGGCTGCCGCACCTCAACCACATCGTGTTCTGCTCACACTTGAGTATGATGGAAGAAGACTACGACCCGCTTGAAGAAATTATGAAAAAATATTTCGCGTTGGAATCACTGGGAATCGAACCCAGAACGCAGGTTAGCGATCCACAACAACGCGCCTTGGAAATTTTGGAAAAGAAAACTCGTCGTTTGGAAAATGGACAATTTGAAACGGGACTTTTATGGAAAGATGAAAGTTCACCTATGCCAAATAATTATGAAAATGCATTGAAGAGCCTTCAGAACTTAGAAAAAAAATTGGATCGCGATGAAGAGCTTAAAGCGAAGTATGAAGAGCGAATTGGAAATTTAATGTTGTCAGGCTACGCCGAGCGCGCCTCCACTCCCCCCACCAGCGGGAGGACGTGGTATCTTCCCCACTTCGCCGTCGTGAATCCAGACAAAGAGAAAATAAGGGTGGTCCACGACGCAGCCGCCAAGTATCATGGCAGAAGTCTGAACGATATGTTGCTGCCTGGACCCGACCTTCTTCGATCACTACCGGGAGTCATCATGAAGTACCGGCAGTATCCAGTGGCAGTGTCTGCCGACATAAAGGAAATGTTCATGCAAGTGAAGATCATAGAAGCCGACAGGCATGCATTACACTTTCTGTGGCGTGGCAACCGCCGCGATAGCGAGCCTCCAGAGGAATATAGAATGACGTCGCTCATCTTTGGTGCAACGTCTTCGCCTTGCGTAGCCTTGTACGTGAAAAACAGGAACGCAAAGGAATTTGAAAATGAAGACAGAGAAGCGGCGAGGGCGATAGTGGTCAATCATTACATGGACGACTATCTGCAAAGCCTTCAAACAGTTGAAGAAGCCAGGAAAATGACAGCTGCCGTTGACAACATACAGCGGCGAGCGGGTTTTCAACTCCGAGGGTGGACCTCCAATTATAAGGAGGCGATTTCAAGCTTCGCGCCATCCGGTCAAACCACCGTTGAAATCGGCGGGAGCGAAATAGAAAAAACATTGGGTCTGATGTGGCACGTGAGAGAAGACACGCTTGGCTTTCGTGTCAATCAGAGAAGAGTTCCGGCGGAAGTATTGGAGGGGAGTCGAATGCCGACGAAGAGAGAAGCACTGGGACTCATTATGTCGATATTCGACCCCCTGGGGTTCATTTCCCCCCTCACCACACCGGCGAAACGCATCATGCAAGATACATGGAAATACAAAACAACATGGGACGAAGTCATCCCGGAGGAACTGCAAGACAAATGGAAAAATTGGCTGAGAGACTTGATATCTCTACCTGACTTACGTATTCCACGCTGCTACGAATATTCACCGGCAGCGATCAGGGAGTTGCACACATTCGTCGATGCTAGTGAAGAGGCATACGCTGCGGTTGTGTACATACGCACGACACGGGCGGACGGCCGGGTCAACGTCATGATAGCGGCAGCTAAAAGTCGCGTGACACCAACGAAACCAGTTTCCATTCCGCGACTCGAACTCCAAGCAGCCGTCCTGGGAGCCCGCCTGAGCAAGTCCGTGCAAGAGGGACACGACTGGGAATTACACCGTCACACATACTGGAGCGACTCACGCACTACGCTAGCATGGATTCGAGCGGAACCGCGAACTTACAAAACGTTCGTGGCCCATCGCCTCGCCGAAATAGAAGACCTCACTAAGAAGAATGAATGGCGATGGTTACCCTCGGCGCAGAACGTTGCAGACGACGCAACGCGTAAAACACCAAGTGACTTCAACCCACAACACAGGTGGTTTACGGGCCCCAAGTTCCTGTATCTTGACATAGAAAAATGGCCGCAAGAAACGAAGACCGAGGTGCCAACCACCGGAGAAGAAAAGTGCGCGACATTAACTGAAGACAATGACGTCATCGTCATCGACTTCAAACGTTTCTCACGTTGGACTACCATAGTGAGAACGATGGGACGCGTACTTCAATTTATCAGACTGTGCAAACGACCCACGAACACGGTGGCAGCCGCGCGCCGTAAAAGAACAAAGAAAAATCCTACTCCAGACGAAGAGTGGAAGAAAAACGTAAAGAAGAAGAACAAAGAAAAATCGAAGTGTCCGAAAGAAAAAAACGTTGAAAGAAAATTCAAGAAAATCAACGGGAAAATGTTAATGTTGTCTGAGCGTAAACTCATTGCGCTCGCACAACGCGAGTCATAACAAGGGAGAGCTCGCCGGTTTAACTATGGAAACCGACGAACATAACATATTGCGACTGCGAGGAAGAGTCGACGAGGCGCAAGAAATAAGCTACGAGATGGCCAATCCTGCCATCTTAGACGGGAAACATAAATACACAAAGTTGTACATACAACATGTACACGAGAAACTACACCATGGTGGCATCGAGATGGTGGTCAACGAGCTACGACAGCGGCTGTGGATTATGAAGATACGGCCCTCAGTCAAAGCAGTGTTGAGGAACTGCCTCCAATGCCGACTGAGGAGGGCCCAGCCAGCGAGTCCATCGACGGGGAGCCTGCCTGCAGCTCGCCTGGCGCATCACTCGCGCCCCTTCACCTTCACGGGCGTAGACTATTTTGGCCCACTGGAGGTGACCGTGGGCCGTCACCGGGAGAAGAGATATGTGGCGTTATTCACATGTATGACGTCACGGGCACTACACCTCGAGTACGTCGCGTCGCTGAGTGCTGACTCAGCCATCAACGCGCTGCGCCGCTTCATAGCGCGGCGCGGCGTCCCCACCGAACTCTGGAGCGACAACGCTACGTGTTTCCGCTCGGCCGACCGCGAACTCGCGGAGGCTGAGCGCGCCGTCGAAGAGGAAGCGTCGCGCCGGCAGACCGCCTGGCGGTTCTTACCGCCGGCGGCACCCTTCATGGCCGGCGCCTGGGAGCGCATGGTGCGCACCGTCAAAGAGGCGTTGCGCGTCACCCTGCGCGAGCAGCGCCCGAGCGATGAGACGCTCGCCACACTGCTCGTCGAAGTCGAAGCCACCGTGAACTCGCGGCCGCTCACTCATGTGGCCGTGGGTCCCGACGAGCTCCCAGCCATCACGCCGAACCTGCTACTCCTGGGGCCGAACTGCCACATGCCGGCCCCCGGGAACTTCGAGGCCAGCGACGTGACTGCGCGCGCGCACTGGAGACGCGCGCAGTACCTCGCCGATGTCTTCTGGCGACGGTGGGTGCGGGAGTACCTGCCGCTACTACAATACCGGCGGGAGCCCTACGCAAGTGGTGACAACCCTAAGGTAGGCGATTTGGTTATTATTTGCGACCCAAATCTGCCCCGCAACACATGGCCCCGAGGACGAGTGACTGCAGTGCATCCCGGCAGAGACGGCGAGGTCCAAGTCCTGGACGTGACGACGGCCAGCGGACGAGTGCTGAGGCGGCCTACCAAGAGAGTCGTCGTGCTGCCCATAGGAGAATCGCGAGACGCGACGGCGGGAGAATGTTGACGACGACGGACACAATGTATGAAACTCACCGACCCGTCTAAACAGGCGATAAGAACATAGGTATAATTGGCTAAGCCTCATAGATCATGTAGACGCGACCGTTAGGCGCAGGAAAGAGACGGGTCGGACTGAGATAGATATAGTTTTATATTTTAACCGTTATTAATTTGAAATTAAATAAATAAATTATAAGAATTAAATATATAAAATGTAATAAGCCTTAACTCACTAGGGAATAAATGTTGTAGCGTTTTGCCTTTTATTGAAAGTAGGACCCCTATTAGATCCTGGTAAATGAGACCGGGCTACGGGCGTGCAGAACGCCGCCTGGAGCCCGGGACTCAGCATGAAAAGGGAATCGGGTTACAGGCGTGCAGAACGCCGCCTGGAACCCGGGACCCAAAAGGGTAGCGGAAACCGGGCTACGGGACTGCAGAACGCAACCGGAGCCCGGGATCCGTGAGTTATGCCTGCACTACTGCCTACTCCGAACGCGAGTAGGCCATAATGATAGTGCAGGCAGAGGTCTAATGAAGCGGGGGGCGAGGTAAATGCCCATTACGACGTCCCGCTAACAAAAACCATGGGTCACAACTGTGTAAGGACCCGCGGAGTAGACTAAGATCTAGGGTGTACCAAAATGTATGATAGTGATAAGTTAAGATAAGACTTAATATATGTAAATTTAAGGAAATAAAGTAAAGGGGGTGTTACGACGAAGCGAGGGGTCGGCGGAGGCAGCGTCTATAAATATGGGACGCCTTCAAGGCGCATTTTGTAGTTCGTGACAAGCAGTAGCTCGCAGTAGTTCGTTAAGTTTAGTTCGTAGTTCGTAAGAAGAAGCTCCCTCCCGCCGACGCCAACGAAGTTGAAGCCTCCCGTAGCATCGTTTTCGGTTGTTTTCATTTCGGAAAATCGGTTACCCGAACCAGCGACCAACCCTCTACAGTCCTACAGTCCACTGCAACACCAACACTAACGTTCTGGTGAAATCGTATCGGAATCAGCCAATTTTTATGCAGTATAATGACTATAAACCACTCCCGGGAAGTTTTCGCGGGTTTCCCGGAATATAAACTAACGAAGCATTCGGAAAAGAACGTAAACCATCGTTTTAGTATCAATTGAGTCTGAATCAACTAATTGTTATTATGCAAATAAATAATTTATACTATTCCCGGAAAAAATCCCGCAGGATACTCGGGTCCATATCCATCAAAGTACCGCAGTATTTGAAAAAGAAAGTGCATTGTGTTTTAGTATAAGTTGTATTCAAATCAGCTAATTTATATGCATACTAACCACTAGAAATCACCCTCGAGAAAATTTCCGTGAGATTCCCAGGACACAAAGTATTGCTGTATTTAAAAAATAATGTATCGTGTCTCAAAACGTGTAAGAATAAATAAACTAACTTGTAAGCGTCCTAACAACTTTAACCAGCTCCTGAAAAAATTCGCGGGATCCCCAGGATAAAAAGTATCACAGATTTAATTTCAGAAAATTTGCTATCAATGAGAAAAACATCGCATCGAAAAAAGGAAGCTTTTTTTTTATTCTAGCCTCTTTAAACCGTTTCCGGAAAATTTCCCGTGCGATTCCGGGATAAAAGATAGCGCAGAATTTAAGTCTGAGGATTTGCTCACGATCAACGAAAATCGAATCGCAATCGGCCTAGTAGTTTTTACGTAAATCCCGAACAAACAGACAAACCGACTAACAGACAAGAAATCTATAAAAATTCATCGTATCCCCATCGTTTATACAGTCTATTCCAATTGTGTTTTTTTTTAATAACTTCAATGTAGAGAGACGACATATTTAGAATATTATAATATTATAGACTGTTGCGGACAGAGAGCACTCCCCTGACCCGCCCGCCGGAGCACATCTACACTCCGCGCCCCGCATACCGCCGACGCCCATAGCTGGCGCGATTAGCAATTAGGCGTCGGACGGAATGCGGGATATAGGAGGCTGAAAAAGCCTGAAGGGAACAGCCGCATCTGTACACCGTCGCGCTCGCGCGTACATTTGCACTGAGAGGCTATACATTTCGCGTCGTTTAAAACTGTTCCCGGTCGAGACTCCGTTCGCGTCGAGCTCCCGGGGGCACGCTTTTTCGCCCGCGAGTGTGTTGTGCGTTGACCACCAGCCCTTCTTGGAGAAGGGTACCGGTGGCAACTGTGCTGTGTTCGAGATAGTGACTCATGCAGTGTTTGTGCTGTTAGACTTTTTAAACTGTTCCCTATGGCGGATAAACCGCCAGGGAAGTCTGCGGTCAGCAGCCGCGACCCCAGACTGGTCTACAGACCTATCGAAACCGGAACCACCACTCCCCCCACCGCAGGCGGGACCCCGCTCGTACCCGCTGGAGTTTTATCTCCAGAGAGGGGCGAAAGAGGCCCACGCCAGGTCGGAGGGAAAAGCCGGAGGTCTTCTTCAGAAGAGGAAGAGCAGAAGCCAAGGAAACGGCTTGACACGGCGAGTACGCCGTCGCCGTCCGACCCAGAAGAGGGCGGCGGAGAGGAGATGGCCTCCACTTCCGCCACCTCGGGCTCAGATAGGAGCGACAGCGAGAGCTCATCGACGTCGACGGACACGACACCGTCGCGCTCCACGTCATACGTGGAGCTGGAGAGCCTCGCCAACGCCGGGAAAGCCGCCGCCACCAAACCAGGAAGCAAGGACACCTCAACCGCCGCTGGGAGCAACGGAGCTACAGCAGGTAGGATTAGTCCAAATGTTATGTCTTTCGCCGAAGCAGCGGCGTCGCCGCGCGTGAGTCCGACTCCGCGGCCACGCACGAGTCCGCGGCCTAGCACGAGCCGGACTCAGACAGGGCCGACGGCGACCTCCACGCCGGAACAGGCCGGCGCTGCGCCGCCGACAAGCGTGGGCCCCACAAAGCCCAAAGGGTATCCACCGATTACGGTGGATGTTATGCCCAATTGGACCAAGCATTTTAACATTCTATACAGTAAACTAGGACATGCTCCCAGCGCGCGCCCATTTGAGAAAGGGGTGCGCTTTATGCCGGCCAGCCCTGAGGAATTCAGGGTGGTCCAAAAATACCTCGTTGAGGCCACACAGGCAGACCCACAAATTCAGTGGTTCTGCTACAGTGTGGACTCCGAGAAGCCCACCAAAGTGGCCATCAAGGGCCTACCTCCGGATACAGATCCGGAGGAAATCAAAATGGCCCTAGAGGAGTGGGGCCATGAAGTAGTTTATGTTAAACATATCCCAGGCGTGGGAGGCAGACCTGGCTGCCTCTTCCACGCCAACTTAAAACACCAGAGCCAAGAGGCACTCTCCCGGCTATATTCCCACACGGAATTACTATATATGCCGGGAGTAGTTATAGAGGGATGGCGGGGGATCAGCGGGGTGGCACAGTGCCATCGCTGCCAACGCTTCGGCCACTCCTCCAACAACTGCCATAGAGCGCCGAAATGCGTGAGGTGCTTACATCCCTTACCTGTTTATTATAATGCTGAGACTGCCGAGCTAGCTCAGCAGTCCAAGTACACCTTTTAGGTTTAGATTCAATCTTAGTCAGTCTTCGTTCTCCTTTCTTTCAATGCGGTTGCCAAGAGATATTTTATTTAAAGTGTATTTCTTTTAGCTATTAAATAATTTCTTTTTTTAAAAACGTGTTTCTGAATCTCCTTATAACATTTTGGTGGCAGCGGTGGGATCCGAATATTCCGGTAGCCGGCAACCGCATCGTAGACTCGCGTCGGATCCTACAAAGTGAAATCCATAGACGTTGTGGAAAGTGAAATCTCGATCCTGTAAATAAACATCCTGCGAAGAAAGTCATATCCTGTGAAGAAGAAAATCTTTATCCTGTAAAGTAAATAAATATCCTGCAAAGGAAATCATATCCTGTAAAGAAGGAAATCTGTATCCTGTAAAATAAATAAATATCCTGTGAAGAAGAAAATCGTTATCCTGTAAAGTAAATAAGTATCCTGCGAAGAAAATCATATCCTGTAAAATAAATAAACATCCTGTGAAGAAGAAAATCTTTATCCTGTAAAGTAAATAAGTATCCTGCGAAGAAAATCATATCCTGTAAAGAAGGAAATCTGTATCCTGTAAAATAAATAAATATCCTGTGAAGAAGAAGATCGTTATCCTGTAAAGTAAATAAGTATCCTGTGAAGAAAATCATATCCTGTGAAGAAGATCATATCCTATACTTACCATCCTACGGAAGTGTTCCCGACGTATTCGACGTGTTACCTACCGCGTGCATCGGAATGTTCCTGCACCGTCAGCGTGTCTCGCTATTAACGGCCGTCTGCGTCTGCGTGATAACATTGTAAGTCTTTAGTCATTGCTATTCAATTCAGGTTGTTCATAGGGTTGTGCCAAAATAATTAATTCATATTTAATAAGATTTGTTTATTGTGTCGTGTTATTATGGTAAAGGGACATAAATCCGAAGCGGAAAGTAAATTAAGCTTATTTATTCCCGAACCTGATCAAGCCGCCAGTGACACGGACCTAAAATCCCCAACACTTTCTCCACGTGTGACTAGGAAAACAGCCGCATATATCGCAATGTCCGAGTTAGATCTTAACATCCTTTTTAAATTCATTAAACCCTATGATGGCAGACGCGACACTTTAAATTCGTTTATTGTAAATTGCGACAATGCGATAGAACTCGCATCTGAGGCCCAGAAGTCGATCCTATTCAAGTATATATTAAGCCAGCTTAATGGTAAAGCAGAAACCGCATGCTCAATTAAAGAATTCACATCCTGGGAGCAACTCAAGGAATTTTTGAAGACTCAATTTAGTGAGCGTAAACATTATTCTCACCTTTTGACTGAACTCCAAGAAATTAAACAACTTTCTCAAGAGAATGTTAGTCAATACTCTCTTCGTGTAGAAACGCTTTTATCTCAACTGTTAACCGAAATATCCTTGTCAACTTCAAAAGTTAAAGAGCTCCCTGGCCGCACCGCGGCCATGGAAGATTTAACCTTACACCACTTTCTAATGGGACTTCATCCTAGAGTCTCCAACATCGTTAGATGCAGAGCACCCAAAACGCTCAATGAAGCTATAAACCTGGCAGTGTCAGAGGAAAGAATCCAACTGACACTCTATAGACGTCTCCCCTCCGAACAAAAACCTAATCCGAACAGAGCAAGACCGACAAATTTTACTCCCACTTCTCAAAGGCCATTCAATAACCCTTCTTCTTCTTTCAACTATAATACTTCACAGAGATCTCCTAACTACCAGCCACAAGGCTCGTCCAGTTCCTTTTGCAGATACTGCAAAATTCCCGGGCACGATATTTCTTCCTGCAAAAAGCGGGAGTTTAACAACAACAGATATAAATTCTATCAAGATCCTAATAACCAAAGCTCATTCCGGCCCCCTCATCGGACAAACTACCTGGAGCAGAATGAAGAGTCCGGACAAGATGAGGTAGACCAACAACCTTTAAACGAATAGATGTCTTGCCTCGGTGTCGGGCGAGACGGCTCTCCAGTTTCGACACCGTCATTAAAAGGGACCACACGGGTAACCAGCCCCAAATAAGCGCCCTTCCACTTTCGAGGGACCACACGGGTAACCAGCCCCAAATAAGCGCCCTCTCACTCCAAAGGGACCACACGGGTAACCAGCCCCAAATAAGCGCCCTCTCACCCCAAAGGGACCACACGGGTAACCAGCCCCAAATAAGCGCCCTTCCACTTTCGAGGGACCACACGGGTAACCAGCCCCAAATAAGCGCCCTTCCACTTCCGAGGGACCACACGGGTAACCAGCCCCAAATAAGCGCCCTCTCACTCCAAAGGGACCACACGGGTAACCAGCCCCAAATAAGCGCCCTTCCACTTCCGAGGGACCACACGGGTAACCAGCCCCAAATAAGCGCCCTCTCACTCCAAAGGGACCACACGGGTAACCAGCCCCAAATAAGTGCCCATCCAAAACCTGAAATTTATGAAATTATTACTAGTAGGAGGTTCTTACCTTATATAAAAGTCCAGACTCCCGTAAATCCTGAACCCCTAATCTTACTAATCGACTCCGGAGCATCGATCTGTGTACTGAAAAAGAAATGTATTACCAATCCTATCCAGCTCCTTCCCACATGCCTAAAAGTTAAAGGCATCGATTCTAAAAACCTGCTTAACAGTTCAGGCAGTTTCGAACTGCAATTGCAGTTCAACCCAAAGTTAAAATTAGTACATACCTTCTATGTTTTCGATAACATCGATTTCCCCTATGACGGAATCATAGGCACAGACTTATTTATGCGCCATGGTTGCCGCATAAATTATAGTTCCGATAATTTAGAAATAGAAGACGAAACCATTCAACTATCGTTCGACGAACCATCCTATACAATTAATCCAAGAACCGAAACAGTAATAGAATGTTCCGTCAAAAATCCTGAACTTAAAGAAGGTGTAATAGTTGATCAACATATCTCCGACTCTTTACTCATCTCAAATTGCCTTGTTAAAGTGAAAGGAAATAACCGAATAAATCTAACCATACTCAATATATCCGAAAACCCTGTAACTATTAAATCCAATTTATCGCTCACCTTGCATCCTATTGATTACACGGAATCCTATCCTTCTAACTCTTATAATAAGTCAACAAATAATTGCATCGGCAGAATCCGAACATTATTTGAGCTCTTGAAAACATCCCACCTAAACCCTGAAGAAACTGAACACCTTTATGGAATTTGTAGTGAGTATAATGATATTTTCCATCTACCAGATGATATATTAAGTAGTACTGATGCAATTCAACATGAAATTAAAACTTCATCATCTGAACCTATTAATGTAAAATCCTATAGATTCCCGGAAATCCATAAAGAAGAAGTAAAGAAACAAATCGATAAAATGTTAACTGAAAACATAATTAAACCCTCTAGATCTCCCTGGTCGTCTCCTATTTGGATTGTTCCCAAAAAGGCGGACTCGCTAGGACAAAAGAAGTGGAGAATAGTTATTGATTACCGCAAACTCAATGACATTACCATCGGGGAAAATTATCCTATTCCCCAAATTACTGAAATCCTTGACCAACTTGGTCAAAGTAAATATTTTACCACACTAGACCTAGCGTCTGGTTTTCATCAAGTTAAAATCCACCCAGATGACGCGCCCAAGACAGCGTTCAGTGTCCCACAAGGACATTTCGAATTCAATAGGATGCCATTCGGTTTGAAGAATGCGCCTGCCACGTTCCAGAGACTTATGAACACAGTCCTATCCGGCCTGCAAGGCATCCATTGTTTTGTCTATTTAGACGATATTGTTATCTACTCACATAATCTTACCTCTCATATGGAGAAAATATCCTTCGTTTTCGAAAGATTACGAAATTTCCGCCTCAGACTACAACCCGAGAAGTGTGAATTTCTACGCAAAGAAGTAGCTTATCTCGGACACATAATCACTGATGACGGCGTTAAGCCAAATCCTGAAAAGATAAAAACAGTAGTTGAATTCCCTGTCCCCAAATGTCCGAAAGACATCAAGTCCTTTTTAGGTTTAGCCTCATATTATCGTCGCTTTATTCCAGAATTCTCTCGATTCGCGAAATCTCTAACTACACTCCTCAAAAAGGATGTCCCGTTTGTGTGGACCAACGCCCAACAACTAGCTTTTGAACAATTAAAACAAAAGCTGGTGACAGCCCCAGTCCTGATATATCCTGATTTCACAAAGCCTTTTATCATGACGTGTGATGCATCCAGCTATGCAATCTCCGCAATCTTATCCCAGGGCGAAATCGGTAAAGATAGGCCAATCGCCTACGCTTCCAGAACACTCAACAAAGCCGAGTGCAATTATGATGTAACAGAGAAAGAGTGCCTAGCCATTGTCTTCGGTACAAAAGTATTTCGCCCATACATCTTTGGTCGCCGATTTAAAATACTCACCGATCATAAACCTCTTAATTGGTTATTTAATTGTAAAGATCCAGGTTCCAGACTGATCCGCTGGCGCCTGAAATTAGAAGAATTTGATTACGAAATACAATATAAGAAAGGGAAACTTAATACTAATGCTGACGCCCTTTCACGATACCCTTTACATCCTATTCAAGGAGAGATACCTCCTGCAAATAATACCTCTCCTCCCGAAAACCCACTTCCTCAGAATAATCCTTCTGATTCGAATGCTCCTAATGAATTGCTCCCCAACGAAACTGCGCTAGAGAATCCTAGTGTCCAAATTAATCCTGAACCATTCGACTTCCCTGGATTATCTGACTTACCAGAGTTATTTGACTTACCTGACTTATCAGACTTACCTGATCTACCCGACTTCGTAGTCCCAGAAGAAACACCTGCAAATAATCCTAATGTAGTAACAAACCCCGAAATACCTGACTTACCTGAAATACCTTACTTACCTGATGATTTTGTCATCCCTGAAGTCGAAGACACTCCTGCCAATCTTGATACCCCAGCACCATCATCTCCCGAAGAAGTTCCTAGTAACGACGAAACATATAGTAAATTCCTGAAACAAATAAACAATAAGTCACTAGTTTTGAATACAAAAATCGAAGAACATAATGAAAACCTTTTAAAAACAAAAATTAAACACATAGTCGTACCTACCTCTATTGATTTAGATGAATCAAATCAGTATGTAGAGGAAATTATCAGTAATCTTCCAGACTCTGAAGAACTTATCGCGAAGGAAAGAACCTTATATTCATTTATTAAATCGGGAAAAGATAATGTAACTTATTATTTACTCTTCGTAAAAGTTTATTATTATGATAATAACAGCTATGAAGACATATTTAAAAGTATCAATAATTTAAAGTTTGAATTACTAAAATGTAACATTATTGAATTTAGTATCACAGATTTCCGAAATCCTTTTGATAAACATTCCTTCACTAAAATATATAACATGTTTATGTATCTATTTCACAATACTAATATAAAAATCCATATTTATAAAAACACTGTGATTTATCCTACCATGACAGAAATTGCAAAAATCCTTAAAGAAAATCATGATATTCCCATTTCCGGTCACTTAGGAGCCAACCGAATGCTCAGCAGAATACAAGAAAGATACTACTGGCGAAGCATGCGTAGTGACGTTGAAGACTATGTTCGTAAATGCCAGTTATGTCAAGAAAACAAAGCCCTTCGTAGAATTAACCGGGCTCCTATGCAGATCACGTCAACATCCACACAACCTTTTGAAAGAGTCTCATTAGACATCGTAGGGCCACTCCCAGAATCCGGACCTGCAAAATTAAGGTTCATATTAACCATTCAAGATGACCTTACAAAGTTTTCTTCTGCATACCCAATACGATGTACTACTGCCGAAGAAACAAGCGACTGCCTGCTCCACTACATATCTACCTTTGGTATTCCTAAGTTTATCCTCACGGATCAGGGAACAAATTTCACTTCGGATTTGTTCAAAAAAACCTGTGAATTTCTTAAAATAAAGAATCTATGGAGTACCCCATACCATCCTCAAACTCAAGGTGCCTTAGAGCGAAGCCACTCGACTCTTAAGGAATACCTGAAATCGTATGTCAACGAAGAGCAAACCGATTGGCCACGTTATGTTTATACGGCTATGCTAGCCTACAATACTGCTGTTCATTCTACAACTCATTTTACACCATATGAGTTGGTATTTGGTTGCAAACCATCCATCCCCAATTCCATTTACAATGAATCCTCAGGAGCAACATACCCTGATTATGTCCGAATGCTACAAAATAGACTAAGATATTCTCGAGAGAAAGCCTTGGAGTTCATTAGAAGAACTAAAGAGATTTCCAAAAACTACTACGACAATCACACTCGCCCAGTTAAATATAAAGCCGGCGACTACGTATATTTAAAAAACCATCTTAGGCTACGTAAGGCACTTTCACCTATCTGGAAAGGACCTTACAAAATAATCAGAATAAATGGAAATAATACACTTACTTTACTCATCAATCGGCGCCATGTCACACACCACTTTGATCAGGTGAAACCCGCTGATGTCCGAGGGATCCTGTAACAGAACCACTAATACATTAGAATTAAGAATAAATTAAGTGCCTAAAATAGAAAATAAGATTAATTACTTCCGTATATTTATAGTTAATATTTGTAACTACGTTTAGTTTAATTAAGATATATATAAGATACTTACCTAGTTATAATTATTAATTCACAGTTCAGCTCAAGCTCAAACCGCCGATTTCGTCAAACCACTAACTTCAGCATCTGGAATTTATTATGACTATCTAGGAAAACTTAGAATTAACAATGTTCAATTAAAAATCGTAATACCAGTAGACATCTCACACTTTGAACCTCACACAGAAAATATCGAAATTGCCCTAAAAACTACTAGAGAGTTATGTAGTCAGACCCGAATTTTCGAAGTTGATTTGGAATGTCGTAATATGCTAGAACCTTTGACAGCACGATATTCAGATCTGAAAAGAGACCTCTCATCTATCTCCCATTTAACTGATAACCGAGTCAAACGTAGTGCTTGGATAGGTGGTGTTGGAAGTATAATGAAACACATATTTGGTACCTTGGACGAAGATGACGCTCTTAAATACGATGAGGCAATAGCATCATTACAAAATAATGAAAAACAAATAATTACATTAATGAAAGAAAACATTTTAGTTACTACATCTATAATAACACAATACAACGATACTCTAAACAAGATAAAGAGTAACGAAGAGCATTTGAGCGAAACTATCGACAAACTCTCTTTAAATATTAAGACTATTACTGAAACAACAAATGGATTACAAATACTTACCAACATTAACGAGCTCCTAAACACACTCGAAGCATCAATACTTACTTTGTCATTCCAAATGGAAGACATAATTAACGCCATATTATTTAGTAGCCGAAACATCTTACATCCTGCTATTATCACACCCAATCAACTCTACCGAGAGCTTGCCGATAGTTACCGTCATCTACATAATGACCTCGAACTGCCTGTAGACTTAAATATAAATAACATGCATGTTATTTTAAGCATTTCAAAATTAATATCCTACTGTTATAATAATAAGATCATATTTGTATTACAAATACCACTAGTTAATATAAGAGAATATATTTTATTCCATAATATTGGATTACCCATACCGCACAACCCTAGGCAACCGAACTCATTCAGTCTTATCATTCCCGGTACTAAATACATAGCGACGACTATAGACAACACACATTACTGCAGTTTCGACAACCTTGAAAGCTGTATTACGGTGAGGCCCGACTACTACATTTGCGATATACAAAATGTGTACTCTACAGATGCGAGACCTACTTGCGAAAGTGAACTTTTGGCAAAAGTAGTAAATGAAAAACCGGTACAATGTGAAACGAAATTTATAGTAGGGGAATTAGATATCTGGAAGTCTATAAACAATAATAAGTGGATTTATGTACAATCACAACTTAACAAAATTTCTATTGATTGTTTAAATTCAAAATTATATGAAACAACTATTATCGGAACAGGTATCATCAACATACCCGAAGACTGTATCGGTTATTGTAAAAGTACCACACTCATACCTAAGTATAAAATACTAAATATAACTTCCCCCATAAATCATTTCCCTAATTTTAACCTTATCAACGATACCTGTTGCAATAAAAATAAATTAAGCAGTATAATGAATAATGTACAGCCGATAAAACTACAGAATATAGAGTTAGATGACTTTAACATGAAAGGTAAAGAGACTTTAAAATCAATATTAAAAGATGTAAATTCAATAGAAAGCCCCCATATAATCAGGTACGGAGTACATTATTCCAGCATAACTGTTATTATGTTCATTTTAATGTTACTTTTGTGTAGTATCACTATATATAAATACTACTGTAAATCTGGCGGCAACCGACCCGCGTTAAATATTACATTCGGCAGATCTAAGACCTCCCCTCAACTTGGCGAAACTGAAGACCCGCCTATTAATGGAAACAACTTAGAAATGAGCTGTCTTGATGCTCCCATAAGAACTAGGATTTAATCATATTAGAGACTTTGTTTTAAACACTACCCCAAAGTCTCATCTAAAGGGGGAGGTGTTACATCCCTTACCTGTTTATTATAATGCTGAGACTGCCGAGCTAGCTCAGCAGTCCAAGTACACCTTTTAGGTTTAGATTCAATCTTAGTCAGTCTTCGTTCTCCTTTCTTTCAATGCGGTTGCCAAGAGATATTTTATTTAAAGTGTATTTCTTTTAGCTATTAAATAATTTCTTTTTTTAAAAACGTGTTTCTGAATCTCGTTATAACAAGGCGGGGCCGCGATCGAGCCACGCCCAAACGCCCGCCCCACGCGCAAACTGCGCGCACTGCGGGCAAAAAATGCCACCGAGTACACCGGCGTTTGTACTCCGACAACCCGCCCAGGTCGCGCCGGAGTCGGATGGTCAACAACCTGGAAGGAGCACCAGGAGACAACAGAGGTCGGAGTTGGCTGCCAGGCCGGTTGCACCAGCGCAACCGAAACAGCAGCCATCGGAACTGCAACCATTGCCGCAAAGGCAGCCGCGCAGCAGGACGAGGCGTACCGCCACTCCCGCTGCACCAACCACTACAACAGCAGGAGGGATCGACGCCAGGGACCCGCTGCAGATCATTCTCCAACGTCTGGACCGTATGGAGAAGTTCTGCGGGGCCCTGACGGAACTGATCTCCACAATCGCCGCCGGGGGAGATCTCAAGGTGGCGGCGATTCGCATCCTGCCCCGAGTGACAGCTAATCCATAATGGATAGTGCAAACTCGGGGCAGTTGCGACTGCTGTATTGGAACCCCGGAGGAGTGGCGGGTAATGAGGCCCAGCTGCGCACTCTCGCCCAGTTGCAGGATATCCATATTATACTCCTGGGCGAGACAAAACTCCGGCCTACTGTCACATTCAAGATGCCAAACTACATCGTGTACAGGCGTGATGAAGTTTCGCCCCAGGGCCGAGCGTATAGGGGCACGGCGGTCCTAGTGAGGCGAGACATCGTACACGATGAGTTGCCGCATCCCGACTTCCAGGAGCTCCGCGCCATCGGGGTACTCATAAAGGCCGCGGGTAGGGAGGCGAAGATTTTCGCCGGCTACAGACCGCCAGGCCCCCGATGGCACCGCACTGATTTAGAAAATATATTTTGTGGAACGGCCCCCACAGTGTTGATGGCGGATTTGAACGCGAAACATCACGCGTGGGGGTCAAGGGTCATTAACCCGACGGGCGGGAGGCTGATGCAGGACGCCGAACACATCGGCCTCACGGTGCTCGGACCGGGTGCACCTACCCATATCCCAAACAACACTCGCTACAGTGCGGATGTGTTGGACATCGTAGTACACCAAAATATAAGCTGCCCAATCCACGCGGAGGTGCTGTACGACCTAGATACGCAGCACCTCCCAATACTTGTCACGCTTGCATTGGCGGCGGTGGCAGTGCCGCCGAGAGAGCAGCGTGCAAGAATAGATTGGGCAGCATACACGAAAAGTATGGAGCAGACCATCCCCCTAGGAGGCCTCTCCGCTCCAGAGGAGGTCGAGCGAGCCACCAGGCTCATCATGGAGCGGATGGAGGCTGCTAGAGAGGCCGCAACTACGATGTTCACACCGCGGAGCAGACGTCCAGAGCTCCCAGCCCGGCTCAGCCAGGACATCAGCCACAAGCGCGCACTCCGGCGCTTGTGGGCCAGAACCAGATGTCCGGTGCTCAAGGCTAGGCTGAACGCCTTAACAGCCCAGGTCTCGGAGGCCGTGAAGACATGGCGAGGCGAGATCTGGGAGAGTGTCATCGACCGGGTGTCTGAACACGCCACGGACTTGCACTCGTTAAACCGAGCTCTACAAAGGACGCCAATACCCACGTACCCACTGCTGGATGCCCAGGGTCAGAGGCGGTTTGCGCCAATGGATCGTGCTGAGATTCTCGCCGACCATTTGGAGACGCAATTCCAGCCACACCCAGTCCCAGCAGGGGTATCGGATGAAATAAGGGAACACCACCAGTGCGTCGAGAGGGAGGCTACCGAGTTCCTGTCGCGCCCACACGAGCCGCTCGGCAGGGAGGCGTTCATCTCCCCGGCCGAAGTCCGAAAGGCGGCGCTACGTCTCCCCAGGCGGAAAGCGCCGGGTTGCGACGGGACACCCACGGAAGCCCTGAGATTCCTGCCTAGAAGAGGCTTCGCGGCGCTCGCGCGCCTTTTCAACGGAATTCTCAGGACCAGCCACTTCCCCGACGCCTGGAAGACAGGCAAGGTCGTTATGCTCCCGAAACCGGGCAAGGATCGGCGCCTGCCCGCGAGTTACCGGCCGGTAACACTACAGCCACACCTGGCCAAACTGTTTGAGCATTTGCTGCTGCGGCGCCTGGTTCCACATATCGAACCACGCGCGGAGCAATTCGGATTCCGCAGCAGCCACTCGACCACGCTCCAGTTGGTGCGCGTGCTACACCACCTTGCCACAGCCCTGAACGGAGGCCGAGACTCCGTCGCCGTGTTCCTCGACGTCGAGAAGGCCTTCGACAGGGTGTGGCATAAAGGACTCATTTATAAATTAATACAAACAACTACACCGCACGCTATAGTCAAACTAATAGCGTCATTTTTACACGGCCGGGACTTTTATGTTTCGGTAGAGCAAACGATCACATCGCAAAAGCGTACAATTTCTGCCGGTGTTCCCCAAGGCAGCTGTCTGTCGCCAGCATTATATGGTCTGTACACAGACGACATCCCGACCCTAGAGGGCTCGTTACGACCCGGGGAATCGGATATAATGCTGGCGTTGTACGCAGACGACAGCGCCTATATCGCGACCTCTATGAATGCCGATCACGCAGCTCGCCGAATGCAGCGCATGCTTGACAAGATACCGGCGTGGTTGGACAGGTGGCGCATGGCGGTCAACGTGGGGAAGACTGCCGCGCTACCAGTCACACGCCGACGGATCATGCCGAAGCAGCTCCAGCTTCGAGGCCAGGAGATCGAGTGGCAGACCTCGGTCCAATACCTCGGGGCACACATCGACAGGTCGTTGAGCATGCGGCTCCAAGTGGAGAAGGCCGTGAACAACACACGAGCCGCCAGAGCCCTGCTCCGACCTGTCCTCTCGTCCAGCCTGCCTCTGAGGACGAAGATCGGGGTCTACAAGACCTATCTCCGCTCGAGGCTCACATATGCAGCTCCGGCATGGTATGCGCTGTGCTCGGCCTCCAATAAGAAGCTGCTACAGAAGCAGCAAAACATCACCTTGCGGATGTGCACGGACGCGGGTCGATACGTCAGGAATGACGTCATCGCTCGCGACACGGGCGTCCCGTCGGTGGAGGAGTTCGTGGTGATGTCGGCGCGTCGTATGTTCGACCGCGCCGACAACTGCCGCCATACCCACCTGAACGGGATCGCCCCGCTACATGCGCGACCCCCAGAAGGCGGAAAGAAAACCTGGCTATCGACCCCACGTGACCTCATTCGCCGGGATTAGGGTGATGTAAGAGGTCGCGATTTATGCCCCTAACGCCACAGATAGGCCACCAGACGCCAATGATGGCCAACCGAAGCCCGGGAAGGCCATCGGAAGCCAAGACTGGCCAACCTACGCCGCTGACGTAGCCCACGTAAAGCCGCGGATTGGCCCACGCGAGCCGCCGACACCACGGCGGCTCCCCTATATAGATACCGGAGGGTAGTTGCCCTCCGAGCTGCAGCCGGGGTAAAGAGCCCCCAGCTCGAAGCCCCCTCACCAACACGTCGATGCAACAATCGGCGAGATGAAGGAAAGTCTGTCTGTCTGAAGGGAACACTACATCAAGAACAACTTTGAATTCAGCCACTCAGCTATTCATATATTGTACTCAACTCTCTTGCATACTTTGTTCTACTCTTTAAATGTACATTTATAACTTAATAATATTCATACAATCCATTATTACGTCGAATTTTCATTTACAAACCCGAGGTGCAAGTGCCACCAATATAGACTATCGTCTGCCCGCGAAACTTCCTTCGCGTTTCCATGATGATGATACATTTGATAGTGAAGTATGTTTGAACACTTCTTTATGGTGGTTAAAGAAGCGTTCAAACTTACTCTAACTCTCTATGAATAAGACAGTTAGTATTTAGTAAAAACGAAAACTCAAAGCTGAAAAACAGTGTCATCAAGTATTAAAGAATGTAAACAAAAGTATGAAAAACCTGATTTAATTAAGAGAACTGAAATATCTGGTTAGAAACAGGAACTTGAGACTATTTATAAAATTTGTAGGTTAATAATATATCTTTAGTTAACTGGGCTCGCGTAATATCTTTGTTCCACCTGAAATAATATTATAGTTAGGTACTATGGCCAAATGCGTCTTAGTTATAAAGTTAAAATGAACGCCGTTAATAATTGGCTACATTAGACTATATATGTCATCGTTAAATTGTACAAACCGTTAGATTATAATCTACCTCGAGAGATATTGAAATATTGTGAACCGGAACAAACTGCTTACAATTTAACGCATTATTTCGCGATAGATTATAATCTATCGACGTGAAATCGTTCTGTGTCCATAGAGTTAGTAATAAAACATAGGTGGGTCAGTCAAAAATACTAAAGATTCGATCTCTGCCCTTATGGGTTAGAAGTTTTAACAATGTTTGTAAGTAGTCAATAAATGATACTTGATTGGAAAAAAAAAACTGGCGTTTCCTTCCAATCCCAGTGTTTATCCTCGATTAAACGTAATATATATTATTATGCACATATCATCCTCTTCGTCAATCACACTGATGTGATCAGGAGTTTTTTTTTGAAGTTTCAAACGCCTTCAGAATTGATTTTATTAATTTCAGATTAGATAAGAAAGGTGCTTTTCATTCAATGCAAATTTAGCAATAAGTAATTCAATTTGAAATACATAATATAACTGTTTTGCATTCCAACAAAACAGGTATTATGTGTTGACTGAGACACACAGTGTTGTTAGAAGAAAGCATGTAATAATTTGCCACTATTTAATATCTATAGTATAAAAATGGCAATGGCATGTCAAAGAGGCAAGTGAGGTGTGTAAGAATAAGCCTAAATGGCACTCTGTTGTTCGTGCCTACCCCGCGAGGGAACTGGCGTGAAGTTATGTATGTATGTAGTATAAAAATTCACCAATTTCATCATGATTTTATACCTTTCTCTTTTACTCACCAGCATGACATCTCTTTCCTTGATGTGACAGATTTGAGATAGCTGTTAATTCATATGGTCTTCAGCACACCAGCAAGAAACTTGCTGCAACACTGTGTGTCTCAGTCAACACATAATACCTGTTTTGTTGGAATGCAAAACAGTTATATTATGTGTCTCTGTCGACACACAGTGTTGTTAGAAGACCTATTTGTTATCTGCTGGTGAAAACAGAAGTAATACAATGCATATGATGATTAGAGATTTAAAATATTTCGCAAAGTATATCAGAGTTACTTTAAGAATTTTAATTCGTCTGTGAAGGAAAATAAAAAATGAATACTAATAACCTCACAATTTATCAATTTCCAACAATATTGATTTATATTATTATATGGATAATAGTCTCTCCCTGTCTCCCTAGGTTTGCTGGAAGAAAACTCTCTTTGGAGTTGTTAATCTTGTTTTGGTACATCATCACTCTCTGTAGTTTTATATGTAACTACTTTGTGTACAGTAAAGAAAGAAAAAATAATAATCCTCCTATCTGAAATCAATTATTATTTTAAAGAAAATGTTGATTAGATGATAAGATCTCAAGGTTCCTTGGTAAAGAACTTATCTTATGAATCTTCCATTAAAAATGGAAAACCTAAAGGTAAACATAACTAAACAGCCTTAATAACAACTAAAATTAGCTTATAGCTAATCTTGACTAGGTCTGATATCATTAACAGAAATATCTGTATGTTTCAATACTTTAAGATTCTTCTAATATCTCTTGTACTGGTCATTTTATAACTAACATCTTGTATCAACATCTAGCTAATAGATATATATGTAGAGTAGTATTAATCTCCCCCCCCCCCCCCTTTTTATATAGTACTATATTGTATATTTACAAAAAATATTATATACAATGTCTCTGAAAACAGTAATTATGGTTCTTTAAGCAATTTTTATCTTTCAAGATAATTATAGAAATGTATAAACTTGTACTCATTCTCTATCTAGGCTTTTTGACCTTTCAGATACTGTTATAAAATGTTTAATGTGTGTTACAGGACAAAACAATAATTTCGGTGTTTCCGTAACATCCAGCTACACTGCTTATTATCTTATTTATAATCTTGTTACTAAACAAAATTGTGGCTACCAGCCAATTGTTTTGATTGTCTAGGGATGCCCTGGTGTCAACAGATCATAGATTCTACAGCCTGAGGCAAGTAATAGTAGTGACTATCCAACTACTAATATGAAATTATATATACTTATACATATAATTTTATTTATTTATTTTAATTTTGTCAAATAGAAATGCTAATATTCCAGACAAATAGCATTTTTAATTTCTGGTTTAACAAGTGAAATGTTCTTAAGTATTTGATGATTATTTTACATCTCTGATAATGTTATTATATGATAGATAGAAAACAGTTTAATTTACACCATTTCAAAAAACTTAAGAACTAGTAATATATGTTAGCTTTTTAAAATTTATTTTTGGCAATGTCTATTGTAGAAATATAGTAATTGTAGCGGTAAGTATTATTAAGTAGGTGTCTGCCAACTACTTTTGATAAGTCTTGCCATTTGTGATTCAGTAAGAGACTTGATCATTGAAACTCTCTAACTTTCTAAGCAAAAAGGGGCAATCTGTCTGTCTGTGGAGAACAACTGTCTGTGCTGTCCGTCTACTGAGATCTTCCTCCTGTCTTAATTTTTTTTTTTTTTTTTTTTTTTTTTTTTATTGCAGGAGATCAGCAGACAGGCAAACGGCCCACTTGATGGAAAGCGGTTACCATCGCCTATGGACATTTGCAACAGCAAAGTTGCTACAAATGCGCTGCTGCTCTCTTAAGGGTGACTGGAACCTGGTCACTAATGCCGGAACACAACTCAAGGTTGTTATGGCGACATACTTTAGACCAGGGGTGGTAGCCATCCAGTTGGGCAAATGCCCTACCACCTGGCTGTGGGTTGTTTGGTCGCCTCTTACGACAGGCCGCCCGGCCGCAGGAAATTGTATTCTTTCTCCGTTCCTGCACGGATGATGATGAAATGAGAACTGTTAATAATCTTTGCTTTCAAGTTTGGCTTCCGAAAGCCCTTGGTCTATTCTGGTATTAATAAAAGGAAATTTCCTTTAACCTGGTTCAAGTAAGAAAGTAGTCTATTAGGCTGGGTGGGAAAAATTGCCAAGCCCAGCCGAAAGTCTCATTTCTACCGAATAAATTATAGAAAAATGCGCACACCTATCTGGGGCCACTCATCACATACTTTGATGAAAATAAGTCCATGCCTTGGACGCTCCAAATTTTGAACATAGCCTCCATGGCCTGGAGCAGAAGAAGCCACTTCAGAACTTTAGGACCATTTGACATCTGGCTTCTTGTTCAGTTTAGCTTCCCCGGGAGCTAAGTGGCAGAGAAAGAGAGTTATGCTCCATTGTTCTGTGAGATTCGACAATCTGGTAAGCATCTTTATTTATTTACTTTTTTAGGTCAAGGGATTATGTCCCTTTTCTCACCATGTATTACAATATGCACCTCCTTGAGTCATACACTGACTATTTATTGTTACAAATATAGTATACATCTCTTTCGTCTTTGAACTCCAAGGCATTGATTACAGGCCCACTTTCCAATCAGTGAGTAAATCCTGTTTAGCTGAGCACCTCAACCTGAATTTGGAGTCAAAGAACTGAATACACCTATTTGAGCACTGGTTCTGAGCCCTGCTCTCCTTTGATCAACTTTATTTCAGGTCTTGCTAAACAGTAGGGTTACATATTCCCTCTTGACCTGCTCTGTTTGAATAATTTTAGGAACATTTGCATACAGTGGTTGTGAAGTCAATTTTTTTAAAATGCATAGTATGCAAAATCTCAATTTAGTCATAACCCCTTTAGGAGTAGTAATATGTCTATTCCACATGTTTGAAATCAGAAATGTTATTTTTGTTATGGTTTTTACAACAATTTCACTCTGCCTCGCCTGGTGTCCCAGACAGTTATAACAATAGGAAAACAGACCTTAGACATTGGAGCAAATAATTTGATCACACCTCGGATTTAATGCTCACATGATGGCGATTGTAAGATAGACTTTTTGATAACTTATATGCCATCCTCGTATCCAACATTCTCAGAGTTTCTGCAACCTGAGAATCAAGGACCTTCCATCCTGACTGATTCTAGAGAAACTGGATATGGTGTCTATATGATTTCTGCAATCCAATTTGCTATAATAGCAAATATTTTTGTGCCAAATGTTAAGCCAAAAAGCAAGAGCAATAAAGAGGGGAGTTTCCAGTCTTTAAACATCAATTGAGATACTTTTTATCATCTTACAGAATGTCACAGTCTCATAGCATAGACACTTATGATATTATAAGTTTGTATAAATAAGGTTTAAAATTAGTATACAAATAGAGCACTACTTTGCTGTCTTAAAATTAATCAAACTATCTCTTATGTTATTATAATAGTTAGATGATAAGCTGTTATCTTAACCCCTGCTCTTTTATATGTAATTAATATAATTACTTATTGTAATGTGTAACTAAATGTTTGCTGGAAATCTTGCTATAAACCACTCGGAGGAATGTCTGGATGAGGTTTAGCTATTGATAAGTGAAAATATGCCTGTTGAACGTTTGTTGTCACTAACCAATATGTCTTAACTTTAATAATCTCTTTATTTGTAATATAAAATGTTTTATAATATATTACATATGAATTGAGACCTCTGAGGTCCAAGAGGGCAGAAATCAACATCTGACTTCTATCAAAAAACATCTGAATGCAGCTCTTTGGATGGAGTCTGCTATATTCACTACTTTTAATAGGTGAACTATCTCTTTTCTCATTATGTGTATTGTGTAGTCTAAACAATTTACACTAAGATTTATAGGCTTGACTGTATAATTAGTAAGGCAGTATAATTAGTAGATCACTTGTCATCTAAGACATTAGATGTGTTACTTTTTAACTTAAAGTAGGTACTTGTCTTTAAACTTTAATCACCCTTGTAAGCCACTCAATGATGCTTTAATAAGTTGTACAACATCAGGACAAAAATATAATCTTGACTACAAATAATTTGCAATGTAGTCTCTAATATTTAATTATGGGACATTGGTCCCACTGACTTATTAATCCTGTCAATGAGTACTGTAAAAATTACTAGGCTTTGGTGAAAATCAGTTGTGGTGCCTCCTGTGAGGACTTAATTTACAAGCCCTCGTTTACGAGACCACTGTTCAGGTGGGTTATAGTCACATGGCACATCTATGTACCATGAACAGATCCAAACTTTCTGTAATATAGGTTAGAAGGCTATAACCACCCAAAGTTATCTTTATATCTCAAATAATAAATAAATATGCCGTCTATCTATACGCACCCCAGTGTTTTATCACTGAATTAAAGAAGCTGTTCAAATTCAGCCAGCAGCAGCTGGATTTTTATCCAGCTATAGCCTTTGATCAGAAATTGTCATTGTTCTAGAATATTATAAAAAACAAATTTGTCCACAATGGTTCTGCACCAATAAGTGGTCTTCTTTTACAGTGAAATGACAAATGTTATGTCTTAGTACAACACTATTAGCAAGACAAGTTTGTAATAAATGTTCTTTCAATCATATTAATCAAAAATCTTGTTTAGCTAAAGTAAACAACCGGTTTACTAACCTCGGTGTTTTATTTCCCCTAATGAGATTTTCAGTTAGGTGTTAAAACAAGTTCAATCCTGTTTGAAAACTCGTAATTGTACTTACATCTCATGTTCAGTGGAATAGGGCAAAATACTTCCCCCTTCGTCCGAGCTTAAGAAACGAAGATAATTTATCGTAATTGGTTTCACTCGAAACGCTAGTAATAACAGAAATCACCAAAGGCTTAAAGATTTCAAATGTTTGAATGAATGAATTCCACCTGAACACTTGCTTGTCGTAGTTTGTACCTATTATAACACAATTAAAAGACGAATGGTAAGTGTTATAATGAAGTACTATATTATTTTCTTGACACTGTGTTGTCAACACTTCAAAATTCTATTAATATTGAATAGTTTTAACACTTTGAAATAATTAACAAATTTTGCAATGTTTTACCGGCAAAATTTTACAATGCATATGAATTGACAGCTATCTCAAATCTGTCACATCAAGGAAAAAGATGTCATGCTGGTGAGTAAAAGAGAAAGGTATAAAATCATGATGAAATTGGTGAGTTTTTATACTATAGATATTAAATAGTGGCAAATTATTACATGCTTTCTTCTAATAACACTGTGTGTCGACAGAGACACATAATTCGAAATACAATTTTGGTTTAGTATGAAATCATCTCGATTTGACACTAATCACATTTAGAATAGAGTTCATTATTCTAGAGTGTATCTTTGTTTTGGCGAGGTGGTTGTTAACATAATAATGACGACTTGAATGTACTCATGTATTTGGCGTTGTCGGTGTACTGATGTATTTGGTCAAGACGGCTGATTCGATCTATTAGACGACAATGGTTGCACCGATACTAATGATCACTTTCGATGTTCTTATCTATTTGATCATCTTGGCCACTTCTTTATATAAGACGCTGACTGTACATAGACTTATGTACTTATAAAAAGATGCCAATTTTTTTTTTTTTTGGATCTGGACCCAGCTGAATAGCCGCAGATGGCTTTTTCAGCGATACCGGACTTTGGGGGCTTCACGACTCCGTGGGAGCGGAGGCGTTCAGCCCGGGAGCAGCACGCTCGAGGAGGCACCTCCTGTGAGGTTCGACCTCGGCTCGACCGCTGCGGGGGATTGACTCTATATTGAGAATTAGCCGTTAAAGGCTGAAAGAGCTAAGCCAACAGGCTGAAATGATTGTTTGGGGACCAATTATCGACTCCGCCGGCGGAGCCGATCCTAGTCTATCATTACTACCGCTTCGCAACGTGTTATAGCTGGAGGAGAAGAAGCGGCGGAAGAAACTCTCCAGCAACACGCTTATGCTAATCATGTATGGCTACTTGTATCTGTAGTGAGTGAGTGAGATTGGTGGGGTCTTACCTTTGTGTAAGCGGATCCGAGCCGGGGGCTCTCCGGCGTCTGTTCTGTCTGCGTCTGTTATGCCAGGCTGATGTTCTGAGAATCGGGGGGTTCATGATCGCGAGGAGACGGGTGATTTTATCGGGCTCGTCAATGAGTGCATTGCGAGGGCGACGATTTCTCATGGGAGCGTTCGGTGTGGGTTTATAGTTGACCGTTTCCGTAACCAGAGGATTCGGGTGATGGGGGGCAAGGTCAAAGAATCTGCGCGATAGAGTGACTATATAGTCTTTGATGGAGGGCAGCTCCAGATCGCGGTGCAGGTCGGCGAGCCGCATATAGCGCGGGGCGTCGACTGCAGCACGCATAAAATGATTCTGGATTCTTTGCAGTCTCCAGATGTTTGTATCGCTGGCGTGGCCGAAGACCACACTCGCATAGGTCATGATGGGGCGGATGCAATTTTTGTATAGAGTCACCTTATTTCTAAGGCTCATCTTACTCTTCTTGCATATCAACGGATAGAGTCGGCCTAGGATCCAGTATGCTCTGTTCCCGACCGCTCTGGTGTGCCTGTAGAAGTACAAGCCTCTATCCAGAGTTACACCAAGATATTTCACTTCGTTAACCCAGGGGATAACTCCGTCGTATAGCTTGATGGGCATAAGTTGGTTGGTGGGGCGAGTATTGGGTGAGAGCGAGCGACGAGTGAACATGATGGCTGCACTCTTCTCGGGGTTCACTTCAATCCTCCATCTACGGAACCAGTCGCCTAGTTCCTTGATGGCGGCGTTGAGGTGACTGCAGATTCTGTATCTGCTGGGGTCGCTACTGAATATGGCGGTGTCATCCGCATATAGGGCTAGCTCAGTATGGGGGTGCCGTGGCATGTCGCTAGTGTACAGCGAGAAAAGTAAGGGGCAGAGCGCGGAGCCCTGAGGGACTTCCGCTGAGATGGTATGAGGGGAGGATCTAGTGCCCTCCACTCGGAATTTGAATCTACGGTCTTTGAGGAAGTCCCGTAGAATGAGTACGAGTCGGTCCGGCACACCGAGTTGATACAGCTTGTATATCAGCCCGTTGTGCCAGACCTTATCGAAGGCTTTGGCGACGTCGAAGAATACTGCGCCTGTCGGCCAGAATCTTCGTCCGCCGCGTTGAAAATGGGAGAGGACGTGCTCCGTGATGCGGAGCACTTGTTGTGGACAAGAGTGTCTAGCTCTAAAGCCAAACTGCTCTGGGGGGATAAGATTATTGCTGAAGGCAAAATCTCTCAGTCTTGTGAGAAGGATTCGCTCATACAGTTTACCCAGCGAGCTGAGTAGACTGATGGGGCGGTAACTGGAGGGCTTTGAGGTCGGTTTGCCTGGTTTGCGGATACCAATGACCTCCGCTTCTTTCCAGGTCTTGGGGAATTGGCAATTATTTATGGCAGCATTGAAGATGCTTACCATAATTAAGATGAGTTGGGTGGGGAGGATTTTTAAAAGTGTATGGCTGATTCCATCATTGCCTGGGGCCTTGCGGGGCTTTAGAGCTTTGATGAAATCCTGTACTTCCTCAACCGTAACCGGTTCGAGTGTGGTTTCGGCCGGGAGGGAGGACCGATATTCGACCTCGGCGTCTACCTCCGATAGGTGAGACGGGTCGTTATTGGCAATATTGGGGGAGCATTGGAGCTCGAGACTTTCGGCGAGACATTCCGCCTTTTCGTCGTCATCAAACGCTTCGGTGTTATCGGGTCTCTCGAGGGGTGGCATGCTCGAGAGGGTTTCTGCTTTCAGAGATCTCGCCAGCTGCCAGTAAGCCTGGTGAGTTGGGGAGATCTCCTCCAGCAGTCGGTCCCAACATTGGTTCCTGACCTCCTGGACACGGATTCTGACTTGGCGTTGGAGTGCCCTGTATTGGGCTTTATTTTTTTACAATGTGCGTCCTCCGAAACCAAAATCGAAGTTGATTATGCAGCGTAATTTTGGTGGCATGAACCTGGAAGAGTTACGTAAGGATGCGAGCGAGTTGGACTGGTCTGGAGTTGTCAATGCGACTACTGTCGACGAGAAGGTGCATGTATTTAATGCGAACATATTGCGATTGTACGATTTACATGCGCCCACACGCCAAATTAAGCTCAAACATCTTCCAGCACCTTGGCTCACTGATGAGATTAAATGCCTTATGTCCCAGAAATGTAAGGCTAAGTCTAAATATAAAGGTCGTCCAACTGACACTAACAAAGAAGCTTTTATACAAGCACGCAATCGCTGCAATAGAGCATGTAGGGATGCACAACGCCGTTATATTCACAAGTCAGTAGATAATAACAACCCTAGAAAAGTTTGGAAGTTTCTTAAATCACTGGGAGTCGGTAAAACCACGTCTGTTTCAAATTCTAATAACTTAAATTTAGATCTTCTGAATCAGCATTTTGCTGCCACATCTGATTTCAATTTGACAATTAAGTCAAAAACACTTAATTCGATATTTTCTCTTCCCACTCCACAGTGTTCTCCCTTTTGTTTTAATCAATTTTCGGTTTGTGATGTTGAGAAAGCTATTGGACTCTAAAGTTCCGTACCTTTTTTAATTTGAAGTTTATTAGTTGTATTGGTTTGTGTCTTTTTATTGCGCTGATAACATTGTTCTTTTTTTTATTATTGTATTAAAGTTGACGACATAGACACGGGTGGTGCTTATTGATTAATTTCTTAATCTCTAAGTATTTTATGTTATATGACATTTTTTTATTTTTTATTATTGTTTGCTATTTGTATATTGGTTTATAGATGTATTGGACTTATTATATTACTTATTCTAACTTGTGTAGTGTTGCTGTTATAAAGTGGGTGTGATGTTTGGCGTGTGTGGAGTCTTAGGTGCTAATATTATTATGCTATTCTTAGGATATGTATTTTTTTTTTTTTTTTTTTTGTTTTTTTTTTTTTTTTTTCCTTAAATTGTACATTACAAGTAGTCTTAAAAATAGCTTATTCTAATACATTTTGTTGTTTTTTATTTATTTTTGTGTCAGGGTGGAATTTTTGTTTGTTCGTTGTGTGTTGGTGATTTTGGTGTGCTGTTTGTTTATTGTGTGTCATAGTGTCTTTTGTGACTTGTGTTGTTCTGTGTTATTTGTGTTTTGTTGTTCTGGTGTGTGGGGTGTGTGTTAGGTGAGTTGTGATATTTTGCTATTGATGATTTGGGGTGGGATTTGTAGGGGGATTATAGGGATTGTTCTGCCTCCATTAGATTATTAACGACCGTCTTATCCCTGATGCGGATCGCCATTTTAAGTATGTAATCCCTAATCTCCGCGGTGGTGGCCTTCTGTGCTTTGAGGACGAAGGTTGCAGTGGCGTCCTCTTCGCATACGGATGTATAATAGTAACATTTGTCCGTATGCCGCGAGATTGCCACGACCGCATGTGGAATGCTTCTGTACAGGTCCATTTTTCTGGTTTTGGACCTCACAATGACCACTGTCTCGAATGTTAATCCCTGGGCTTCGTGTATCGTTTGGACTGCAGACCCTTCGCCCTTGCCACAACCTAGTTTTATTAGGTTCTCTTTCTCTGACTGCGTGTGCGTCAGATAGAGAGTATTGGCAAGGTCTGTGGGTATGCTTTCCTGCGAATACGGCTTCAGCTCCAGGGAGCGAGACTGTTTCTTGGACGAGTATATGCCGGAGTATACGTCACTCATGGCATACGCTACGTCCTGTGGGTTTCTGTGTGTACAAAGCTGTTCCCGGGTGATCTTCGCCGATGGAGTAGGGCGGTGATACAGCATAGGGAACAAGTCGTTCCTATCTATAAAAGGCATTTGATTAATGTCACCCATGAGGGTGAGGTAAGCCGCTCCGGCTAGGCGAGTTGCCATGACCACTGAACCAAAGTGGCTCATTAGTGCTTCGTCTACGATGAGACGTTTCGGGCTAAAGGTGGATGTGAGCCCGTTGACTATGAAAGAGGCCATAGTCCGCACTCGGGCCTTGGCATCGTCGCCTAGGATGGGTTGGAGCTTTTCCCGTATTTCTTCTGCGGATTTCTTGGTGGCTGTGATGACCATGTCTTCGCTGGTGTTGAAGCCACGGAGCATCGCTGTTGTTTTACCGCAGCCCGGGACGCCGTTAATCCAGGTGATGTCGGGGACGGTCCATTCGTCGAAGGGTTTGCCTCCGGCAGATTCCTCGGTCAAAGTTTTAGCTTTTTCCAGGATTCTGTCGTCTAGCATTATCCTTGTGGACTTCATCACCACTACCACTGGATCCTCTGGGGGGGTTAGGAAGCGTAGTTTCCCTTCCTCTCCTTTCTTCCTCTCCTCCTCGTCCAAAATGACCAGACCGCCTGTGGCGTTGTAGGCTGCCATGTATTCCCCCGACATCTCCCCCGCTAGCACGGTGGAGGTGGCGTTGTCGTACACGGCTGCCTCTGCGGTCTCAAGTTTGGTTTTAAGCAGTCTGTCGATTCCCAACTTATAGGTGTCCAAGATGGACTGGCCCACCTTTTTGTTGAGGATGATGTTTGCTCTACAGACTGCTAAAAACTCGATGAAGGCGTTTGCCCAATGGTCACTCGGTTTCATTGGAGTGAGTAAGATTGGAGGTTCCACTATCCCCATATCGGCTTTTAATCTTGCCTTTGGTGGTTCCCTCACGGGTGGGGTTAGAGTTTGTTGTTTGGTTATGCTTTTCGATAGGAGAGGATCTCCTACCGTTATGTTTTTTAAAGTTGAGATGCTTATAGCCGATGTTGTTGGCTCATTTAGGGCTGACCTGGTGGCCAGCTCCGTGAAAACTAAGGCAGTTATGTTTGAGATAGGCTTTAAAGGCTTCTGCTTGGCTTCTTGCCATCCTGCCTCAAGTTCCTTTTGGAGACGCTCGGATCCACTTAGGCCGTCCTCTTGTGGTAGTTGACGGCCTCTGTGGTCGATTGGGTTGAGTACGTCAGAGCCAGGCTGGTACGGTTTAAGAAAACTGAGGTTTCCACCCCTGTTTTCGTAAACCACTATCTCGTGATACTCGGAAGCCAGTACGGCTCCCCAGTAGTCACTGACCTGTCCCCTTTCGTAACCGACCACCATGGTATCCAAGCTGATTCTCCTCGGGGTGTGCAGGCTACCGGTACTAGCTCCCCATAGTTCGGTCAGCACTTGCCTGGCTTTTAGAAATTGGCTGATGTTATTGCCTTTGTCGAATAGCAGGATCTCCTTCCCCCTCTCTCTCGCTATTCGACAATCTATGCCGGCTATTTGCGCTTGCGCTAGCGAGTCGTAGTCGCGGCGGCGCATGATGTTTCTGGTAGTGCTGCCCTTTATGAGGCTTGCCAGTCCCGGTGAGATGGTGACGTTTTTACGGCCGTGGGCTTCGCAGAAGGCAATGCCTATCTTTTCTTTATTGGAGTCCATAAATAATGTTACCCCTCTCAGTCGTATGCCCGGTGTTCCCTCCTCACCATGGTATTGCAGATTTAGTCTGCGCAACGCCGGTGGGGGTGGTGGGGTAGATGATTGTGACTGAGGGGGGTCTTCTTGTGTGTGTGTGGTCTCTGTTATGACTTGTTTATGTAATGTGCTATTTCTGTTGAAGACTATAGCCATAAGGTGGTCGAAAAACGCCAATAGGTGTGGTCTTGCCTCGGTGTTTGCCAGGATGGTGTGCAACGAATCCTTGGTGAGTGGCTCACCAATTTGGGATTCGCAGTCCATTCTCTTTGCCGAGAAACGTGGGCACTCGAGAACAATGTGCCACACCGACTCGTTGACATTGGGGTCACATTCACATTCGGGACTGCTTTTCAGCTTGAACCGATGTAAATATTCCGCCATGGCGCCATGTCCCGTCAAGATCTGTACTTGTAAATGGGTCAGTTTTTCCTTCCTCACCACGCGGTACGCTGTGGCTACGTTAGGGAAGAAGGTTTTAGTCACTGACCCGGTACTGGAGGAGTCATATCTGTCCTGCCATAGGCGGACAGACTCCTCTCTGATCTTTTTCTTGACGTAGGAAATGGGTAGCTCGTCATAGTCGGGGGCATCCTTTCTCTCCAGCGCCGCCTGCTTAGCCAGTTCGTCGGCTCGCTCGTTTCCAGCTGTTCCCGTATGGGCTCTGATCCAGAATAAGCGCACTCTCCTCCCTTCCGCATTGATTTTCTTTATGCCCTCTTGGATTGACTTCGCTAGGGGGTGATATGGTTTTGGGTTAGATAGCAGCTCGAGCGAAGATCTTGAGTCGCTCATGATGTTAATTTCCAACTCGCTGCTATCTTTTGCCATATTCACCGCCCTGAGGAGTGCATAAAGTTCCGACTGGAACACAGTGCAGAAGGGGTGCAGACTGAAGGTGGAGTTACTTGTCTCCTTATCCTGATCCCACCAGGTGAGGGCCGCTCCTACTTTGCCCTCTATTTTGCTGCCGTCCGTATATATATACGGGCCGGCGAGATTGTGGGATTCTATGGTTTCAGAGTCAAGGTTCTCCAGGAGCTCGAACTCAGTTTTTGTGAGTTCTGCAGGGTGAGGTAAGTCGAGGTGATTCACCCTGGTCTCCAGTTTACCTTCTTGTGGTAGAAAGTCTGTTAGTTTGCCTTTCTTGGCTTGATAGAGTAGTGCGGATTCCCGGATTTTGAGGTCCAGCGGTAGGGTCCCTGAGAGGACTGTCACCGAGGTGAGCGATGTCGTTCTGTACGCCTTGCAGATTTTTTGTGCGAAGCATCTTTGGAGTGCTCCCAGACGGTTACGAACCGTTTGGAGCTTTGTCGCCTGATACCACGCACTTGCAGCGTACATTACGATGGGCTCTATGACCGCGACGTATATTGTTCTCACTATTTCTCCGTTGAGGCCCCATGTCACCTTTGCCGCGCACGCCAGCTGCTTGTATATGTTCGCAGACTTTTTACAAACAGCCGCCACATGCGGTATAAAGGAGAGGTTTCGGTCGATGTTTAGGCCAAGGATTTTCATCTCGGAGACTAGACTTAGCCTGTTCCCGGACATGGTTAGGTTTGGTTGGTCGTACTTAAGCTTCTTCGTTAGGAGCATCACGTTGGTTTTGTGAGCTGCGAAGTTTAGCTTGTTTTGACTTCCCCATTCCGTCACCGTGTCCAGGGCCGAATTGATGAAGATTTCCATGGCCTGGACCGTAGTATCGGAGAAGGTGAGAACCACGTCGTCCGCAAATGCTTGACAGTGAACTCCCATGCCAGTAAGTTTGTGCAGTAGTGGGTCCAGGATGATATTCCAAAAAGTTGGTCCACCGATGGATCCTTGGACGCAACCTTTGGTTGTGGACCTCTCACTGACTGCTCTGGCATAGTTGACCAAGATTTTCCGGTCTTGTAGGTAGGAGTTCACCATGTCAAACAAATTTTTCGGACACCTTCTGACGATGAGCTGATGTTTTAGCGCCGGCCACCATGCGTTATCGAAAGCACCCTCTATATCCAAAGAAACCATGATCACGATCCGTTTTGATTCAATTTCAGATCTTACATGGTTTAAGAGGCTACAGAGGGCGTCCTCGGTTCCGCGCTGCGGCATGAAGCCAAACTGTTTGGTGTGGAGCGTGGGGTAAATGTGGTATTGTATGCGCCCCACTAAGAGTTTCTCCACTGTTTTTCCAAGAACAGAGAGTAAGCCTATGGGCCTGTAGGACTTAGGGTGTGTGTAGTCCTCTTTCCCAGGCTTACGCAGGATGATAACGTGAGCGATTTTCCACTGCTTGGGGAAGTAGCTGAGCGACAAGCATTTATTCGCTATCGCTAGGAAGACTCCCCCGTCAGTTTTTATCGCCCGGGCGCATATATCTGACGTTAATCCATCCGGTCCTGGAGCTTTCTTTGGACTCTGTGTTTGTAGCACTGAGTCCAGTTCTGCTTCCTGGAAGGGTGGATCGTCTGGTGAAAGATGTGCCTCCTGCTGGGTCTTATTTTCGACTAACTCTCTGAGTAGTGTGTGTGACGGCGTGTCCGATTCTACTGAGTCATCAGGATAAAACGTGTTTGCAAGAAGTTTGGACGACTCCTCCGGGTCTAGGGTTTTCCCGTCGGCGCCTCTAAGAAGCATGTCGTCCTGTCTTCTGGTCGTTCTCCTGATCACTCTGTAGATTCCGTCCCACATACTTTCTTTTTCTTGGGTTGTGCAGAACTCTTTCCAGCTCCTTGTTTGGGCCTCCATTACAGCTTGGCCATAGTCTTCTTTAGTGTTTTTGTACTCAAGGTAGACCGCATGCTTCCTATGGGGTGCAGCGTTTCTTATCCTCCGTTTAGTTCGGAGGACCTCTGCCTTTTTGTGCTGCAGAGTATCTGTCCACCACGGCGGTTTTAGCTTGCCTTGATAGGTGCCCACTTTTTTGATTGTGCTGGTGTTCTCGCACGCTGTGTAAATTACTTGCAAGTAGGCACTGACAGAGGACTCCAGCTCCCCAGGAGAGGTGATTCCTTCTATGGACGCTTTGTCCATGCCCGTCCCTGATAATTGGATGCCGAATTGTGTCTCGAATTCCCCCCAGTCGGCATGCGACACATTGAATCTACGCGTTGTTGTCGAGCTTAATGGTTCAAGCTCAGCATCTAGGCCAGGCGCAGACTGAATGTGATCGCATTGTGGTCCGACGAGGTGAATCCTCGGTCCACTCTCCAGGCATCCATTCGGTCCAGCAGGGACGTGCTGCATGTGCGAGCCTACAGCAGTCCATCTGCTATCTCTTTCGCCCTTGCGAACGCGATATACTGTGGTCTCGCTCTAGCGCTCACTTCTTCCGGAAAACGTTCCCCGGTCGAGGACTCCGTTCGCGTTGAGACTCCCGGGGGACCCCTTTTTCGCGTGTCGGGAGTGCTCCTGCCGCTGGCTGTGCGGACCGCCGCCGCCAGCGGCCAGTGTGTGTTTGTTCGCCCACCACCCCTTCGTGGAGAAGGGTCCCGGTGGGCAACAGGACTATTAGAGACAGTGACTCAGTGTTTGTGTATATGTGTTTAAGTGCCTAGTTTAGTTTTTTTTAAGCTATGTGCACATAATAGCTATGGCTGAACCGCCAAAGAAACCCGCGGCTAGCCGCGACCCTCGTCTGGCCTACAGGCCGATCGTAACAACCACACCCGCTACGACCAGCGTAACCACCCCCCCCACCTCAGGCGGGGCACCGCTCGTACCCCCCGGATATTATCATCCGACCGGGGACGAAAGGGGCTCGCGCCAGGCCGGGGAGAAAAGCAGAAGGTCATCGTCTTCCGAGGACGAAGACGAGCCAAGAAAACGCCGCGACACGGCGAAAACGCCATCCCCCACCGGACCAGAAGAAGGGGGCGGGGAGGAGATGGCATCCTCCTCCTCCGCCAGCTCGTCCACATCCAGCAGCCAGGCTTCGGCGGACTATACAGCAATAAGTTGTATATGTTGGGCTCAATTCATGTCAATAATGTAAACAAAGAGTCATGGCAGGATGGATGGGCTGGGCGTTTATATTTTAATAAAAACATCAGGAAGAAACGTGACTCGTTTAATGGCTGAATGTGAAGAGAGTGTTGCCAGTAATACACTTGTAAAACTACCTAACACCAAGGACCGAGGAGACTTGTGCCAATTGCGGTAAGGCCCACGCGGCGAGTTACCGCCGCTGCCCAGCACTCCTCAAAGAGCAGAGGAGGAAGCGAGCGGCCCACCCACCACCCCCACTGACAGCCCGCCCCCGGCAACCCCGGCAACCGGCCGGAAACCGCCCGTTACGGCCCACCAGGGCCGAAAGAAGGCGGGCACAAGCCCCCCTGCCGGCTGAACCGAGCCCAGCCCCCGAACACAGAGGGCACCCCAGGGAAACCGATGTCCAAACGGCCCATAGAACCCAAGGGGTGACGGGAACCACATTGGCCCCCCCCGCAAACGACCCAGTGCCAAGAAGCGCCCCTCCGCAGAAGCGAAAAACGCACAGAGGGGGACGCAAACACAGGAAAAAATCCAGGGGAGAGGAACTAGCCGCCGAGACACGGCAACCGACCCCGGCCACCCACGTTAAAGCCGCCCCAGCCCCTAGGGGCACTGAACCGGCAACTACATTTAAAACGACGAAGAAAACCCAGGGATGCCCTCACTGCGGCAACCAGGAGCCACAAAAGGGGGAAAAACCCGACTTTGTCGTAACAAGCCAGCCTCTACCCCAGAGAGCACCTAGAAGCAGGACAAGGCGCATACCCGCCCCCCCCCTGCCCCAACCAACGCAGAGGAGACCAGCGCCAGGGACCCACTGCAGATAATCCTCCAACGCCTGGACCGGATGGAGGTATTCTGTGGGGCCCTGACGGACCTGATCTCCACCATCGCGGCCGGGAGAGACCTCAAGGCGGCCGCGATGCGTAACCTGGCCCGCATAGAAACTATCTGCTATGGATAGTACACCAGCGGGCCAGTTACGTCTACTCTACTGGAACCCGGGGGGGGGTGGCTGACAAGTCACAGCCTCTGCGTCTCCTCGCCCAGTCGCAGGATGTGCACATCATCCTCCTGGGCGAGACAAAACTGCGACCGAGTGTTAAACTCAAAATACCGAACTTCGTCGTGTACAGGCGTGACGAGGTCTCTCCCAGAGGCCCGGCTTATAGGGGTACAGCCGTCCTGGTGAGGAGAGACATCGTGCACGACGAGGTTCCACTACCAAACTTCGAAGAGCTCCGCACCATCGGGGTGCTAGTTAAGGCGGCCGGAAGGGAGGTGAAGATCTTCGCAGGCTACCGGCCGCCGAGCCCCCGAATCGTCAGCACCGATCTCTCCAACATCTTTGACGGGACCACCCCCACAGTGCTTGCAGGCGACATTAACGCCAAGCATCGAGCGTGGGGGTCCAGAGTCATCAATCCGGCCGGCAGTAGACTGCTGGAGCTCGCCGAAGCCAGCGGTCTCACAGTGCTCGGGCCGGACTCGCCGACTCATATCCCGTCAAACCCTCGCTACAGTGCAGACGTACTGGACATCGCAGTCCACCAGCACATCAGCTGCCCGGTCAACATAGAGGTGCTGTATGACCTGGACACGCAGCACCTCCCTATCCTCGTAACGCTCGCCCTCGCGGCTGTTGCCGTGCCGCGAAGGTCGCTGAGCGCGAGGACTGACTGGGCAGCGTACGCCAACCTGATGGAGAATATACCCCTGGGCAGGCTGTCCGCTCCGGAAGAGGTGGAGGCCGCCACCAGGCTCGTCATGGAGCGGATCATGACCGCCCGGGACTCAACGACTACGATGTCCACACCGCGGAGCAGACGTCCAGAGCTCCCAGCCCGGATCAGCCAGGACATCAGCCGCAAGCGCGCACTCAGGCACTTGTGGGCCAGAACCAGATGTCCGGTGCTTAAGTCTAGGCTGAACGCCTTAACAGCCCAGGTTTCGGATGCAGTGAGGACCTGGCGAGGAGAGACCTGGGAGAGTGCACTAGACCGGGCCTCCGAACACGCCACGGATCTTCACGCCTTGAACCGAGCTCTGCAAAAGACGTCCATCCCCACCTACCCGCTGTTGGATGCACAAGGGAGGCGGTGCTTTGCCCCCCAGGAGCGCGCGGACATATTCGCGGCGCATCTAGGGGAGCAGTTCCAACCGCACCCGATCCCAGCGGGAGCCTCACAAGAGACAAGGGAACACCACCAGAGCGTCGAGACGACGGTCACCGAGTTCCTGTCGCGCCCACACGAGCCCCTGAGCGGGGAGGCTTTCATCTCCCCTGCCGAGGTTCGCAAGGCGGTGCTCTGTCTCCCCAGACGGAAGGCACCGGGCTGCGACGGGATTCCCACGGAAGCCCTGAGGCACCTCCCGAGGAGAGGCTGCGCGACGCTCGCGCGCCTTTTCATCGGGATCCTCAGGACCAACCACTTCCCCGACGCCTGGATGACAGAAAAGGTTGTCATGCTCCCGAAACCGGGCAAGGATCGGCGCCTGCCCGCAAGTTACCGGCCAATAACCTTGCTCTCACACTTAGCGAAGCTGTTTGAGCGCCTGCTGCTGCGACGATTAGCTCCGCGCATCGAACCACGCGCGGAGCAGTTCGGATTCCGCGGCAGCCACTCCACCACGCTCCAGCTGACGCGAATACTTCATCACCTGGCCCACGAGCTAAACCATGACAGGTCCACTATCGCAGTGTTCCTGGACGTCGAAAAGGCCTTCGACAGGGTTTGGCACGAAAGCCTCATTGCCAAACTCCTCTCCACCGAGAGGCCGCCTGCGATAATGAAGCTCGTGGCGTCATTTCTCCGTGGCCGGGACTTCTATGTTTCGGTCGAGCAGACGACCTCCCAGAAGCGTACCATTTTTGCCGGTGTTCCCCAAGGCAACTGTCTCTCGCCAGCGTTGTACGGCCTGTACACCGACGACGTCCCAACACTCGAGGGCACCCTAGCCCCCGGGGAGAGGGACGTCACGCTGGCGTTGTACGCAGACGACAGCGCCTTCTTCGCGTCCTCTCGCAGCCCTGACATAGCAGCTCGCCGAATGCAGCGCATGATGGACATTCTTCCGGCGTGGCTTGACAAGTGGCGCATGGCGGTCAACGTGGGGAAGACCGCCGCGCTACTAGTCGCCCGCCGGCGCATCATGCCTGAGCCACTACAGCTTCGGGGTCAGGAGATCGAGTGGAAGACCTCGGTCAAATACCTCGGAGTGCACATAGACAGGTCGTTGAGCATGGGCCCGCAGGTGGACCATGCGGTCAACCAGACCCGCATAGCCAGGGCCCTCCTCCGACCTGTAATCTCATCCAGCCTGCCTCTGAGGACGAAGATCGGGGTCTACAAGACCTATCTCCGCTCGAGGCTGACCTACGCAGCTCCGGCGTGGTATGCGCTGTGTTCGGCTACCAACAAGAAGCTGCTGCAGAGTCAGCAGAACATCGCCTTGCGGATGTGCACGGGCGCGGGTCGGTTCGTAAGGAACGACGTGATCGCCCGCGACTTGAGCATTCCCAGTGTCGAGGGTTTTGTGGCGATGTCGGCGCGTCGGATGTTCGACCGCGCCGACAACGGCCGCCACACACACCTCCACGGGATTGCTCCCCTGCACGCGCGACCACCTGATCACGAGTTACCAAGATGGCTACCGACCCCCCGTGACCTCATCCGCCGGGATCAGGGCGATGTTTGAGAGGTCGCGAAAATCTCCGCTAAGCCAATGAAAGGCCACCAGACGCCGCAGATGGCCACCTAAAGCCCGAGATGGCTATCGAAAGCCGCAGACTGGCCAACCATGCCGCAGACGGAGCCAACGCGAAGCCCGTGATGGCCACCGAAAGCCGCTGATTGGCCGACGCGAGCCTGCCGACACTCCCCTATGTGTCTGGCGGCTCCCGTATCTCGTCACCGGGGGGTAGTTGCCCCCCGCGAATAGACCGGGGCAAAGAGCATCAGCTCGAGGCCCCTTTACCGGCTCTACCATGCCAAGGTAAAGACGACGACCCTCTTAGTAGTAGCCTACGGCAGTACGTACTGCTTTCTCGCTCGCGCATGCGAGAACTGCCATCGTTGTCCCTTTCTCGCGCTCGCTACGTTCGCGAAAATCGTTCCCGGTAGCAGGATCCGTTCGCGCGTTGAGCCTCCCGGGAGCGTTCCCTTCGTCGGAGTACCGAGTGCAGCCGTCGTTGGCTGGCGGACCGCCGCCGCCAACGACGAGCATCAGTGTTTTGCCCACCACCCCTTCATGGAGAAGGGTCCCGGTGGGCAATAGTGCCAAGTGAGACAGTGACTCGATGTAGTGTTAGTACTTAATTAAGTTCAGTTTGTGTAAGTGTAGTGACCCATGGCGGAACCGCCTAGGAAACCGGTGGCTTCAAGCCGTGATTCACGGCTGGCCTACAGGCCCATCACTACAGCGACCGCGACAACGTCGTATACCAAACCCACTCCCCCCACCTCAGGCGGGGCTCCGCTCGATCCCACCGGATATGAATATCCGACTAGGGAAGAATGGACCCCACGCCAAGCTGGGGCGAAAAGCAGGAGGTCGCCTTCGGAGGACGAAAGCGAACCTCATAAACGCCAAGATTTGGCCAAAACGCCGTCACCATTGAGACCAGAGGAGGGAGGAGGGGAGGAGATGGCCTCCTCCTCTGCAACTACCTCATCGGAGGTCAGCAGCAGTGAGTCGGCGGACTCGACACCACCTTCGCGCGCTCAACGTCATACGTTGAGCTGGAGAGTTTGTGCGCCGCCACCGCTGCCGCACCGAAACACCACAAAACCGCTGCCGCAGAAAGCAGCGGGTCTGCCGCCGCCGGACGTCACGACGCCGCGGCTACAGCCCAAGGTAGGATCACTCCACCTACTACACCATCAAATGTATCATTCGCGGAAGCCGCGGCGTCGCCACGAGCGAGTCCCACCGCGTGGCCCCGTGCGAGTCCGAGACCATGTACGAGTCGGACCTCGCTAGTGCCCACGGCGACCTCCACGCCGGGCCAGAACGTGCAAGATCCCTACACCGCCCAAGAAGCCCCAGTTATGGCTAGACCAAAAGGTTACCCGCCTATAGTAGTGGCACCTTGCCTAAATGGACAGAGCATTTTAAGGTGCTCCACCAAAAATTAGGTTATGCACCAAATGTGCGCCCCTTTGGGAAAGGGATGCGATTCATGCCGGCCTCTACGGAGGAATTTAGGACAGTACAGTGGTACCTAATAGAGGCCTCCCAGGCAGACCCAAATGTCCAATGGTTCTGTTATAGCGAAACGGAGGAAAACCCAACCAAAGTAGCAATAAGAGGACTGCCTCCGGACACGGATCCGGAGGAAATAAAACATACCCTTGAACAACAAGGGTATGAAGTTAATTTTGTCAGACATATCCCTGGCGCAGGTGGCAGACCCGGCTGCCTATTTTATGCGTCTCTAAAACACATAAAGCAGGAAAATCTTAAAAAACTATATGCAACCGAACAAATGCTATATATGCAGGGCGTAGTAGTAGAGGCATGGGCGGGATATGGGGCCATCGCCCAATGCCATAGATGCCAAAAGTATGGGCACTCGTCTAGAAACTGCCACCGAGCACCTAAGTGTCAGATGTGCGGGGGACCACATGGTGGCAGGACACCCCGAAATGTGCTAACTGCGGGCGCGACCACGCAGCGAGCTCAAAGAAATGCCCACATTTCAGGAAGGAGGCACGAAAGAGGAATGTGCGAGTGCCCCCACTACCACCGGGGACAGAGAGACTCCCTACAAGGGCCGTGCGTAGGAGGACGCAGGCCCCCCAACCTCCATTAGGGCGAGAACTCCAAATACTAGCTACACAAAGGGGCACCAAGAAGTGCCCATAGAGACTAAAGCTAACGACCTGAGCGTGGGGATCCCCTGCCCACCAAAAGAAAACATAGAGGTGGCAAAAAACATAAAAAACGTTCGGCCCCCGCTACCCGGGAAGCGAGGCCGGTCACAGCCGCCAGGGAAGTGGCAACCGCTCCACTTCCAACACCTGCCCCAAGGCAGATGCAAAAGAGGAGCGCAACAGCGAGACCACCTCCCCCCCCACCCCCTGCCCACACTGCGGGCAAAAGATGCCGTTAGAAAAACGCACATCCGCAACTGCGGACAAAGTGGAATTCCCCCCTAGGGATGAACCAGCTGCGCAACCCCCACTACCACAACGCCGCCAAAGGAGCAGAGCTAGGCGAACCGCCGCCCCACCTACTGCCCCAATCACCGCAGACACCACTGAAAGAGGAACCAGCGCCAGGGACCCACTACAAACTATTCTCCATCGACTGGACCGAATGTAGATGTTTTGCGGGGCCCTGACGGAACTGGTCACCTCGATCGCCGCGGGAGTTCAACTCCAAGAAGCGGCGACAAGAAGCCTGGCCAAACTGAAATTGCCCCTAAATGAATAATTACGTACTCGAACCTGATTCGCCGACTCATATACCGTCGAACCCACGCTATAGTGCGGATGTGCTAGACATCGTAGTCCATCAACACCTAAACTGCCCGGTCAATATCGAGGTGCTGTATGACCTCGATTCGCTGCACCTCCCCATCCTCGTCACGCTCGCCCTCGTGGCGGTCGCTGTGCCGAGTAGGTCGCTGAGCGCGAGGACAGACTGGACAGCCTACGCCAGCATGATGGAGGAAACCATACCCCTAGGCGGACTCTCTACTCCGGAAAAGGTGGAACAAGCCACCCGGCTCGTTATGGAGCGAATCGAGTCCGCCAGGGAAGCCACGACTACGATGTATGCACCGCGGAGCAGACGACCAGAGCTCCCAGCCCGGCTTAGCCAGGATATCAGCCACAAGCGCGCACTCCGGCGCTTGTGGGCCAGAACCAGATGTCCGGTGCTTAAGACTAGGCTGAATGCCTTAACAGCCCAGGTCTCAGAGGCTGTGAAGACTTGGCGAGGGGAGACCTGGGAGAGTGTAATCGACCGGGCTTCCGAACGCGCCACGGATCTACATGCCCTGACCAGAGCTCTACAACGGACGCCCATTCCTACCTACCCACTGCTGGACGAACAGGGCAGAAGGCGTTTTGCCCCCCAGGATCGCGCCGAGATCTTCGCGGATCACCTGGAGGTGCAATTCAAGCCTCATCCAGTACCAGCAGACATCTCAGATGAGACAAGGGAACACCACCAGCACGTCGAGAACACGGCCACCGAGTTCCTGTCGCGCCCGCCTGAACCTCTGGGCGAGGGGAGGCCTTTATCTCCCCAGCCGAGGTCCGCAAGGCGGTTTTATTATTGTCTAGGCGGAAAGCGCCGGGCTGCGACGGGATACCTACGGAAGCCCTGAGATGCCTACCGAGGAGGGGCTGCGCGACACTCGCGCGCCTCTTCAACGGAATCCTCAGGAACAGCCACTTCCCCGACATCTGGAAGACAGGGAAAGTTGTCATGCTCCCGAAACCGGGCAAGGATCGGCGCCTGCCCACAAGTTACCGGCCAGTCACACTGCTCTCCCATGAATTAATTAGTTTAAATATAAGGCCTGCGTGCCAGACTCGGTCGAAGGCCTTTTCTATATCTAGAAAGACCGCGACAGTGCTTCGCTCGTGGTTCCACTTGTTTGCGAGATGGTGTAGCACACGTGCCAACTGGAGCGTCGTTGAGTGGCCGCTGCGGAACCCAAATTGCTCCGTGCGAGGCTCGATGCACGAAGCAAGACGTCGCAACAGCAGACGCTCGAACAGTTAAAGAACATTAGCACAAGCTAACCTTTGCCGATCAGAACCAATTGAGTACGAAACTAACCACCCTCTTTATGTGAAAAATCCTTTAGCGGTACGTCATAAAACAAAACCTAGATATGTAGGTTGTAGAATTAAGAAAAATTTAGATTTAAAAGTAGTAGATAGTAGGGATGGTAGTCATCATAAGAGAATTTTAAAGAAGCCCCTAAAATTACAAAAATCTTTGTTCCAGAACCCTGGTATCCTACCCTTTAAATTAGGTTCAGCAAAAATTGAAAAATCTGAACATGTTTTTCTGCATTATTTTGATTTAGATTTAGTCAATGATAGTATTAATAATATAGAAAATTACGTAAGTAGATATATAGAGTATATTAAGTCCGCTGATCCTATTTACTTTAATGATTCATTAATAACAGCAAATCAAATACTTGTTAACATGTTGCAAGAAATCTATAATAAGTTTAATTTATTAAGTTTTTCACCTCGTAAGAAACGCGACCTTATAGACGGCATTGGTTCCATTATCAAATACATAACGGGTAACCTTGATCACGATGATGCACTCCAATACAACAATGCTATAAATGTTTTACAAAAAAATCAAGATCATCTGATTAGTAATTATAATTCAGGCATTAGTTTGAATAAGCAATTATTACAGACTTTTAATATAACTCTTACTAAAATAGTATCCAACGAATATCAAATACATGTAAAGTTAAATGAAGTCATAAATGAAATTAATATGAGCAATTACCATTTAAGAGATTATATAAAAATAAACAGCGTTTTTAACTTAATTAAAATAAACCTACAAAATATTCTAAATTACTTAATTATGCTAGAGAATGCAATTGCCCTTTCGAAATTAGGCATAATACATCACAGCACAATCGACCAAAACAGCATCCGATACATGTCAGAAATTTTATTAAAACATTATGATAGACAGGAACTACTTATAAGTAATACATCTGCAATAAGGGATTATTATGACATAATAAGTAGTGGTTCCCTATATTGTATAAAGACACATATTCCTATTATCACCTTTTCCCCACACCAACCACCAATAATGTCTTATTGATCCCACCAAAACTCTACATAGCCATGAATAAAGAACAACACCAGTATATGGAAACAGAATGCAACAAATTTCAAGAAACCTATTATTGCAAAGAAAAAGATTTCGTCTCAGCCTCCGGTTCTAACGACTCCATATTTCGATTAATTCAAAACCAAGAAATATCGGCCACATGCAAATTTACTCTTTATAAAACTTCTGAAGAATTGTTACAAAAACTAGATGATTATCACTATGTCCTGACATGTTCTCAAAAGACTAACATTAAAATCCTTTGTAACAGAGAAACTTATAAATCCATTCAAGGCACATTTCTGATAGAAGTGCCCAGCGGATGCAGCTTAGTCACAAAATGGAATTCTATAAAAAATTACAGAAACAAAATTAACGGACAACCTATATCACTTATCATTTCAACTATCAAATATTACAATAGAAAACCATATGAGGCCACCCAAACTACAAAATATACCAATGGATAAACTCTACATCATGAAGTCATTAATTGAAAAAGAAGAAATAATAGAAAAACAGGATACTGAAGACCACCCATACCATATTTGGTTAACACCATTATATCTCATACTCTTAATAATGGGCTGCTTCTTCTTATATAAAAGGATCAAAAATAGACTACAAACGACTGCCAACGTAGAAAACCCCGATGACGATGCGGAAACGCCGGCGATCACCAATCAGCCCTTCTTCTCTGGACGAGAACTGCGTGCTTCTAACTAGTGCAGGGGGTGTTATGGACATCCCATATACACACGTATAGGATCGGCGGGCGCTTCGTTGACCGTCACACTAAAACTAGCAATTAGACTAAAGAGACGTGTATCATAAGTTTATATATGTAAAGATATCAAAATAAATAATAATCAAGCTACAAGTCTTTAACTCGCGCGGAACGTTGATCGATTATACACTGAGTGCTTTTATCTTCGACTGTTGTTGGTTAATGTTACTGGCCCATTGTCATTTCAAGATATAAGTAAAGTAAATGGGCAACAGTATCCAACGTATAAAGATGCATGCCTTGCACTCGGCTGGCTGGAAGATGACAACCAGTGGGAATGTATGCTTGCTGAAGCAGCATTGAACTGTACAGCAATACAAAATCGTCTACTTTTCGCTATAGTATTGACTACATCTTCGTCATCTGAACTGGATTGGTCACTGTTTTCAAGTAGACGGGCTATGTCAGTATCACTAATGTTCCGAGCAGTCATTATAAATACAAAGGTCCTGTTTTATTTGAACTTTTTGACAGGTACAAGCGTAGGAGTAATTTTGTGGGCTAGGTACTGGATATTTGGATTACAGGTATGACATTTGATACCAAAGAATATATAAAAAAATGATCATTGACTAATTTGACTCCCTAAGGAGTCACACTATTTTTAGTTAACACCTCCATAACTCCTTACGGAATTACACAATTTTTAGTTCACACGTTCATGACTCCATAGGGAGTCATATTTTTATTTGTAGGTGGACGTACGAATACATTTTATATATAACTTTGTACTGGGACAGGGAACGTGATATTCAGCGAAAAACAGTTGTTACCAGGCTGAAAAACTCGAAAAGAAGGGAAGGAAAAGAAAATTATAAAAAAGAAACGTTGTAATGCAAGAAGAGAAGACAGATAAAATTGAGTATAATACTAATATATCTGAGCTGGGTCCATGTGGAATTATGAAGACCAATAAAGTTAATAAAATAAAAGTATGTCAGGGTAAAGAAACTATTAAAAGACTCAAATCAACGTCAAAGAGATTAAATATACAAAAAAAGAGAAAGGAAAATAATACACCTAAAAAGGTAAGAAGAATAAGCTGTTTGACTGGTTCTCTTCTGATAGTGATGAAGAAATTGTATATGCGGAAATGGTGCCTACGTTAACGAAGAAAGTAGCACGGAATCAACGCATAGAGCTGTGAGACCTAAGAATAAAGTCACAATTTCACCGAACATTCAATTGCACCCTGACAATCAATGATATTATAATTTTGTATCAGAAGGACCTTCATCATTGCATAAAATTGACTCTACCCATGATTTATCTCATTTCCAAGATAAAATACATAATTTTAGTGACTTTTTTGTATTTTGAGCAATTGTCTACGCTTTGGATTCCCGCCACAAATGTATAAACATAAATTTTTTATTATTGTCTCTGGCAACTTTTACTTATTTTTACTCTATTTTTTTTTTATTTGTACAGAACGCAATAAACGCTGTTAAGATTCTAATTTTATCCATTTCAATTAAAACCAGTAATACAAAACCTAAAAAGGAGTATTGCATAAAAGGAGACTCCATAATAGCAATAATTTAATTTTAGTTTAAAAAGTTCAATTCAAAATAAAAATCATCACAAATAAAAATTATAGACATTTGGAGACTGCTAAGTAAGATTTTAGCCATTTCATTTTGCAGATTTCAGTCGGCTATAATATCGGTATTAGATATATCTTTTCTGTCTTTCAATGTGGATGAATCAACCAAAGTGGTCCACATAAACAAGATTCGAATCAATGTCATTGAATATAGACGTATGTATTCCCTTCAGTTCTATGCCTTTCAACCAAATTAATTACATTTTTTTAAGAATTTTAGTTAATGATCCCTTATTTGATATTATCAAATTTGACAATTCCATAAGATGGTGTTAATTTATACTTTTAAAAGGTATTATGTGTTTTCCAAAAACACAGTGTCGTTAATGAAGAAAGCATGTGATAATGGCCATTAATTTACAATTTACGATATAAAAACTTACGAATTTATCCATGGTTTTATACCTTTCTCTTTCACTCACCAGCATGCATCTCTTTTCGTACCGTGAAAGATGTCAGCTAGCTGTCAATACATATACAGTCAAACCGGAGTAAGTGAGAACTGGGTAAGCGAAAAACTCTATTAAGTGAAAGTATTTACCAGGTCTCGTCATTTTGCCTTCCTAATACCTCTATAAGTGAGATTAATACTTGCCGATACCTCTATAAGCGACAGTTAAACGCGTTTAACTTTTGCTAAAAATGACTAATTCTTAAATGAGTCATATATTTAATAAAACTACGTTTTAACGGTTTTAAGCGCGGTAATTTTATTTGATTTTGGTTTTTCCGACGTTTCGGCCACTTTTCAGTGGCCGTGATCACGGAAGACAAAGATGTCAAGTGTCAACGAGTATTGTTAAAGTTTTATTTAGCCTACCGCCAACTTATTAATTTTAATTATTTAATTTTTAATTTTGTTTATGGTTATTATTTAATCTATGGGAGCCTAATCTAATTTACTACCGCTTCGCAACATGTTATGGCTTGAAGAGAAGAAGCGGCGCAAGAAACTCTTCAGCAAACATGCCTAGCTCTAATAATTTTATATAATATTAAAATGGGTGGAAGGAAAAATAAAAGTAATTATCAGTCAAGTTGGTTTGTGTTCCGTTGTAAGCAGAAAGAGCTCACAGTGTCTTGAGGTCTGGCAGCTGGTTTTTGCTGGGTTTGGGTCTTAATAGTTTTGATAATTGGATCCCAAACAGGTGGTACTTGCCAACCATCTTCTCTATTGAAATTTGGGTGTTTTTTGATTTCAATAGCCTCACGCATCATTCTAGGTATGAAACGATTCTCTTTCGCGAGGATTTGTGGGTTATCGAATCTGATGTAGTGGTTGGGTTTATCCAGCGTGTGTTCACTGATCGCAGACTTCGTAGACCTTGTGTGTTTCATGTCAGCAATGTGTTCTTTTACTCGTGTTTTTATGCTCCTCTTTGTTTGCCCAATGTATGACAATCCACACTCACAATCAAGCTTGTAAACCTTGTAGTTTTATTATGTATACAAGTCGCGAAAACTTAAGAAAATATTATGAGTCATATATTCTTTAATTCAAACCAATGTGCGTCTTATTGTTTTGTTATTATAGTTCGAGGAACTCATTCTATTCAAAAAGCCAAATGTGCCAAAAATAAAGCCATCGAATCACACATTTTGGATAGAGAGGTGGAGAAAATTCCAACAAAACGAGAAGCTTTAAAGGCATTGGAGACGCTTCACAAATTTTATGAATTTGCGGCGGTTGATCAAACCATATTTGATAAAATTTGTGAACCTGAAAAACATACACAAAATTTTGGAACTGAATCGCAAAAGAAATTAACAGATTTTTTCAAGTAAATGATATTATAATATTATTTAGATTAAACATTTATGGTCAGCTATTATTTCAATAAATATTTCATACCCATACATGCACGTATTTTGTTTCTAATTGCGTCATATTTGCCGTATTTTTGTAGACCTCTATAAATGAGACAGACCCCTTCTTTAACTCTGTAGCCGCATCTATACACCGTCGCGCTCGCGCGTACATTTGCACTGAGAGGCTATACATTTCGCGTCGTTAAAACTGTTCCCGGTTGAGACTCCGTTCGCGTCGAGCTCCCGGGGGCACGCTTTCTCGCTCGCGAGTGTGCTTGTGCGTTGACCACCAGCCCTTCTTGGAGAAGGGTACCGGTGGCAACTGTGTTGTTCAGAGATAGTGACTCATGCAGTGTTTGTGCTGTTAAACTTCTAACCGTTCCCTATGGCGGACAAACCGCCAGGGAAGTCTGCGGCCAGCAGCCGCGACCCCAGACTGGTCTATCGACCTATTGAAACCAGTACCACCACTCCCCCCACCGCAGGCGGGACCCCGCTCGTGCCCGCTGAAACCTTGACTCCAGAGAGGGGCGAAAGAGGCCCACGCCAGGTCGGAGGCAAAAACCGGAGGTCTTCCTCGGAAGAGGAAAAACAAAACCCGCGGAAACGGCTTGACACGGCGAATACGCCGTCGCCGTCTGACCCAGAAGAGGAGATGGCCTCCACTTCCGCCACCTCGGGTACAGAAAGGAGCGAAAGCGAGAGCTCAACGTCGTCGGCGGACACGACACCGTCGCGCTCCACGTCGTACGTGGAGCTGGAGAGCCTCGCCAACGCCGGGAAAGCCGCCGCCACCAACCGTGAAAACAAGGACGCTACTACCGCCGCTGGGAGCATCGGAGCCGTAGCCACAGGTAGGATTAGCCCTAACCACACCATTTCATTCGCTGAAGCAGCAGCGTCGCCGCGCGTGAGTCCGACTCCGCGGCCACGTACGATTCCGCGGCCAAGTACGAGTCGGACTCAGACAGGGCCGACGGCGACCTCCACGCCGGAACAGGCCGGCGCTGCGCCGCCGACAAGCGTGGGCCCGACAAAGCCCAAAGGGTATCCACCGATCACGGTGGATATTATGCCCAATTGGACGAAACATTTTAAGATACTATACAACAAACTAGGACATGCTCCCAGCGCGCGCCCATTCGGGAAAGGGGTGCGCTTTATGCCGGCCAGCCCTGAGGAATTCAGGGTGGTACAGAAGTACCTTGTAGAGGCCACACAGGCAGACCCACAAATTCAGTGGTTCTACAGTGTGGACTCGGAGAAGCCCACCAAAGTGGCCATCAAAGGCCTACCTCCGGACACAGATCCGGAGGAAATCAAAATGGCCCTAGAGGAGTGGGGCCATGACGTATTATATGTGAAACATATCCCAGGCGTGGGAGGCAGACCTGGCTGCCTCTTCCACGTCACCTTAAAACACCAGAGCCAAGAGGCACTCTCCCGGCTGTATTCCCACACGGAATTACTATACATGCCGGGGGTAGTTATAGAGGGATGGCGGGGGGTCAGCGGGGTGGCACAGTGCCATCGCTGCCAGCGTTTCGGCCACTCCTCGAATAACTGCCACAGAGCGCCGAAATGCGTGAGGTGCGCGGAGGAGCACCTCTCGGCAGAATGCCCCCGCCCGCGGCAAGACAAGCCGACATGTGCCAACTGCGGGCGGGCTCATGCGGCATGTTACAAGAGATGCCCACTATACCTTAAAGAGGTGAGGAAGAGGAGGGCCTCAGGCCCCCCACCCCCGCCGAGAGGCCGAAAAGTGGCTGAAAAGCGCCCGCCGAGGCCCACGAGGGCCGAACGCAGAAGGGCGCAGGCCCCACTCCCGCCGGAGACAGCGCACCCCCAGCTCGCCTCGACTCCGGCAGAAATACCACAGGAGAGGGGGGGAGGGGCAACATTGGCAGTTCCGGCCAATGACCCCACCGACCAACACGCCCCCCTGCCGCAACGCAAGAAGCGACACAGGGCGGGGCGCAAGCACCGCCGACGCGCGCCAATCGCCGCACAGGAGGCGGGGCCGCGATCGAGCGACGCTCAAAGGCCCGCCTCATGCGCGAACTGCGCAAACTGCGGGCAAAAAATGCCGCCAACCGTGCCTGTGGTTGTACACCGACAACCCGCCCAGGTCGCCCCCGAGTCGGATGGCCAGCCCACAGGAAGGTACACCAGGAGGCAACAGAGGTCGGAGTTGGCTGCCAGGCCGGTTGTACCAACACAACCAGAACGGCGGCCACTCTCAAATCAACCATTGCCGCAAAGGCAGCCGCGCAGCAGGACAAGGCGCACCGCCACTCCTGCCGCACCAATCACTACCACCACAATAAATGCAGGAGGGATCGACGCCAGGGACCCGCTGCAGATCATTCTCCAACGTCTGGACCGTATGGAGATGTTCTGCGGGGCCCTGACGGAACTGATCTCCACAATCGCCGCTGGGGGAGATCTCAAGGTGGCGGCGATTCGCATCCTACCCCGAGTGACAACTAATCCATAATGGATAGTGCAAACTCGGAGCAGTTGCGACTACTATATTGGAACCCCGGAGGAGTGGCCGGTAATGAGGCCCAGCTGCGCACTCTCGCCCAGTCGCAGGACATACACATTATACTCCTGAGCGAGACTAAACTCCGACCTACTGTTGAATTCAAGATGCCAAACTACATCGTGTACAGGCGTGATGAAGTTTCGCCCCAGTGTCGATCGTATAGGGGCACGGCGGTCCTAGTGAGGCGAGACATCGTACACGATATAAAAAAGCATAAACCGTGACCAAGACACTGTCAGTGAAAATATGTTTAGAAACATTTTTACATACATACATACATACATAACTTCACGCCAGTTCCCTTGCGGGGTAGGCACGAACAACAGAGTGCCATTTAGGCTTATTCTTACACACCTCACTTGCCTTTGACATTCATAACTCTTCTCATGCAAGCTCGTCTGCTCTTAAGGCTCCTGACATCACCTTCACGATGATGATGAAACATTTTAATGAATATAATATTAGTTTCCACATTACCAAAAAGAATTATTTGACTTGTCTTTTGATAATGGAACTATTACATGTAGTTTTGATTTGGAAAAGGTTTTTTTTAGGCACGCCGCTCGGTCAAAGTATGTTACTATACTATTCAAGGAAATATGCGGTGTATAATTTAACATTTTACGAAGGCGGCACACAGGAAGTTTACTGCTATAACTGGGGATAGAGCGATGTTAAACGAGGAAGCAATGAAATTGCCTCTTGTCTTTTAAAGTACTTAGAAGAGAAAGATAGTTTTGGCATAAAAAAAACATTATTTTATACTGTGACTCCTGTAGCGGCCAAAATAAAAATAAAACGGTATTGTCCACTATTAACTATTTTCTAAAGTCGGCAATTAATATAGAAGTAATACAAATAAATTATCTTTTGCCTGGTCATACATATATGCCCGTTGACTCTGTCCACGCCACGATTGAAAGAGAAGCGCAAAAATTCATTGTAAGGAATCCATCGCAATGGCCGACATACTTTGAGAGCGCTCGGAAAAAACCTAAGACATACAAAGTCATTGTTATGAACTACACCGATTTTCTGAATTTTGAACAATTAACTGCCAATACTTTCACACCAAACACATTGAAAAATATAAAACTAAAACAGATTAGAATTGCTACATTTAAAAAGAAATACGGAAACCAAATAAATGTCAAATATTCCGTGGCAGAGGAAGCTGAAACTCAAAATATAACATCAATGGAAAAGCAATCGGTCAAAGGAAAAGGCAAAGGAAAAATTAAAGCAAAGGACAAGTCAAGCGAAAACAAAAAGCAGGAAGCGGAAGAAGTTAAGCCACTATATACAACTAAATTAAACATAAACAAACAAAATACATGGATTTGACACGTCTCTGTGACAACAGAACTATACCTAAGAGATTTTATGAAGAATATAGAAAGCTTCCATGGAGCTTGTCATGTATAGTAGCAACACCAGTCGGTCTTTTTCTTTTGTATTATTGTCTATGTGTCATGGCTGTCGGAGTGTCGAAGCAATACAAGTTTGCTGCCGAGATCCGTCTTTCATTCCAATATAAACCTTCCAAAACCACGCCAACCATATCGAGAGAGCTCTTATGTTTATGATACATTAAATGAAACTGATAAAGAAGATGAAAATAATACTGAAAAAGAAAATAATTCTAAAGATGAATAAACCAAAAATTGCTTAAAACTTTCTTGTTTGCCCTTTTATTACGTATAATAAAAACTATTAACAATAACTCTTCAATTATTTAATTTTTAAAAAGCTTTTTGGTTATCCCCATTATCTCCATTGGGATGGGGATTATGGAAATAATCCATCAGGACGGGATGGGGTACCTCCCATTCCGTTTAACCCTTTTTATTATGAAAGTTGTACAATTTTAAATGCAAACTTTGTGATTTACAACACAATTAAACATTGCTATTATCATGTATTACATAATATTATACAACCTTTTTACGCTAGGTTATATTTACGCCTAAGTTAATAACGTTAGCTGCTTTTAATTGTGTTTAAAGGAAATTTTGTAGTTTGTTTTAGGTAGTAAAGCAAAACTATTTTGGAAACTATTATAGACTTCATTTGATAATTATTTACTTAAAATATAGGAAAATGTAAGTATTTTTCTCATAGATTGTTTTTATATAATCATTGAGACATAAAAGTTATAGCTAATTTTGTTTTATTTTTTAGGTTTTTTGGCTTTCCTAAACAGTAGCTGTTTTGTGCTATACGCCCTTTGAGCCCAGAAGTATCGATATACGAAAAACTAAATTAAAAATAATTCTTTGTTAATACGCGCTTTATTACATTAGACAAATTAGAGGGAAGAGAAAAGTGACAGCTTACAGCCGGGCTACAATACAAACAAGGTCACAATGAAACTACTCCATACAGCCTCATAAAATAAAATAAAAATTAATTAATGCAAACAAATAATGAGTCCGATGGTTCTGATGAAGAAAAAAAAAGAAAAGACGCAAGAGGATTCACAAAATAAGAAAAAATAAACGTAAAAAAACGGAAACTAACATTTTAATTAAAAAGAAGAATAAAGTCTGTAACAAAATAAAAATCCGACAAAAGTTGAGATAAGAAAATCTTACGAAACAAGAAAAGGGGAAACTATAACAAAAAAGAAGGTAAAAGAAAATCCATGTATTGAAGGAAAATGCTTAAAAAAATGTTACGAAGTATCTGAGGGAAAGCGATATTCCTTATTTAAGCACTTTAATCATTTAGGTTCTCAAAGAGAGCATGCAACCCGGATAGTCGCTAATGACTACTTATGAATATTGTATAAATGAAGGCGAAGACCATAAACAAGTGTGTCATTCCGGACTGGGCGTTCGCACCGTGCGGACGCGTCCGCACCTCGTGAAGTTATTCTGGCTCGCCCGCCCGATATTCGGTATTTTTTGTTCGGTCAAGTTTTGCACACTGGGTCGGTCAAGTATTGCACACTTATTAGATTGGTCAGGTATACACACTCGAGCTAGGGTCATCGCAATTTTCATTGCGCTCTGACGCGGGTCTGTTTCTACCCCACACCGGCCTAGTTCGTTTGCGTGAACCCTCGTGGTAATTTTAATTGTTGACTCAATTTTAATTACCACTAGGGCAGCTAGGGGACACTTAACGGTGTTAACGTCAAGAGTCAACTGCATCCGTCACGAAACTCTTTTTCCCTGAAGTCTCGCGGGCCTATAAGGTAGTTAGGCAGGTCGGCCTCACTGGCCTGCACACCCAGCTCTTCACGGGGCACGGGGGATTCTCGCAGTACCTGAACCGGTTCGGGTGCAAAGAGAATCCCTCGTGCATCTGCGATGAAGAGCAGGTAGAAGATATCCCGCACATCATTTTCCGATGCCCGGCATACTCCCGGGAGAGAGTTGACTGCGAAGGCAAGCTTCGCCAAGTAATAAAATCTTCAAATATGGCCGAATTAATGTCAAAAAATAATGTAGAGTACTTTTTGGAATATTGTATAAAAGTAGTCAAGAAAGTGGTAGAGCGAAATAAAACAACACAAAGTAGATAGATAAGTGTACATTTAACATATATTTAAGAATATATGGATAATGTAGACAATAGAATAGATATACATAAACATACTCCATATAAAAACAATAAAAAGCAAATAAATAAATACATAGTAATTAAGCATAAAATATAAGAAATAGATTGTAATAGTAATAAATGTAATAGCCTAAGAATGTATATAGTAATAAGAAATATTGTAAAACCTTATTTTTTTTTGAAAATTAAAGCACCTAAAAAAGAAAAAGACAAAAAACACAAAAAAGAAAATTAACAGAAAGAATAAAAATAAAAATATATATACAAACCCCCAAAAAAAGACAATAAGCCCGGATAATCTCGTTCGTCCGGAGAGAGGATTAATTAAAAAAAAAAAAAAAAAAAAAAAAAAAAAACGGTGTTAACGAACCTAGTTGGGGCGTGACCCGGGCGCCCGCTAGTTCCCCTTCAGGGAAACGGTAAATCCGGACGGTCGTGGAACCACCGGCAGTGTGAGTACACCCTTGCCGACCCCAGGCATCTCCAATTCCGTCCTAGGTTACCTCCTTTTTTCCCATCCTTTGTGGTTCTGTCTACCCACAAAGCCATTAGGGAGCCCTTTGCACAATAAGATCGGCAAAGGGGAGTCAAGTTTAAGGCTCACAATAGGGCGCACCCCCCTGCCTACATCCGGCAGGGGGACTAGGTTACATAATATCAGAGGAGCTTTGCTCAGAAGCTATGTCGTGGGTACCGCACGATCTCGCTGAACTCGGCGCTGGCAATCGCTGGAATATTCCCCCTTGACCTCAGAATACGCGAGGCCGCGGCCCTGTATGAGGTCAAGCGGGGGGTACGCCAGCTGCCAGCGTTCGAGGACAGTGAGGTCGAAGTGAGAGCTGCTTACGTAGACTCACCCTATCCGGCCGAGTGTAAAGCATTGGATTTCGTTTGCCTGGAAGACCAGAGGCAGGTGGATGCGCAACGCCGCGAGGCGGTGCGCATCGCATCGACCGCACTATGACAAACTTTCGGTTTCATTCGCCAAACGGCACATCCGTATAGGAACCGTTGGCGAATGGAACCAGAGGTATTGTCAAGAGTCAACTGCGTCTGTCACTAAGCTCTTTTTCCCTGATGTCACGAGGGCATTCAAACAGGTGAGATCCTTAGGGATATCGGGGGTGCACACACAACTATTCACGGGGCACGGATGGTTCTCCGAATACCTGAATCGGTTCGGGTTGAAGGAGAACCCTTCGTGCATATGCGAAGAGGGCCGTCCCGAGACGGTACCTCATATAATATTCTCTTGCCCAGTGCACGCCCGCCTTAGGTACGAGTTTGAAAGTAGGACAAAGATTCCCGTCACGTTTAATAATATGGAAGATCTGATGGCTAAAAGACACTACAAGGGATTCATAGAGTTATGTGTTAAAATGATAAAAATAGTAATAGCTAGAAATAAGGATGTATAAATAACTGCTTGTATTTATATTTTAAATATGTAGTACAAGAAGTTGAATTAACTGTAAAATAAGAAAAGAAAACCAAAATAGTGTAGATATAAATATAGAATAAGTAACAAGAAAATAAGTAACAAAGTAATAAATAAACAAATAAGTAGTAATGTACAAGACCCGATTGTAGTACAAGGTAAAATAATACTTGTCTCGCGCTTTCAGACTCCAGATCTCGCCATAAATATAACTTGGAGAGGGAAAGGACACGCCACGCACAAGAACTCGTAAGAGCCGAACGTGCACATACAGAAAGCGTGTCCAAGATAACAGCTTCCCTAAGTAAAGAACTCCAGTCTGCCAAATCAGACATTAAAGCAAATCTGGAGTCAACGGAAGCGGTGCGGAGGTGGCTCGGTTACGAGACACAGGAGCCGTATGCCAAGATTTCCGCTTTGCTGGCGAGCTCGCAGGCAATGGAGAAGCGCCTTAATACATTACAAGCCTCCCTCGCTGACGTTCCGCGAACAACTCAAGGAACGCAGTCCAGTAAAGAGCTGGAAAAACTCCAAATAGGAGTGGACAACTTATTCAGACAGCTGGACTCGCTGCGTAGGGAGATTTCCACCATCAAGACCTCCGCAGAATCAACCGCGGAGGACACAAAAGAGTCGAAAACCCAAAAAATTTTGTAAGCAATTTAGTAATAATAGAAAAGAAAGATGGTTCTTAACGAATATGCCTAGATCCTAAAGATCTAAATAAAATCCTGATTAACCCCCCTTAAATGCATAAAGTAGTAAAACTGCAACATACCATTCAAACGACCATAAAATTATTAGTATGAGTTCAATGCATGCTGTTGCAGGATTATTACTATCATGGTGATATATTTAATCGAGTGGCAACACACTTTTTTTCTTCACGACTGTCAAATTTTAATTGATTTTGACAAATCAAAGCCGATCGTAATTTTGGAGCGGATGAAAATTGTGTATTTGCTTTGCAGTGTAATTATTTGGTTTTCGAAGGTACGTTCAAACAAAATTAGTTATTTTACGTAATAATTCATCTTCTTTTCAGTACAATTTATAAGTTATAAAAAAAACTTTTGGTGTGTTCGGAAATTTTGTTTATTTAGTTGTTGTAAATCTGCAACAATATGCATTTACTAGAAAATGTCCCTGTTTAGTTACTAACTATCACTTTTATTGGTTTTCAGATGCCATACTTGAATCAAAAGCAAATAGAAGAGTATTTAGCTCTAATAAATGATGGAGAGATTTCGGAAGATGATCTTGAGGACTCGGATACAGAAGGTAATGAGAATTTTTATGAAAATGGAGACGATTTGCTTCACGATCTTGAGAGTCCATTAGAAGAGGAAAATGATGACCCCGATAATGATCCATTCATGGCAGGAGACCCGCCATTGATAAATGAAGCTACAGCAAATGATCAAGTGCCACAAGTTCCATTCCCCTCAACAAGTCAAGCTAGTCGCCGAGCAACTATGAGAGGACTCGTATGGAAGGTAAAAAAAATTGTTTTGAATTCTGACCAGACAGCTTTTCATGGAGACACTGCATACCCACCTGAACTGAAGGATGAGGCTACTACTGGTACTCCCTATAGTATTTTTTCACATTTTATTACATCAGAAATAGTTCAAAGGATTGTGGAAGAGTCTAATTTGTATTCCGTTCAAAAAAATGTGACTAAACCATTAAATTTATCTGAAACTGAGCTAAGAAAGTTTATGGCGATACTGATATACATGTCTGTTATAAAATATCCCAATGTACGGCTATACTGGTCAAATACTGTAGGTTTTCAACCAATCAAGGACATAATGACTGTCAACCGATTTGAGACTATTCGTAGATTTCTACATTTCAACAATAACGAGAAACATTTACCCAAGGAACACCCACAACATGATAGGCTCCATAAGATAAGGCCTATAATTAGCCATCTAAATGAGAAATTTGCTTTAGTTCCTATGGAACAAAAACTCTCAATTGATGAACAGATGTGTGCCACAAAAGTGGCACACTTCATGAAGCAGTATTTACCTAATAAGCCCCATAAGTGGGGGTTTAAATTATATGTGATGTGCAGCGTGAAAGGTTATGCTCATAAATTTGAAATATATACTGGCCAAGAGAATGAACGGCTTCCAGATGAACCAGATTTTGGGCCAGTGGGAAATGTTGTAGTCCGGCTTGCTAGAGGTGTCCCAAGGCATATAAATCATATAATTTATTTTGATAATTTTTATACCTCTGTACCTTTAGTTACCTATCTTGCCAAACAAGGAATCTATAGCCTAGGTACTGTGCAATCTAACAGGCTAGTGAACTGCAAACTGCCGGACAAAAAAACAATGATGAAGAAATCTGTTCCTCGTGGAACTTATGAAGAGCAGATGACTGAATTTGACGGTATTGATTTGACAGCAGTTACTTGGAAGGACAATAAAGTTGTAACTTTTCTATCTTCATATGTTGGAGCTGAACCTGTGGGCCAAGTAGAAAGATTTGACAAGGCAAATAAGACTAGAATTAAAATTTCATGCCCACATATAATAAAGGAATATAATGCCCATATGGGCGGAGTGGACCTAATGGATAGCTTTATTGGGAGGTACCGAATTGCAATGAGAAGCCGAAAGTGGTATCTTCGTATCTTTTACCACTTATTAGACATGACGGTAATAAATTCTTGGCTTGTGTATAAAAATTTAAAAACAACTGAAGCCAATTCATCAGTTCTAAACCTATGTAACTATAGACTGGAACTAGCTGAGGTATTAGCCAAAGTAAATAACTCATTTGAACTCTGCAACAAAAGAGGAAGGCCAAGTACCAGCAACAGTGTTGAAATGGAAATACAAGCAAAAAAAAGGAGAGGACCAGCTCAACATATTCCTCCTAAGGACATAAGGACTGATAATGTTGGTCACTGGCCTGGTAATTGTGTTCGCAGCAGATGCAAAATGCCTGGATGCAAGGGATACACGCAAAACAGGTGTGAGAAGTGTGGAGTAGCTCTTTGTCTTACCACAACCAAAAATTGTTTTAAAAATTTTCATATGTAGTTATTGTCTAGTGAGTGCATAGTGTTGTAGTTCTGCAACAAATGGTTTTTAATAAAAATAGCTATGAAAATAAAAAAAACTATTTTTTTTATTATTTTTCCCTAAATCAGCATATTCATGGCTCCAAAATATATTTTTTCTCGGTCTAAAAATAAAATCATGCATAAAATCATGCATTTAAGGGTTAAAGAGCATCATTTAATACCTACTATAGATGAAATAGTGTCTAAGTTATGTAATAAAAAGTGTTTTTCAGTGTTAGATTTATCCGATGGTTTCTATAATAGTAAATTAACCAAAGAGTCAAGTGACCTTTGTACATTCAACAGCCCATTTGGTTGTTATAAATTTTTAACAATGCCATTTGGCTTATCAGTAGCTCCTGAAATTTTTCAAAGGTATAGTGAAACTGCTTTTGGGATATACCCGGTGTTATTATATATTGTGATGATTTACTAATATGTGGTCAAAATGAACAGGAACATGATGAAATTTTAAATAAAGTGTTCCAACGGGCACTAGAACACAATGTAAGGTTCAATCAAAATAAATAAATTTTAAAAGGGGATGATGTAATAACATGTGATCAGTGCAATGAAACGTGTTAAATTGTAAGGGCCGATGTTGAATGTGAACCACACCTAAACGCCAAGTTTTTTTCCGAATTTTATTTGACATTTCTCTATTTTAGACTTACTCAATTTGAACCATGGAGAGATACACAATCCAACAACGTGTTAAAGTTATCCAGACTTATTATGAAAATGGGCGTTCAAATCAAAATGCATATCGTGCACTTCGTGATTTTTTTGGTCAATTTGATCGTCCAAATGTGCGTACAATCGCAAAAATCGTGGAAAAATTCGAGCAAACCGGGTCTGTAGAAGATGTGAGAACACCAGTGCATGCTCGTACAGCTCGTACTGCAGAAAATATTGCTGCTGTTCGCGATAGTGTGGCTGAAGAGCCGTCCACCTCAACTCGTCGTCGTGCCCAACAATTGCACCTCTCACGCTCGTCGTTGATGAACATTATGCATAAAGACTTGCATTTACACGCTTACAAGGTGCAATTGGCTCAAGAACTAAAGCCTCTTGACCATTCCAAACGTCGTGAATGGGCAGAATGGTGGCAAGAAATGGCAACAGTGGATGATCAATTTTCGAAGAAAATCATCTTCAGTGATGAGGCACATTTTCACCTCAGTGGATTCGTCAATAAACAGAATTGCCGCATTTGGGCGAATGAGAATCCAAGAGTGATTGTCGAAAAACCAATGCACCCACAAAGAGTGACTGTTTGGTGCGGTTTATGGGCTGGCGGCATCATCGGGCCGTATTTTTTCCAAACTGAGGCCGGTCAGGCAGTTACTGTGAATGGTGTTCGCTATCGTGAGATGATAACGAACTTTTTATGGCCCGAATTGGAAGATATGGATGTAAACGATATGTGGTTTCAGCAGGACGGTGCCACTTGCCACACAGCTAACGAAACAATGGCTCTTTTGCGCAACAAATTCAATGGCCGTGTTATCTCACGTAATGGCGATGTCAATTGGCCGCCAAGATCATGTGATTTGACACCGTTGGACTTTTTTCTTTGGGGTTATTTAAAAGAAAAGGTGTACGTCGATAAGCCAGCAACAATTCAAGAGCTAAAGGATGAGATAATTCGGCACATTAACGGCATAGAACCTCCATTATGCCTCAGGGTCATCGAAAATTTGGACCATCGGATGGAGGTGTGCCGCCGTGGTCGCGGCGCCCATTTGGCCGATATTTTATTCCATACATAATTGAGTAACACCAATATATCATAATAAAATAAAATTACAATAATTTCCTAAATAGTTTGTATTTTATTCAAAATCAACATCGGCCCTTGAAATTTAACCGATTACTTCAGAAATACTACAATAGTGTGTCTAAATAAAGTTTAATTTTAAAATTAATATCTTGGATATTTTATACATATACTTTTTTATTCTAGTTATATTGCAAAACGAACATGTTACACAATTTTTTCTTATCCATTCTGTAGCCGCAGACGTCCGATCACCACGGCGACCGTTCGCAAATAATCCGTATGAGCCGTAATGAGCGTCACTGCCGCCGTCGGACGTCGCGACGCCGCGGCTGATAACCAAGGTAGGCCTAACCTAAACACATCTAATAACATCTGTTTTGCGGAAGCCGCGGCTTTGCCACTTGCGAGTCCGACCGCGTTGCCACGTACGAGTCCGCGGCCGGGTACGAGTCGGACTTCGCCGATGCCGACGGCAACCTCAACGCCGGGTCACGATGGCCATGTTGCCCCGCCCGCCCCCCCTACTACCAAGCCAAAAAACTACCCCCCTCTTATTGTGGACAAAATGCCCAACTGGACAAAGCACTTTCAAAAGTTGCACGATCTGTTGGGCTACGCACCGAACGGGCGGCCCTTTGGACAAGGGGTCAGATTTATCCCACACAGTCCGGAGGAATTCCGGACTATTCAAAGATACTTAAGTGAGAACACCCAGGCCGACCCGGCGGTACAGTGGTTCTGCTACAGCGCAGATGCCGAGAAGCCGGCCAAAGTGGCTATAAGGGGCCTACCTCCGGACACCGATCCGGAGAAAATCAGGAGGGCCCTAACCGACTTAGATTTCCCGGTGGAGACGGTCCGCCACATACCAGGTGTAAGAGGCAGACCTGGATGCCTCTTTCACGTCGCCTTAAAGCACCTCAACCAAGAGGAACTCACCAGGCTATACTCAACCAATGAGTTGTTGTATATGCCTGGTGTAGTGATCGAGGCATGGCGTGGCCAACACATAGTGGCACAATGCCACCGGTGTCAAAAATTCGGTCACTCCTCTCGAAACTGCCACAGGCCGGCAAGATGCCTCAGGTGCGCTGGAGAGCACCTGGTTGCTGACTGCCCCAAACCCAGGACCGAGGTAACTTGTGCCAATTGCGGTAAGGCTCACGCGGGGAGTTACCGCCGCTGCCCAGCATTCCTCAAAGAACAGAGGAGGAAGCGAGTGGGCCACCCGCCACCCCCACTGACAGCTCGCCCCCGGCAACCGGCCGGAAACCGCCCGTTACGGCCCACTAGGGCCGAAAGAAGGCGGGCACAAGCCCCCCTGCCGGCTGAACCGAGCCCAGCCCCCGGACACAGAGGGTACCCCACGGAAACTGATGCCCAAACGACTCACAGAATGCAAGGGTTGACGGGAATCAAATTGCCCCCCCCCCCCGCAAACGACCCTGTGCCAAGAAGCGCCCCCCCCCCCCCCCCCCCGCAGAAGCGAAAAACACACAGAGGGGGAAGCAAACACCGAGAGAAATCCAGGGGAGAGGAGCTAGCCGCTGAGATGCGGCAACCACGGTAACCGACCCCGGCAACCCATGTTAAGGTCGCCCCAGCCCCTAGGGGCACCGAATCGGCAGCTACAGACAGAAAGACAAAGAAAACCCAGGGCTGCCCTCATTGCGGCAATCAGGAACCGCAAAAGGGGGCAAAACCCGGTTTTGTCGAAATGAGCCAGCCTCTACCCCAGAGAACACCAAGAAGCAGGACAAGGCGCATACCCGCCCCCCCCTGCCCTAACCAACGCAGAGGAGACCAGCGCCAGGGACCCACTGCAGATAATCCTCCAACGCCTGGACCGGATGGAGGCATTCTGTGGGACCCTGACGGATCTGATCTTCACCATCGCGGCCGGGGGAGACCTCAAGGTGGCCGCGATGCGTAACCTGGCCCGCATAGAAACTATCTGCCATGGATAGTACACCAGCGGGCCAGTTACGTCTACTTTATTGGAACCCGGGGGGGGGGGGGGGGGGTGGCTGATAAGTCACAGCCTCTGCGCCTCCTCGCCCAGTCGCAAAGCTGCGACCGACTGTAAACTTCAAAATACCGAACTTCGTCGTGTACAGGCGTGACGAAGTCTCTCCCAGGGGCCCGGCCTATAGGGGTACAGCCGTCCTGGTGAGGAGAGACATCGTGCACGACGAGGTCCCATTACCAGACTTCGAAAAGCTCCGCACCATCGGGGTGCTAGTTAAGGCGGCCGGAAGGGAGGTGAAGATCTTCGCAGGCTACCGGCCGCCGAGTCCCCGAATCGTCAGCACCGATCTCACCAACATCTTTGACGGGACCACCCCCAGTGCTTGCAGGCGACATCAACGCCAAGCATCGAGCGTGGGGGTCCAGAGTCATCAACCCGGCCGGCAGTAAACTGCTGGAGCTCGCCGAAGCCAGCAGTCTCACAGTGCTCGGGCCGGACTCGCCGACTCATATCCCGTCAAACCCTCGCTATAGTGCAGACGTACTGGACATCGTAGTCCACTAGCACATCAGCTGCCCGGTCAACATAGAGGTGCTGTATGACCTGGACACGCAGCACCTCCCTATCCTCGTAACGCTCGCCCTCGCGGCTGTTGCCGTGCCGCGAAGGTCGCTGAGCGCGAGGACTGACTGGGCAGCGTACGCCAACCTGATGGAGAACATTCCCCTGGGCAGGCTCTCCGCTCCGGAAGAGGTGGAGGCTGCCACCAGGCTCGTCATGGAGCGGATCATGACCGCCCGGGACTCAACGACTACGATGTCCATACCGCGGAGCAGACGTCCAGAGCTCCCAGCCCGGATCAGCCAGGACATCAGCCGCAAGCGCGCACTCAGGCGCTTGTGGGCCAGAACCAGATGTCCGGTGCTTAAGTCTAGGCTGAATGCCTTAACAGCCCAGGTTTCAGATGCAGTGAGGACCTGGCGAGGGAAGACCTGGGAGAGTGCACTAGACCGGGCCTCCGAACACGCCACGGATCTTCATGCCTTGAACCGAGCTCTGCAAAAGACGTCCATCCCCACCTACCCGCTGCTGGATGCACAAGGGAGGCGGTGCTTTGCTCCCCAGGAGCGCACGGATATATTCGCGGCGCATCTAGGGGAGCAATTCCAACCGCACCCGATCCCAGCGGGAGTCTCACAGGAGATAAGGGAACACCACCAGAGCGTCGAGACGACGGTCACCGAGTTCCTGACGCGCCCACACGAGTCTCTGAGCGGGGAGGCGTTCATCTCCCCTGCCGAGGTCCGCAAGGCGGTGCTCTGTCTCCCCAGGCGGAAGGCACCGGGCTGCGACGGGATACTCACGGAAGCCCTGAGGCATCTCCCGAGGAGAGGCTGCGCGACACTCGAGCGCCTTTTCAATGGGATCCTCAGGACCAACCACTTCCCCGACGCCTGGAAGACAGGAAAGGTCGTCATGCTCCCGAAAACGGGCAAGGACCGGCGCCTGCCCGCAAGTTACCGGCCAATAACTCTGCTGTCTCACCTAGCGAAGCTGTTTGAGCGCCTGCTGCTGCGACGATTAGCTCCGCGCATTAAGGCCCGCGCGGAGCAGTTCAAATTCCACGGCAGCCACTCTACTACGCTCCAGCTGACGCGAGTACTTCACCACCTGGCCCACGAGCTAAACCATGACAGGTCCACTATCGCAATGTTCTTGGACGTCGAAAAGGCCTTCGACAGGGTTTGGCACGAAGGCCTCATTGCCAAACTCCTCTCCACCGAGACGCCGCCTGCGATAGTGAAGCTCGTGGCGTCATTTCTCCGTGGTCGGGACTTCTATGTTTCGGTCGAGCAGACGACCTCCCAGAAGCGTACCATTTCTTCCCCAAGGCAGCTGTCTCTCACCAGTACAAGCCTGTACACCGACGACGTTCCAACACTCGAGGGTACCCTAGCCCCCGGGGAGAGGGACGTCACGCTGGCGTTGTACGCAAATGACAGTGCCTTCTTCGCGTCCTCTCGTAGTCCAAACATGGCAGCTCGCCGAATGCAGCGCATGATGGACATTCTACCGGCGTGGCTTGACAAGTGGCGCATGGCAGTCAACGTGGGGAAGACCGCCGCGCTACTAGTCGTTCGCCGGCGCATCATGCCTGAGCCACTACAGCTTCAGGGTCAGGAGATCGAGTGGAAGACCTCGGTCAAGTACCTCGGAGTGCACATAGACAGGTCGCTGAGCATGGGCCCGCAGGTGGACCAAGCGGTCAACCAGACCCGCACAGCCAGGGCCCTCCTCCGACCTGTACTCTCATCCAGCTTGCCTCTGAGGACGAAGATCGGGGTCTATAAGACCTATCTCCGCTCGAGGCTGACCTACGCAGCTCCGGCGTGGTATGCGCTGTGTTCAGTTACCAACAAGAAGCTGCTGCAGAGTCAGCAGAACATCGCCTTGCGGATGTGCACGGGCGCAGGTCGGTTCTTAAGGAACGACGTGATCGCCCGCGACTTGAGCATTCCCAGTGTCGAGGAATTGGTGGCGATGTCGGCGCGTCGAATGTTCGACCGCGCCGACAACGGCCGCCACACACACCTCCACGGGATTGCTCCCCTGTACGCGCAACCACCTGATCACGAGTCACAAAGATCCCCCCCGTGACCTCATCCGCCGGGATCAGGGCGATGTTTGAGAGGTCGCGAAAATCTCCGCCAAGCCGATGAAAGGCCACTAGACGCCGTAGATGGCCACCTAAAGCCCGAGATGGCCATCGAAAGCCGCAGACTGGCCAACCATGCCGCAGACGGAGCCAACGCGAAGCCCGTGATGGCCACCGAAAGCCGCTGATTGGCCGACGAGAGTCTGCCGAAAACCCCCTATGTGTCTGGTGGCTCCCGTATCCCGTTACCGGGGGGTAGTTGCCCCCCGCGAATAGACCGGGGCAAAGAGCTACAGCTCCAGGCCCCTTTACCGGCTCTACCACATCAAGGTAGAGACGATGACCCTCTTAGGTGTAATGTTTCATAAATTTGATTGTACAATAAAATATATTCTATTCCAAATAAATAAAAACTACTAAACTAAATAATAACTACTAAACTAAATAAAAAAAAACTTTTACCAACTAATTTGGTAACTAACTAATATTGGCGATTGCAACGGCAACATTACGTGAAAAAACGGCATCACAGAACGGAACGCTGTTGTTTCTGTGACGTAATTTCTTTGCCCAATAGAATTAATACCTACTATTTTGTGTCCAACAAATAAAGCTTAAAACCTTTTTCAACATCCTTAATTAGAAATCAATTTTCATACCAAAAAGCAGTATATAATAATATGTAAAATTAAAAGTTTTTAAATTTTGAAAAATTATTAGTTTTCTGATTGTGTTTTTAGTATCGGTAAAATTGCAACTACAACATTTATATAATGGGCAATTTTTCAATAAATTTGTTAATTTATTATGATTAACAATGGGTTATTATTCTAGATTTGCTGGGTAAGAAAAGATAATTGTGTGTGGATATTGTGGCTAATAATTTCCACAAAACAGCTTGCAAAGGTGGTGACGGCGCTGTACCTAAGCTTAACATGTTTGCCAAGTTATTGAATGTCTTGCCTGAAGCATCTTCATGTTCTTTGTCTCCCCAGCAACCTTTACCTACCAATTTAATATATGAAAATGTGGCTACACCAAATTCTAGTGCATTAAATTGTCACGATGACATTGAGACATCAGTTGAAAGAAGCATAGAACCGCCTCCATTTTCACCACTGACCCCCGGGCCCAGCCATTTCTTTAAATAATGAAACTTCTGGAGCTTTGAGATGCAAATACTGATTTACTAACCAATAATGCTTTTTTATCACTTGGTAATCACGGACATCAACTCACTCAAACGACTGCTGAAAAAAGTATTGAATCTGTCGCTTCAATGTCTTTAATCACTGGTACCAAACACGTAGAAATTAATCAAATAAATGAGTTTACTAGTCCTCAACCAGACTTGATCAATTTAGAAGTTCATGATGATGAAATTGCTCCTGTTCTAGATTCTGCAAGAATATCTGATAATGTTGATAGTAATGAGAGATCAAACGCACAGACCGTTTCTGATCCGCAATCATCATTGACTGAAATACACCACATGGAAAGGGCAAAAAGAGGCAGAAAACCACAATTTGGTGGTTTATCGGGTGAAGAAAGAAAAAAACGCAAATACACAAACTTATTCTATGTCAATTCTAGAAAAAAGGTTATCCATCTTAAGAATTTTGAAGATTTTCTATGCAGTTGCCTAAAAAATTGCCACAAAAGTGTCCCGGTACAAAAAAGAATCGCACAGTTTCAAAAGTTTTATTCATTGGGATCGTATGATGCGCAAAATATGTTTTTAACTTCATTAATAAAAAAAAGAACAGCCCGTGAAACGCTTTTACATTGCAACTGAAAACAAAACCAAAGTTTCAAAGAAAATCTTTCTCATGCCAGTTTTTTTTAGATGGTGTATCAGTTTGTCGAGATATGTTTGTCAAAACATTACAGACTTCGGGAAAAAGAATAAATACGTCACTTTGTAAGATACGATCAGAAAATTGCATTACAGATAATCGTGGTCGGCATGGTGGATACAATAGAGCTTCTCTCGAAAGCGAGGAGTTCGTGATAAAATTTATTAAAAGGTTGCCCACATACGTATCTCACTATTCTCGTGAAAAAACTAAAGCAAAATTTTTGAGAGCAGATACAGAGAGGCCGATATCAAATTAAAACGAGCAGCGCATCAAGATCTCGCAAACTATCCCAGTCTATGTTTAATTTCCATATAGTTTGCATTAGAATTTTAGCGTTTTGGGACCGGCGATAGTAAGCCTAGAGGATCGAAAACCTTAGCTATGCATGATAGTACTGTGCGTTTAGTATGAGAGGAATAACCTTTGAGAGCTATCGAAAAGTGAAAGTTATCCTTTAACGGAATCCCTTTAATTCGTAATGTTTTAACAATGACATCGGCAGAAAGATCATATGAAACTGTACCTGAGTCATTAGTCATTGATGGTGCTACATGGTTTAGTATTTCTTGGTTATTGGATGACCTTGATGATTGGATGTAGCTCAAAACAACCTTTGTGCAATAAATCAATTAATTCATCACAAAGTTGTATGACGGATTGAATGTCATCCGCTCCTGCCAATATGTCATCCATATAACATTGTTCATCTAAACAATAGGCGGCATTAGGATGTGTATGTTTAAACCTCTGTGCTAGATGTTTGAGAGTGCGACATGCAAGATATGGGGCACACTTAGTGCCATATGTTACAGTTTTAAGCTCAATGCATTGGAGAGGGTCATTTTTGTTTTCCTTTCAAAGTATACGAAGTAAATAACGCTGATCAGGGTTGATTACAATTTTTCTAAACATTTTTACTATGTCTGTTGAGAAAATGTATTAGTGAAGTCTAAATCTTGTAACAATGTCTAATACATTATTGTATATATTGGGACCTTCAAATAAGGCATCATTAAGAGAAAGACCTGTAGAAGTTTTAGCACTTGCATTAAAAATAGTTCTCAATTTAGTAGTTATGCTATCAGGCTTAATGATAGCGTGATGGGGTATGAAGTAAGAGAAATCGTTATGAGATTTAAGGTTGCTGTTTATTATTTCAGCGTGATCTAATTGCAAATACTCATCAATAAATTGTTTATATTGAAGAAAAAAATGAGGATCTTTAGAAAACCTATTTTCTAACTGTAGAAGACAACGATAGGCAGTGTTAAACGAATTGCCTAGTTTTCCAATAATGTTTGTGTTTATTGGCAAATTGACTGTGTATCGACCGTTATCATCTATAGTAGTAGTATTTTTAAACAATTGCTCACAATATAGTTGATCAGGTGTGAGCACTTCCTTATGAGTAAGTTCTTCTTGTTCCCAAAACTTAGTAAGCAATTGATTACAATCGCTATCCGGCTCGAAGGACCAAATGTTTTATTAATATATTAAATTTAAAAGCCTGTGTTGATTTCACATGTATATTTTGTATTTTACAGTTTTTCATGTTTATAATTTATATATATTATTTATTAGTAATATTTATGTTAGACGTATGTAAGCCGAGTGACATGTGTGATTTATAATAATATTATGAAGTAATGAAATGACGTTGTAGTGATTGAAAAAGTTCTGTTTATCGCAGACAAATATCATATGGTAATTTAATTATGTAATATTTATTAAGTACTATTACCGCCTATTGTATTGTAAAATTTTATTTCTGTTATCCAATCAGAAGAATATTGCGACGTCATTTCAAGTAATGCGACGATAACGAATCTAAGGGATATTATATTATGTTACGACTTCAAAAGAGCCGCTCAAGAGGTTTTTAAACCGACAGCGAACTGGCCATTCAAAATAACCGAATGCAAAAGATTCGTTATAAAAAGATCGAAGACCTCAGGAAACACAATTATCCGTGGTGAACAATTTTATCATTCAGATACAAATAAAGCCTTTAATGTCTGCAAAACTGGTAAAAATACAAGCATGTTTCAACCTACCACCATTTCAATGGGAGTGCCTGTGACGCAGGCAAAAATAACTGATGTTGAGAAATTTTTGGCAAAACATTTTGGATTAGAATGGCAAGAAAGAAAAGACTTACAATTTTACTTAGGTATTATTAGAGGGCCATTCGTTGAAGTTAAAAATTTAGAAGAAAGTTTTTGTGAAGGGATAGCAGAAGAATCACTCTTAAGAATATAATAAGGATAAATAAATAAAAACAATTATTTCACTTATCTAATTAAAAATGTACTAAAATTTGTTACAAAATAAGATAGTTGTTTTTACTTTATTGAATGTATACAGTAGTACATCACTAATCCGAAGCGGTCATTTTGAGTTCAAAATGGCGGCTGTCATTATCAAATACAGTTATATTAGTGACCTAGTATTTTTAAGTGTGGAAAGCGAAAATTTAGAAATAATCAACTTTTATGATATTATTGATAAATTTCCTTCATCAAACGTAAGGAAAATTTATACATAGTAACTAGTTTTATTAATTTATAATAATTGTGGCGGACAGAGAGTACTTCCCTGACCCGCCCGCCGGAGCACATCTACTCTCCGCGCCCCGCATACCGCCGTCGCCCATAGCTGGCGCAATTAGCAACGGGATGCAGGATATAGGTGGCAAAAATTGACCATTAAATTTAAGGGTTCAGGACCTGCATTTGTACACCGATCGCGCTCTCGCGTACACTTGTTTTGGGTTGATATCGCACCTATCGCGTCCGCGAAACTATTCCTGGTCGAGACTCCGTTCGCGTCGAGCTCCCGGCGGCACCCCTTCGTGTCTTATCGCGAGTGTAGTGCAGCCGTCGTTGGTGGCGCGGATCGCCGTAGCCCGTGCTGCGGTGGATCCCCACCAACGGCGTGCAATAGTGCGCTGACCACCAGCCCTTCGTGGAGAAGGGTACCGGTGGCAGCTGAGCCAATCAAGAGATAGTAACCTAATACAGTGACAGTGCTGTGTCAGTGCTCTTAGTTTACTCCACATGGCGGACAAACCGCCAGGGAAGCCTGCGGCTAGCAGCCGCGACCCTCGATTGGTCTATCGACCGATAGTGCCCACGACACCGATCGCTACCACCAGTACCACCACTCCCCCCACCGCAGGCGGGACCCCGCTCATGCCCGCTGGATATGTGTATCCAGAGAGAGGCGAAAGAGGCCCACGCCAGGTCGGAGGGAAAAGCCGGAGGTCTTCCTCGGAAGACGAAGAACAAAAACCAAGCAAGCGGCTCGATACAGCGAGTACGCCGTCACCGTCTGATCCAGAAGAGGGCGGCGGAGAGGAGATGGCCTCCACTTCCGCCAGCTCGGCTACAGAAGAGAGCGGCAGAGCTCTACGTCGTCGGCGGACATAACACCGTCGCGCTCCACATCGTACGTGGAGCTGGAGAGCCTCGCCAACGTCGAAAAAGCCGCCGCCACAAATACTCAAGAAAAGGACACTTCAACCGCCGCTAGGAGCATCGGAGCTGCAGCAGGTAGGACTAGTCCTAGTAATACTATTTCTTTTGCCGAAGCAGCAGCGTCGCCGCGCGTGAGTCAGACTCCGCGGCCACGTACAAGTCCGCGGCCAAGTACGAGTCGGACTCAGACAGGGCCGACGGTGACCTTCACGCCGGAACAGGCCGGCGCTGCGCCGCCGACAAGCGTGGGCCTAATAAAATCCAAAGGGTATCCGCCAATCATGGTGGACGTCATGCCGAATTGGAAAAAACATTTTAAATTGATTCACAACAAACTAGAACATGCTTCCAGCGCGCGCCCATTTGGGAAAGGGGTGCGCTTTATGCCGGCCAGCCCTGAAGACTTCAGGGTGGTCCAGAAATACCTGGTAGAGGCCACACAAGCAGACCCACAGATTCAGTGGTTCTGCTATAGTGTAGACTCTGAAAAGCCGACCAAAGTGGCCATTAGAGGCCTACCTCGGACACAACCCGGAGGAAATTAAAAAGGCCCTAGAGGAGTGGGGCCCACGAAGTTTTATATGTAAAACACATTCCAGGCGTGGGAGGCAGACCTGGCTGCCTCTTCCACGCAACACTTAAGCACCAGAACCAAGAGGCACTCTCCCGGCTGTATTCTCATACGGAATTCCTATACATGCCGAGGGTAGTAATAGAGGGATGGCGGGGGGTCAGCGGGGTGGCACAATATCACCGTTGCCAACGATTCGGCCACTCCTCTAACAACTGCCATAGGGCGCCGAAATGCGTGAGGTGCGCGGAGGAACACCTCTCGGTAGAATGCCCCCGCCTGCGGTAAGATAAGCCGACATGTGCTAACTGCGGGCGGGCTCACGCGGCATGCTATAAAAGATGCCCGCAATACTTAAGAGGTGAGAAAGAGGAGGGCCTCAGTCCCCCCACCCCCGCCAAAATTGAGAAAGCCCATAACAGATAAGCGCCCGTTTAGGCCTACGAGGGCCGAGCGTAGGAGGGCGCAGGCCCCACTCCCACCGGAAACAGCGCACCCTCAGCTCGCCTCGACTCCGGCAGAAATACCGCAACAGGATAGTGGGGGGGGGGGGCAACATTGGCAACACTGGCCAATGACCCCACCGACCGCAACGCCCCTCTCCCTCAACGTAAGAAGAGGCATAGAGGCCCAGCTGTGCATTCTCGCCCAGTCGCAGGATATACATATTATCCTCCTGGGCGAGACTAAACTCCGGCCAACCAATATATTTAAGATGCCAAACTACATCGTGTACAGGCGTGATGAAGTTTCTCCCCGGGACCAGTCGTATAGGGGCACGGCGGTCCTAATGAGGAGAGACATCGTACACGATGACTTACCGCATCCAGATTTTCAAGACCTCCGCGCCATCTGGGTACTTATAAAAGCCGCGGGTAGGGAGGCGAAGATATTCGCCGGCTACAGACCGCCAGGCCCCCGATGGCACCGTACTGATTTGAAAAATATTTTTAGTGGAACGACCCCCACTGTATTGATGGCGGATTTGAACGCGAAACATCACGCGTGGGGGTCAAGGGTCATTAACCCGACGGGCGGGAGGCTAATGCGGGAAGCCGACCGCATCGGCCTCACGGTGCTCGGACCGGGTGCACCTACGCATATCCTTAATAACATACGCCACAGTTCGGATGTGTTAGACATCGTAGTACACCAACATATAAACTGTCCAATCCACGCAAAGGTGCTATACGATTTAGATTCCCACCTCCCAATTCTTGCCACGCTCGCCTTGGCGGCGGTGGCAGTGCCGCCAAGAATGCGGAGTACAAGAACGGATTGGGCAGCGTACGCCACTCGTCTGGAGGAAACCAGCCCCCTAGGCGGACTCTCCGCCCCAGAGGAGGTCGAACGAGCCACTAGGCTCATCATGGAGCGGATTAAGGCCGCCAGGGTCGCCGCAACTACGATGTCTACACCGCGGAGCAGACGTCCAGAGCTCCCAGTCCGGCTCTTGTGGGCCAGAACCAGATGTCCGGTGCTTAAGACTATGCTGAATTGCCTTAACAGCTCAGGTCTCAGAGGCCCTGAAGACTTGGCGAGGGGAGACCTGGGAGAGTGTTATCGACCGGGCCTCCGAACACGCCACGGACTTGCACGCCTTCAATCGAGCTCTACAAAGGACGCCAATACCGATGTACCCGCTGCTGGACGCCCAGGGCCAGAGGCGTTTTGCGCCCATGGATCGTGCTGAGATTCTCGCCTTGCATGAGGTTCACCGCATGCACAAAGAAAACTCTGACAGGACGTCATATAACATGGTGCTCGCCATCCTCGACCGCTCCGACCAGGGCAAGGCAATCTTCAATTTGACGAGCGTCTGCGGTCTTTCTAATCTCCGCTTCGAGCGGCCCTATAACAATCAAACTCCCCGGCTACCACAAGCAAGGAAAAACCCCGCTCATTGACTTTGGCTACATATAACGCCAACGGTCCTAGAAATCAATGCGACTTGGTTCACGACTTCCTGGTCATCGATAATATAGATATTCTCCTAGTGCAAGAGACTTTCTTAAAGCCGAGTATTAGAGATCCCCGAATCGCTAATTACAACCTGATCAGGCACGATAGGTTAACCTCCCATGGCGGAGGGACACTTATCTACTACAAGCGGTCCTTGCACTGCATCCCCATTGATACCCCCCCTCTAGAGGAACTAGAAGTCTCCGCATGCAAACTATCGATGACAGGCCATCAGCCCATCATCATAGTTGCAGCATACTTAAAATGTCAGAAGCCCATCTTGGAAGACGACCTCAACGCCCTATTCAGTCTGGGTTCCGCGGTTATAATAGACGGGGACTTAAACTGTAAACATCCTTGTTGGAATTGCCCAATTGAAAATCCCAAAGGAAGGGAGCTTCTCCGCCTCTCGGACAGACTCCTCTTTGGCATTTTAGCCCCCTTGATCCCCACCAGATACCCTGACAGACCGGACGTACAATACCCGAGCGTTCTCGACATAGCGCTACTGAAGGGAGTCTCCCTTCAGTTCCGCTCTATCGAAACACGTGATGACATTGATTCCGACCACTTGCCGGTCGTACTTCAGTTAGGCCCCCCGACTGACTCGACGCCACCGACGAAACCCGTCATAGATTGGGCCAAAGTCCGGGACTTGCTCGCAACGACAAGCTCCCCGGACTTGGACCGGATCCCGGACCCGATTATCTCAGTCCAGGACAACGATGTTGCCATCGAAGCCCTCACCAGCCACCTCCAGAGCGTGGTGCGAGAGTCCACTCGGCAGGTACCTCTCAAGGACCGCCGACTGCCACTCCCGGACGACGTCAGAGATCTGATGAGGGAAAAGAGGGCAGCATTCAGAGCCTACGGCAGCTTCCCCTCTCTAGATAATAAAGCCCAATACAGGGCACTCCAACGCCAGGTCAGACTCCGTGTCCAGGAGGTCAGGAACCAACGTTGGGACCGACTGCTGGAGATCTCCCCAACTCACCAGGCTTACTGGCAGCTGGCGAGATCTCTGAAAGCAGAAACCCTCTCGAGCATGCCACCCCTCGAGAGACCCGATAACACCAAAGCGTTTGATGACGACGAAAAGGCGGAATGTCTCGCCGAAAGTCTCGAGCTCCAATGCTCCCCCAATATTGCCAATAACGACCCGTCTCACCTATCGGAGGTAGACGCCGAGGTCGAATATCGGTCCTCCCTCCCGGCCGAAACCACACTCGAACCGGTCACGGTTGAGGAAGTACAGGATTTCATCAAAGCCCTAAAGCCCCGCAAGGCCCCAGGCAATGATGGAATCAGCCACAAACTTTTAAAAATCCTCCCCACCCAACTTATCTTAATTATGGTAAGCATCTTCAATGCTGCCATAAATAATTGCCAATTCCCCAAGACCTGGAAAGAAGCGAAGGTCATCGGTATCCGCAAACCAGGCAAACCGGCCTCCTCCAGTTACCGCCCCATCAGTCTACTCAGCTCGCTGGGTAAACTGTATGAGCGAGTCCTTCTCACAAGACTGAGAGATTTTGCCTTCAGCAATAATCTCATCCCCCCTGAGCAGTTTGGCTTTAGAGCTAGACACTCTTGTCCACAGCAAGTGCTCCGCATCACGGAGCACGTCCTCTCCCATTTCCAACGCGGCGGACGAAGATTCTGGCCGACAGGCGCAGTATTCTTCGACGTCGCCAAAGCTTTCGATAAGGTCTGGCACAACGGGCTGATATACAAGCTGTATCAACTCGGTGTGCCGGACCGACTCGTACTCATTCTACGGGACTTCCTCAAAGACCGTAGATTCAGATTCCGAGTGGAGGGCACTAGATCCTCCTCTCATTCCATCTCAGCGGGAGTCCCTCAGGGCTCCGCGCTCTCCCCCTTACTTTTCTCGCTGTACACCAGCGACATGCCACGGCACCCCCATACCGAGCTAACCCTATTTGCGGATGACACCGCCATATTCATTAGCGACCCCAGCAGATACAGAATCTGCAGTCACCTCAACGCCGCCATCAAGGAACTAGGCGACTGGTTCCGTAGATGGAGGATTGAAGTGAACCCCGAGAAGAGTGCAGCCATCATGTTCTCTCGTCGCTTTCTCTCACCCAATACTCGCCCCACCAACCAACTTATGCCCATCAAGCTATACGACGGAGTTATCCCCTGGGTTAACGAAGTCAAATATCTTGGTGTAACTCTCGATAGAGGCTTGTACTTCCACAAGCACACCAGAGCGGTCGGGAACAGAGCATACTGGATCCTAGGCCGACTCTATCCGTTGATATGCAAGAAGAGTAAGATGAGCCTTAGAAATAAGGTGACTCTATACAAAACTTGCATCCGCCCCATCATGACCTATGCGAGTGTGGTCTTCGGCCATGCCAGCGATACAAACATCTGGAGACTGCAAAGAATCCAGAATCATTTTATGCGTGCTGCAGTCGACGCCCCGCGCTATATGCGGCTCGCCGATCTGCATCGCGATCTGGAGCTTCCCTCCATCAAAGATTATATAGTCACTCTATCGCGCAGATTCTTTGACCTTGCCCCCCATCACCCGAACCCTCTGGTGACGGAAACGGTCAACTATAAACCCACACCGAACGCTCCCATGAGAAATCGTCGCCCTCGCAATGCACTCATTGACGAGCCCGATAAAATCACCCGTCTCCTCACGATCATGAACCCCCGAGGCTCAAAACATCCTGGCCTGGCATAACAGACGCCGGAGAGCCCCCGGCTCGGATCCGCTTACACAAAGGTAAGACCCCACCAATCTCACTCACTCACTACAGACACAAGTAGCCAGACACGATTAGCATAGGCGTGTTGCTGGAGAGTTTCTTCCGCCGCTTCTTCTCCTCCAGCTATAACACGTTGCGAAGAGGTAGTAATGATAGACTAGGATCGGCTCCGCCGGCGGAGTCGATAATTGGTCCCCAAAACAATGATTTCAGCCTGTTGGCTTAGCTCTTTCAGCCTTTAACGGCTAATTCCCAATATAGAGTCAATCCCCCGCAGCGGTCGAGCCAAGGTCGAACCTCACAGGAGGTGCCTCTTCGAGCGTGCTGCTCCCGGGCTGAACGCCTCCGCTCCCACGGAGTCGTGAAGCCCTCAAAGTCCGGTATCGCTGAAACAGCCATCTGCGGCTATTCAGCTGGGTCCAGCTCCAAAAAAAAAAAAAAAAAATTGAATACAACACTTCGGCAAATTACACGACCAACTAGGTTTCGTCCCAAATGGCTGCCCCTTCGGGCAAGCGGTGAGATTCATCCCCCAGTGTCCAGATTAATTCCGGACTATACAAAAATATTTAACAGCGGCAAATCAGGCGGACGCAACAGTACAATGGTACTGTTACAGTGCGTCCGCCGAGAAACCTATCAAAGCAGCCATCAGAGACCTCTCTGCGGACACAAATCCGGGTGGCCCTAGAGGCACTAAATTTTCCAGTAGAAAATATAAGACATACCAGGCGTGAGAGGCAGACCTGGCTGCCTCTTCTACGCCACCTTGAAGCACCTCAACCAAGAGGAAATCACAGGGCTGTACGCTATCAGCGAGTAACTTTACATGCCGGGCGTGGTAATTGAGGACTGGCGCGGGCAGCACATTGTTGCCCAGTGCCACAGATGCCAAAAATTTGTCACAGACCGGCAAGATGCCTTAGGTGCGCGGAGGAGCACCTAGTAGCCGACTGTCCCCACCCAAGGGAATTCCAGAAATGAGTCAATTGTGGGAGACCCAGCCCATCCGGATGTGGAGAGTTGGACCCGTTCGGAAGATTGAAGGTACAATGGATCAATGGCAATACAAAAATATCTTAGAGCACACAATGATTCCCTACTCGGACGATCATTTGCCTGTATCCTGGATCTTTCAGCATGACAATGATCCGTTTTAGACTGGCCAGCAAATAGTCCGAATTTAAACCCGATAGAAAATCTGTGGTGTATTGTTAAAAAGAAAGTCTCAAACAAACATAACACCAGTCATAACGAACTATATGAAGCATTTGTTGAAGCATGGAATTCAATCCCCCTAGAAAAATGTATGAAATTGATTGAATCAATGCCACGTCATTGCAGTGCTGTTATTCAAAATAAGGGATACGCCACTAAATATTAATTACAACTATTGGTAGGCTGTGGATAGTAGCTATTTCGTAAATAACAATACCAATTACTAATACTTAAAAAAATATTGCTTTTTATACTTTTTTGTTGTTGTTTCTAATTAGTTGACCATTATTGTTCATACCTTAAAACTGATTTAAATGTTTTTCCGTAATGTAATATTAAAACTGCACATGTGTAATGGGATTTATAATGTTTTTCTAATAAATGATAAACCGTTAAACATATTGTTGTCCTATTTATTGTTTAATTTGAAAATAAAAACGATTGCGGTGAAGTATCTTACATAATGTCAAGGACCGTTGGTAGTGTTTCTAATTAGATGACCACCACTGTATATATACATATATCAATTGACAAATTATATGTAAATTATAATAGTGATTATTAAATACATTGATAATTCCAATAAAATTATGTTTTTTTTTTTCACTGTAAAAACACTGTAATGAGTTTTATGATTTACTGTATTTTCCTACCGATCTACTGTAATTTTACTTGCGGAACACTGTAATTTTTTCAATCCAACCTGGCAACACTCATCTAGTGTCACATCGAGACGACGTAAAAGAGTTCCACAAGAGGAGCCAATTAATGATGCACTCATCCGTTTGGAAAACATAAGTTCTGCGATAAATACAAACACAGAATATGACGAATTCCATTATTTTGGCCTGAATCTTGCAGCCCAACTGCGAAGCCTGCCACTGTATGATGCATTAGGACGTACAAACTCAAATCCAGAACATTTTGATTACAGCAAGACGTCGTCATCTGTGCCTGAACTTATCTCCCGTGACAGAATCAACTGTAATTAATACTCCATGCACACAAACTATAAAAACAAGCTCTTCTTTAAGCGCAGCTCCATGACCAGGCACACAATTTTACACACTTCCTGTTGATTTGTTGCATCAAATGTGGCAGTCTTCTTAAACCTAGTTAGTTAATACTTAATATGTTCAAATGTTGATTACTTTTTGTAAGTAATATAAGTATCTATAAGATTGTTATTACTTAATATGTTCAAATGTTGTTGATTGTTTTTTGTAAGAAATAGAAGCATCTTTAGTTATTAATTAATATATAGATATAATACATTAGCTTTTCTGGATATGCTCATCCTAAGGAACCCTGACAATACTCTTGGTCATACGGTGTATAGGAAACCTACCCATACAGATAAATACCTTAATGGTTCGTCTCACCATCATCCTAGTCAGTTAGCTACCGTGGGCAAATCTTTGTTTCAGAGAGCACGGAAAATTTGTGACGAGAACCACATAGCTGGAGAGCTTCAGCATGTCAAGAGAGTTCTACAACGCAATCAGCTGAAGACTCCACACCAACGTCACAAAGGCCCCAAACCACCTTCAGTTGAGCGGTGCCCTGCTACCCTACCCTACATCAAGGGGGTCACAGACAGAATTGGTCACATCCTCAGGCGAGCTTCAATCAAAACATATTTCAAGCCGCAGAAAAAGATTACCCAATTTCTGAGACCTGTGAAATGCAATATCTCACTCCAGGATGCAGGGGTTTACAAGCTTGATTGTGAGTGTGGATTGTCATACATTGGGCAAACAAAGAGGAGCATAAAAACACGAGTAAAAGAACACATTGCTGACATGAAACACACAAGGTCTACGAAGTCTGCGATCAGTGAACACACGCTGGATAAACCCAACCACTACATCAGATTCGATAACCCATAAATCCTCGCGAAAGAGAATCGTTTCATAACTAGAATGATGCGTGAGGCTATTGAAATCAAAAAACACCCAAATTTCAATAGAGAAGATGGTTGGCAAGTACCACCTGTTTGGGATCCAATTATCAAAACTATTAAGACCCAAACCCAGCAAAAACCAGCTGCCAGACTTCAAGACACTGTGAGCTCTTTCTGCGTACAACGGAACACAAACCAACTTGACTGATAATTACTTTTATTTTTCCTTCCACCCATTTTAATATTATATAAAATTATTAGAGCTAGGCATGTTTGCTGAAGAGTTTCTTGCGCCGCTTCTTCTCTTCAAGCCATAACATTTTGCGAAGCGGTAGTAAATTAGATTAGGCTCCCATAGATTAAATAATAACCATAAACAAAATAAAAATCAAATAATTAAAATTAATAAGTTGGCGGTAGGCTACATAAAACTTTAACAATACTCGTTGACACTTGACATCTTTGTCTTCCGTGATCACGGCCACTGAAAAGTGGCCGAAACGTCGGAAAAACCAAAATCAAATAAAATTACCGCGCTTAAAACCGTTAAAACGTAGTTTTATAATATAAGTATTTAAAAGAGTATCTTATTTCTTAAAAAATTGTTAAATGTTGTTGATTACTACTTAATACAAATTAAAAAACAATAGTACCTATAAATAGTTATTACATCGTAAATGTTTAAACATTGTTTTGTTTTTTTAATAAATGCCTTATTTCTACTATCAACTGTTTTACTTACTAGTCCGGTCAATCTAGACTAAAAAATGAGAGTGAAGATACATAAAAGATCCGTCGTAAAGACATTCACGCATCGCGCGCGCATTTGAGATATCCACCCAATTGCAATACTAATCGGGTTCCAAGAGCTTGGTGATAAGTGGCAAGTGAATCTAGTTGTGAAGCGGGAGATATATAACAAGAGAACACGCACTGCTGCTCCTGTATCGCAGACGCTCCGGTTACTCAGCTCATATTATTACGGGTGAGTCCATTTATCTCCATTCCCTCTTACCCTTGCACCCTTGAAATCTGGCAATCGGCCAGATCATATGGTCCTTCGAGCCGGATATTCCAACTGGCGACCTATTTATACAGTCTGCAACAACCGTATTTTGCCATTTTATGGTTAATTCAAACCAAATTGTAAATTTTCGCATACCTAAAAAGTTAAATAAACAATCATTATCAATCTGCCCATTTACCCGTTTTCTGCCCTTGTTTTTTCTTTTTTGTTTTCTTATAAACATATTACTTCTGCCCTTATATATTTGAATACCCATTCCACATTCCTCAGATAATTACGCAAATTGCTACACGATAACTATTTTTTGGTACGTAGGTAGGTTAATATAACCTCGAGTACGTATTCTGTACTTTATTCAGCACACCTATTCTCGAATACTTGCACTAAACGTGATATCGGATCGATATAATAATATTGAATATTATATTCGTTTCACTCGGTGTGGTTAGCTTGCCGTGCAACTTTTATAGCTTATATATAGCTTCGTGTTTATTAAGACTCAGCGCACACGACAGTTTGATATATATTTTTTTTCCTAATCATTTTTATTTATTTCGTATTTCTTACGTTTCTCTGGCTGCTTTCTTGCGTGTTCTTTATTAGCATTAGTAAAAAAAAAAAAAAAGAAAAAAAAAAAAAAAAAAAAAAAAAAAAAAATTATATTTTTTTTTCGTTTGCCTTTCCTTTTCTTATTGTGCACTTCTCATCGTCATGCCTACCAAATCGCAATCTGCCATCTTTATGCAAACCCATAAGTACATAACTTTCCTATTAGAGATAGCTAACCTTATATTAAAAGGAGACAAAAAGTATAGTGTAAACGATTTCATAGGGCGCTTTACAAAATTGGACGATATAAAGGGCAAGTTGGATACAGTATATTATGAGATCTTGGACTCTAAAGACCTTGACGACAAAGTGGAAAAATGGTACTTTGACTACTACACCTCGGCTATAGAAGCATATGAAAAAATTTTGGTGGCAAACATCACCATCAGCTCAAGCATCAAACCAAGCTCGCCCACATTCTCCACGTCTACTGTTCTGCCCAAAATAGATCTACCCAAATTTTCTTCCAAGCTTGAGGATTGGCCATCTTTCATAACTATTTTCAAAAGCCTTACGGACACTGCCGGTAATTTGTCAGGTGCAGTTAAATTACACTATTTATTTTCTTGCCTCTCCGGAGAAGCTCTCAGTATGGTATCACACCTCAAGGTTACCGATGAGAACTACGATGTAGCGATGACAACACTTGCCAATCGCTACGAAAATCGCCGAGTTCTCATTGATAGGTTTATAGATATGATACTAGAGTTACCCCACATCACCACCCGCTCACAAATCAGACAGTTATTTTTAGCCCCTCTTATTTCAACCCAATCGGCGCTTAAAAACCTAAACTTACCACTACATGACTCAGACTACGTCCTAGTGTCAATAGTAGTGCGGAAGTTAAAGGGCGAGCTTCGCACATTATTTGAACGAACGCATGGGTCTTCAGACACTCTGCCCACCTTAAAGGATGTAATCACATTCTTAGAAGACCATGCACGTTGCACAGAAACTGAGACATATAACCCACCCCCCCCTCCCCTCAGCCCGACATACAGACAAACTGAACGTGCTTCTCCCTCAGCACGGTACCAACCACGCGCTTCTGCACCCAGACCAGAAATTCGGCACGTTCGTTTTCAGCCCACTACTTCCGTCCGCCCACCTTTAACGCGCCCTGCATATCCTCTACAAAGTCAAGCGTACCCTGTACAGTACGCTCAAGGATACCCACAGTCTACACAATATTTCGAGCCCATAGCACAAGATTCCGCCCACCCACCAGCACCGACCAATAATTATTACTGCCCTTGGTGTCACGTTAGAGGACACAGGTTGCTGAACTGCGGTGAATACCTAAGACAGCCTACGCAAGGGCGCTGGGATTTTATCCAAGCTCATGAACGGTGCCGTAAGTGTCTAGGACCCCATTACTCTGACGAGTGCAGATCCACAGGACGGTGTAGAGAATGTGATAGCGAGAAACACCATACCACCTTACATCGCAGTGGCTTTGAATCACCCACATATGACAATTCTCACCTCTTGCCCCCACAACTAAGAGGACAAGAACACACCCGCCCAACCACGGAATCAAGAAACTCTTCTCGTCGTAATTCACCTATTAATTCACAACAATGACTACCTGCTACTCACTTACACAATACTACACTACACCCACCCATACCATCGCTACAATATACACCATCCACTACATCACGTAAACAAAATAAATCCCAGTTTCATACTCAGCACTATGATAATAAAGTTTATCATAATAATCACTTGCCCGGCAGCCCTGTTACTTCCTCTGATAAAGCTAACCAAAATGACAGTCATATTTCAGCACATACTCAGCACATTACAGTACACGATCCACCAGTTTTATTACCCACTGTGTCCCTAGAACTAGCAGACAACGCTGGAGTATTTCATAAGGCAAGAGCATTATTAGACAGCGGTTCCATGCTAACCTTGTTAACTAAAACTATGACACAAAAATTACGTTTGCCTGTCGAGCACACAGAACTAAAAATTACAGGAGTCGGTAATCAACAGACTCAAAACTCTAGTTCTTCAACTACCATCACATTCCGCCCTATTCACACCGAAGTCCCAGTAATTAGCGCAAAGGCATACATTCTACCAGATTTGACAGGTCTTTTACCATTAACAATGTTACCTGACGTTGTTCCACTCCTCGACTCGACACAGCTTCCCCTAGCAGACTCGTCTTATCGTTTTCCAGCCGCTATTGACTTGATTTTAGGTTCTGATGTCTTGGGCCAAATTTTGGATGGTAACAAAATTTTTTTGGGCCCCGGCAGGCCAATAGCCTTCGGCACGATCTTCAATTTCGCTCTTTTAGGTCCTATCAATCCAAACTACACAAAGCCTGAGCCTCAAGTTAATTCAGCACTAGTAAATATTGACTGTTTACAACCCCAACACTCAAATAAAGAAATACACTCCGCTCTGGAGAGATTCTGGGAAGTCGAAGAAGTGCAATCAAAGGACAACTCAACCTCTGACGAGTGTGAGGAGAACTTTCGTTCTACCACCACACGTGATCCCACAGGGCGATACATAGTATCCCTTCCCTTTCTTACAAAGGCACCTAAGCTCGGTGCAACCCACGCTATTGCACTACGACGATTCCTTAATTTGGAGCGCAAACTCCAAAGAGATCCTACCCTCCGCTCAAAATATATCGACTTCATGAAGGAATACATTGACATGGGCCACATGGCTCTTTGTCACCCCAGCACATTCAAAGGAAAAGACCATTTTTACGTCCCGCATCATGGCATCTTCAAAGCCAACTCTGAAAAACTTCGCACGGTTTTTGATGGCAGCTGTAAGAGCTCTAATGGTGTCAGTCTTAATGACTGTCTGCACACTGGCCCACCGCTCCAACGTGATATTACTGACATCATTCTAAATTTTCGTACTCACAAAGTGGTCTTTAGTACAGACATCCAGATGATGTTTAGAAATATACTAGTTCACCCAGACCACAGACGGTTCCAACTCATTCTATGGCGCTCTTCTCCAGATCAACCTCTGCTCACTTACGCCCTGTCCACTGTCACGTATGGCCTACGACCCAGCCCCTTCCTCGCCAATCGATCTATTATACAGCTGGTCACTGATGAAGGTCACCGTTTTCCCCAGGCTGCACAGGTTCTTACGCACTCCATATTCGTGGATGACATTCTGACTGGGCATGATTCAGTTGACAAGGCAATAGCTCTGCAGACTGAACTCATTGAGTTACTAGCCCTAGGGGGATTTCATTTGCGAAAGTGGACCTCAAACTCTCGTCAGCTTTTAGAACGCTTCCCGGATGATCAATGTGACATACCCAAGGATTTTGATGTTGTACCCGACTCCAATGCAATCAAGGTACTTGGTATGCAATGGATACCACAAACGGACGAATTTACATATCACATTTCGGTACCTACACTGGAAAAATTTACCAAAAGGTCAATACTCAGTACCATCGCTCGTTTATACGATCCTAGTGGATGGATCAGCCCAGTTATTTTCCGCGCAAAACTGCTCATTCAGCACCTATGGACTCTAAAGTTAGACTGGGATGAATCGGCTCCCAATGATGTCACATTTCAATTTCAGCACATTTTTGAAGACTTACCTCTACTCTCTGCTCTTCGACTCCCCAGAACAATTTGCACCAGCAAAGATTCCACCTACACCCTACACGGTTTTGCCGATGCATCCGAATCCGGATATGCAGCCGCAGTCTATCTTCATGAAACGAATATCACGGGTCAGGTACACGTCAGACTACTTGTTTCTAAATCCAAGGTAGCCCCCATTAAAACCCGACAGACTATACCAAAGCTGGAACTTTCAGCTGCACACCTCACTTCGCTGCTCATTTCTCGCGTCTCTGTTCAACTTTCTGCCCACATTACCATTCAGCAACACTTTTGTTGGTCAGACAGTACTATCGTACTCGCCTGGCTTAAAACTCCTTCTCAATCCCTACAGGTCTTTGAGGCCAATCGAGTCTCTGCCATTGCAGCCAATCCATGTAACCCTACTTGGAGACATGTACCCTCAGCTCTTAACCCTGCCGACTGTGCTAGCAGGGGAATATCAGCACAGGAACTCTTAGCCTATGACCTATGGTGGTCGCCTACTTGGCTCAAGGCCCCACCTGATACCTGGCCCACGATGCCCCCTGCTTTGGGTCATCACGTACTGCCTGGTCTAAAACCAAGAAAAATGGTAGCTCACATCGCGGTTCCTGATCTAGACACGGATTTACTCACGAGATTCAGCTCCTTAGACACACTTGTAGGCGTAACCGCATGTATTAAACGTTTTGCACACAATTGCTTGGTATCTTCTCACTCTCGCATCGTTGGTCCCATTACCGTAGACGAACGTAAGAAAGCGCTCTTACACTGGGTACGCTCAGTCCAACAAAATATGTTCGCTGAAGACATCCACCGACTGCAAACTAACAAATTATGTACAGTGCGAATACAACGCCTCTCGCCCTTTCTCAAGGATGGTCTTCTTAGAGTAGGAGGGCGCTTGTCCAACTCAGCCCTTAGATATGACACACAACATCCCCTCATCTTACCCAGTTCAAGCCCCCTTGTGGACCTAATTATAGATCATTTCCACACTATACACTGCCACCCGGGCGCAGATACACTACACGCACTACTCCGTCAACAATACTGGATTTTATCTGGAAGGCGAGTCATTCGTCACCGTGTCTTTAAATGTGTACGCTGTTTTAGGCATCGAGCTCAGCCGAATCCCCCTTTTATGGCCGACCTACCGGCTGATCGAGTCAGCCCACAACCGGTGTTTAGTCAAGTGTCCACGGATTTTGCCGGACCATTCCTAATTAAATCAAGTACTCTACGCAATGCCAAACTTCTCAAAGGCTACTTTTGTGTTTTCGTTTGTCTCGCCACCAAGGCAGTGCACTTAGAGGCTGTCTCGGAACTTTCTACGGACGCCTTTTTTGCGGCACTGCAAAGGTTCGTTAGTCGGCGCGGAATCCCTACCCTAATTCGCTCTGATTGCGGTACAAACTATGTCGGCGCAAGAAATCAGCTCATAGAAGTACAAAACTTCTTAAAGGCCAATGATGATAGAATTACGCACAAGCTAGCCACACAGCAGATCACATGGTTGCTCAATCCGCCCTCAGCTCCTTCTTTTGGCGGTCTGCACGAGGCAGCCGTGAAATCTACTAAGCAATTACTCTATCGCGTATTAGGTGAGCAGCATCTGACCTTTGAAGAATTTTCTACACTCTTAGCCCGTATTGAGGCCGTTCTCAACTCTCGACCACTCTGCCCTCTGTCTTCAGACCCTACAGACTTCGAAGTCCTAACCGCTGGTCATTTCCTTATAGGTCGCCCACTTACCGCATTACCCGAACATTCCCATGAATCCTCTCCTCCATCAACCCTACGACGTTTTCGCTTAGTGCAAGCGTTGGCTCAGCGATTTTGGACCTTGTGGTCGAAATCCTACCTGCACACTCTCCAATCCCGATCTAAATGGACTACGGAAACCAGTCGACCCAAGATTGGTGAGCTGGTACTCATAAAGGAGGATAATCTTCCCAGACTCCAGTGGAAGATGGGAAGAATAAAGAAGATTCTGCCCGGAAAGGATGACGTCGTCCGAGTCGTAGAACTCAGCACCAAGGATGGCAGCTTAACGAGACCAGTCACAAAGATTGCTCGTCTTCCCCCCGACGACAACAGATATATATATATATATAACAACTCTAGAGATGTATATACGTGGCGTACTCATGCATATGTATATATATATATATATATATATATATATAAACTGACGGACTCATAAACTGCATCAAAGTTCAGGATTACTTTGAAATGATTTTTTTAAATAAGTATGAAAACTTTTTACATTAAATTATATAAATATGGAGAGACTGACTCTTAATCTCAAAAAAATGAAAATTTAAAAACGGAACTGCAGTAAAACAAATGAATATAGCCGGGAAAAGAAAATTTACTCGTAGTATCAGATTTGGGTGTTATTAGCAAAGTTTTAAATTGATTCTCATTGATTTTTTATTCTTTTGGCAATTGATTTATTGTTACCAGCAGAATTGTTGGGTTAGTTTTTTAACTCATCGAGAGTTTTTGAACCATAATATGGATACTTCGTCCGAAAAAGCGGCTCAAATTGTAGCATTGGTGCGGGAGGGCTTGGATCAACGAACGATTGGTAGAAATTTAAACCAGTCTACGGTTTCTAGAATATACAGAAGGTTTGTGGAGACAGGTTCTTACAGAAGGAGACGTGGTACAGGCAGGACTCGAGCAAACACCGGTCGTGATGACCGATTTATTGTTACAACTTTCCTGCGAAATCGTTTCCTCACGTCTGTTAACATCAAAACAGAGCTTAATGAAGTGCGTGGAGTAAACGTGAGTGCACGAACAATAAGAAGAAGGTTAAAGGAAGCGGATATCACCCCTTTTAGACCAGCAAATGGTCCAAAGTTTTCTGTAGCTCACAGACAAGCTCGCTTAAGATTTGCGCGTGATCACCTGAATTGGACAGAAGAGCAATGGACCTCCGTATTGTTCACGGAAGAGTGTAGGACATGTTTATATGGTGCAGATGGTCGCAGAAGAGTCTATCGTCGACGTGGGGAGCGATATGCTCAAAGTTGCATTGAGGAGCGTGTTCCTTTTGGAGGCGGTTCGTGTATGGTCTGGGGTGGCATATCGATGAACGGGCGAACAGAACTTGTGTTCATAAACATGGTCCGTCAAAACGGTAATAGAGGGGGTTTGACTGCACATCGCTACATAACAGAGATCTTAGAAGATCACGTGGTGCCTTACATGGGATTCATAGGCGAAAAGTTTACTTTAATGCAGGACAATGCCCGGCCGCACGCTGCTGCACAACTTCGACAATATTACGAAGAGGTTGGAATACGTACAATGAATTGGCCAGCACGCAGCCCGGATCTTAATCCCATTGAGCATGTTTGGGACAATTTAAAAAGAGCTGTATATGCGAGAAACCCTTTGCCCACGACAGTGGCATCACTAAGAACAGCACTTTCAGAAGAATGGGACAATATTCCGCAAGATCTTTTAATAACCCTAATAAAATCTATGCGGAACCGATTAGAATCCGTAATAAGGGCACGTGGAGCTAATACACCTTATTAAAACATAAATAAACCCTTGCATAAAGTTTGTGTCTATTGTTAAAACCAATTTTTTAATTAAACCAATTTTCCTTAAATTTCTGTTTTTTCTTCAAAAAAAGTCTTAAGGTCCTTTCCAGTACACAAACTTAAACTTAAGGATATGACCCTACGCTGTTTTAAAGTTCACGAACCAATCTAGAGGTTTCAATTTAAATCTGTATAGAAAGTTTGCATACTTGGTTAAAATATTTATTTCAAAGTCGTCTATTACTTTGATGCAGTTTATGAGTCCGTCAGTGTATATAATATGTAATATATATTATAAGCCATAATGGCGGTAGTTGAGTTTTTTTTGCAAGTACGGCGGTAGCGTTCGCTAGCGGCACGTGCCCTGTACACGTGCGCGGCGTCGTCACCCCGCCCACCTTTCACTACGCTTAGAGTATAAAAACGGACCGCTCCGTTGTATTGGCACGCATTTCTAACGAATGCGTCGTCGAGCATGGACCATTGGCTTCCAATCAGTACTGCTCTGACAATAGATACGGAACACCGTCATTGGCGGCTAAGTACTATCTAAATAATAGACGTGGAACACTGTCCCAGTCAGTACCGTCTAAATTGCGGTAGGTGCGTGGAACGCTGTATCTAACAGCCAGTACAGCCCTAAAGTGACCGCCCCGCTCTCATGACAATAGACGTGGAACACTGTCCCAGACAGTCAGTACCGTCTAAATTGCGGTAGGTGCGTGGAACGCTGTATCTAACAGCCAGTACAGCCCTAAAGTGACCGCCCCCGCTGTCATATCTAACTGTAATTGTTTTTGTACTTTATTAATGGTGTTTTTGTACTTTATTAATGGTTGTTTGTCTAATCAAATCAATAAATTTGTTATAAAATTAAATAAATTGTTTACGACTATATTTTTTATTATTTTCCACTTCTGGTCGCTAAAATCAGAAGTGGGATAGAACTTATTAGCTCACAAATATTAGACGTGATACCTACACAAACAACCGTTAAATATTAATTAGGAATGCCACGTTCGTCAAGATCACGTGATGCGTCGGTTAAGACGCCACCTCGGTCTAAGTCTAGGCGTGTCATGCCGCGTTCGCCAAGATCACGTGACAGGTCGGTTAGAACGCCGCGTCGCTCTGACTCTAGGCGTGTCATGCCGCGTTCGTCAAGACCACGTGATAGGTCAGTTAGGACGCCACCTCGGTCTGGGTCTAGGTGTAGCCAACGCAGCGAATCGCGACTAGACCATAGGCATAATTCACGATCGCCTCACGATCAAATGCGTTCGCGCTGTTATAAAACTCGCTCACGGTCCCATCATAATAGAACCCGTTCGAATTCACGTAGTGACAAGATACGCTCACGTTTGCGTAGTGGTAGAACTCGTTCACGATCTCGTCGCAGTGGCTCTTCACGATCTCGTCGCAGTGGCTCTTCACGATCTCGTCGCAGTCGCTCGCGTAACGGTAGCCATCATGGTCCGCGTGAAGGGCCTAGGTCACGAACGGCCAGCTCGCACCAACGCCGTAATAAATCTCGATCCTATCATGACATTTCCGCGAAAAACGTACTAGGCACTATTATGTCACGACTGACTGCCATTGAAAAAAATACTAATAGTGGTTCACATGTTACGCCGTCAGTTCGGAACAGCACACCTCCATTAGATAAAAATATTTCCATAACCCAAGCGCTTGTTGACGCATTAGGAGTATTAACAAAAAACAAATCAAACTATTACGTTTCAAATTTTGATCCAGCTATAAACAATTTTGAGGTATGGTGTGGTGAAGTGGACAGGGCTAGGCACGTGAACCGCTGGGATGATCTCGAGTGTTTCTCCCGTGTGGCTCATTGTTTGAAAGGTGACGCAAAGACCTGGTTAAATGAATGGGCTACAAATGATCGCTCGTGGTCCAATTTTCTAAAGGAATTTAAGTCTTTGTGTCCGCAAAAGATTAACTTCGCTCAAATTCTACAAGAGGTTATAAACACCACGTCCGAAAAGTTTCCGTCATACGCAGAGTATGCGCGTCGTTCATTATTAAGATTGCGAGTAGTAAGAGGTTTAAGCGAAGACCTTATGGTTCAAATAGTGATTTACGGCATCAATGATGTACAGGTACGCGCAGCAGCTACCAATGCCGACCTAACAACTGAAAACCTCGTTTCCTTTTTAGCTACTTATCTAAAACCTACTCGTAAGTTTGAAAATCGTAACTCCGATAAATTTGTGCCATCCGGTAATATGGCTAAAAGGCGAAATTTTAACGGTCCTACTAAGTCCGATTTCAAATGTTTCTGTTGTGGCCGAGCAGGGCATAACAGAGCACAGTGCCCCAAGAATCGTAATGTTAATGACAAGGGCGATGCGCATGATAATGTTAAACCAGTCGTCTGCTCTTTCTGTAAGAAAGTAGGGCATAGAGAGAGTAACTGTTTTGCTAAGGCCCGATCAGGGTCTCAAGGTGATAATAGTAACCAACGCAAAGTTAACTTGTGTAGCGAACCTTCAAACGTGAAAGATAAAAACGATATGAGTACAGCCGTGATACAAGGTATACCAGTTGACGTTCTTATAGATAGTGGAGCACTCAATGTATCCTTAATATCGTCAGCGGTAGTAACTTACTTCTCCGGTTTGCGTAAACAAATTAAATGTCCTTTGAAAGGAATAGGCGATAAAGAGATTGTTGCTCGCGAGTATATCACTTTAACTGTCGAATTTAGGAATATAGCGCTTGAAGTAGATTTTGTCATAGTACCCGCCTCGTGCATGAATACGCCCATTATCATAGGGACTGACGTACTTAATCGCGATGGCGTCACGTTTATTCGCACGAAACACGGACAGTACTTAACTCATACGGCAAACAGCGTATTAAAAGTAAACTCTGTAAGTGTTAGCAACCCCAACAAGATAAATACACCTCTCGAAGGAGCGGAACTTGCCAAGTTGATGGCAGTGGTAGATGAATTCTCTCCGTTTTTGATTACCGGTACAGCCACCACTACCGTGAATACTGGTAAAATGCACATCAATTTGACAAGTGACGTCCCTGTGTCATACCATCCATACCGTTTGGCGTACCAAGAGAAGCTAAAGGTGCGTGAGATATGTCGGGATCTGTTAGACAAAAAAATTATTAGGGAGTCTGATTCCGAATACGCAAGCCCGGTCATTTTGGTCAAGAAAAAAGATGGTTCTGACAGAATGTGTGTAGACTTTCGAGCTCTAAATCGCATTACTGTCAGGGATAGGTACCCCCTACCTCTGATTGATGATCACATCGATCGGCTTGGAGGCTCGAAATTCTTCACATCTTTAGATATGGCGTCGGGTTTTCATCAAATCCCTATTGATGAGGACTCGATCCATAAGACGGGTTTTGTAACTACAGAAGCTCATTATGAGTATTTAAAAATGCCGTATGGGTTATGCAATTCCCCCACTGTGTACCAACGTATCATCAACAATACCTTGCGTAAATTTATAGACGCAGGGAATGTCCTAGTATATATTGACGATGTACTGATCCTAAGTTCAACGGTCGATGATGGCATTACCTTATTACACAATGTCCTGAGGACATTGACAAAAGCCGGGTTCTCGGTTAACGTACGCAAATGTTTCTTCCTTACTACCGAAATAGAGTACCTCGGTCGCGTTATTAGTCATGGTCAGGTTAGGCCGAGCCCGCACAAAATCAAGGCACTAGTTAACGCACCTATTCCTAGTAACGTCAAACAAGTACGCCAGTTTTTAGGCCTTGCGGGTTACTTTCGGCGTTACATCGAAGGTTATGCAACGAAAACCGCATGTATCTCGCATCTCATAAAGAAAGACGTAAAATTTCAATGGGGACCTGATCAAGATCAAGTCCGGCAAGATCTTATCAAACGTTTAACTAGCGAACCCATACTTGCGATTTTTGACCCGAACCGTCCTACAGAACTGCACACTGATGCCAGCAGTGTAGGATACGGTGCGGTACTTATGCAGGTATACGCAGATGGTGGTAAACGAGTAATAGCCTATTTTAGTAAAGTCACTCAGGGCGCGGAGGCAAAATACCATTCGTATGAACTGGAAACCTTGGCGGTTGTCAAAGCATTGCAATACTTTCGTCACTATTTGATCGGGATAACTTTTAAAATCGTAACCGATTGCAATGCATTGAAGGCCACCGAACGTAAAAAAGATCTTCTTCCACGCGTTGCACGCTGGTGGATTTATCTGCAGGATTTCAATTTTGAAATTGAATATCGAAAGGGCGTGATGATGGGTCACGCGGATTATCTGAGCAGGAACCCACCAGCATTGCAAGTCAATAACGTTGATAGACCATTGAATTGGGCACAAATAGCTCAGTCGGCTGATTCTGAGACTAGCGATCTCATCCAAAAACTAAGGGATGGTCTCTTGGACTCCAAGAGGTACGTTTGTCAGAATGATGTTCTCTATTATCGCTATACACCTGTTGGCGAGGAGGCGCGCTTACTATGTTACATCCCTAAAGGACACCGACTCAGTTTATTACGTGTCTTTCATGACGAGCACGAGCACATCGGGGCTGACAAAACTTATGACCTAATTTTAAAACACTTCTGGTTCCCTGGCCTTAAATTATTTGTACAAAAGTATACTTCCCATTGCCTTATTTGCATTTCCAAAAAACGTGTCCCCCAGAGCTCCTCGTCAGCCTATTACGTCCTGGGAAAAATCAGAAATCCCCTTTAACACGGTTCATGTTGATGTCTTAGGTCCTTTACCCGAATGCAATGGGTATAAATTTGTATTTGTCTTGGTGGACTCTTTTACAAAATTTTGTTTACTCTACCCTATGTATAGACAGGATGCAAGCGAATTAAAACGCGTTCTTAATAACGCTATATCGTTATTCGGGGCCCCCAAATTGATAGTTTGTGACCGTGGTCGCATGTTCGAGGCGTCAACTTTTACTAGATGGGTATCTGAAATAGGATGTGATTTACATTACATAACGCCAGAAATGCATCACTCTAATGGACAAGTTGAGCGTTATATAAGAACCATCCTTAATATGATTCGTATCGAGAGTAATAATAAAAGTTCCTCCTGGTCTGATAGTTTATGTAAAATTCAGTTAGTTTTAAATATGACAAAACAAAAAACCACGCAGTACTCAGCTTTGTACTTGTTAGTTGGTACTAACGCGACCAGTCCTGTGATTCGGGCACTGATCCGTGACGTTGCCATTGAGGGCTCCAGTCCAAATCGAGAAGCTATGAGGGAACTCTACAGGAGCTCCGCTAAAGCATCTCTTGACAAAAATCAAGATGGTCAAGACACTCGGGTAAATCGTCAAAGGCACCCGCCAAGAGTTTTTCAGGTTGATGATAAAGTTTTCGTAATAAAGTATTCTCAGTGCGCTGGGAAACTGGACCCTGGCATGAGGGGCCCGTACCGTGTGACTAAAGTATTACCGAGTGGTCGTTACGAGCTAAAATTATTAAGTGGAGCTAAAGGCAAGACAACCCAGGCCGCAGCTCAGTACATGGTACCCTGGAAAGGCGAGTGGTGTCCTGAGAGTTGTGCTGCATTTTTTGAAAGTGAGTTTTAACCGAACCTATTCATGATTTTTTTTATGTTCTAGTACCACGTGTGTAGTGTATGCGTGCGTATGAGTGCAAGACAAGTGATTGTCTTGTGGTTGGAACGAATGGCTGTTGCAGTCAACGTACAGCGCGCTTGGGAGCAACCCGCGTGCAGCGCGCTTGGGAGCAACCCGCGTGCAGCGCGCTCGGAAGCAGCCCGCGTGCAGCGCGTTCCGGTGCCCGGAAGTGCCTGGTTCCGGAAGTCGTGTACTATGTACGCGCGGTGGGCGTTGTCCCGGTTGGGCGTTGTCCCGGAAGTCGCATGTATATGCGCGTCGGGCGGTTGTCCCGGGTGTTCTTTGAACACACATCAGGAGTTGTCCTGGCAGGCGCAGTCCTGGTAACACGTTTTTAACGTGTAAACTTGTACGTACAAGTATGAGTGAGATATGGTGTATGAAGATGTATGCACACATTTTTAAGTAAAATGTCTTTAATTTGAGTTACGAAAGTGTATTTTTGTATGAGGGCCTTGGATGTGGAATGAGTGACAGAATAGGCACAGGTGTATGTCGTCACGTATAATTAACCTACATGTTTTATCATTCAGGTAGCAATGATGACAACCCTGACGATGCTGGTGAGCTTTCAGTCCCTGGTGCAGCCGAGGACGGTGCAAGATCAGGAGAGGCCGTATAAGCCATAATGGCGGTAGTTGAGTTTTTTTTGCAAGTACGGCGGTAGCGTTCGCTAGCGGCACGTGCCCTGTACACGTGCGCGGCGTCGTCACCCCGCCCACCTTTCACTACGCTTAGAGTATAAAAACGGACCGCTCCGTTGTATTGGCACGCATTTCTAACGAATGCGTCGTCGAGCATGGACCATTGGCTTCCAATCAGTACTGCTCTGACAATAGATACGGAACACCGTCATTGGCGGCTAAGTACTATCTAAGTAATAGACGTGGAACACTGTCCCAGTCAGTACCGTCTAAATTGCGGTAGGTGCGTGGAACGCTGTATCTAACAGCCAGTACAGCCCTAAAGTGACCGCCCCGCTCTCATGACAATAGACGTGGAACACTGTCCCAGACAGTCAGTACCGTCTAAATTGCGGTAGGTGCGTGGAACGCTGTATCTAACAGCCAGTACAGCCCTAAAGTGACCGCCCCCGCTGTCATATCTAACTGTAATTGTTTTTGTACTTTATTAATGGTTGTTTGTCTAATCAAATCAATAAATTTGTTATAAAATTAAATAAATTGTTTACGACTATATTTTTTATTATTTTCCACTTCTGGTCGCTAAAAATATATTATATATATATTACATATTATATGTTGAAATAATTTTCTATCGGTCATTGTAACTTATACTTAAAATATACATAAGTTATAACTATAAGAATATCAGGTAAAATGAAACCCAGTCCCTTAATTTTTAAGCCAGTGTAACTTCGAGACATCTGTCTCTTGTTCTATTGTGTGCGTGGCTAGGGTCTTATACCTGTTATAATAAATGAAATATCGTTAGTCTTGAGCGTCACTCTGTAGTGAAAACATATCCTAACCTATATTGTGCTGTTTTGAGTTTTATAAGAAAAATGTCAGAATATTGTTTTATTTGTGCTAAACTTTTAACTGAAAGTGAAGTTATTACTGTTGAACGTGGTATGAAGACATTAATTAATGCAAGTATAGAAAGAGCTGATGAATTTTCAGAATATCTCAAAAATCAGAAATCTGTGACAATACATGAAAATTGTCGTAAAAATCATATTCGAAAGTCTTCGATTGCTGCAGCTAATAAAAGACAACGTGAAGAACAAGAAGCCACAGCAAGTCCTCCTCGTACTAGATCACGTATCAGTGAATCACCTTTTTGTTTTAAAGAACTATGCTTATTTTGTGGCCAGAAATTGAAAGAAAATCCTCAGATTTTCGCCGTCGAATTAGCCAAGTACACTTCAATTTAAAGATTCAATTCTGGAAACAGCTCGGATTCGCGACGATGCTATAGCAAAAGCTGTTCTTGCTCGAGTCGAATTTGAATATGATTTACTTGCTGCTGAAGCTCACTATCATCGGGATTGCTATGCTATTTTTTTAAAACATTCCACTGGAGCTAAAATGGGTCGTCCTAAAGACGAAGCTACGAATCTGGCAATGGAAGATATATTTACTAACATTGAAAATAGCGATGACTGTCAGTTCACTTTGAACGAATTACAAAATGTTTGCAAAACTACGACTTTAGATTACAGAACGATTAAGCTACGAGTAAAAGTAAAGTATGGTGATAAAATTATTATCACTGAGAAATCGGGAGCATCAACATTCATATGCTTAGTGGATAATCATCATGATATTTTGAATCAAGCCTGGTACGAAAAAAAAATGAATAAAACAGAAGAACGATTGAGAGTCCTAGACGCAGCTGCAGCTATTATTCGCGAAGATATTCAAACCGCAGTATTTGATAATTGTAACTACCCTCCACCAAGTCGCATGTTAGAAGATTTAAATAATGAAATCCCAGAATCGTTGACATATCTTGTGGAACGAGTGATTTAAAAAAATAAACGATCAAATTTCAATCATTTAAAATTAATATGCACAAATATTTGCCATTGTATCATGACTGCTGTTCGACCAAGGTCTTTTAAGTCTAAATTACAATTAGGCCTCGCAGTTTTTTTTCATCGAAGGTTCGGGTTTAAACGTCTTATACAAATCTTTTCGGCTTTTGGTTTATGTGCTTCTTATAATGATACAATAATGTACGAGGCAGCAGCAGTTTTCCATCGTCCTCCTCATGTCCTACCACCAGAAAGTGGCACTCTTATTCAATACGTTGGAGACAATGCTGATATTAATGTAAATACGCTAGACGGCAATAACACGCTCCATATAATGGGTATTATTCAAATAGTTACTCCAAAATATTCAGTTTTACTAGAAGAACCTATGCCACGAATAAAAGAAACTCTTTCAGCAAAAGATTTCAAGGCAAAAGCTCATGTGCCGATCGATACAGACTTATATAAATGACGGTGTAGTAGGCTACAGTAAAATAAATGTTAAAGATTTTGTTTATGGAACTGAAACAGTATCTTTTCTCAAAAAAGCTGATGTAGTATGGTTTTATTGGAAATGGAAAAATGAGTCTTTACCCGGTTGGAATAGTTTTATTGAACGTTTAACAAATAATCATACGAATTATTCTAAATCTCAAATTTCATTTTTACCTTTTATTCACCAACCAGCCAGTAACTATAATACTATCTATACGACTTTACTTTGTGCATTAGAGAATGCAAAACTGTATAGCCACACTGTATGCATCGTGACTTTCGACCAGCCCCTGTTTGCTAAAGCTCGAGAAATGGTATCAGCCGCACCTGAGGGCTCTGAAGTATCAAAAATCATCATCAGGCTTGGAGGATTTCATCTACTGATGTCTTTTCTGGAAGCAATTGGTCATATTATGCAAGGAAGCGGCATGAAATAAGTACTAGCAGAGATCTATGCGTTAAAATCATTAGAAAAAATGCTCAATGGTCATGCTTACGCAAGAGCTGTTCAAGTTCATACACTACTTCAGCTTACATTGGCAATAATAATATTAAAAGTTGAAATGAATGACATAATGGATGCAGATCTAATCATAAATATCGAGCATATATTAGATAATACTCTTTCATACAATGATATTGAAAATGACGATGAAGTATCTGGAGCTTTACTTAATAAATTTAATCAAAAACTAAAAGAATATGAGGATTGAGGACCAACTGCAAAACTTTGGATTCAATATTTTTGTATGGTTTCCATTGCTAAAGAGTTCCTAAGAGCTGAGGGTATGGGGGATTGGAAAGCTCATTTAAACTGCGTCAAAGAAATGCTTCCTTATTTTCACGCGTCTGGATATTTTCCTTATGCTAAATCTGCACACTTTTACTTGCAGGATATGGAACAATTACAGAATTTGATTGATCCTGAAGTTTACGAAGTTTTCAGGAGGATTTTTTACAGTTACGACGTTCAGACAAATTAAGTTGTGGAACTTCAACGGACATGGTAATCCAGCAGTCTATAATGAAAGCTATGAAGACAGATGGAGGTATTGCTCGAGGGAGAAGTACAAAAGAGAGCGTCATACGTGAATGGGTTTATAGTATGCATGCTATGAATACAGTTTGTGACAAATTAGAAGATATCGCTAATGTTAGATGGATATGACCGAGCAGCATGTTGATGCAAATGATTAACGAGTATAAAAAGATGCTAAAGACATACGAAGACTTTTAGAGTGGTTCTCAACGCATGATTCTTTTCCAGAGATCAACAAAATTGTTTCAATTGCGAGTGGTGTCGTTGGTGACGATAAAATTAATTGTTATAAAGCTCGTGAAGTTGGACTTGCTACTATGGCAAAAATGACAGGACTGACATTCAATAATATTAAATTAAAACGCGGTGACAAAGTTGTTCCGCTTTTAGCTATGACTAGTTCCATAAAAGTTCATGAAGAAAAAGTACCTATTGACCCTGTATTATTGTTCCAACGCATGAGTATTACTGTAGCATTTCAAGATGAAATAGAAAAATATTTTGAATATGAATTAGCTCCCTACCCTTTATCGTTATTTGATGACATCGGAATGCGTAAAACACAGAAGTCTGCCATTTACGATTGTTTTGAAAAGGTAAATATTGATATTAACAACACTAATGCGACATACATCATTGACGGAGGATACTTACTACACCGCGTTGTGTGGGATAGCGAAGAAACATTCAACGTTATCTTAGATAAATACGTTCAATATGTACATCGACATTTTGGTTCCAGAGTTACTGTCGTATTTGATGGCTCTGATGATTGCACGAGAAATATCAAAGCTGCAGAACAACGTCGTCGAACTTTAGCAACATGTTCATCTTCTGATATTTTATTTAATGAACTTATGACAGTTCCAACCAGTCAACAGAAATTTCTTACAAATACTCACAACAAGTCTCGGTTCATTTCAATGTTGAAAGAAAAGTTTACTGCTGAAAATATATTGGTAAAACAAGCTAATAATGATGCTGATGTATTGATTATTGAATTTGACAAATACAACTATTGTTGTTGTTGAAGATGTAGACTTACTCGTATTACTCACTGCTCGAACGCCAACTGAAAAAACTATTTTTTTTTCTTAAAACCAGGAAAAGCTCAACATCAATCACATATATATTCATCAAAAAGTTTATCTACTTTTGCTAGTGTCAAAATCATGTACTATTTTTACACGCAATAACTGGCTGTGATACGACATCTGCATTTTACAGGAGGGGTAAAACAGCAGTTTTCAAAATGTTTCAAAAACAAGATTTAGTTCAATGTGCTGAACTTTTTAAAAAGAGTAATTCAACTCAACAAGAAGTTATCACCAATGGCATTCGCTTTCTTCTTTCTATGTACGGAGCTCCTAAAAAAACTACCTGTTTAGATAAGCATCGATATGCATGTGTCGTTAAAAATACTAAAAATAAAAAACAAGTTCAATTAGCTTGTCTTCCTCCAACCTCAGTTGCTGCTCATCAACATCTTTTTCGGGTATATTACCAAGTTCAAGTGTGGCTTGGTTATCAGCTAGACCTTACAGACTGGGGTTGAAAGTTGGTCAACAATATATTAGAGCCAGTTCAAACTTTACTCCCACTTGCGCCGGAAAAACTGCTGAACACAATTTTTGCAACTGCAAATAGGGATGCAGTGCTAAATGTGGTTGCAAAAAAGTCGGACTGTTTTGTTCTCTGGCATGCACAAATTGTCAAGGCCTGTCGTGCTCTAATGTTCAATCATAAACAAAGGAGGATTCGTTTGATTCCGACGAAGTGTCACGCGATACATTGCTATTGACGCAATTTACTTGTATCCAAAGTGAAGATGAAGAAGAAGCAGGAGAAGAAGAAAAAGAAGAACACGAAGAAGATCAAGAAGAAAAACAAGAAAAATTTGAAACTTACGAATCAGGCGAATGAACTTCACCACTTTTTTTTAATTTACATCGCTTTTATCTTTTCCAATCTTTGAAAATTTCCGTTATTTTGCAATAATTTCACATTAAACAGGATCACAACTGACCCGTGGAGTAGGCCTACTGGGGAAACCACGTTAAAAAAACGCGCTAAGTACATTACCTCATAGGTGGCGTGGAAACGTGTGCATATTATGACGATAACAACTTTTATAACTTTTTGAATCGTTATATCTCAGAAACGGTGGCTCGTAGGAAAAAAAGTATTGATACATTTTTGTAGATAATTTTATGATCTACAATTTTTGTCTAAGGTACTTTTAAGATAAAACTTACCGTTTTGCTGAAAATCGCGAAAAACTCATTTTCTTGATCTTTGACCTTGAATAAAAAAAAATCCATACACGGGAATGATGGGGAACTTTTAAATATTATTTATAATTATGTTTTGAACAATTTTACTGATTTTCAGCTTGTTGGGATTTTATGCACCTTCGAATGTCTAAATTGACCGGACTATACCATTATATAATCCTTCAAAGCACTGTATATTGCTTCACAAACTTCAGGTAGAAATATCGGTATAGTAGATCTTTCAACCCTATAACGTGCTTCCAATGTATGTAAAGAATCTCCAGTTGCTAAATATCTTAATGTCACTTTCAACTTCACTTTAGCTGGGAATTGCATTTCGCATGTGTGCATCTTGTTTCTGTATAGCGCTTTTAACTTGAGAGAGTAAACAGTCAAATTGATGCGGTAGCATCCACATAGTTTTTATAACCCGTAGCATCTTCTACTCGCATTTTTGTAAGCAATTGAGCACTTGCTCTAAAGTCCTGTCTTCTAGATATCCAATCACGGATTCAAATCTTTCTGCTTCTTTCTTTTTTTCCCGAGCTGATATACGCTTCCGGATGCATTGCATCGCCAGCAAAAGGATGATCTTATTCGCTCCATACGGATAGCTGTTTGATTGTCCATGACTTAGTTTGAACTGACAGAAAGCGAGAAAGCACGTTTTAAAGTGGCATGTGTATTTGGAATGTTTGCTTTGAGCATGCTTATTCAAGAGCATACTTAAAACTAGCATGCCTATTGCTATCAAATGTAAACTGTTCATAAGCATGCTCGTATTGAGCATACTCAATAGCACGCTTTTTAGCATGCTATTTTAGAGCATGTGTAAAAGTACCTTATAACTGCGTTTCCATCGGACGCATGCTCGGGCGAGGCAGCTTCGTGAGCGAAATGCTCGGTCGGTGTGGACGTGCCTTGGGGTTGTGCGGGCGCACGGTGCCTCGGCCGAGCATGCCTCGAAGCCGAGCCATGCTTCGTCGGTAATATCAGTAGTCGGTATAGTCGGTAATAGAAAAGTTCTAATGGAAAAGTACGATGTAAGTCTCAAACGAATGGAATACCTTGATAAAATAGGCGAATTTCTCGAAACAGGAAAACATATAATCTATATGGATGAGTCTTACATACACACATCACACACTAAAAGAAAATCTTAGAGTGATGATAAGAAAAAAGGTGTAAAAAAGCAAATTTCAAAAGGTCAACGTTTGATTATAGTTCATGCGGTAAATGAAAAAGGCCTAGTTCCTGGAGCCTTTTTAATGTATAAATAAATCCATGGACACTATAGGTGATTATCACAATGAAATGAATGACGATAACTACGAGACATGGCTGGTTAATCAATTAATCCCAAACATACCCAGTGATTCTGTTCTAGTTATCGACAACGCACCCTATCACAATAAATATGTTGAAAGACCCCCCAATTCAAACACCATTGAACAGGAAATGATCAACTGGTTAAACAGGCATGAAGTTCCAGTAGACCCAAAATTGACAAAACCCCAGATTTACGGAATTTTAAGTCGGCATAAGGAGAGGTATACAGTTTTCCGTGGACAAAATACTTGCTGAACATGGGCACACTGTATTGCGATTGCCACCGTATCATCCGGATTTTAATCCAATTGAAAATATATGGTCTCAACTGAAAGGTTATGTAGCCTCTAGAAATGTGGGTATGAATTTAACTACAGTAAAAACATTATTGGCAGAAAAAGTAAACATGATTGGGACTGAAGAGTGGAAAAAGGTTTGCGATCATGCAATTAAATGTGAGAATGAATTTCGAAGATTTCATCACGGTCTAGATAATTACACTGATAGTCTGGTAATAAACACGGCTGATAGCGACAATGATAATGACTTCATTGAGAGCACTGATAGTGAATCGGAAGGAATTGAGGATTTATAATTGTTTTGTCAGAATGTATCACTTTTCAATCAATACGTAAACATACATGTTTTTTTTTTACTATAATCTATGGACAACACTTATAGAAAAAAATTTGTTTTATAAAAAAAAAAGATTAATCAAAATAAGCAACACACAATAATTGTTTTAACAGCTCTTAATAGATACCGGACTGTTAGTATTTCGTGCGAAAGGGAAAACGCTCTACAAAGCCAAAATTTGCCGAATGTCTCTTTCTAGAGGTCGATGTGCATTATTTCTTACCCAATACTGTACATACCTAAACATTATGCAAACGTTTGTTTGTTATTCCATCATAGCAAAACAGCTGAATAAAAAACCGCCTAAATGGCACTCTGTTGTTCGTACCTACCCCGCAAGGGAACTGGCGTGAAGTTATGTATGTATGTATGTATGTATGTATGTAAAAACCGCATTTTTAAAAAATTAAAATTTTATTATGTATTAGTACGTACTATAGGTACGTACACGTTAAATTTTATATATATACTAGAGTTTACCCCGCGGCTGCGCCGCGGGTCAACCTCTAGTGCGTGTCTCTTGTTTAAAGAGCAAGTAGTACAGGTTATATTGTATTAAATTTTTATGTATTGGCCCCCGAAAGATTCACTTCATTTTATATCGCAAACTATACCACCCCCGTCTATATGTAAACTACATAAATGACAAAATTTGACAAAAATGACAAAATAGATAACATGGACCAAGTGGACTCAGTGGACCCAGTGGACCAATTGGACCCAGTGGATCCAGTGGACAAAGTGGACCCAGTGGACCCAACGCACCTAGTGGACCAAGTGGGTCCAGTGGATCCAGTGAGTCCAGTGGACCAAGTAGTCTAAGTGGAGCCAGTGGGCCCACTGGACACAGTTGACCCAGTAGGCTAAGTGTTCCAAAAGTGGGCCCAGTAGTCTAAGTGGACCCAGTGGGCCCAGTGGACCCAGTAAGCTAAGTGTTCCAAATGGACCCAGTGGACCCAGTAAACTCAGTGGACCAAGTAGACCCAGTGGACCCAGTTGACCCAGTTGGCTAGGTGTTCCAAATGGACCCAATGGACCAAGGGGACTCAGTGCATGAAATGGACAAAATCACAAAACCAGTCCTAGTTTCCAGGATAAACTTTACATAAATCTATTTCAAAATGTATCCCATTATCCGGGATAAAAAGTATCCCTTGGCCACTCTCGGTATTCAAATTATATATATACCGAGTTTCAGCCAAATCGGTCCAATAGTCTTTCCATAAAAGGATAACAAACAAAAAGACAAATATATTTTTATCCCGGAAACTATCCCATTTTTCGGGATAAAAAATATCCTATGTTCATTCTCGGCATCGAAAATATATATATATTGAGTTTCAGCCAAATCGGTCCAGCAGTTTTTCCGTGAAAACGGAACAGACACACAGACAGACAGACAGAGTTACTTTCGCATTTATAATATTAATAGGGATATATATATATACTATTTATTAAATATTTATCATTGCGTCTTGCCATGGTACTGCCTCTGTAGTAACAAAAAGTTGAGCATAAGTGTTCCTAATTTCTAAAGCTTGCTTAGACACTCGGTTTGAATTTGTTGTCTGTAAATTGTCCAAATTTCTGCGCATAAGTTGTCTCCACGAGCCTGGAACTATTTCGGCTACTTGCGTATCTTCAAAATCAGTACATCTTTGTGTTATATATGTAGGAATGGTATTTGTTATAATAAAATAACCATGTGACGGAAGTAGTCAATAACCGGATAGAGTATTCCTTCATGTAGTAATGGGAAGTTGTTTAACCGGATGTCAATAGAAAGAAAGAAAGAAAGAAAACATTTATTTCTAAAAATGCGACACTTTAACAGTGATTTATAATAATAATAATATCATTGAAATTGTGTGCCGCAATTCGAGAAATGAGGGAGCTGCATCTGTACACCGTCGCGCTCGCGCGTACTATTGCACTGAGAGGCTATACATTTCGCGTCGATTAAAACTGTTCCCGGTCGAGACTCCGTTCGCGTCGAGCTCCCGGGGGCACGCTTTCTCGCTCGCGAGTGTGTTTGTGCGTTGACCGCCAGCCCTTCTTGGAGAAGGGTACCGGTGGCAACTGTGTTGTTTAGAGATAGTAACTCATGCAGTGTTTGTGCTGTTAGACTTTTAAACCGTTCCCTATGGCGGACAAACCGCCAGGGAAGTCTGCGGTCAGCAGCCGCGACCCCAGACTGGTCTATCGACCAATCGAAACCAGTACCACCACTCCCCCCACCGCAGGCGGGACCCCGCTCGTGCCCGCTGGAACTTTGACTCCAGAGAGGGGCGAAAGAGGCCCACGCCAGGTCGGAGGGAAAAGCCGGAGGTCTTCCTCGGAAGAGGAAGAGCAAAAGCCGAGGAAACGGCTCGACACGGCGAATACGCCGTCGCCGTCTGACCCAGAAGAGGGCGGCAGAGAGAAGATAGCCTCCACTTGCGCCACCTCGGGTACAGAAGGGAGCGACAGCGAGAGCTCAACGTCGTCGGCGGACACAACACCGTCACGCTCCACGTCGTACGTGGAGCCGGAGAGCCGCCGGGAAAGCCGTCGCCACCAACCCTGGAAACAAGGACACTTCAACCGCCGCTGGGAGCATCGGAGCTGCAGCAGGTAGGACTAGTCCTAATACTATTTCTTTCGCCGAAGCAGCAGCGTCGCCGCGCGTGAGTCCGACTCCGCGGCCACGTACGAGTCCGGCCGCGGACTCAGACAGGGCCGACGGCGACCTCCACGCCGGAACAGGCCGGCGCTGCGCCGCCGACAAGCGTGGGCCTGATAAAGCCCAAAGGGTATCCACCGATTACGGTGGATATTATGCCCAATTGGACGAAACATTTTAAGATACTACATAACAAACTAGGACATGCTCCCAGCGCGCGCCCATTCGGGAAAGGGGTGCGCTTTATGCCGGCCAGCCCTGAGGAATTCAGGGTGGTACAGAAGTACCTTGTAGAGGCCACACAGGCAGACCCACAAATTCAGTGGTTCTGCTACAGTGTGAACTCGGAGAAGCCCACCAAAGTGGCCATCAAAGGCCTACCTCCGGACACAGATCCGGAGGAAATCAAAATGGCCCTAGAGGAGTGGGGCCATGAAGTACTCTATGTGAAGCATATTCCAGGCGTGGGAGGCAGACCTGGCTGCCTCTTCCACGTCACGCTTAAACACCAGAGCCAAGAGGCACTCTCCCGGCTGTATTCCCAGACGGAATTGTTATACATGCCGGGAGTAGTTATAGAGGGATGGCGGGGGGTCAGCGGGGTGGCACAATGCCATCGCTGCCAGCGTTTCGGCCACTCCTCAAATAACTGTCACAGAGCGCCGAAATGCGTGAAGTGCGCGGAGGAGCACCTCTCGGCAGAATGGCCCGCCCGCGGCGAGACAAGCCGACATGTGCCAACTGCGGGCGGCCTCATGCGGCATGCTACAAGAGATGCCCACTCTATCTTAGAGGTGAGGAAGAGGAGGGCCTCAGTCCCCCCACCCCCGTCGAGAGGCCGAAAGACGGCCGAAAAGCGCCCGCCGAGGCCCACGAGGGCGGAACGTAGACGGGCGCAGGCCCCACTCCCGCCGGAGACAGCGCACCCCCAGCTCGCCCCGACTCCGGCAGAAATACCACAAGAGAGGGGGGGGGGGGGGGCAACATTGGCAATGATGGCCAATGACCCCACCGACCGACACGCCCCCCCTTCCGCAGCGCAGGAAGCGACACAGGGCGGGGCGCAAGCACCGCCGACGCGCGCCAATCGCCGCACAGGAGGAGGGGCCGCGATCGAGCCACGCCCAAACGCCCGCCCCATGCGCGAACTACGCAAATTGCGGGCAAAAAATGCCACCAACAGCGTCGATGGTTGTACACCGACAACCCGCCCAAGTCGCGCCGGAGTCGGATGGCCATCAAACAGGAAAGTACATCAGGAGGCAACAGAGGTCGGAGTTGGCTGCCAGGCCGGTGCACCAGTACAGCCAGAACGGCAGCCACTTCCAAGTCAACTATTGCCGCAAAGGCAGCCGCGCAGCAGGACAAGGCGCACCGCCACTCCTGCAGCACCAACCATCACATACCACAATAAATTCAGGAGGGATCGACGCCAGGGACCCGCTGCAGATCATTCTCCAACGTCTGGATCGTATGGAGATGTTCTGCGGGGCCCTGACGGAACTGATCTCCACAATCGCCGCCGGGGGAGATCTCAAGGTGGCGGCGATTCGCATCCTGCCCAGAGTGACAACTAATCCATAATGGATAGTGCAAACTCGGGGCAGCTACGATTATTATACTGGAACCCCGGAGGAGTGGCGGGTAATGAGGCCCAGCTGCGCACTCTCGCCCAGTCGCAGGATATTCACATTATACTCCTGGGCGAGACTAAACTCCGACCTACTGTTGCATTCAAGATGCCAAACTACATCGTGTACAGGCGTGATGAAGTTTCGCCCCAGGGCCGATCGTATAGGGGCACGGCGGTCCTAGTGAGGCGAGACATCGTACACGATGAGTCGCCGCATCCCGACTACCAGGAGCTCCGCGCCATCGGGGTACTCATAAAGGCCGCGGGTAGGGAGGCGAAGATCTTCGCCGGCTACAGATCGCCAGGCCCCCGATGGCACCGCACTGATTTAGAGAATATATTTTGTGGAATGACCCCCACAGTGTTGATGGCGGAGTTGAACGCGAAACATCACGCGTGGGGTTCAAGGGTCATTAACCCGACGGGCGGGAGGCTGATGCAGGACGCCAAACACATCGGCCTCACGGTGCTCGGACCGGGTGCACCTACCCATATCCCAAATAACACACGCTACATTGCGGATGTGTTGGACATCGTAGTACACCAAAATATAAGCTGCCCAATCCACGCGGAGGTGTTGTACGACCTAGATACGCAGCACCTCCCAATACTTATCACGCTTGCATTGGCGGCGGTGGCAGTGCCGCCGACAGGGCAGCGTGCAAGAATAGATTGGGCAGCATACACTAGAACTATGGAACAGACCATCCCCCTAGAAGCCCTCTCCGCCCCAGAGGAGGTCGAGCGAGCTACCAGGCTCATCATGGAGCGGATCGAGGCCGCTAGGGATGCCGCAACTACGATGTTCACACCGCGGAGCAGACGTCCAGAGCTTCCAGCCCGGCTTAGCCAGGACATCAGCCACAAGCGCGCACTCCGGCGCTTGTGGGCCAGAACCAGATGTCCGGTGCTCAAGGCTAGGCTGAACGCCTTAACAGCCCAGGTCTCAGAGGCCGTGAAGACATGGCGAGGCGAGACCTGGGAGAGTGTCATCGACCGGGTGTCCGAACACACCACAGACTTCCACTCATTAAACCGAGCTCTACAAAGGACGCCAATACCCACGTACCCACTGTTGGATACCCAGGGTCAGAGGCAAAAGGCAAAATGGTTTTTTTCTCAATGATGTATCCCTGAAAATACCACTAGGAAGTCATCGCATGATCAAATTTCTACTCAACAGGAATGATTTGCCAAAATGTGCGCCTATATACCAAATACTTTGGTATCGTTGAACCTTTTTGTATTAATTGACGACGACAAACATTAATGTGAGAAACTCACCGACCCGTCTAAACAGATGATAAGAACATAGGTTAATTTGCTAAGCCTCGTAGATAATATAGACGCGACCGTTAAACGCAGAAAAGAGACGGGTCGGACTGAGACAAATAAAGTTTATTTTTGAAAAGTTATTAGTTTAAAATTTAATTAACAAGTTATTAGAGTTAAATTTATAATAGCCTTAAGTTGCTAGGAAATAAATGTTATAGCGTTTGTCTTTCATTAAAAGTAGGACACCTATTAGATCCTGGTAAATGAGACCGGGCTACGGGCGTGCAGAACGCCGCCTGGAGCCCGGGACTCAACATGAAAAGGGGACCGGATTACAGGCGTGCAGAACGCGGCCTGAAACCCGGGACCCAAAGGGTAGCGGAAACCGGGCTACGGAAATGCAGAACGCAACCGGAGCCCGGGATCCGTGAGGTATGCCTGCACTACTGCCTACTCCGTTAGCGAGTAAGCCGTAATGTTAGTGCAGGCAAAGGTCCGCGCGCGACAGCGCATGGTTTTGGAATAAGGTAACTGTAAGAGCGCTCAGCGCTTTATATTTATAGTAATGAAGCGGGGGGTGAGGAAAATGCCCATAACGACGTACCGCAAACGAAAACCATGGGTCGTAACAATGTAAGGACCCTCAGGGTAGGCTAGGATCTAGGGAGTACCGAAATTTGTAATAAGACTTGGTTTATGTAATATTGAGGAAAATAAAGTAAAGGGGGTGTTACAACGAAGCGGCAGGTCGGCGGAGGCAGCTTCTATAAATATGGGACGCCTTGAAGGCGCACTTTGTACGTTCACGTCCATTCCGGCTTCGGCGCTCGCACCGTGCGGACGTGTCCGCACTCTGTGACGTCACTCTGGCTCGCCCACCCGATATTCTTTTTTTCGGTCGATCAAGTATCACACACTTTTTCAAGTAGGTTGGTCAATATATACACACCTGGTTGGTATATACACACAAGGTTGCGTCATCGCAATTTTCATTGCGCTCTGACGCGGGGTTGTTTCCACCCCACACCCGCGTAGTTCGTTTGCGCGAACCCTCGTGGTAATTTTAATTGTTTACTCAATTTTAATTACCACTAGGTCAGCTAGGGGATACCTAACGGTGTTAACGAACCTAGCTGGGGCGTGACCCGGGCGCCCGCCGTTCCCCTTCAGGGAAACGGCAAACCCGGACGGGCGTGGAACCATCGGCACAGGGGGAGTACCCTTGCCGACCCCAGGCATCTCCAAATCCGTCCTAGGTGACCTCCTCCTTTTTTCCTATCTTTTGTGGTTCTGCCTACCCACAAAACAGTTAGGGACCCCTTTGCACAATAAGATCGGCAAAGGGGCTACAAGCTTAGGGCTCACCATAGGGCGCACCCCCCTGCCTACACCCGGCAGGGGGACTAGGTCTTCACACAATTACACATATCCCTCGGGCTGCTCCCGCCTGAGGGATGGCAACTCCCCATGATTGGTGGGTTCAAACCCTCCATTTACTTGAGAGCCGCGACCCGACTCTCAAACAATGGTACTGTCAGGAGATGAAGGGATTCCTCCCCATGATGGAGATAATCCCTCCGTCTCCAACAGCCACCGCGACCCCCGCGAAAGCCGCGTCTTCCGCGCCGCCCCCCAAGGCCCCTAAGGCCGGATCTTCCAAGGCTCCTAAAGCCGCTGCCCCCGTGGCCCCTAAGGCCCCCGCGATCCCAATAGCCACTCAGGCTAAAACCCCAACGGCCACTTCGGCCACCCCTACCGCGGCCGCGCCCGCACCCACCCCCGCCCCCGCCATTACCGAATCTCCCACTGTCGCTTCAGCCGCGTCTGAAAGCGACATGGAGACCGACCCCTCCACCCAAACCGGTGACGATGACGGCTTCCAAGTCGTCACGAACCGGAAGGCCAAGAAGCGACTGCTTAACAGCTCGCCTCAAGGCCACGTTGATAAGGAGCCCAAACAGGCCAAGACCAAGGCCGACAGCCAGCCCTGCCGCGAACGACTTCCGCCCCCTCTGATAATCAGAGATAAACATCTCTGGAGAGATGTACTCTCCTCTCTCCCCGCCCATAACATCGTGCTGAAAGAAGCACGGGACATCCAGCACGGCATCAAAGTCGTCTTACAGACCCCGGCCGACCATCGCGCCCTTACCCGCATTTTAATTGACAGAAATGTCAATTATTACACTTACGCTCTCGAGGAAGAGAAGCGCCTCCGCGTTGTCGTACGCGGCCTTTCCCAGGAGCTTGAAACCTCCTACATCTTGGAGGAACTCCAAGCCCAAAACCTCCCTGTGCATGAGGTTCACCGCATGCACAAAGGTAACTCAGACCGGACACCATACAACATGGTGCTCGTTATCCTTGACCGTTCGGACCGAGGCAAGGCAATCTTCAACCTGAAGAGCGTCTGCGGTCTTACCAATCTCCGCTTCGAGCGACCCTATAATAATCAAACCCCCCGGCAATGCCACCGCTGCCAGCTATATGGCCACTCGGCAAATCACTGCCACTCCCGCCCGAGATGCGTCAAGTGCCTCGGGGATCACGGGACCAGTGACTGCGCGCGGACTCGGGACTCCCCCGACCCTCCGGCCTGCATTCTCTGCGGACAAACCGGACATCCCGCTAACTACCGCGGGTGCCCGGCCGCCCCCAAATTCAAAAAGAACGCCAAGCGTTCTCCCCCAGCCCCCAAGGCCGCCCCCAAACGTCGGGCATTCGTGCCTGCACCTCTCCCGGCGTTCAACGCTTGGACAGGTTTTCCCGCCCTGCCTACCCAGGCCAGAGCCCCGATGCCCTCCCCTCACGAGGCCCCAACCTCAACCCGTCACACTGCCGGCTCCCACAGGTGCTCCCTCCTCCATCTCGGAGGACCTCGCCCTGGTAACACAGTTTGCCAGGTCGCTGCCCTTCAACCTGGAGGAGGTAACTACCTTGGCGAGGAAACTCGAAACCGCCACTACCCTAAAGGCTGGTCTGCGGCTCTTCATAGAGCACGGAACGCTGATGAAGATCCTTTATGACGACACTCCCTAATTTAACCTCCCAATGGCTACCACAAGTAGGGAAAAACCCCGCTCATTGACTTTGGCTACATATAACGCCAACGGACTTAGAAATCAGCGCGACTTGGTTCACGACTTCCTGGTCACCGATAACATAGACATTCTCTTAGTGCAAGAGACTTTCTTAAAGCCGAGTATTAGAGATCCCCGAATCGCTAATTACAACCTGATCAGGCACGATAGGTTAACCTCTCATGGCGGAGGGACACTTATCTACTACAAGCGGTCCTTGCACTGCATCCCCATCGATACCCCCCCTCTAGAGGAACTAGAAGTCTCCGCATGCAAACTATCGATGACAGGCCATCAGCCCATCATCATAGTTTCAGCATACTTAAAATGTCAGAAGCCCATCCTGGAAGACGATCTCAACGCCCTATTTAGTCTGGGTCCCGCGGTTATAATAGCCGGGGACTTAAAACTGTAAACATCCCTCTTGGAATTGTCCAATTGAAAATCCCAAAGGAAGGGAGCTTCTCCGCCTCTCGGTCAGGCTCCTCTTTGGCATTTTAGCCCCCTTGACCCCCACCAGATACCCTGACAGACCGGACGTACAATACCCGAGCGTTCTCGACATAGCGCTACTGAAGGGAGTCTCCCTTCAGTTCCGCTCTATCGAAACACGGGATGACATTGATTCCGACCACTTGCCGGTCGTACTTCAGTTAGGCCCCCCGACTGACTCGACGCCACCGACGAAACCCGTCATAGATTGGGCCAAAGTCCGGGACTTGCTCGCAACGACAAGCTCCCCGGACTTGGACCGGATCCCGGACCCGATTAACTCAGCCCAGGACAACGATGTTGCCATCGAAGCCCTCACCAGCCACCTCCAGAGCGTGGTGCGGGAGTCCACTCGGCAGGTACCTCTCGAGGACCACCGACTGCCACTCCCGGACGACGTCAGAGATCTGATGAGGGAAAAGAGGGCAGCATTCAGAGCCTACGGCAGCTTCCCCTCTCCAGATAATAAAGCCCAATACAGGGCACTCCAACGCCAGGTCAGACTCCGTGTCCAGGAGGTCAGGAACCAACGTTGGGACCGACTGCTGGAGGAGATCTCCCCAACTCACCAGGCTTACTGGCAGCTGGCGAGATCTCTGAAAGCAGAAACCCTCTCGAGCATGCCACCCCTCGAGAGACCCGATAACACCAAAGCGTTTGATGACGACGAAAAGGCAGAATGTCTCGCCGAAAGTCTCGAGCTCCAATGCTCCCCCAATATTGCCAATAACGACCCGTCTCACCTATCGGAGGTAGACGCCGAGGTCGAATATCGGTCCTCCCTCCCGGCCGAAACCACACTCGAACCGGTCACGGTTGAGGAAGTACAGGATTTCATCAAAGCCCTAAAGCCCCGCAAGGCCCCAGGCAATGATGGAATCAGCCATAAACTTTTAAAAATCCTCCCCGCCCAACTTATCTTAATTATGGTAAGCATCTTCAATGCTGCCATAAATAATTGCCAATTTCCAAAGACCTGGAAAGAAGCGGAGGTCATCGGTATCCGCAAACCAGGCAAACCGGCCTCAAAGCCCTCTAGTTACCGCCCCATCAGTCTACTCAGCTCGCTGGGTAAACTGTATGAGCGAGTCCTTCTCACAAGACTGAGAGATTTTGCCTTCAGCAATAATCTCATCCCCCCTGAGCAGTTTGGCTTTAGAGCTAGACACTCTTGTCCACAGCAAGTGCTCCGCATCACGGAGCACGTCCTCTCCCATTTCTAACGCGGCGGACGAAGATTCTGGCCGACAGGCGCAGTATTCTTCGACGTCGCCAAAGCTTTCGATAAGGTCTGGCACAACGGGCTGATATACAAGCTGTATCAACTCGGTGTGCCGGACCGACTCGTACTCATTCTACGGGACTTCCTCAAAGACCGTAGATTCAGATTCCGAGTGGAGGGCACTAGATCCTCCTCTCATTCCATCTCAGCGGGAGTCCCTCAGGGCTCCGCGCTCTCCCCCTTACTTTTCTCGCTGTACACCAGCGACATGCCACGGCACCCCCATACCGAGCTAGCCCTATATGCGGATGACACCGCCATATTCATTAGCGACCCCAGCAGATACAGAATCTGCAGTCACCTCAACGCCGCCATCAAGGAACTAGGCGACTGGTTCCGTAGATGGAGGATTGAAGTGAACCCCGAGAAGAGTGCAGCCATCATGTTCTCTCGTCGCTCTCTCTCACCCAATACTCGCCCCACCAACCAACTTATGCCCATCAAGCTATACGACGGAGTTATCCCCTGGGTTAACGAAGTCAAATATCTTGGTGTAACTCTCGATAGAGGCTTGTACTTCCACAAGCACACCAGAGCGGTCGGGAACAGAGCATACTGGATCCTAGGCCGACTCTATCCGTTGATATGCAAGAAGAGTAAGATGAGCCTTAGAAATAAGGTGACTCTATACAAAACTTGCATCCGCCCCATCATGACCTATGCGAGTGTGGTCTTCGGCCACGCCAGCGATACAAACATCTGGAGACTGCAAAGAATCCAGAATCATTTTATGCGTGCTGCAGTCGACGCCCCGCGCTATATGCGGCTCGCCGACCTGCATCGCGATCTGGAGCTTCCCTCCATCAAAGATTATATAGTCACTCTATCGCGCAGATTCTTTGACCTTGCCCCCCATCACCCGAACCCTCTGGTGACGGAAACGGTCAACTATAAACCCACACCGAACGCTCCCATGAGAAATCGTCGCCCTCGCAATGTACTCATTGACGAGCCCGATAAAATCACCCGTCTCCTCGCGATCATGAACCCCCCGAGGCTCAGAACATCAGCCTGGCATAACAGACGCAGACAGAACAGACGCCGGAGAGCCCCCGGCTCGGATCCTCTTACACAAAGGTAAGACCCCACCAATCTCACACACTCAATACAGACACAAGTAGCCATACACGATTAGCATAGGCGTGTTGCTGGAGAGTTTCTTCCGCCGCTTCTTCTCCTCCAGCTATAACACGTTGCGAAGCGGTAGTAATGATAGACTAGGATCGGCTCCGCCGGCGGAGTCGATAATTGGTCCCCAAAAAACAATCATTTCAGCCTGTTGGCTTAGCTCTTTCAGCCTTTAACGGCTAATTCCCAATATAGAGTCAATCCCCCGCAGCGGTCGAGCCGAGGTCGAACCTCACAGGAGGTGCCTCCTCGAGCGTGCTGCTCCCGGGCTGAACGCCTCCGCTCCCACGGAGTCGTGAAGCCCCCAAAGTCCGGTATCGCTGAAACAGCCATCTGCGGCTATTCAGCTGGGTCCAGTTCCAAAAAAAAAAAAAAAGCGCACTTTGTACATCCAGCATTCCGGTCTCGGCGCTCGTACCGTGCGGACGCGTCCGCACTCTGTGACGTCACTGGCTCGCCCACCCGATATTCGGAATTTCGGTTCGGTCAAGTTGTACGCACTTGGTCGATCAAGTATTACACACATTTAGTAGGTTGGTCAATATATACACACTAGGTATATACACACAAGGTTGCGTCATCGCAATTTTCATTGCGCTCTGACGCGGGGTTGTTTCCACCCCACACCCGCGTAGTTCGTTTGCGCGAACCCTCGTGGTAATTTTAATTGTTTACTCAATTTTAATTACCACTAGGTCAGCTAGGGGATACCTAACGGTGTTAACGAACCTAGCTGGGGCGTGACCCGGGCGCCCGCCGGTTCCCCTTCAGGGAAACGGCAAACCCAGACGGGCGTGGAACCACCAGCACAGGGGGAGTACCCTTGCCGACCCCAGGCATCTCCAATTCCGTCCTAGGTTACCTCCTCCTTCTTCCTATCTTTTGTGGTTCTGCCTACCCACAAAACAGTTAGGGACCCCTTTGCACAATAGGATCGGCAAAGGGGCTACAAGCTTAGGGCTCACCATAGGGCGCACCTCCCTGCCTACACCCGGCAGGGGGACTAGGGCTACAGATTACACACATATCCCTCAGGCTGCTCCCGCCTGAGGGATGGCTACACCACAGGATTGGTGGGTTCAAACCCTCCGCTTACTTGAGAGCCGCGACCCGACTCTCAAGCAATGGTACTGCCAGGAGATGAAGGGATTCCTCCCCATGATGGAGATAATCCCCCCGTCTCCAGCAGCCACCGCGACCCCCGCGAAAGCCGCCTCTTCCGCGCCGCCCCCAAGGCCCCTAAGGCCGGACCATCCAAGGCTCCTAAAGCCGCTGCCCCCGTGGCCCCTAAGGCCCCCGCGATCCCAATAGCCACTCAGGCTAAAACCCCAACGGCCACTTCGGCCACCCCTACCGCGGCCGCGCCCGCACCCACCCCCGCCCCCGCCATTACCGAATCTCCCGCTGTCGCTTCAGCCGCGTCTGAAAGCGACATGGAGATCGACCTCTTCACCCAAACCGGTGACGACGACGACTTCCAAGTCGTCACCAACCGAAAGGCCAAGAAGCGAGTGCTTAACAGCTCGCCTCAAGGCCACATCGATAAGGAGCCCAAACAGGCCAAAACCAAGGCCGGGAGGCCAGCACCGCCGTGAACGACTTCCACCCCCTCTTATTATTAGAGACAAACATCTCTGGAGAGATGTACTCACCTCTCCCCGCCCATAACATCGTGCTGAAAGAGGCACGAGATATCTAACACGGCATTAAAGTCGTCCTACAGACCCCGGCCGACCATCGCGCCCTTACCCGCATTCTAATTGACAGAAATGTCAATTATTACACTTACGCTCTCGAGGAAGAGAAGCGCCTCCGCGTTGTCGTACGCGGCCTTTCCCAGGAGCTCGAAACCTCCTACATCTTGGAGGACCTCCAAGCCCAAAACCTCCCTGTGCATGAGGTTCACCGCATGCACAAAGGAAACTCCGACCGAACGCCATATAACATGGTGCTCGTTATCCTCGACCGTTCAGACCGAGGCAAGGCGATCTTCAACCTGAAGAGCGTCTGCGGTCTCACTAATCTCCGCTTCGAGCGGCCTTACAATAACCAGATCCCCCGGCAATGCCACCGTTACCAACTATATGGGCACTCGGCAAATCACTGCCACTCCCGCCCGAGATGCGTCAAGTGCCTCGGGGATCACGGGACCAGTGATTGCACACGGACTCGGGACTCCCCCGACCCTCCGGCTTGCATTCTCTGCGGACAAACCGGACATCCCGCTAACTACCGCGGGTGCCCGGCCGCCCCCAAATTTAAAAAGAACGCTAAGCGTTCTCCCCCAGCCTCCAAGGCCGCCCCCAAACGTCCGGCATTCGTGCCTGCACCTCTCCCGGCGTTCAACGCTTGGACAGGTTTTCCCGCCCTGCCTACCCAGGCCAGAGCCCCGATGCCCCTCATGAGGCCCCAACCTCAACCCGTCACAATGCCGCCCCCCACAGGTGCTCCCTCTTCCATCTCGGAGGACCTCGCCTTGGTAACACAGTTTGCCAAGTCGCTACCCTTCGACCTGGAGGAGGTAACTACCTTGGCTAGGAAACTCCAAACCGCCACTAGCCTAAAGGCTCGTCTGCGGCTATTCATGGAGCACGGAACGCTGATGAAGATCCTTTACGACGACACGCCCTAATTTAACCTTCTCAATGGCTACCACAAGTAGGGAAAAACCCCGCTCATCGACTTTGGCTACATATAACGCCAACGGACTTAGAAATCAGCGCGACTTGGTTCACGACTTCCTGGTCACCGATAACATAGACATTCTCTTAGTGCAAGAGACTTTCTTAAAGCCGAGTATTAGAGATCCCCGAATAGGTTAACCTACCATGGCGGAGGGACACTTATCTACTACAAGCGGTCCTTGCACTGCATCCCCATCGATACCCCCCCTCTAGAGGAACAAGAAGTCTCCGCATGCAAACTATCGATGACAGGCCATCAGCCCATCATCATAGTTTCAGCATACTTAAAATGTCAGAAGCCCATCTTGGAAGACGACCTCAACGCCCTATTTAGTCTGGGTTCCGCGGTTATAATAGCCGGGGACTTAAACTGTAAACATCCCTCTTGGAATTGTCCAATCGAAAATCCCAAAGGAAGGGAGCTTCTTCGCCTCTCGGACAGGCTCCTCTTTGGCATTTTAGCCCCCTTGACCCCCACCAGATACCCTGACAGACCGGACGTACAATAACCGAGCGTTCTCGACATAGCGCTACTGAAGGGAGTCTCCCTTCAGTTCCGCTCTATCGAAATACGGGATGACATTGATTCCGACCACTTGCCGGTCGTACTACAGTTAGGCCCCCCGACTGACTCGACGCCACCGACGAAACCCGTCATGGATTGGGCCAAAGTCCGGGACTTGCTCGCAACGCCAAGTCATCACAGGATCAAATTTCTACACAACAGGAATGATTTGCCAAAATGTGTGCCTATATATCAAAAACACTTTGGTATAGTTGAAACTTTTTGTATTTAATTTTAATATAAAATGGTTTTTTTCAATGATGTATCCTTTAAAATACCACTACGAAGTCATCACAGGATCAAATTTCTACACAACAGGAATGATTTGCCAAAATATGTGCCTATATATCAAACGCTTTGGTATAGTTGAACCTTTTTGTATTTAATTTTAATATAAAATGTTTTTTTTCAATGATGTATCCTATAAAATACCACTGCGAAGTCATCACAGGATCAAATTTCTACACAACAGGAATGATTTGCAAAAATGTGTGCCTATATATCAAACGCTTTGGTATAGTTGAACCTTTTTGTATTTAATTTTAATATAAAATGGTTTGTTTCAATGATGTATCCTTTAAAATACCACTACGAAGTCATCACAGGATCAAATTTCTACACAACAGGAATGATTTGCAAAAATGTGTGCCTATATATCAAACGCTTTGGTATAGTTGAACCTTTTTGTATTTAATTTTAATATAAAATGGTTTTTTTTTTGTCAATGATCTATCCTTCCAAAAATCCACTACATAGTCATCACAGGATCAAATTTCTACAAACAGGAATGATTTGCCAAAATGTGTGCCTATATATCAAACGCTTTGGTATAGTTGAACCTTTTTGTAATTAATTTTAATATAAAATGGTTTTTTTTTTGTCAATGATCTATCCTTCCAAAAATCCACTACATAGTCATCACAGGATCAAATTTCTACAAACAGGAATGATTTGCCAAAATGTGTGCCTATATATCAAACGCTTTGGTATAGTTGAAACTTTTTGTATTTAATTTTAATATAAAATGGTTTTTTTCAATGATGTATCCTTGAAAATACCACTACGAAGTCATCACAGGATCAAATTTCTACACAACAGGAATGATTTGCCAAAATATGTGCCTATATATCAAACGCTTTGGTATAGTTGAACCTTTTTGTATTTAATTTTAATATAAAATGGTTTTTTTCAATGATGTATCCTTGAAAATACCACTACGAAGTCATCACAGGATCAAATTTCTACACAACAGGAATGATTTGCCAAAATGTGTGCCTATATAACAAATGCTTTGGTATAGTTGAACCTTTTTGTATTTAATTTTAATATAAAATGGTTTTTTTCAATGATGTATCCCTGAAAATATCACTACGAAGTCATCACAGGATCAAATTTCTACACAACAGAATTGATTTGCCAAAATGTGTGCCTATATATCAAACACTTTGGTATAGTTGAACCTTTTTGTATTTAATTTTAATATAAAATGGTTTTTTTCAATGATGTATCCTTGAAAATACCACTACGAAGTCATCACAGGATCAAATTTCTACACAACAGGAATGATTTGCCAAAATATGTGCCTATATATCAAACGCTTTGGTATAGTTGAACCTTTTTGTATTTATTCTTAAAATAAAATGGTTCTTTTTTTGTCAATGATGTATCCCTGAAAATATCACTACGAAGTCATCACAGGATCAAATTTCTACACAACAGAATTGATTTGCCAAAATGTGTGCCTATATATCAAACACTTTGGTATAGTTGAACCTTTTTGTATTTAATTTTAATATAAAATGGTTTTTTTCAATGATGTATCCTTGAAAATACCACTACGAAGTCATCACAGGATCAAATTTCTACACAACAGGAATGATTTGCCAAAATATGTGCCTATATATCAAACGCTTTGGTATTGTTGAACCTTTTTGTATTTAATTTTAATATAAAATGGTTTTTTTCAATGATGTATCCCTGAAAATACCACTACGAAGTCATCACAGGATCAAATTTCTACACAACAGGAATGATTTGCCAAAATATGTGCCTATATATCAAACGCTTTGGTATAGTTGAACCTTTTTGTATTTAATTTTAATATAAAATGGTTTTTTTCAATGATGTATCCTTGAAAATACCACTACGAAGTCATCACAGGATCAAATTTCTACACAACAGGAATGATTTGCCAAAATATGTGCCTATATATCAAACGCTTTGGTATAGTTGAACCTTTTTGTATTTAATTTTAATATAAAATGGTTTTTTTCAATGATGTATCCCTGAAAATACCACTACGAAGTCATCACAGGATCAAATTTCTACACAACAGGAATGATTTGCCAAAATATGTGCCTATATATCAAACGCTTTGGTATAGTTGAACCTTTTTGTATTTAATTTTAATATAAAATGGTTTTTTTCAATGATGTATCCTTGAAAATACCACTACGAAGTCATCACAGGATCAAATTTCTACACAACAGGAATGATTTGCCAAAATATGTGCCTATATATCAAACGCTTTGGTATAGTTGAACCTTTTTGTATTTAATTTTAATATAAAATGGTTTTTTTCAATGATGTATCCCTGAAAATACCACTACGAAGTCATCACAGGATCAAATTTCTACACAACAGGAATGATTTGCCAAAATATGTGCCTATATATCAAACGCTTTGGTATAGTTGAACCTTTTTGTATTTAATTTTAATATAAAATGGTTTTTTTCAATGATGTATCCCTGAAAATATCACTACGAAGTCATCACAGGATCAAATTTCTACACAACAGAATTGATTTGCCAAAATGTGTGCCTATATATCAAACACTTTGGTATAGTTGAACCTTTTTGTATTTAATTTTAATATAAAATGGTTTTTTTCAATGATGTATCCTTGAAAATACCACTACGAAGTCATCACAGGATCAAATTTCTACACAACAGGAATGATTTGCCAAAATATGTGCCTATATATCAAACGCTTTGGTATAGTTGAACCTTTTTGTATTTATTCTTAAAATAAAATGGTTCTTTTTTTGTCAATGATGTATCCCTGAAAATATCACTACGAAGTCATCACAGGATCAAATTTCTACACAACAGAATTGATTTGCCAAAATGTGTGCCTATATATCAAACACTTTGGTATAGTTGAACCTTTTTGTATTTAATTTTAATATAAAATGGTTTTTTTCAATGATGTATCCTTGAAAATACCACTACGAAGTCATCACAGGATCAAATTTCTACACAACAGGAATGATTTGCCAAAATATGTGCCTATATATCAAACGCTTTGGTATTGTTGAACCTTTTTGTATTTAATTTTAATATAAAATGGTTTTTTTCAATGATGTATCCCTGAAAATACCACTACGAAGTCATCACAGGATCAAATTTCTACACAACAGGAATGATTTGCCAAAATATGTGCCTATATATCAAACGCTTTGGTATAGTTGAACCTTTTTGTATTTAATTTTAATATAAAATGGTTTTTTTCAATGATGTATCCTTGAAAATACCACTACGAAGTCATCACAGGATCAAATTTCTACACAACAGGAATGATTTGCCAAAATATGTGCCTATATATCAAACGCTTTGGTATAGTTGAACCTTTTTGTATTTAATTTTAATATAAAATGGTTTTTTTTTGTCAATGATCTATCCTTCCAAAAATCCACTACATAGTCATCACAGGATCAAATTTCTACAAACAGGAATGATTTGCCAAAATGTGTGCCTATATAACAAATGCTTTGGTATAGTTGAACCTTTTTGTATTTATTCTTAAAATAAAATGGTTCTTTTTTTGTCAATGATGTATCCTTGAAAATACCACTACGAAGTCATCACAGGATCAAATTTCTACACAACAGGAATGATTTGCCAAAATATGTGCCTATATATCAAACGCTTTGGTATAGTTGAACCTTTTTGTATTTAATTTTAATATAAAATGGTTTTTTTCAATGATGTATCCCTGAAAATACCACTACGAAGTCATCACAGGATCAAATTTCTACACAACAGGAATGATTTGCCAAAATATGTGCCTATATATCAAACGCTTTGGTATAGTTGAACCTTTTTGTATTTAATTTTAATATAAAATGGTTTTTTTCAATGATGTATCCCTGAAAATATCACTACGAAGTCATCACAGGATCAAATTTCTACACAACAGAATTGATTTGCCAAAATGTGTGCCTATATATCAAACACTTTGGTATAGTTGAACCTTTTTGTATTTAATTTTAATATAAAATGGTTTTTTTCAATGATGTATCCTTGAAAATACCACTACGAAGTCATCACAGGATCAAATTTCTACACAACAGGAATGATTTGCCAAAATATGTGCCTATATATCAAACGCTTTGGTATAGTTGAACCTTTTTGTATTTATTCTTAAAATAAAATGGTTCTTTTTTTGTCAATGATGTATCCCTGAAAATATCACTACGAAGTCATCACAGGATCAAATTTCTACACAACAGAATTGATTTGCCAAAATGTGTGCCTATATATCAAACACTTTGGTATAGTTGAACCTTTTTGTATTTAATTTTAATATAAAATGGTTTTTTTCAATGATGTATCCTTGAAAATACCACTACGAAGTCATCACAGGATCAAATTTCTACACAACAGGAATGATTTGCCAAAATATGTGCCTATATATCAAACGCTTTGGTATTGTTGAACCTTTTTGTATTTAATTTTAATATAAAATGGTTTTTTTCAATGATGTATCCCTGAAAATACCACTACGAAGTCATCACAGGATCAAATTTCTACACAACAGGAATGATTTGCCAAAATATGTGCCTATATATCAAACGCTTTGGTATAGTTGAACCTTTTTGTATTTAATTTTAATATAAAATGGTTTTTTTCAATGATGTATCCTTGAAAATACCACTACGAAGTCATCACAGGATCAAATTTCTACACAACAGGAATGATTTGCCAAAATATGTGCCTATATATCAAACGCTTTGGTATAGTTGAACCTTTTTGTATTTAATTTTAATATAAAATGGTTTTTTTTTGTCAATGATCTATCCTTCCAAAAATCCACTACATAGTCATCACAGGATCAAATTTCTACAAACAGGAATGATTTGCCAAAATGTGTGCCTATATAACAAATGCTTTGGTATAGTTGAACCTTTTTGTATTTATTCTTAAAATAAAATGGTTCTTTTTTTGTCAATGATGTATCCCTGAAAATATCACTACGAAGTCATCACAGGATCAAATTTCTACACAACAGGAATGATTTGCCAAAATGTGTGCCTATATAACAAATGCTTTGGTATAGTTGAACCTTTTTGTATTTAATTTTAATATAAAATGGTTTTTTTCAATGATGTATCCTTTAAAATACCACTACGAAGTCATCACAGGATCAAATTTCTACACAACAGGAATGATTTGCCAAAATATGTGCCTATATATCAAACGCTTTGGTATAGTTGAACCTTTTTGTATTTAATTTTAATATAAAATGGTTTTTTTCAATGATGTATCCTTGAAAATACCACTACAGAGTCATCACAGGATCAAATTTCTACACAATAGGAATGATTTGCCAAAATGTGTGCCTATATAACAAATGCTTTGGTATAGTTGAACCTTTTTGTATTTAATTTTAATATAAAATGGTTTTTTTCAATGATGTATCCCTGAAAATATCACTACGAAGTCATCACAGGATCAAATTTCTACACAACAGGAATGATTTGCCAAAATATGTGCCTATATATCAAACGCTTTGGTATAGTTGAACCTTTTTGTATTTATTCTTAAAATAAAATGGTTCTTTTTTTGTCAATGATGTATCCCTGAAAATATCACTACGAAGTCATCACAGGATCAAATTTCTACACAACAGAATTGATTTGCCAAAATGTGTGCCTATATATCAAACGCTTTGGTATAGTTGAACCTTTTTGTATTTAATTTTAATATAAAATGGTTTTTTTCAATGATGTATCCTTGAAAATACCACTACGAAGTCATCACAGGATCAAATTTCTACACAACAGGAATGATTTGCCAAAATATGTGCCTATATATCAAACGCTTTGGTATAGTTGAACCTTTTTGTATTTAATTTTAATATAAAATGGTTTTTTTCAATGATGTATCCTTGAAAATACCACTACGAAGTCATCACAGGATCAAATTTCTACACAACAGGAATGATTTGCCAAAATATGTGCCTATATATCAAACGCTTTGGTATAGTTGAACCTTTTTGTATTTAATTTTAATATAAAATGGTTTTTTTTTTGTCAATGATCTATCCTTCCAAAAATCCACTACATAGTCATCACAGGATCAAATTTCTACAAACAGGAATGATTTGCCAAAATGTGTGCCTATATAACAAATGCTTTGGTATAGTTGAACCTTTTTGTATTTATTCTTAAAATAAAATGGTTCTTTTTTTGTCAATGATGTATCCCTGAAAATATCACTACGAAGTCATCACAGGATCAAATTTCTACACAACAGGAATGATTTGCAAAAATGTGTGCCTATATATCAAACGCTTTGGTATAGTTGAACCTTTTTGTATTTAATTTTAATATAAAATGGTTTTTTTTTTGTCAATGATCTATCCTTCCAAAAATCCACTACATAGTCATCACAGGATCAAATTTCTACACAACAGGAATGATTTGCCAAAATGTGTGCCTATATAACAAATGCTTTGGTATAGTTGAACCTTTTTGTATTTATTCTTAAAATAAAATGGTTCTTTTTTTGTCAATGATGTATCCCTGAAAATATCACTACGAAGTCATCACAGGATCAAATTTCTACACAACAGGAATGATTTGCCAAAATGTGTGCCTATATAACAAATGCTTTGGTATAGTTGAACCTTTTTGTATTTAATTTTAATATAAAATGGTTTTTTTCAATGATGTATCCTTTAAAATACCACTACGAAGTCATCACAGGATCAAATTTCTACACAACAGGAATGATTTGCCAAAATATGTGCCTATATATCAAACGCTTTGGTATTGTTGAACCTTTTTGTATTTAATTTTAATATAAAATGGTTTTTTTCAATGATGTATCCTTGAAAATACCACTACGAAGTCATCACAGGATCAAATTTCTACACAACAGGAATGATTTGCCAAAATATGTGCCTATATATCAAACGCTTTGGTATTGTTGAACCTTTTTGTATTTAATTTTAATATAAAATGGTTTTTTTCAATGATGTATCCCTGAAAATACCACTACGAAGTCATCACAGGATCAAATTTCTACACAACAGGATTGATTTGCCAAAATGTGTGCCTATATAACAAATGCTTTGGTATAGTTGAACCTTTTTGTATTTAATTTTAATATAAAATGGTTTTTTTCAATGATGTATCCCTGAAAATATCACTACGAAGTCATCACAGGATCAAATTTCTACACAACAGGAATGATTTGCCAAAATGTGTGCCTATATAACAAATGCTTTGGTATAGTTGAACCTTTTTGTATTTAATTTTAATATAAAATGGTTTTTTTTCAATGATGTATCCCTGAAAATATCACTACGAAGTCATCACAGGATCAAATTTCTACACAACAGGAATGATTTGCCAAAATATGTGCCTATATATCAAACGCTTTGGTATTGTTGAACCTTTTTGTATTTAATTTTAATATAAAATGGTTTTTTTCAATGATGTATCCCTGAAAATACCACTACGAAGTCATCACAGGATCAAATTTCTACACAACAGGATTGATTTGCCAAAATGTGTGCCTATATAACAAATGCTTTGGTATAGTTGAACCTTTTTGTATTTAATTTTAATATAAAATGGTTTTTTTCAATGATGTATCCCTGAAAATATCACTACGAAGTCATCACAGGATCAAATTTCTACACAACAGGAATGATTTGCCAAAATGTGTGCCTATATAACAAATGCTTTGGTATAGTTGAACCTTTTTGTATTTAATTTTAATATAAAATGGTTTTTTTTCAATGATGTATCCCTGAAAATATCACTACGAAGTCATCACAGGATCAAATTTCTACACAACAGGAATGATTTGCCAAAATATGTGCCTATATATCAAACGCTTTGGTATTGTTGAACCTTTTTGTATTTAATTTTAATATAAAATGGTTTGTTTCAATGATGTATCCTTTAAAATACCACTACGAAGTCATCACAGGATCAAATTTCTACACAACAGGAATGATTTGCCAAAATATGTGCCTATATATCAAACGCTTTGGTATTGTTCAACCTTTTTGTATTTAATTTTAATATAAAATGGTTTGTTTCAATGATGTATCCTTTAAAATACCACTACGAAGTCATCACAGGATCAAATTTCTACACAACAGGAATGATTTGCCAAAATGTGTGCCTATATAACAAATGCTTTGGTATAGTTGAACCTTTTTGTATTTAATTTTAATATAAAATGGTTTTTTTCAATGATGTATCCTTTAAAATACCACTACGAAGTCATCACAGGATCAAATTTCTACACAACAGGAATGATTTGCCAAAATATGTGCCTATATATCAAACGCTTTGGTATTGTTGAACCTTTTTGTATTTAATTTTAATATAAAATGGTTTTTTTCAATGATGTATCCCTGAAAATACCACTACGAAGTCATCACAGGATCAAATTTCTACACAACAGGAATGATTTGCCAAAATGTGTGCCTATATATCAAACGCTTTGGTATTGTTGAACCTTTTTGTATTTAATTTTAATATAAAATGGTTTTTTTTTTGTCAATGATCTATCCTTCCAAAAATCCACTACATAGTCATCACAGGATCAAATTTCTACAAACAGGAATGATTTGCCAAAATGTGTGCCTATATATCAAACGCTTTGGTATAGTTGAACCTTTTTGTAATTAATTTTAATATAAAATGGTTTTTTTTTTGTCAATGATCTATCCTTCCAAAAATCCACTACATAGTCATCACAGGATCAAATTTCTACAAACAGGAATGATTTGCCAAAATGTGTGCCTATATATCAAACGCTTTGGTATAGTTGAACCTTTTTGTATTTAATTTTAATATAAAATGGTTTTTTTCAATGATGTATCCTTGAAAATACCACTACGAAGTCATCACAGGATCAAATTTCTACACAACCGGAATGATTTGCCAAAATATGTGCCTATATATCAAACGCTTTGGTATTGTTGAACCTTTTTGTATTTAATTTTAATATAAAATGGTTTTTTTCAATGATGTATCCCTGAAAATACCACTACGAAGTCATCACAGGATCAAATTTCTACACAACAGGATTGATTTGCCAAAATGTGTGCCTATATATCAAACGCTTTGGTATTGTTGAACCTTTTTGTATTTAATTTTAATATAAAATGGTTTTTTTTTGTCAATGATCTATCCTTCCAAAAATCCACTACAGAGTCATCACAGGATCAAATTTCTACACAATAGGAATGATTTGCCAAAATGTGTGCCTATATAACAAATGCTTTGGTATAGTTGAACCTTTTTGTATTTAATTTTAATATAAAATGGTTTTTTTCAATGATGTATCCCTGAAAATATCACTACGAAGTCATCACAGGATCAAATTTCTACACAACAGGAATGATTTGCCAAAATATGTGCCTATATATCAAACGCTTTGGTATTGTTGAACCTTTTTGTATTTAATTTTAATATAAAATGGTTTGTTTCAATGATGTATCCTTTAAAATACCACTACGAAGTCATCACAGGATCAAATTTCTACACAACAGGAATGATTTGCCAAAATGTGTGCCTATATAACAAATGCTTTGGTATAGTTGAACCTTTTTGTATTTAATTTTAATATAAAATGGTTTTTTTCAATGATGTATCCTTTAAAATACCACTACGAAGTCATCACAGGATCAAATTTCTACACAACAGGAATGATTTGCCAAAATATGTGCCTATATATCAAACGCTTTGGTATTGTTGAACCTTTTTGTATTTAATTTTAATATAAAATGGTTTTTTTCAATGATGTATCCCTGAAAATACCACTACGAAGTCATCACAGGATCAAATTTCTACACAACAGGAATGATTTGCAAAAATGTGTGCCTATATATCAAACGCTTTGGTATAGTTGAACCTTTTTGTATTTAATTTTAATATAAAATGGTTTTTTTTTTGTCAATGATCTATCCTTCCAAAAATCCACTACATAGTCATCACAGGATCAAATTTCTACACAACAGGAATGATTTGCCAAAATGTGTGCCTATATAACAAATGCTTTGGTATAGTTGAACCTTTTTGTATTTATTCTTAAAATAAAATGGTTCTTTTTTTGTCAATGATGTATCCCTGAAAATATCACTACGAAGTCATCACAGGATCAAATTTCTACACAACAGGAATGATTTGCCAAAATATGTGCCAATATAACAAATGCTTTGGTATAGTTGAACCTTTTTGTATTTATTCTTAAAATAAAATGGTTCTTTTTTTGTCAATGATGTATCCCTGAAAATATCACTACGAAGTCATCACAGGATCAAATTTCTACACAACAGGAATGATTTGCAAAAATGTGTGCCTATATATCAAACGCTTTGGTATAGTTGAACCTTTTTGTATTTAATTTTAATATAAAATGGTTTTTTTTTTGTCAATGATCTATCCTTCCAAAAATCCACTACATAGTCATCACAGGATCAAATTTCTACACAACAGGAATGATTTGCCAAAATGTGTGCCTATATAACAAATGCTTTGGTATAGTTGAACCTTTTTGTATTTAATTTTAATATAAAATGGTTTTTTTCAATGATGTATCCTTTAAAATACCACTACGAAGTCATCACAGGATCAAATTTCTACACAACAGGAATGATTTGCCAAAATATGTGCCTATATATCAAACGCTTTGGTATTGTTGAACCTTTTTGTATTTAATTTTAATATAAAATGGTTTTTTTCAATGATGTATCCTTGAAAATACCACTACGAAGTCATCACAGGATCAAATTTCTACACAACAGGAATGATTTGCCAAAATATGTGCCTATATATCAAACGCTTTGGTATTGTTGAACCTTTTTGTATTTAATTTTAATATAAAATGGTTTTTTTCAATGATGTATCCCTGAAAATACCACTACGAAGTCATCACAGGATCAAATTTCTACACAACAGGATTGATTTGCCAAAATGTGTGCCTATATATCAAACGCTTTGGTATTGTTGAACCTTTTTGTATTTAATTTTAATATAAAATGGTTTTTTTTTGTCAATGATCTATCCTTCCAAAAATCCACTACAGAGTCATCACAGGATCAAATTTCTACACAATAGGAATGATTTGCCAAAATGTGTGCCTATATAACAAATGCTTTGGTATAGTTGAACCTTTTTGTATTTAATTTTAATATAAAATGGTTTTTTTCAATGATGTATCCCTGAAAATATCACTACGAAGTCATCACAGGATCAAATTTCTACACAACAGGAATGATTTGCCAAAATATGTGCCTATATAACAAATGCTTTGGTATAGTTGAACCTTTTTGTATTTAATTTTAATATAAAATGGTTTTTTTCAATGATGTATCCCTGAAAATACCACTACGAAGTCATCACAGGATCAAATTTCTACACAACAGGAATGATTTGCCAAAATATGTGCCAATATAACAAATGCTTTGGTATAGTTGAACCTTTTTGTATTTATTCTTAAAATAAAATGGTTCTTTTTTTGTCAATGATGTATCCCTGAAAATATCACTACGAAGTCATCACAGGATCAAATTTCTACACAACAGGAATGATTTGCCAAAATGTGTGCCTATATAACAAACGCTTTGGTATAGTTGAACCTTTTTGTATTTAATTTTAATATAAAATGGTTTTCTTTTTGTCAGTGATCTATCCTTCCAAATCTCCACTACATAATCATCACAGGATCAAATTTCTACACAACAGGAATGATTTGCCAAAATGTGTACCTATATAACAAGTGCTTTGGTATTGTTGAAGCTTTTTGTATTTACTTTTAATATAAAATGGTTTTTTTGTCAATAATGTATCGCTGAAAATACCACTACGAAGTCATCACAGGATCAAATTTCTACACAACAGGAATGATTTGCCAAAATGTGTGCCTATATATCAAACGCTTTGGTATAGTTGAACCTTTTTGTATTTAATTTTAATATAAAATGGTTTTTTTTTTGTCAATGATCTATCCTTGCAAATACCACTACATAGTCATCACAGGATCAAATTTCTACAAACAGGAATGATTTGCCAAAATATGTGCCTATATACCAAATGCAAAATCAGTGTCATAAAATCAAATTTACTTTTCATGTTACTTTAGCTAGGTACTTTTTATATTTAGCACTCAATTACCTTTAACCAGAAATTAAAAGTAATCAAATACTTTAGCTAAAGTAACAGTTTTTAAAAAGACAACCATTTCATAGCAACACCAAAACAAGAGAAGACAACCAACATAGCCATCAATAATACAAAAATCAAAGTTAATATGCCAGTAGAATTACATATTTTTATTTTTGACAATTTACCAAAGACCCTTAGAATGCTGCAAGAAACAGAATACACAATTCAAAAGGCTCAACCTTTATAACATAACCATGTATCCGTTAACGACAATCATATTTGTTCTTGATTATTTACTAAACTGCTGTAGACTATGGTTTGAAATGGAACAGACAATCCAAATGGTTCTCGATTTATAATCACTAGCAATTACAGACTGTCATATTTGTTCTTGGTAATTAATCAAAGGAATTAGAATCATGAAAGAAATGGAACACACAATCCAAAATGTTTAAATCTTTTCTTTAGCCTCTACTGAATTCCTTCCCAACTATTTAAAATCAATTATCACTACAACACACTATTGGTTTTTGCCAGTTTTTTTTTATCAATTTATCTATATACAAGATTTTCCAACATCATTTTCCATATTACTTCAGCAGTTTTAGCATTTAATTGGCATTAATCAAAAATTAAAGAGAATTAAATACTTAATACAGCCAAGTAATATGGTTCTCAACTAAGCAACCATTTTAATCAAATAAGAGAGCTAATTGTTCATATTGGAGCATGTATAAGTTTTGGTATGCTTTTAAAAGGCGAAATATTGTACTACCAAATACAAACACTAACCATCATATATCTCCACCTTTCTCGCATAATAAAATGGATTTGAAAATGTTGCAAAATTATAATAGGTTGTCACAACACTAATGGCCAGGCCACATTGGAATGACATGATAAATTGTTTAAATCAAGTATCATTAAATATTGTGCATAGATAAAAACTGTTTATATGTATGCTCCATACATATTCGGGTTGCCTGGAAGAGATCGGAGATAAGGCCGCCCATTGTTCTAATGGAAATGTATTTATATTAAATGTTTAGGTTTAAGTTATGGTGAACAATAAAGAGTTTTCATTCATTCATTCATTTCACTAGACAAAAAGAAAAACTAAATAATCATCAAAACTGTTTAACATCTATGCCAAAGGAACCACAGGAAGATCATACAGAATAACAACCAATTTTATGATCAAACCAGAGAGCCAAAGGCAAATTTTTCTACAATTGTAACCTACAGCTATTGTTGTGATATTTTTACCGATCTGAAGTATGAAGACACATTTCTAGTTACAATTGATTATATAAAACTCATGTAAGCAAAGAACAGACTTTAAAATCAAAGCTTTTCAAGTCCAGAACATGGTCATTCTTGGAACCAAAATTTAGTTACTATTATTGTTATAAACAGATGAAATAAAATACATCAACAACCCAACTCAGACACAAAAACGATAACAATATCCAGCAGCAATACTAAGAACAACATAAAAATCCCAATTCTGTCATTTTTATAATAAATTATGACTATAAATTGTTACAGATATTCAAGCTTTCCGGTACATTCCAGAAATGTTTAATACTCTGAAACTTCATCTGCTAAAACTAAATGCTGCACACTTTTCAGACTGACAGCTCAAAAACAATGACCATCTGAGCTTTGTTAAAGCTCTCAACTCGCAGGATTGGTACTAATTTAAAAAGCCACCATTTTATTTCAGAATTAACATTCCTTGAATCAGCTATTGTGTCCCAGTCAACTGTGTTGTATATGTGCCAATAAAAAATGGCATGATTCTTCATGAAACCCGTTTCTTCCAGACAGTTTCAATAATAGGTAGTAATTTGTTGATGCTTCTTACTTTTTACTGGGATTTGAGGCAGTATCACAACTATCACATTAAACTTTAAGAGTAAGGTTTATTGAGTAGCTCTTCATCATTCACTGTAGCCATATGTCCAAAAAATTAAAAATCAAGTTGTTCATGACTTGAATGTAAAATGAGGTTTTAAGTATTGGTTCAATTTTATATTTATTTTTGAGGTCCATCAGATTCTTGAACTCAAGTTATTTTTTATGGTTTCACGTTTCATTTCGTTTAGCCGGTAATAAGATGGCCACCGTTATTTTCGAATTTTGAATGTCGAAGTGTAGCTTGCTCCTGTAACAAAGTAATAACAGTTCGAGTTAAACGTTGATAAACATGCACATCTTTCGATTTTAAACATGACACGTGCAATACAAAAATCACAAAGGTATTTTTTTTTTTGGCAAAGTACCTACAGAATAAATTCATATTTCGCTTTAAAAGTAAGTTGATCAAATACAAATAAGAAGTGCATTAGCATCTTACCCAGACATGGAGTTTCAGATATTCATTAATCCAAACCATTGCAACAATAGCTTTGAAGAATGTATTTAAAAATTTCAACCACCGTTATTTGGATAAGTGGTAAACGTTGTCTTGCAGTTCTTGCACTGTTCAGAATCTTGCATTTCTTCTAAATTTTATGTTAAATATTAATTAAAAATGAAGTTTGAAACTTGTTTTACATTAATGGTATTTTTAAATGATGCAAATAATTAATACAATATTTACGATTACACGAACAGCCGCAACAAGTAGAGTAATTTCTAGAAAAGAAATAGTTCCGTTGCGCAAATCGTTGACAATGCTAAAGAGTGACTTAGAGTGAGAACACGAATTGTCGATAGAGCAATCGATATAGAAATATCGATATATCATTTATGAAATCTATATTTAATTAAGTTCAATGTTTGTTTTCTGTTCAAAATGAAATAAACTAAACTAAATCAACATTTCTGGGGTTCGTAAGTAATAACAGTCATTTTAATAAAAATAGAATCTTTATAAAATCATCTTATTATTCTATTTATCAGTGAGTCCATTTTTTCTATGTCACTTACCTATGAGTTTGTATGGATCAAGTTTAGATTAAATATGTAATATATATTTAGATACTATGTCACTATACAATGCAATATTGCAATCTCGATAAAAGAAAAGATTTGGTATGATCAGCGTACATGTAATCAACTTTAATTCTTTCTGCTCATATATTTTTATTGGATACTGTTAGTTATTTTTTAAATCTCAACTCTGTTCTATTAACTTTTGTATTTAAATAAATAGTTGACCGAGATATTTGCTTCTAAAGCGTAAAAATTGTATGACCGTCCTCTAATTTTTACATTATAAAGTAGAAAAGTCTGAACAAAATCAAGACAGTAAAAATTAAAAAATAATATAATTGAATTCATATTTTTCAAACAACTACAACAACTCATTGTTTTTTAGATTTAGGATATTTTCGATTAAATACTTTTTATCAGCGTTCGTGGTCAAATGAATAAAATAATAGACGTTTTCGTCACCTCTAAGAAACCAAAAAGGTGTTTAATACAAAACATACTTTTCTATAACATTAATTAAATATCGATAAATCATTTACCCCTTAAGACAATTATCGATATATTTATCGATATACCAAAAAACCGCACGACTAACACTATCACTATCTCCTAATATCCAATAAAATATACCCATTTCATACAAATCATACAACTCTTATATAAGCAGAGTGAGACAACAACACAATTAACGATCACGTGCACAAACGAAGTCTGCATTCTCATCGCGGACACAGATGTGCTAATAGTGAGCTAAAGGGTTAAATAGCTATCGGAATTTTCCGTATTTATTTTTTATGATAATTATTATGTAGACATTGGAATACGTTGATGTCTTAATTAATTACAATATATTTTTATTGATATTCTAATATCGATATGTTTATATCGATATTGTATAGAATAATGGGGTCTGTTCAAAATCAAATTTCCATGATGCCACCCTGAAACGATTAAAAAACCACGTAACAGACGCGATGAATTTAAAGTTTGCACCATCAACTCAATTACGGCATTAATGCGCAAAAGTGTCTATTGCATGGGGCCCTTCATATACAATAAGCTTCCGAAATCTCTTAGAGAACTGCCATGTACACTATTTAAGAAAAAATTAAATTTACTATTGACCGCTAAATGCTATTACAATATAAACATGTTTATGGACGATGAAACACTATAAACTGACATAAATATATTTTTGACATGCTTTAATAGTAGACATTTTATTATTTAGATTATTTATAGATTATTATTATATTGTATGTTATTTTTTATTGATTGATATAGTAGATATTGATTTTATTGATTATTATTATTAATTTTTAATTTTAATTGTATTGATACATTCTTTGTAAAAATCACAAATCAATATTGTAATTTTAATTTTGCACGCCCAATTATGGGCCGAATGCATTGATACTGTAAAAACCGTAACATCTTTGTACATGCATTACGCAATAAATATATTCGACAAAATTTATGCCAGTTTTGAAAAAGTGGAGCAAGATCGGCATATTAGTAGTTACGATGTAGCTGGAGAATTGGGAATTGATCACAAAACGTTTTTGGCGCATTTCAAAAAAGCTGGGTACACAAAAAAGCTCGTGATTCTTTATTACGAAGTAATGAAACCAAACCATTTTTGAAGAAGCTGATAACTGGTGCTGAAAAGTGGATCACGTACGACAAGAACGTGCGAAGAAGATCGTGGTCAAAGGCTGGTCAGGCTTCACAGACTGTGGCGAAACCCGGGTTAACTCGCAACAAGGTGATGCTGTGTGTATGGTGGGATTGGAAGGGCATTATTCATTATGATCTGTTACCGCCAGGCAGGACCATCGATTCTGAACTATACTGCGAACAACTGATGAGATTAAAGCAAAAAGTTGAGAGAAAGCGGCCGGAATTAATCAACAGAAGGGGTGTGGTTTTTCACCATGATAACGCTAGACCTCACACATCTTTAGCCACTCAGCAAAAATTACGAGAGTTTGGCTGGGAGGTATTAATGCATCCGCCTTATAGTCCTGACTTTGCACCTTCAGATTTTCACCTGTTTCGGTCTCTACAGAATTCCATAGGCAGTGTCAGGTTAACATCACACGAGGACTTCCAAAACCACTTGTCGCAGTTTTTTCATCAGAAGATCCAAAATTTTTATAGCAATGGGATTACGTCCCTACCTACAAGATGGCAAAAAGTTATCTAACAAAATGGCACCTACATATTTTAGTCAAATGTAAATAAACTTTATAAAAAAAACCTTTTGAATTTTTATATAAAATGCGAATAAACTTTTTCCCCAACCTTATATATAAATAATACAAATGACCTTTGCCTCTAGTTAATTTGCAGATATTTTTAAAGGGAAATGATAATTCCTTCATTAGGTACTTTGAATGACAACATAAAGTAGCGAAAAACGGCGCGGCTCAATTATATAGCGCTAGTTCAGACACGACGGGAAAAGCGAGGTTTCAGAATCGCGCGGGAACCACGCGGATCTTGTTTGTATGAGTATTTCGCAATCATTCAGACATAACCGCGCGATTATTCAAGCCGCGCGATAACCGCCACTTAACCGCTAGAAAATAAAATCGCGCGCCGCCCGTGCGATTCTATTACTACGGAGTCTTTCTTCAGCGTTCAGTTGCGTTGCGGGCACCGCGCAGTTAGCACGTCACAGCAAGTGAGCTCGCTATGGATCGCTTCAACACCGAATTATTTATTGATGAAGTGGAGAAAAGATATGCAATATGGGATCTTCAGTGTGAGGATTATTCAAATAAAATTATCAAGAACCGAGAAGAGAAGATTTTATGGACATCCTCAAATAGTTGAAAATTTTTCCATTAAACATTCTTAATTTAGGATATAATGTTATGAATTGACCATGTACTAGTCGGTCACTTAATATTGGATGTACCCAATACTGACTTTTTATTTTCTTTTTTTTTATAAGCAACCACAGTAAAACTCATAGTTCTTCGTCAATTTCCATTTTCAAACTGACGCTCCGCATTTGCAAATCGCTTAATAATCGCCGGACGTCTGAACACCATCATAATTTTTGCGGTTTCAAACCGCACGATTTGTAATCGCGCGGTTCCCGCGTGTCTGAACTAGCGCATAATGTTAACCTGCCTTTAACGTAAATTAAGCTATTAAAACACCATAAAAATTGATTGCTATCTTAATTTGAGAAATTAAAATTTTCAAATTCAATTCTGACTTACCTTTGTTGATAAAATGTTTTTCTTTTCATTTTATTTTGGCATACTGATCATACAATGTAAGTTCAATCATATATTACATACATTTCATATATGTCAAATTCCATGATCGTATTTATATGATCCAGTTCGTCATTTTTACATATTACTGTTACAATCATTTATAAACATCATACTTTATCAAAATCACAGACTACTGATACTACAGATACTATCAAGAGGCATAATGATTAGACGTGTTTTCCATTGATGAGTGCAATTTTATAAACTGCATTAAAAAGATTATAAAACCGATCAAGAAAACAACAAAAAAAAAGAATTTGAAGAAAAAAAATTTTGGGTTAGATCATAGGAAGCCAGGCGATCAGAGAGAGGTGTCCATAACACCTTACTCCAATAACTTAGACTGGAAGATAAAAAGTCTTAGAAGATATTCCAGTCGTAATTGTTGCATTTTGACGCAATTTTTGAGTTTACACCACTGAAGTTCCATGGGATGATATGATCGTATTTCTACGCTTCCTGTCAAATAGGATCCCTTAACTATGATCATAGAGCATATGAATTGTATTATGTATTATTATTATATTATTATTTGTTTAAGTTTATGGCTTGACAGCTAGGCCTTTAAGCCAGATCTTAGTTTACAATATAGTTTCTTCATTTTCTTAAGCCTATGTGTAGCACAGCTGAACTGTAGGTAATTAGCTAGTGCCATTCAACGGAGTTCTTGTGACAACTCTAAAGGCCACATTTGACTATAAAGTTCACATTCCTCACAAAACACATAATGACTAAAACTATCAATATTCTACAACTATTGTTCATTTTAATTAAGTAATTTTATTCTTTTTTAGAAAATAAAACTGCACAGCACAACATCTCCTTTCAGTTCCCGCCAAGAACTCCTTGTATTATGTAGTTATTACACTGTCACAGGTTCTTCATATAAAAATGACTCATAATTCTATGATAATCTAATATGGCCCTAAGTTAATCATTTTAAAGAAAATAACATAATACAACACATAACTCTTGTACGAGATTTTTTGAGCTTTGTTGTCAAATCCTGTGTATGTATCTGTTAAAGCACATAAAAGAGCTTCCTTACGGCCTGGCCACGAAGTTGTCGCTGTGAACCATAGTTTCGATGTGACGCGTGACAAAAGTTCAAATAACTTGCATTTACACACTCTCATTTCACACTTCCTCGTAACTTTGCTACTTGCTACAGTAGAAGTGGATAAGTAAAGAAAAGATGAAGATTTTTCTAATTTTTTTGCAGTGATACAAACTTCTTCGACACCAAGCAACGAATACAGTGACTCTTCAAATTATTTGGTTTATTTAATATATTTATTGCCAAGAAACAGGAACACGGCATTTATATCCCGAAAATCGTTCACTGTAACCAGGGAATCCCTAAAATCGTTATTTCCCGATATGAAACATACCAAGCGGAAGGTTAATTTTAAACACTATCCCAATTTATTTGGTTAATAAGAAGAAATTAGTCTATCTATATCTTGTGTATATAAATAAAAATAAATCGTAGTAATGCATGTACTCGTATAACTTGAGAATGACTTTACCGATTTTGATGACTTTATGTGTTTCTGAATGGATCCTCGGATAGTTAGATTCACAATTGGAACCGGTAGATGGCGCTGGAATCGGTTCTTAGATTTTTATTATTTCATAGTAGGACCGACAGTAAAATATAAAATGAGAAAATTGTTTTATTTCATACTAGCGAGTCAAGAGAGATAGAACAAGCCGTGCTGGAATTACTATCATGATTGCCAGTTCTAAGGCTCGGTCAGTGTGATACCATGCTCTCACAGAATATCGGCGTGAAACGGTTAGCCCTATGCTAATCGATTTTCGTGCGGTGAGTGAGAGTGCCGATAGCCCACTTCTATCCCTATCCCATTCTCCCGGTCTGATCCTTCTAACTCATACACCATCCTTTCCTCTTTTTACATCCTAAAGGCAGGCAACGTGTTAGCTTAACCCATGCAAACGTCTAGTGTGACGGGAATCACTTTTGTTGTAAATGTCAAAATATCAGCTTTTCATCCGTCAGGGACGGAGAAAGAATACAATGTCCTGCGGCCGGGCGGCCTGTCGTAAGAGGCGACAAAACAACCCACAGCCAGGTGGTAGGGCATTTGCCCGACTGGATGGCTACCACCCCTGGTCTAAATTATGTCGCCGTAACAACCTTGAGTTGAGTTCTGGCATTAGTGACCAGGTTCCAGTCTCCCTTAATGGGGATTGTTCAAAAAAAATTACCCTCTGATTTTATATTTTTATTATGTAAAATAGGGTATTTTAAGATACTAATTTGAATATTTTTGTGTTTTAAGAGTTAGTTTTTTTTTAATTCGATTTTTAAACAAATTATCCGATGACGTCATTGGGGACAACTTTACATTAATTCCTTTGCCTATAAAAAGAAAATAATCATATTAATCTGTGCTACTATTTAAATGTTACTGTCATTATTCACTATGACACATCGTAATTATTTTAGTGTGGCCAGCTTAGCAATTTTATCGGTAGATTTATTTTATATATTTTGGTGTTCAACATTTATTATTTTCTAAAGTTACCGTTAAGTTATTTAAAGTGAGTGACCTTTAGTGAAAAATCAATATAATATAACTTAAACTGAATAATGTACAGTTAGACTGAATACCATTAATTGATATTCAGGCATAAATTACCTATTAGACACCATTGCGATGTCATTACTTTTCTTAATTTGTAATAAAGTATTCTTTCGGCGATTGCAACAGATAAAGCTCATTCGACCACTAAAATACTTTGATTTGGTATCACATTTGGGTTATCATTTTTAATGTCTGACACCTAGACATAGTCTCATTATCCAATGATGTTGTCAATCCAGTTAAAATAAAAAGGTTGTATTGTCAGTTTCAATTGAGGGGGAGGGGGGGGGGGAGTATTATTAGTCAGACCTTTAAAAAAAATATCAGTCGTTAGGACTGCACTTCAGAGATAAAAACTTGGTATCTGAGCGTGACGGTCGTGCGAATTCAGTGCATTTTCCCCATCCTAGAAGTATCTACCGAAGTTTTCAATTTAAAAATCATGGCGATGTTCGATAAGGTCTTTTTTTAAGTCAATATGTTGGGAGTTACTTTCCTACACACACGTGTGTACCTACAAGAATTACAAATTTTAGTAATTTCACTATTATCAACCTGGCAACATTGGGTATTTAGGCTTTAGATCGGCGGTTAATGCAGCATTTCTAAATTCTAATATTATTCATTACAATTAATTTCGTCCTTAGAAAAATCTTCTAAAGTCATCCGACAAAAAAGTGAACTGTTTTATTAATGAAAATGTATTAAATATTTTCTCTTTCTAAACATGCCGGATCTTCAAATAGGAGTGTTAATTTTGTAAAGGCTGATACGCTAAACCTACCTAACATGTAATGTTATTAGAGTACATAGCTATACTCGTATGTACATATTGGAGAAATAAGAGGAGCTAAAATCCTGATGTAAGTAGTTTTGTGAAGGTTTCTAAATTAAACATGTTCGTCCATAGATCTTCCTTCCTTCTTTCCTTTTATAACCTGTGTAGTATATTACTATTCCTGTCTGTAAATTTCATCCATATAAGAAATCAGTAATGTTAATTATTAGTTAATATATGATTGATGTAAGTATACTTTGTGTTGAAGTCAAAATTCATCTAAAATGTGCACCTATTTATAGAAAAATAGCTACATGTCTTACTCATTAATTAGAAACTGATTAAAATAATATTAATTACTTATTTGATAATTTGGTACAATCAATAAATCAGCAACCTATATTACTTTCTTAATAATCTATAATACAAGTAAAGTATCTCATATAAATACATACAAATAAAGGAACAGACATTGCACCACTGCCCTGGCGGTTAGATTGCTAATGTATGTTATGGATCTGATCTTATACAACAAATTACCGGAAAATATGAAACTCTCCAGTAGTTTTAAATATATTCACTTGCCGGCTTAAAAGTGATTAATTAAGCACATCTATGGCTTGAAGGATTTCATGGAATATGAAGATTTGTGACAAATACCTTAATGATTGTAAATCTCTTAATAATATGATTTTGATGTGTAACATAGTTACTAATATGAAAAATTATGAGTTAACTAAGGACTATGCGAGTAATTAAATAGACACTTTATATCTTTTTTTTTCAGGTTCAGAAAAAATTAGCAACAACTTTTCTGCATAAGCAAGGGTTATGCTTGATCATAGAATTTTATGACTTATCCACTGCAGTTTACATGAAAACTTTATGTATAGAAAAAACCAAATGCTAGCCTGCAGAAAAAAGAAAAAGATAAAACTGAACATTTCTGAAAAGATTATATAATATGTCCTAAATTATTATTAATAAGTGTTTAAGTAAATAAACAAGTTTAACTGCTAAAAGTTATTTATTATTTCATCTTGCAAAATAATAAGTCAAAAGATATATTTTATTAATCAATTCATATAAATATATGGCACATACAAATTTATAACTCACAATAGTTTGCTTTCAGTATAGAAACCATCTTATTCTTATAACTCGTAATGTGAACTCTTAAGACATCAGTCAAAGTAAAGCTAAAATATTTTTAGAGGAATGTTAAATATTCATATATTGTTTACATGAATTATAACTAATAACATCTAGATTTATGTATATATAAAAATAAGTTATTTAAAATAGCCATCCTTGTTTTCAATTAATTAAGCTTTAAAGATATAGGCCATTCTTCTATGGTGGTACTAATCTTTTCAATCAGTTTCCATTTAATGATTTGGGCTCGCTTGAAATAAATTCAGGTTCTGGTGAACTTTTTGTATGCCATTAGCTCCAATGCAGTTCATAAAGAATACTCCAAAGAATTCAAGTTAGAACTCGACGAAGGCCAACCTATCCTCTGAACAAAGTCTGACAAATTGGCTTGCAACTAATGTTGGATTGAATTAGCTTCATGGGAGGGTACAGGGCCTTGTTGGAAAATCCACTGCTATCCAGCGAATAAAGTATCACTTAATGCTTAAATCATTGTTTCCAATATGTGATTTTGGACGTCCTTCTAACTTCTGGCGCAAGGTGTATTGTTTTGCCAGTTAAATTTTCTTCCACCGTGATGATGTTCTCATCACTAAACAGGTTATTTTTTGGATCGTATCTCTTGAAAAGATTTCGATATCGCTCCAATCACCATTTACGAAGACGCTCGTTTATATAATAAATACACTTTTCTTTGACTTTTAGTTAGAGACCATATGTAAGTATTCTTTTTACAGATATTTAAGAAATATTGGTCTAAAGAGATAATATATACATAATTTAATTCTGGAGTACGTCGAATAAAATGTTTGTTTATGTTGATGTTGTATGACATAACAATGACATAAAAAGGAAAATGTCGGTCCTTTTGTATTTTGAAACTGAATGGCTACGGTATTCATATGCATTTCACCAGACGTAAATGACGTCATAGGATTTAGTAAGGTCAAATAAAGGTCAAACGCATTTCTTTTAAAATACAAGGGGATTGTACGTTTTTTGGAATTTTAACTAGACAGAAATGATTAGGAACACTATTCCTCGAAATGGTTTTTCAAAAAGCTAAATTGAAAAAAAGTGAACAATCCCCATTGAGCAGCAACGCACTTGTAGCACCTTTGGGGTTACAAATGTCCATAGGCGATGGTAAACCCTTTCCATCAAGTGGGCTGTCTGCCTGCCTGCTGAATTCCTGCAATAAAAAATAAAAAAACGACTTAACAAACTTCAAAAACTTTGTAAAGTCTGTCAAGTGTACTGGGATCCAAGCGGTTTCACTCATCACTTATAATGTTGCCGGTAATCGAAAAACACACTCTTGAGGAACAGATTATCCCCATGGATAGGTTTCCTACTTCAGTGATTATCCCACATTATACATCATGGTTATTGAGCACAAACTACTATCGATATTTTTTTATTTTTATTTGAGGCGAGGGAAAATGCTTAACCGATTTACGCACAAACTGGGCCGTTGCTAGGGGAACGACACGCGTCGGTCGGGGGCGATAACACTGCAGCAATGCTCCGTCCGCGATCGACGTCACAGAATAGTGTGGAAGACTCCGAGCGTTGCTACACGAGCGAGCAACCCCAATACCCACTAAAAACCCTCTCCTCCCTGGCGACCCTGCGCTTTTGTTTGTCTTGGAAAGGCTGAGATTTAGAACATAGTTACGCCCAGTCGATCCAGCGCAATAAAGTGCCTGGAGTGTGTCCTGGGAGAACACACCCCACTTCGTTGTGCGGGGGTAGAAGATCCTTTGCTCTCCTAGCAAGCTAAAGGCCCACCGCGGTAAACGGAACCTAACTCAGGGAGGGAAGTAATGCGCGTACCTGCCTCTCCGGGTGCCAGCTGAAGGCCGGCGACCTCGAGAAGACGCATTTCGAGAAGAAGAGGCTTTCACCAGAGTGCAGAGCGAGTCGATTCGCTCCTACTTGTGTCTCGAGTTCGAAACGCTGCGGCGTCCATGCCGCGCACTCGACTAGCGTGTGTAACACCGTGTCGGGCCCGCCGCACTGGCGGCAGTCCGGGGAAGACAAGCAGCCCACAATGCGATACAGATACTTATCGAAACATCCGTGTCCGGTAAGTATCTGCGTCGTCCTGAAGGTCAGGGTGCCGCTGGTGCGGTTGACCCATTCCGTCAGCTGTGGCCTAATTGCATCCACCGTGTAGCCGGCATAGGCCGCAGGTTTATCGAGCTCTTGAGACCAGACGGCGATCATGGAGGCGGTTTCCCGCTTCCTGATCGCTGAAGGTCAGGCCTCTAGCTAGGGCATCCTGCCGGATGCGACGCAACTCTGACAGGACGTTCGCCTGAAGATGCCAGGGCGGATCGCCTGCCAGGAGGGTGGCCGCCGTCCGCGACACTGTGCGATACCCCCGTATGGTCCTCACGGCCAGAACCTGCTGCGCCCGGTGCAGCAGGGTTCTGTTGTGGCGGTGAAGTGCAGTGGACCAGACGGGTGCACCGTACAGCGCCATACTCCTCAGGATGCCAGAGTAAAGTTTCCGCGTCGCACCCCCCGGGCCACGTTGGGAAGCAGCCTCGAGAGTGCGCCCGCGGATTTGACGAGTATGGGAACTAGCTGCTCAAAGTGCGTTTTGAACAGCCATTTCCCATCGAGAACTAGCCCCAGATATTTCATCTGGGGCCCTACTCTAATGACCACCCCTTGGACCGAAATATCAACAAAGACAACAAATACAAAAAAAAATCAAAGATTACAAACGTAACTTTTCTTTTATTTATTAAAGAGAGGCGAAAGAAATTAAGCGCACAGCCATCTTACAAGCTTTTATGTAATTAAATGAAAAACGGTTTTTTCGTTACATGCGTTGAGTATCATGGAGTAGTGAGTTCGTATATTTGTTTGTTACTTCTTCACGTTCTATACTCTAACTACTGAAGCAATTTTCCGTTTGGGTTCTTGTAGCTGAAGGCAGACGATTTCGTATGTAAAGTTATATTATTACAAGTTTTCCCCAACTAACAGTATTTTAACTTCTACTACTACGTCGACCTGGGTATCCTAGACCCACCACCATCCGCATGTACCAAACAAATATATATTATATGTGCGACGAGCTACGCGCAACACATAGCTCGATGTGCTAAAAAAGCATAGGGTACCATTCAGACCGAAAAAAGTACTGTTGTTATAAGCGAGTGAAGTAAAAAAGCTAGCTAAAGCTAAAACTACGACACAATGAAACTCCTGCCCTTCATGTGTCATCTCATCACAGATATAATTTTACATTTTAATAAATATTTTGAGGTATTCAGAAAACAGAGGATAGGATAAGGATAAAGTGGAAGCTAACCTAACCGGACTACAAGCCCACAATTGGCAAGACACTGCGCAGGACAGAGGAAAGTGGCGTGCTCTCGTTTCGGAGGCCCAGACTCACTTTGGGTCGCTGAGCCAACGGAGTTAGTTACTTATTTTTTTATTAAGAAGACTTATTTTTTTTATTCAGCAGACTTATTGTATGTCTTTCAAGACCACTGGCCATAAAAATGGCCCGGACATTTGGAGGGCTTGCGTGGGGCCATGGGAAGGCTAACACGTAGAGGCCCCTTGATAAATTTATTGTAAATGTGGCGTGACACTGACCGGCGATTATCCCTGTCTACACCATATAATAATGCACCCAAGGACAAGCCCCGGCCAGTGTAGGACTATTGTGGGGAATGAAGACAAAAAGTACCGGGCTATTGGGATGATAAGAAGACTTATTATTATTTATTTTTTTATAGGTACTGGCAGTCACAAAGATTTGATCACTCTCACTCTCTTAAACTTACTCAAACGGACTCGTCAAATTTTATTTATTATTATAAATTAATTGGGAATTGGCAAATGCACAAAACTGCCTTAAAAAAAACCCGCTGTTTAACCATCGGCAGTCATCAGCTGTCATCATTTATAACTGTCATTTGATCACCCTTTTCTATTATCAATGTCAGCTGATAGGCGTTGGAGCCGGCAACAACAAAGATAGAATAGAATAACAGCTTAGAAGTAGCTGCACAGTAACTATTTTTTTTAAGGCGGGAGAAATGCTATTTACGCACAATATTGGATTCTTAGCAAGGGATTAGACCATAGTTGAGCATGAAGGCTTTCCCCTTTGATAAGGGGCAATCCGAACAATAATCAAGCCAGCTTGTGTGGAGACACAAAGAAGTTGCACGGGCAACAACCACTACCCACTAAAACCACCCTCCTCCCATGTGCCCCGCGCTTTTTAAGTAGGAAAGGCTGAGACTTAGAACGTAGTTACGCCCAGTCCGATTCAGCGCAAAAAATGCCCGAATGTGCCCTGGGAATCAGAACACATTCACTTCGTCAGCGGGGGTGATGAATCCTTTGCTCCCTTGATAGCTAAAGGCCCCCCGAAGCGGTATCATTCAGGGTGGGAAGTCATGCGCATACCTACGTCTCCGGATGCCAGCGAACCGCCGGCATCCGCGTGGAGTCGCATTAGTACGCGCAATAATACTCCTCTCCCTAACTCGTTCGGCGGCCTCTTTGAGAGACATTACCGTCTCACAAAAAGTAACCGCAGCCCCTCAGGTATCGCTGCTATGCAGCATGGCTTTCACCAGAGTGCAGAGCGAGTCGATTCGCTCCTACTTGTGTCTCGAGATCGAAACGCTGCGGCGCCCATGCCGCGCACTCGACTAGCGTGTGAAACACCGTGTCGGGTGCGCCGCACTGGCGGCATTCCGGGGAAGGCAAGCAGCCCACAATGCGACGCAGATACTTATCGAAACACCCGTGTCCGGTATCTGTGTCATCCTGAAGGTCAGGGTTCCGCTTTCGCGGGTGACCCATTTCATCAGCTACGGCCTGATTGCCTCCACCGTGTAGCCGCCGGCCGCAGGGTTTTCCAACTCTTGAGTCCAGATGGCGAGCATGGAGGCGGTTTCCCGCTTCCTGATCGCCTCGATTTCGACCTGGCAGAAGACCAGGCCCCGAGCGAGAGCATCCTGTCGGGAGCGCCGCACTTTCGCTAGTACGTCCGCCTGGAGAGGTCAAGGCGGATCGCCTGCCAAAAGTGTCGACGCCGTCCACGACACTATACGGTACCCTTGAAAGGTCCTCACGGCCAGAGCTGTATAGTAACTAACGACATCAACGGGGTACTTGGTATTAACTCGTCATGATAAGCTCCATAGAGGCATGTCGATTTTCTATGGTTAAATATCGATTCAGCACTACATATCGATTTAAAAAATCGATTTTGTTGGCCTGTAAAATTGATCTCAGATCGCCTTCCCTACTACTCTGTTCTCTTAGGTCTACTCGACAGGTGTTTTTGGCGGGAACTGAAAGGAGACGTTGTGCTGTGCAGTTTTATTTTCTATAAATGTGTAAAATTACTCTAAAATGAACAATAAATAGTTGTAGGATATTGATAGTTTTTGAGAAATAATTTTGTGTTTTGTGAGAAATGTGAACTGCATAGTCAAATGTGGCCTTTTGAGTTGTCACAAGAACTTCGTTGAATGGCACTAGCTGATTACCTACAGTTCAGCTGTGCTACACGTAGGCTTAAGAAAATCAAGAAACTATTGTAAACTAAGATCTGGACTATAGGTCTAGGCTCTAGCTGCCAAGCCATAAATCTAAATAAATAAGCTCGACTCGACAGGCTGTGTTGTGTACTGCTGCTTTCTTGGTAAATTAAATTTTATATAAGTATGTTTAATATGGAATTCGACAATCTCCAAGATTTTATACGCGACATCGAGGAGCTGACTACTTTTTCTGCGACAAGAAGACGCATAAAGACGTACAGAGCTCGTTTCAATCCGTTGCACGATTTAACAGATGATGAGTTCAGGCTACGATACGGATTCAGCAAGAGAAATATGTGCAAAGTAATAGAAATAGTTAGAGCTGACCTGCAAGTGGATACCCGAGGTGGTGGAATCCCTGTAGAGCTGCAAGTAATGGCAGTACTCAGATATTGGGGCCGTCATGAGGTTGGTAATTTTGCTTAGGTTTTAGACTTTTGTGAATTCACATAATAGTTATTTTTCTTTTTCAGATTCAAGAGGATTGTGCTGACATGCATGGTATGAGTCAGCAGACTTTATCACGCTTGTCCCACAAGGTAGCGATTGCGTTCGCTTCGAAAAGTTCTCGTTACATAAAAATGCCATCAAACATAACAGAAGAGGTCAATACAATAAGGAAATTCGAAGCCATTAGCGGTCTCGGTAGAATCACTGGTGCAATAGACTGTACTCATATAAATATACGAAAAGTTGATAGTGATGCGGGTCAGTCTCACACCAATAGAAAGAGCCATTACTTCATTAATACACAAGTAAAAATCATAAAAAAATGTTTGGGGTGGGGTATAGTTATACAGCACATTTATATATTATGAGCTGATCTGAACTTTTTTAATATAGGTTATTTTTTTTATAACCACCCAAAGTTAATTTTATATCTCAAAAAAAAATAATGTGCCATATATCTAGACCACACCACATTATTGTACTGTTTTAGCTTTTTAGGCATATTTCTAACTTATTCAAAACACACAGGTAGTTTGCGATGCAGATTTAAAAATTTGTGACATTGTATGTCATTGGAGAGGCAGCACACCTGATGCAAGTATATACCAAGAAAGCTCAATCAAAAGAAGATTTGAGGAAAACGAGTTTGTTGGCCGGCTAATTGCTGATAGCAGTTACCCAAGGACCCTTCACCTTAAAACACCACTGCTGAGGCCTCGCACTCAAGAAGAGCAGTGTTATAATCACTGTCACAATCAAACCCTTAATGTTATTAAAAGATGTTTTGGTGTATGGAAGCAACGGTTCCGTATATTACTAGAAGTGATGAGAGGCTCATACACTACTATAAAGACAACTATTATTGCTTGTGCAGTATTGCATAATTTAGCGATCAAGCTGAATGAAGAACAAGGTACATATTCATATTAATTTAATAATAATTATATAGCCAGTTTCTATTATCTATTAATATATTTGCCTTACGACTTATAAAAAAAATTTTGTTTTCAGATACAGAAAATCTTCAACCTGAAGATATTGCTATATGAAGATTTTAGTAATTATTTATTTTTTTCATTTTTATTTGGGTATAATGGAGAAGATATGGACTTCTTTATTTTTATTGAGTAGTCTATTGCACTATTGATTCTAAAGAAACCACTAATGGCTTCGAATTTCTTAGTGCATTGGCTTCTTCTGTTTTGAAGTAAACACCAATATCTCATGACCGCCATGACTTGTAGCTCTACAGGGATTACACCACCTCGGGTATTCACTTGCAGATCAGGTCTTAATACTTCTATTTGCACATATTTGTCTTGGCGAATCTGTATCACAATCTGAACTCATTATCTGTTAAATTGTGCTATGAATTAGAGTTGGCCTGAAAGAGAGTGTCGGGGTGAAGGTAAGGATAGGAATGCTCCGGTGGTTCGGGCATGTGGAAAGACTGCATGATGAAAGAATGACTAAACAGATATACAATGCAAAAGTGGATGGATGCAGAAGTCGTGGAAGGCTACGACACACCTTCCATGATCAAATTGATTGTGTACTAGCGGAAGGTGATGTCAGGAGCCTTAAGAACAGACGAGTGTGCATGACAAGAGTTATGAATGTCAAAGAAGCAAGTGAGGTGTGTAAGAATGGGCCTAACTGGCGCTCTGTTGTTCGTGCCTACCCCGCAAGGGAACTGGCGTGAAGTTATGTATGTAATTAGAAGGAGCACTGTTATCTTTCCCGTTTCAATATTGTAGCAAATGAAGATTCAATGTCTCTGTCTAAACAGAGCCAGAAATAGGCTTGACAATATATATGTATGGGGATATACTATGAAATGAGTTGCTGATACCTTTGCATCATGACTCCATATGAATGTTATTGATATTGTTGATGACAATATAGGAAATATAAAAAACAAATTATGTATTTTTTTTTATTTTTGATAACCAATACTCTTTTTCCAGAGACATTATTGCCAATCTATTTTCATGCAACTCTCTTTCATTCTTCATCTTGCACTCATGGGCTTCTCTTTCACGTTTCATAGCTTCTTCCCGTGCTGCTTTGGCTAACAAGAATAATGCATGTTCATGGTCTCCCTTGCAGCAGTCTCCCGTACATCTGTGAAAACATAAGCCATAATAATAACAACCTAAAAACATAAGGGGAGGAACTGACAGTATACACGATACGAGGTATGAATACCAAGGCAGATTGGTAGGTTTAACATACATACATACATAACTTCACCACAGTTCCCTTACTGGGTAGGCACAATCAACAGAGCGCCATTCGGGCTTATTCTTACGCACCTCACTTGCTTCTTTGACATTCATAGCTCTTGTCATGCACGCTCGTCTGTTCTTAAGGCTCCTGACATCACATATTAGGTGGTACACCTGGTAGGTTTAACACATTGGTTATTTCAATGTGCAGGCTTCATCTCGATGTTTTCCTTCACAATTAGACCATGGCATTTATAACAATTTGCACATTTGAGTGTAAGTAAGTTGTATATGCTGTCTCGCCAGGATATGACACTGTGCCCTTTGGGTTTGGGATGCATGTTATGTGTGGCCATGAAATCAAAAGCCATAGGAAAATATACATCATAGAGACAACTCATTAGTCATTCTTGATATCTTTAAGACCCAATAGTTTCATATTTGGCATAGCAATTCTTCTAAGGTGCTTGCTATAATGTATTTTCACGAACTTCTAAGGATAATATGTAAATATGTATAATAATAAAGAGTATTCTGTGTCATGTATTTTGAGTACTAATTGGCACATATCCGTGCAGGAATGGAGTAAGAATACAATTTCCTGCGGTCAGATGGCTTGTCGTAAGAGGCGACAAAACAACTGACTGCCAGGTGGTGGGGTATTTGCCCGACTGGATGGCTACCACCCTTGGTCTAGAGTATGCCGCCATAACAACCTTGTGTTGTGTTCTGGCATTAGTGACCAGTCTCCCTTAAGAGAGCAGCAACGCCTTTGTAGCACATTTGATGTCGCAAATCTCCATAGGCGATGGTAACCACTTTCCATCAAGTGGGCTGAATGCCTGTCTCCTAAACTCCTGCAATAAAAAAACATAAAAAAACTAATAAATTGTTATATACCTTTTCAGTTTTTTCTTTGAGGTTTCTCCATGCTGTTGATTGTGAGATAATTCTTGCGTTACATCTCTCTAAAATTAACATAAAATAAGTTTATTACAAGTATTAAATAAAATTTAATAACATGATTATTAGGGTGGCGCAAAAATACCGACTATTTTTTTTAGTCTCGAGGGAAAAAAAAATCTAAGTTTTTGATGTTTTAAGAACTCCCTGCAAAGGACAGCTCAAAAATTTATTTATTTTTATTTCAAAAATCGCCAAAAACCGGTTTTTTTATTTAATTTTTTTAATGTACAAGTGTATTACTTTAGATTTTTTCGAAGGACATTACTCATTCGAAAAACGAGTAAATACATAAAAATTATGAGTGTCCTTTTAAAATTTATATTTTGAACTGAAACATTCAGAAACTTATTATTTTTTGGTCTATAAAACTATACCGAAACGAGAAAAAAAAATTGAATAAAATCATCTGGTTTTGGTGATTTTAGAAATCTTAAAAAATTTTGAGCGACTTCTTAAAAATGTTAAGCTGTCCTTTGGAGGAAGTTCTTACATCAAAAAATCAGTTTTTCACTAGACTAAAAAAAAAACGGTTTTTTTGAGTCACCCTAATTCTTATTAGTACATACCAGACAAGACCTGAATCTTCATTTATAACTTCAGACTTCAGCTAAAAATAAAATGTAATAGGTGACAAGTGCTAACAGCCAAATCTTAATTGACAGTGCAATAAAAATTGATCCATATCCAAGAAAAATGCTAGTTGTTCACTACAATAATACAAAAAACATATATATTGAGGGCTTCATAATAAATGGACGTACAGACAAAAGTGCACTTTTACACAAGGAACGAAATTGTGAATAAAACAAAACTAGTTGATTGTATAAGGCTGAAATTTGGAATACCCTTCTTTTTAGGCACATTTGCATACTGGTAAGACCTAAATTGTAACAATTCATAGATTTTTGTAAACAACAAAAAAATTGCATTTTTGCCTTATACACCCATTTTTTATTTTATTTTTTTTTATTGCAGGAGTTCAGCAGACAGGCAGACGGCCCACTTGATGGAAAGCGGTTACCATCGCCTATGGATATTTGTAACACCAAAGGTGCTACAAATGCGCTGCTGCTCTCTTAAGGGAGACTGGAACCTGATCACTAATGCCGGAACACAACACAAGGTTGTTATGGCGGCATACTCTAGACCAGGGGTGGTCGCCATCCAGTCGAGCAAATACCCTACCACCTGGCTGTGGGTTGTTTTGTCGCCTCTTACGACAGGCCGCCTGGCCGCAGGAAATTGTATTCTTTCTCCGTTCCTGCACGGCACCATTTGTTATGAAGCCCTCGATATGCAGATATAATAAACTGAAAGTGTGTACCTCCACTATATTTTGTGGTTGTGATGAAGAATTTGCCACAGTTTCTGATGATTCTGGCTGAAATAGTAAAAAAAACTATTAATTAGCAAACAATAATTGCTACTTACAACATACTGCAACCTTCATGTAGCTATTCACAAATTAAAGTTCTTGAATGTACTAATTTATAAAAATGTTTATATACCCGTTTAATATGGAGAGGATCGCTATTGTATTTGTTTGAGTCCACACCAAATTCATGAGCAAAGGCCTCCATCAATATCTGGTCCTCAACAGGCGGGCTAGGTGGTGGATCTCCTCCACCAGTTGTTATTTTCACTCTTCGAAATGTGAATTCAGATTTTTTGTCTTTATATTTCATGTTACGCCACTGGTTAAGTAGCTGTCCCATATCCCTTTTATTTGGACTAATTGTGTTAAAACTGGAATTAATGAGTACACCTGTTGATACGCAATACATTCATTTAATATAAAAATTCGAAGCCAAATGAAAAACAACAGAACCAACCATGATAACACCTCCTCCCAAGCGAGCTTTTTGCTGGCATTCGCATTTGTGCTTGTATCTTTATTTTCAATAACGTCGGCACGCTCGAGCACCAGCATTTTGAGCATTTTCTAAAAAAGCATGGTGCGGTATAGATATGAGGCACTTTTATTGACTGTGCTTTCGCAGAGTGGCATGGGATTAAGGGTAATTTGAGTTTAGGAGTATCATATGCCTTATCTATAGCCACTAGACCAGTCATTTCAGTTAGGAAATAAGTTTTTAGGGTCCACAAATAAGTTTTGAATGCAAATTGGGAAAAACAAAAACATGTTTGATAAACAACGTTATGCCACTTTTGTTAATAACAAAGTGTGATTTGTGTTTAGAAATACACTTAGGCTTAATATATAAACACTAAAACTGTTTTTGAGTTTAGTAAATGAGTCTTGAATTACATTTTTAAATACGAGAATAGTTTTTTGCTTTTATATTGCGAGAATAGTTACAAAATGATTGTAACACTTGGTAACTATTGCCATGGCACGCTCGCTTGGCTTGTGGGCTGTACGCGAAAGTTGCGATCAGTGACTTAGGTTAGGTTAGACTTTAAACCAAAGCGCACGGGCCGAGCGAGCGGCCGGCGAGTGTCAGAACAGACTGCTTGGTGACCCGGTCTGTTCTGGCACTCGCCGGCCGTCGCAATATAACTAAACGAACAAATGAAAAAAATTATATCTCAAGAACTACATGTCCCTAGACATGAAAGTTGCAGAAGGGAGAAGTACTCCGCCCCCCCCATTCAACCTCCGCCCTCCCACTACATAAAATTCAGTGACCACTAATCTAAAGTTTAACCCTTTTATTTATTATTTGAGATATAGTGAACATTAGTTACCTATTTATAAATAAATAAGCACGAAGGCAAAGGCTCCCGCCTTAGCCTTCTAATCTTCATAATAAATAACTATTCCCTATAACTATACCCCACCCAAAGCATGTGTTACGTTAGCGTGAATTATGCATCTTATTTTACTTGTTATTAGAGCATTTAAAAAAAACAAGGATTAATATTGTTATAAATTATAAACGTATATACTTTTTCCTTTTCACTCCAGTTGTTGGAACGCACTCTTTTAACATGGCCTTCCATGGTCATGAATATAATCTCTATTTCTGTTTACACAAGACAATTACAAATTTTTAATTTAAATAAACACTACACTTCAAAGCAATTCAAAAAGCGCAAATGTATTATGTATATCAGATGTCATTGTCAATGAAAACAACAACACCGCACCGCGATAACGCAAAGCCTTTGATATTTCACTCTCCAAAAACTAACAATGTGTGCGTGTTTTGGGGATATCAGCTAAAACATACTCCCTATTTTTATAATTAAATATTTTTATGTAAGTGAAAAGTTTAAATGATCATTATGATTTAATCGCTTTATGTGCTAGAATTTAACATTTAAAATAAATAAAAAACGCGCGTGTGTGTGTGTGTGTGTGTGTATGTGTGTGTGTGTGCCGTTCACACGCAGTAAAAGTGAAACAAAGTGCGACAAGGGGTGGGAGGATTCTAAATTTTGTGACGTCACATTTCATATATTAAATCAAAGTATTAACGTAAAACTGCAAAAGGAAGAAAGCAAAAAAGACTTTATTTGAAGAAAATGTTTACATATTATTATTACACAGCATATTTTCCAAAATATTTCCAACTCTATCTGTATGAGCATAGTGTTTAAACTATTAAATATAATGTATTCTATCTCATTCTCTCGCAGGCTTAATCCTATACATTTATCCCTTTTTTAAGTGTCGCTTTTTCGTTTCATCATGTCACAACAATTCTAAAGAATTTCCACTCCCATCATAACAAAATGTACCCAAATTTTGAAATTAACCCATGTATCACCTGACAATATCAATTAATCGAAATTAAATTTCATGCTTCATAAAGAAATCATGAGAAAAGTGTTACACTTACCGATGAAGTGACATCTTATCCTTATTCTTTCCTCTTTTAAAATAGTTCCGACACATTTTAATAGCACAGCTGGACGGCATAATGATCTTTTTTGCGAGAGCTCTAACCAGTACAGTAGTCTAAACAATAATATATATTATATGCGTGGGGAGCAAGTGGACCAAATTTAGTGCAATTTTTTATGGAAATTTTTGTACAATTCATGCATTATGTAAATGTTTATATGATCTACGATCATTAGATACAGAATAAGCATCGTTCTCTAGTCGAGGTCTTTTTTCCGTTCTCTAGTCGAAATTTACATTTATTTTAGTACAATAAACGTTTATGATTCAAAATGCGGTTATTAGGTTTATTATATTAGGGTCTTAACCTCTTTAGAGATGCCTAATCGTTTCATAACGATTATTATATTAATTGTATGTGGCTACTTTGTCAAATGTCAATGTCAAAATGTAAACTATTACTTCAGCTATGGATCTTTGTACCATGGACCTCTTTGTACAAACATACGTAGTATCCATAGTAGTTTGTGGTACAAACTTGAAGAACTTTGAAATACATTGTCTTATAATTAATACGTGATTTTCATTAATCAGGAATTTTAAATAAAATAAAAAAATTCAATGAGCTCAGGCCTTTAGCTTTGAAATGCTTTTCGTCCTATGTTTTCATCTGATCAGCCCGAAAGATAAAGAAACTACATTGTGTATATACAACTAAATGTAACAGCTTTATTGTGCGCTGGCCCCCTTTCAATAAATATTTAAATATATATGCTTACATACTATCTTTTGCAATACGTAGTATCCATAGTAGTTTGTGGTTGTCATATATGTAAGGAATTCATGAAGATACTAGGATATGCCCGCGATTTCGATCACGCTTGGATTGATATTCCCAAGGGATTTCCAGGATAAAAAGTATCACACATTTTATTACAAAAAATTTGCTATCGATCGGTGAGAAAATGGCATCGGAATTCCATTTTTTTTTTCAATCTGGTCGTTTTAAATAATTCTTAGAAAAAATACCGAGGTATTCCCAGGATAATAGGTAGGGCAGATTTTAAGTCTGAGAATTTTCTGTCGATCAGCGAAAACCGCATCGACATCGGCCCAGTAGTTTTTACGTGAATCCCGAACAAACAGACAGGAAATCTAAAAAAAATTGCATCGTATTCTGCATCATTTATATAGTGTATTCCAGTTTTAATACATAATTTAAATTTAGGATAGGTTTTGTGATTTTGTCCATTTCGTCCACTCGGGCCACTTGGCCCACTCTGTTCACTCGGTCCATCTTGTCCACGTGTCTATTTTGTCATTTTTGTCAGGTTTTGTCATTTATGTACTTTACAGATAGACGGGGGATGGTATAGTTAGCGAAATAAAATGACGAGAACCTTCCGGAGGCAAATACATACAAATTTAATACAATGTAACCTGTACCGCCTGCTCTTTAAACAAGAGATACTGCGCCGCGGGTTAAACTCTAGTGGTCTATATAACACAAAATAAATGTGAAATATACTTAAATTACAAAAAAAAAACGAGAAAAATATGTTCAAGAACGAAAACGAACTACGAAAGTAGTTTCATAGTATGCCCTCTCGGCCATTTCCCCGTATCGCAATACAAAATGTAATGCTGGTACCTACGCTCACGTATGGAAGTGACAGTTGGGTATGGAAGAGAGAGCATGAAAGTAGAGTAAACGCGGTCGAGATGCGAGCACTGCGCAAAATCTGCGGAGCGACGCTCGCGGACCGCGTTCGTAATACCGAAGTAAGAAAGAGAGATGGTCTGAAAGAGAGTGTCGGGGTGAAGGTAAGGAAAGGAATGCTCCGGTGGTTCGGGCATGTGGAAAGAATGCATGATGAAAGAATAACTAAACAGATATCCAATGCAAAAGTGGATGGATGCAGAAGTCGTGGAAGGCCACGACACTCCTTCCATGCTCAAATTGATCGTGTACTAGCAGAAGGTGATGTCAGGAGCCTTAAGAACAGACGAGCGTGCAGGACAAGAGTTATGAATGTCAAAGAAGCACGTGAGGTGTGTAAGAATAAGCCTAGATGGCGCTATGTTGTTCGTGCCCACCCCGCAAGGGAACTGGCGTGATGTTATGTATGTATGTATGTATGCAATAAAAAAAGCACACCCTCTTAAATACTCACATAGTTTCTAAAAGGTTTACAGTCAATTATTTTTTATCAAATTAACGTTTCTTTTAAAGATTATTGTATTGTTATATGTTTTGTTACACGTACAGTCATTCAACGAGACTCTGTTCTGATGGAAAATAGAAAAATCATTTTGGGAACATGTTTTGTAAGTGTTTTCAAAGGGAACTTAAGATCACTAGTGAGTTGGTAGCATAATTAATGATACTAGTCGGACCAACCAAATTTATCCAATTTTGTTGAAAGACACAGAACTGAAGGACAAGACGACAGTTTTCAATGACATTTTACTTTTTTGTTTGCATCTTTAACAATGTATATTAAACTAAGACATTATAAAGTAATACATAAAAAAAACCTTAAATTAGAGACCAAAAATATAAAAATATTTATATAAAATGGCACCGATCTTTCTAATATTTTATTTGTTGGATAAATATATCGAAAAAATTCGTAGAAATAAATTATATATATTGGTAGCAATTCCATGCTGTATGACAATACTAATGCTTTGCCCCAAATAAAGGCCAGCCCTTTGATCACGTGAGGTTTCTTTTCAATTTGATTTATTTTATTATCCTCTTTCTTCAGCTGCTTATGAAGTTTTCCCTGACTATCGGCAACAGCGGCGACGTCGCATCGTTTCAACTGGTAAAACAATTTTATACCTAATCAAATTTGGGGCGGGCCGGGCTGAAGTAATTAAAAGAAGAAAAAAATAAGATACTGTTCGAGTTGTGGGATGTTTAATATGAATCTGAGCTATTCAGATGGTCCTATATCAGCGGATGACTGTCAGGGAATACATAATTAAACCTACAAACGTTTAAAATATATGTAAAGCAAACCCTAGTAACTCTATTTTACTTACATAAAAACTTCATTAGGTTTTATATATCGCGAAGGAAGCAGCGGGCAAAAGCTAATATATACTTTAGTAGAAGTATAGGTACACCTTCCTTGAAAAATTATTAGGAGTTAGCGAACATATAAACAGCCAAAAAAACGAGGAAAGCGACTTTGTTTTGTATACTATTAGCTTCTGCTCGCGACTTCATCCGCTCGGAACAGTTTAAAAAAAAGTAAGTTATAAAACCCCCCGATTTTGAAACATTCTTCATTGGTGTTCCGCTCCTATTGGTCTTAGCGTGATGATATATAGCCTATTATATTAGCCTTTCTTGATAAGTGAGCTATCTAACACTGAAAGAATTTTTCAAATCAGACCAGTAGTTCCTGAGATTAGCGCGTTCCAGCAAACAAACAAACTCTTCGGCTTTATGTACTAATACATATAAGACGTAATAATGAATATATTATAAATATATGCGTAATAAATAATATAAAGGACCACTCTGGAGCCGATCCCAGACACCCAGAGCCAAATAAACAACAGAAAATTTAATTACGAAATTGCCATACCAAAATTGAACCCGGTTCCAGTTCCACAGAACATATGTTCCAGTGAGATAGGCCGGCAAAGCCGTATTCAACGATATTTATCCAGAAAAATAACAGTTTTTATAAGACGTGCGTAGGTCGGATGGATACGAATTATCAGATCCGTTGCATTATTGATGGATTTTTAACCAACACCCTTCTCTTTCCCATCCAAAAAGTTGCCTGTAAGAAATTGCTAATAGCGATAAGATCGACTGTTGTATTGTAAAATTTTACTTCTGTAACTGTATATTTTAATACACAATAAAGTATTTACAATGGATACATGGACAATGACACAAAGAGATCGCGATAGATTAGAAGCATTCGAAATGTGGTGTTGGAGACGCATGAAGAGAATAAGTTGGAAAGAAAAGAAGACGAATGAAGAAGTACTGGATATGGTAAAGGAGAAACGCACAATTTTAAAAACTCTGGAGGAAAGAAGGGGGAAGATGTTTGGCCATTTGTTACGACACGACGCCTTCTTATGCACGTTAATCGAAGGTAAAGTGGAAGCAAGGAGAGGGAAGGGAAGACCAAGGCGAGCATACATGGATCAAATAAAAGAAAAAGTAGGTGTCGCGTCTTACATAGAAGTAAAACAACTGGCCCATAATAGAGAAGATTGGAGGAGGCTCCAACGACAAGAGCATAGCTCTTAAATGATAGATAGATAGATAGAAAGTATTTACATTCGTTTACTCATTTGGATACCGGTCCGACAGTAACGGTAGCCTTACGCTGGACCACAAACTACTATGGATACTATCGTGGGACCACAAAACTCGTATGTGAATGCGTTGCGGCGTGGCAGATCCGGTAGGGTCTCCAGATTGAATTTATAAAAACTCCCTATATCCACCAAAAAAATCCACAAAACGATACTATTACATAAACTTTATACATATATTATTGGATGAAAAAACTTAACAAGTGCGTGTCGGACCATGCAAACTAGAGGATTTCGGGCAGGCGAAAATTTTGGTTATTTTTTACCGGCATCAAATAAAGGATTTTTTATAATTTGATTATAAAATCAAAAATCATTACAATGATTGTATACAGACATGTTGAGACTTAACTTTTATTAGCAATTATATGCTATGTTGAACATTTTATGTCATTTTTAGTATAGTTAGGTGGATAAAATATTCCCAAATTTCCACAGCGTTGAAATTTGCCAGAAATTCACTCAAAATACTCCCCAAAATGAGTACAAAAATCCCTAACCTGGAGATTGAGATTCGCGCATCCGTATTGCAGATGACAATTAAAAGTAACCTAAAAAAATTGCTTTAACGGATCAGTTCACTCCATAGTCCGCTGCACAGGGTAGTCTGCGGGACTCATATGGGTTTTACAGACACGGGACCTGGATGTGCATCTTTAGACAAGAATGCAGCATAATCGGAGTTCCTCTAGTTTACACAAGTAAAGTCGCGCAACTTACCTACCATACCAAAACATCATTATTAGTTTTAAAATATAATGATATTTTTCAGCTGGCAAGACTATCATTCCCAACTGTAGAAACCGTAAGTAATCTTCTCTTCTATGTGAATTTATTCATTTTGTCGGTTTTTTATAACGTAATTTTTAAAGACGTGAATGCTGAGTGCTGCTTTGACGTAAGTTAGCATGGTTATTTTCCACCTTTGATAGCTGCTACCTGAAAAACGGCCCCGTTAATTTCAACTTAACGAGTATCCATTCCTTTCTAAGTTTATATTAAACTACCGATCCTAAAAATTTCATCTTTCCTAAAATCACGTAAGTCTGGGGTGACTGGGATCTCTATCTAACACAAGAATTCCACCACATATGTATCTTTTTGAGATAAGAAAACTAATCGGTTTGTTTATGGCCAGTTCTTATATGTTTCTATTCATTCACTTGACTTAATTAGTAGAAATTTGACACTTATTTTAATTTATTGAAGTGATAACTTCTTATGGGAGGGTAAACCGCTTCGTTACGTAACGCGTTACGGCGCCAGTCTGGCTTCCCTTTCTCTCATGCATACGGCAGCGGTAGGCAGGCTGCTCCTCTCTCACTCTAACCTACAGCGCTAGCCGTATTTCGGTAATTAGATTAAATAAATACAAAATTCTAATGTAAGTAAGTAAGTAAGAATTGTAACTAAGAATAAAATATATTTTATAATCAATACAAGATTTTATTCATAAATAACCTTCCTTACATTATCATAATAATATACATAAAATTTAAGTAATAACCTAAGTTTTTCTCAAGTTCAATATTAAATAGTTCAACTTTGATTAGTTCAAGTTATCATTTCTGTCGGACGTCTCGAGACGCACACCGTCTGTTTTTTTTATTTTTAATAAGAACCGACTGTTGGCGCCAGCTGTGGTTGCCGTGTGTTGTGAGTTACTTTTTTACGGGACAATTGTCATTCTTTAGCATCCTTCTATCCGTGATAACATTATTTTACCAGAGACCATACAACATGCCGAGCACGAAGGAGATTGATCCAAAGCACAGCTATGCAGATGAAAAATTCGAGAAGCTCCAGGAGTACTACAGCTACATGAACAGCAGAATGAAAGAGCCACATAACCCGGTAGGTGTTTCATCCAGGTTTGATTATAACGACGACTGCCCATTACCTTCGTATTGGTTCGTCTTTAACTACTGTTTTACATGATCTTGAGTGATGACGCGATCTGGGATGGAACTAGGGTTGCCACCTTTAAAAAAAGATACAGTATTTTTCTTTTTAAGCTGTAAAAATATAGTACTTTTGGAAAACTTAGGTAAAAAACAATACACATTTATTTTCGTTATTTATTATATATGATAAGATATGAATGGCTACTTAGCCGGAGCAGACCCTGATTCTCTGTTAGACCTGATGCCACCTCGCAAATCTTAGTAAACTATGTAGAAAAGAATGAACGCTTACCGTCACTGGAACCCTGTAAGGAATTATACGGGATTTCGGCCGGATTCGCACATCCTGGTTTTGCACAAACACTACACCAGATATCCGGGACACAGTTGGCGCTTCAAGGAAGGATTTTAGGGCACAATACAGTAGTTTTCCGACGTTTTTTGGAGTATTCATCGGCGAGCGTGGCGTTGCGACGATATATAGGCAGCCATTGAAAATTCGGCTCGTCCAATAAGACGCGTGCGTGTGCGCAGCGCCCTCTGGTTAGAACCCGCCGAATTAAAGTGGAAGAGAAAATGTTGCAGGGAAAGGGATGCTTTCCGGGAATGTGCCGGGATGTCGTAACAATATATTTTATTTATTTCATTATTCCGTGTGTATTTATTACTACTTTTTGGTTTGGCCAGCAAAGGTCTATTATTTTAAAATAATCATAACTATCTGAACAAAAAGCGCGAAAATTGAATTAGCGCTGAAAATATAGCACATTTCGTACTATATAACTTTTCTATAATATATAAGTACAATTGTCTTATAGTACAATACTATATATAGTAAGGTTGGCAACCCTAGATAGAGCAAGCTTACCTCCCCTCGTAACTTAAAGACTTCTAAATTGTATTTGTCAGGAAAAACAGCCTTCGGCAAATTATATCATTCTTCGGCAGTATGCATTAGAAACAAAAAGCGAAACCTGCTTCATCCTGATTGGTAGATTTTCCATCTTTATACGCCTGTTTTTTTATCGGACTTGACTTTAAGTTGTTGGTCCGAAGACCTCACAACTTTATCGGGGTTTTCGAGGCCAGCGCCTTCGCGAGGCCCGGGGAGGCCCATCTATTACCGTTGGAAAGTTGTATATATTCTTCACACCTTTCGGGAAACGTTTGCGACCTCAATTATTGCACAGCGCCATCTATTGGCTTGTAAATGTTCCACTACATTGATATTAATTGCTGCAGACCGAAAGACAAGAAATGTTAGAATCAGGCCAGAAGAAGCTTTTCTCTTTCATCGACACGCACATTAAGGATTTGAAGAGACTTCTGTTTGCAATCGACACGGCGCTCATGTCGATGGTGCTATTAAAGCTGAACAAGAAAATGGACACGTCTGAAGCGAAAATCAAATCGACTCAAGCTAAGATTCCTTTTGGATTGTACACCAGTCCAGGTGGGTACAAGATTTCATTTTGAAATAAAAAGAGACGCGTGATATTTTTTTTTATTGCAGGAGTGCAGCAGACAGGCAGACTTGATGAAAAGTGGTTACCATCGCCTATGGACATTTGCAACACCAAAGGTGCTACAAATGCGCTGCTGCCCTCTTAAGGGAGACTGGAACCTGGTCACTAATACCGGAACACAACTCAAGGTTGTTATGGCGACATACTTTAGACCAGGGGTGGTAGCCATCCAGTCGGGCAAATGCCCTATCACCTGGCTGTGAGTTGTTTGGTCGCCTCTTACGACAGGCCGCCCGGCTGCAGGAAATTGTATTCTTTCTCCGTTCCTGCACGGAAAATGATAGTTGGAACTAAGTTCCTTTTGGTATACAGGTGAATTTTTCAAGTGGGCCTTCAGGGCCAAATCCTAAACTATGCTCAACAGCGAAAAACTCTTAAAGGAGTCTCAAGGATTTTGATGAAAAGTGGTGTCATTAAATTTATACTCTATTACACCATATCTATCACAATTTAGCTGGTTTTTCCGGGGAATGAGACTGGTGACACAGTCACACAGGATTAATCTTTCTACTGACACCAGGCTGTCGTCATTATAGTTTGTAAGAAAAATTGTTACTAATTTAATTATTGTTAGAGAGTAAATAAAGTATTTATTATGACATGTTTATTTTACTTTCAATTTAGTTTTTTTGTAAATTTTTCACAAAATATATATACATTAATCTATAAAAAAATATTATTAATAATTATTATTATATATACCCGCAGGAGGGGCTTTGTGGTGAAGCCTTTGGTGAGAAGCGACACCTCGGGACCTGACTCCGGGGGCCGATATACAGCAACTATTAAAATGTGCGCTCGCGCGCTGCGCTAGTCAGTAGTTCGTTGTCCGCTGCAATGATTTGACGTATGCAGTTCCCATATATTTAAAATGTCACACAAAATGTCATTTTATATAAACAAAGAAAGTGTATTAAAATATATAATAGTAAATGTTGTAAAGACTCGAAATTAAAATTGCACTGTCTATGAAAGTTGACCAAACGAATATATGGATAATTAGTATACAATCAAGATCAAAGCATAGTAGTAGAATCCACAGATTGCGTAAAGAGGTGTACACTAAGCAGCGGTCAGCATTTTTCGTTGCGGTTACACTTCGTCCGTCTAGCTCCGATCTGCCGAGCGTCGGAACTGTGACGTATATAAGGAATTTTATTCCAATACATTCATTTTAATTGATATCACTATCCTTGACCGTTCTGGGTTTGCAGAATTTAAATGTTTGGACACGTCGTATTACATCGTATCGGCTCACAATCAAGAAGATGCTCAAATGATACTCTCCAGCGAAAGGAAACCACATTGTTACACATTTAGAGGTAATAAAACGAAATAGAAAACTTTTACAAAGATATTTCAGGAACTTTCTGGAATTCATAATAATGATGCAAACCGGTCCTTGCAGGTGTTTTATTACCCCTTTAAATTTGAGTGTTAAGATGTGTTAGGTTAAGATTTCATAAAACCTTTCCTCTGTTAGGGTCGGTCAGTCGAAGGAGTTAGTTCTCTTTCGACTTCGATCGAAGCATTACTAGTATACTTTCGGGGCGAGTATCTTATAACGAAGGACTTTGCGCGATTTATTTAACTACCTACGATTTTCTGATTTATCCGGTTATACTTGTAAGAACTGTAAATTACGAGTGTGTACTTCTAATAAGTTTTGTGATAATTACAATGGCTTTTACAAATTTGCATCCTACAAATTCGTAACAATAATAATTAGCAACTTGCTCTTAAATACGGACTTGTCTCGTCGGAGGTACCTTATTACCAATACAAGCCCGAGCCAGTTCTTGACAATGGTCAATGTCTGCTCTACTGGGACCGATCAATTATCACAGACAGGACTATTTTTGCCAACAAGCCTGATATTGTGATAGTTGTTCGGTCTGCGAGACGTGCTACAATTGTAGATGTCGCGATTCCCCATGACGGTAACCTCGTGAATGCCGAGCAAGATAAACAAATAAAGTATATTGATCTTGCTCAAGAGGTTACCGCTATGTGGAACTTGGACTCTACAATCATAGTACCCGCTCTACTGGGATCGATCTATTATTACAGATAGGACTATTGTTGCCAATAAGCCTGACATTGTCATAATAGATCAATCTGCGAGACACGTTGCTCATTAATATAAGTATTCCACATGAATGTAATCTCGTAAATGCTGAAACTAATGAATTAACGAAATACCTAGACCTCGCGCACGAGATTACTGATAAGTGGCATATGGAGTCAACGATCGTCGTACCGATAGTGGTGTCCGTTAACGGTTTATTAGCGAAGAGCCTCGACCGACATCTAGAGAGGCTCTCGCTCGGTAAATGGGGGAAGGGCCAGATACAGAAGGCGGTTCTCCTGAGCACGGCATGCATTGTGAGGAAGTTCCTGTCTCTGGAGCATTAACCACCTGTAGCTTGGACCCTAGGCCACGCTGCCGACGGACTTTATCTTTTTATATTTTTTTAACATGTGTTTATTTTTTATATATATATATATGTATTAAAAAAACATAAAAAAGAATATAAAGCTTCAATGTACAGACAATGCTATTTACAATATTAACTATATAATCGAATACAATGCAAGAAAACTTAACTTATTTGTATTGTATTCTACTCATAGTCCCTTAAGACTATAAGTAGAATACTGAGCCCAGATCACCGTCTTCTATGGGTAAGGTGCCCAGAAGACTGGCTACGTTTCCTCGCTGGATCACCATACTGATCCGTTGGCCGAGGTAAGCACCAGCCCTCTGATCACCTGAAGAGTCAATGAGTCGTTTCGATAAATTTTGGTAGAGGCTCATGGCCTCAGGACAAGCGTCCAAGCGTCTCGACAGCAAACGGCACAAACATATAACTCTCACTGAGGGTTGCATATTTGCGCCGCTTGAGTGATTCGGCTGTTTCCGCCGCTGAACCGGCTGATTTAGACGTGTATGGTAAATGGGTTGCGGCCAACGTGTCTACGCAAGTCGCATCCCATACCAAAGGCTTGCCACGCTGCCAGGGAATTAGAGTCATTCCGTCGGGACGCCTACCATCGTCACGTGCAATACCGTTCGGCTCCAATAAAGCCGGCATGTTAGCGGTGGCAAGCGCCCTCCGTAAGACATCAATATAAATAAATATATATGTGAAATAATAATAATTGGCAAACAACGCAAATTTACTTTTATACTAACCAACAATAACAATTTTATTGACAGGCGCTTTCGCATTCACCGGCTTCTACCACCGCCATTCGGAGACGACTTACGTGGGCCCCCACGCGGAGCAGTTCCAGACCAAGGACCCGAGCCAGGGGCTGTACTGCCACAGCGACGACAACTGGAGCGACGCCCAATGCATTTACAAGTAAGGCCGCGTGCACACAGTCTCAATAAGGCCAACGGTCACTAGTTGCTGTTCTTTGGCTACCCGTAACATCAAATAAATCGAAGCATTCGGTCGATTTCGAAAAAGCAATACAGAACCAACGAAGGCAGACTAAATTCATTGGATCAAGAAATTATTAATTTTAAACAGCAGTTCAATTATTTTTTAATAATTTAAACACTATCCTCAAACGTGTTTTAAAACTTGAATATATTAGATTTTGAAATGTGACGTCACGAAATTTAAGACCCCTCCCACTCCTTGTCACACTTCGTCGACCCCCTCCGCCGCCTTGACGTGTGACGTCATTTATAGATGGCCCATTAAGGCTACGTCCCATTAGACACTCACAACGACCACGTTCACGTTCCACTTGCTTGCTGGCGTTACAATGGTAAAACCCAAGTGGAACGGCTATTCGACCCACCTCTTGATATGGGTCGTTGTGAGCGTTGTGTGATCGAAAATGATGACGTCATTAGTGACGTTTTCGCCACGACCACAACGACCGCGGTCGCCTTGTGGAACGGGTAACTGAGCATTTTGGGCGTTGAGTTATTAGTGGAACGCCCTGTAAGTCATTCATCCTTTCAGGATAAACCCACGTGAAGAGTTCCCGGAGTCGGTGGAGTACGAGCCGAAGGTGTCGTACTGGTGTGGCCCATATCGCTACTTCATTCCAGCCACCACAGACGTGCGCTGCATCTTCTCGATTTTCTCCATGAATTTCGTCTTTAGGTTTGGATATGACGGCGTTACTTACAAGAGCTCGGATTTGTCATTCGTGAGTATTGATTGATTGTTCCAACTATAACATTATTATGCAAAAGTGGATGGATGCAAAAGTCGTGGAAGGCCACGACACACTTTCCATGGTCAAATTGATCGTGTACTAGCAGAAGGTGATGTCGGAGCCTTAAGACGAGCGTGCATGACAAGAGCTATGAATGTCAAAGAAGCAAGTGAGGTGTGTAAGAATAAGCCTGAATGGCGCTCAGTTGTTCGTGCCTACCCCGCAAGGGAACTGGCGTGAAGTTATGTATGTATAACATTATTAATTGCTGCCCGCGGCTACGCTCGCGGAGATTAAATCATAATCACAGTTTTGTTATTTTGAGGTCCTTTATGGATCAATGAAAGAATCACATTTATTAATAGTGATTTAATTAATACTAGCTGCGCCCGCGGTTTCACCCGCGTGGTGATGGAAAATTGTTATATTTTGGATAATTCACGCTATATCTTTATAAATTATAGCCTATGTGTTATTCTGATGTGTAAGCTATATTGTAAAGTTTCACCAAAATCCATTCAGTAGTTTTTGCGTGAAAGAGTAACAAACATACATTCTTACAAACTTTCGCGTTTATAATATTAGTAGTGATTAATATACGTTTACGTGAACACAGTTTTCTCAAGAAGCCATTTTTTACATAGGAGAGTAGTGATGTCAACGTTTAATAGTGATGTGCATTGTAACACAAATATCGAACTAATTCGATTTCCAACAAGTTTGACTAGTCAAAAAGAGTTAACAGGTAGCCCCTTTCCGCCTTCTTAGGTGTAGAATTTTCAAAACCGTCGATATATGTGTGTATTTATTTCTAACTAGCATTAGATAAATACATAATATTACATTACATATACTTCTTGCTTTAAAAATGACGAATATTCGTATAAACTGTCATCTCCTTTTTCCTTTTGAAGAAAGATGACGCATTTTTTTTAAATTGGATGACTTCAGCAAACGGGCAGACGGCCCACCTGATGGAAAGCGGTTATTATAGCCTATAGAGCCTTGCAATGCCAAAGGTGCTACAAATGTACTGCTACTCTCTAAAGGGAGACTGGGAACCTGACCGCTAATTCCAGAACACAACTCAAAGTTGCTATGGCGGCATACTCTAGACCGGCAAATACTTTACCTGGCGAATTTGTATGAAAATGGCTCATTTTTAAAGTAAAAGGAATGTAGGTGTAGGAAATCTAGTTAGAGATAATTGTACACGAGTATCGGCGTTTTTGGAAATTCAACCCCTAAAGGGCTGAAAAAGCGGAGGTAAGTTTTCTAAACTATGACCATCTTTAATCTACGCGGGCGAAGCCGCGAGCAACCGCTCGTTAAATCATAGATTTAGTTTTAAAACTTTATTTATACATTTTATATGTATACTAGGATATGCCCGCGACTTCGTCCACGCTTGACTCAAAATTCCTGCAGGATCTAAGGGATAAAAAAAATCACACATTTTATTACGTAAAATTTGCTATCGATCAGTCAAAAAAATCACATTGGAATTCGATTTTTTACAATCTGCCCATTTTAAATAATTTCCAGCAAAAATCCCGCGGGATTCCCATGATAATAAGTAGCGCAGATCTTCAGTCTAAGAATTTGCTGTCGATCAGCAAAAACCGCATACAAATCGGCCCAGTAGTTTTAGGTGAATCCCGAACAAACAGACAAGAAATCTAAAAAAAATGTAGTGTGTTCTCCATCGTTTATATAGTCTATTCCAGTTTTTTTTAACAGCTTCAATGTACAGACGCGGCATTTTTTTTTATTGCAGGAGTTCAGCAGACAGGCAGACGGCCCACTTGATTGAAAGCGGTTACTAACGCCTATGGACATTTGCAACACCGAAGGTGCTACAAATGCGCTGCTGCTCTCTTAAAGGGGACTGGAACCTGGTGACTAATGCCGGAACACAACTCAAGGTTGTTATGGCGACATACTTTAGACAAGGGGTAGAGCCATCCAGTCAGGCAGATGCCCTACCACCTGGCTGTGGGTTGTTTTGTCGCATCTTACGACAGGCCGCCCCAACGCAGGAAATTGTATTCTTTCTCCGTTCCTGCACGGATAAAAATGTGTTTGTTTAGAATTTTATAATATTAGAGTCAACGTGGCTAAGTCCGTCAGTGGGGGAACTCCGTTTACCTGTCATTATTTCCGTGTTTGAATAGTTACGAAGCCAACATATCAGCCAGTGAAGCTAAGACACTATTGAATTCTGTCTTCGAATTGTAATTGGCGTTAAATTCCGTTTCAAAAAGTTAAAAAACGAGTGATGTATGAACTTACCCCATTGCCGGACTTCGCCATCTTGGCTATATAGATATTTAATGGCTAGTGTTTTGATAACAAACTATAACACATTTCCCTGTCTTCAGATGTACCAGAACGGGCAGGTGTTCTACACGGACGAACCTTGGGCGGGCATGTCCTGCTGGAACTGGGCTTGCAAATGGCGTCATAACCAAAACGCACGCTCCAACGAGTTCTTCGTCAATTAATATTATTGGCGGCAGTTGCTTCTTCCAAATAAAACTCGATGTGGACTGTATGACTTGTTATTTCGTTATTTACAATTAAATTAAAACTATACATAGACGAGTTACAGAGAATATAATAGAGTAGAGTAGTGCGTATTGGTGCCATATGTATGTGAGTAAGTGAGCAAGGTCCGGCCTACCTAAGAGGGTCATCGTCTCTGCCTTGATGTGGCAGAGCCGTTAAAGGGGCCTCGAGCTGTAGCTCTTTGCCCCGGTCTATTCGCGGGGGGCAACTACTCCCCGGTATCGGGGTACGGGAGCCGCCAGACACATAAGGGGGGTGTCGGCTGGCTCGCGTCGGCCACGGCTTTCGATGGCCATCTGGGGCGTCTGGTGGCCATTCCGCGGCTTGGCGGAGATTATCGCGACCTCTCAAACATCGCCCTAATCCCGGCGGATGAGGTCACGGGCGGTCGGTAGCCATCTTTGTGACTCGTGATCAGGTGGTCGCGCGTGCAGGGGAGCAATCCCGTGGAGGTGTGTGACGGCCGTCACGACATCGCCACGAATTCCTCGACACTGGGAATGCTCAAGTCGCGGGCGATCACGTCGTTAATATATCCCCCGTTCCGTCCGACGCCTAGCTGCTAACTGTGCGAGCTATAGGCGTCGGCGGTAAGCGGGGCGTGAAGAGAAGGTGTGCTCCAGCGGGCGAGTCAGGAGGGTACTCTCTGTCCCCAACAAATATGATTACACATTGTCCAATGATTTCTTTTCAGGTCGATCATTGAACAATTCGTAATGTTCTAAACTTCTAAAGGGTTTATTTGATATAAAAAACGTGTTTCTTTTAGTACATTTTTACAAGCTTTTATTTAACTTGCAGTGGATGTACCTATGTATGTATGTAAGTTCGGGTGGAATCTTGCAAGTTAAATTTGACCAACTTCCCAGTTTCCGATTGAGTTGAAATTTTGCACGCCTATGTATATCGCGTGACAATGCAATAATATGGTACCATGGAGTTGATCTGATGATGGAGTCTGAAATTGGCCATAGGAACTCCTGTGCTAAACAAGATAGACCCGTCGTGTTTGGGCTCGTTTCACTTGTCTTGGCTAGCACTCTGCGGCTACATGATATCCAGGATCTCAAAAGCTTGTATTTAAAAACCTTATTTCTACTCCGCCCAAAATGTTCGTGGCGAAAACGTCACTAATGACGTCATCATTTTCGATCACACAACGCTCACAACGACCCATGTCAAGAGGTGGGTCGAATAGCCATTCCACTTGGGTTTACGATTGTAACGCCGGCAAGCAAGTGCAACGGGATAAATCGCGGTCGTTGGAGTTCCTAATGGAACGTAGCCAATGTAGGCTGTTATTGTTGTTAGAGAACTGAAAAACGCGATTCTAGCGACATCTATTTATTCATCTATTTTGCTAATCCGTCTATTCTAAGGTAATCACGTAATTTTTTAGGATAAAAAGTATGCTCAGTTACGACCCGGATTATAGACTAGCTCTGTATCGAGTGTCATTCAAATCCGTTCAGTAGTTTTCACGTGATAGTCTAACAGACAAACAGAGAAAAAAAAACTAAAAATTGCATTTTCTAAATCTCTGATTACCCCCCTGATTTTCTTTACATCTTTAAACGCAATCTACTGACTCGAACAATTTACAGATTAATTATATTACTAGCATTTGCCCGTGACTTTCTCCACGTTGGTCGCCACCAGAAGAGACAGATGGCCACCGAAAGCCAAGGAATGGTGGCCAACGAGAGCCGTTGAGAGACCACCGTTAGGAAGGCTCCAATGGCTCCAAACCCCGCCACCGACAGGTAGTTGCCCGCCGAGTAGAAGCCGGGGCAGAGGTTTTCCTTCAGGTCCCAACCTCCTCGCCGCCTCAAATGGCCAAGAGGAAGAAGACCACTACGTTGGTAAGCTAACAAATATACATTTACTAGCTTCTGCCCGCGACTACGTCCGCGTGGAATAGTAAAAAAAAGTTTAGTCTTAGCGTGATGATATATAGCCTATAGCCTTCCTCGATAAATGGGCTATCTAACACTGAAAGAATTTTTCAAACCAGACCGGTACTTCCTGAGATTAGCGCGTACAAACAAACAAACACTTCAGCTTTATATATATATTTTTTTAGTATAAGATTTGGCTAAATATAAAGTCGAAGATTATTTTCAGCAGGATTATGGAATTTTTAGTATGAAAATACATGAATCCCGGAAATTCCTGTAAATATTCGGGTTAAGTAATGTTACTAAAGTATACAAAACGATTTTTTTTTTATTATTATAATAATTTTTATCCGTGCAGGAACGGAGAAAGAATACAATTTCCTGCGTTGGGGCGGCCTGTCGTAAGAGCCGACTAAACAACCCACAGCCAGGTGGTAAGGCATTTGCTCGACTGGATGGCTACCACCCCTGGTCTAGAGTATGACGTCATAACAGCCTTGAGTTGTGTTCCGGCATTAATGAGCAGGTTCTAGTCTCCCTTAAGAGAACAGGAGCGCATTTGTAGCACCTTTGGTGTTGCAAATGTCATAGACGATGGTAACCGCTTTCCATTAAGTGGGCCGTCTGCCTATCTGCTGAACTCCTGCAATAAAAAAAAAAAAAAAAAAAATTATCGGCCCGTGACAATTTCGCATCATAAAATAAAACTACCATACATTGAAAAATCCTATAATAAACATATCTAACATATTAATAAAGTTTACAATTTCAACAAAGTATAAACTATATTTAACAAATACAGCTCAATTATTATTATTTACATATAAAATGCATTGTTGCATTGCACACATCTTACGCACGATATCGCTCAGGCTTCACCTGCGATAATGTTATAGTTATTTACTACGGTCTGGGTGTCTGCGACTGGCCCCCAGACCGGTCCGTTGTAACCCTTAACACAAGTGCAACTTGCATAGCTTGGAGATATACAAATGTGTGTGTTTGTCTGCCGATTATTATTATTTAAAAAAAGTTATTAACCGTACCCAAATGCGTTTTATTTACAGTGTTAAAATTAACGCCGTTAACTAATAGCGGCATTAGTGTATATATAAACGTTATCTCTCAATATTTAACAATTAAAAACAATATCCCATCACATTATTACTTTTTTAATTTTATTTATTTATTATTGCTTAAATAATATGATTACATAAAAATACCTTCCTATTGACATATTTTTGTAAAATTAATAATATTTATTGTAACTTTGAAATTTTTATAATGGTAATTATGACTAGGTATTTATATTCAGACACAAATGTTTTTATTAATAAATTAATATAAATAAATAAAAAAATATCATCGCTACATCTGTGTGAAACTACCTATAACTATAACATTATCGTAGATGGACCTAAATCAAGTAGCATAAGAAACATTGAATTTCAAATTGACTCAAAAATACCAAAATTACTAGTACCTTAAGGCAGTGCTTTTCAATCTTTTTGAATAAGGGACCCCTTTACAGGTTGAAAGATTTTGGCGACCCCCTTGGGTCATAGACAGACAAAAAGTTAGTCATATGTTTTTCTCTAGTTTTTTCTTATATTCATTATTAGGACCTGCATGTACTCTGCAAAAACTCTATGAGATTAGAAAGTACCTAAATACGAGGTATAAATGTAAATTGCCTTTTCCCTTTTGCCGGCGATCCTCGACCAAGACTCCACGACCCCCCTAGGGGTCGCGAGCCACAGATTGAAAAACACTGCCTTAAGGAGTTACTTAAATTATGTTCAACTACATCATTCGCGCATTACATTTTTTAATCTATATCTATACACATGACAATCTACACACAAACATACCTTACCTATATCGTTTTTATATATATATGAAGTTCCCGCAGGATTCCCGGGACAAAAAGCATTTAAGAAAGAACGTAATATCGTTTTAGTGACAACTGTGTCGCATCAAGTTAATTTTTATGCACTCGAACAATTAGAAACCGCTCCCGGGAAAATTCCCGCGGGATTGTCGGGGTAAAAAAAATCACACATTCTATTACGTAAAATTTACTATCGATGAGTGAAAAAAATCACATTGGAATTCAGTTTCTTTTTTGTAATCCGATCACTTTAAATAATTTCCAGAAAATTCCAGCGGGATTCCCAGGATAGAAAGTAGCGAAGATTTTAAATGTAGGAAGTTGCTGTCGATTAGCGAAAACCGCATCGAAATCGGCCCAGTAGTTTTTACTTGAATCCCGAACAAACACATAAGAAATCTAAAAAAAAAATACATCGTTTATATAGTCCAATTCATAAAAAAAATATATCTTCAATGTACAGATACGGCATGTTTAGAATTTTATAATATTATATAGAGGGCGGTTCCTTTAGTATCTCACAACGCCCAAAATGCTCCGTCTGCCGTTCCACATGGCGACCATGGTCGTTATGGTCGTGGCGAATACGTTACCCATGTCAAGAGGTGGGTCCAAGTGTGCGTTGACCACAGAATATTAATTCTCTCTATGTATTGACATTGAAAAAGGCGCCATTTTAAAATCATCCAATGATATTTGTGTATAATGACATCAACACTCCATAATCCGTTCCACTAGAGCAGGTTTCACCAATTAGTTTCGCTCGGGGTCTGTTTTAAGAAATGAAATGACCATGGCGGTCCGCACAACATTTCATAGAAAATACGAAAATAACAATGGTATTACAACATATCAACAATAATAAAACTGTAGAGGTCGAATTTCTGTACAATGAAAAAAGATGCTAAAAGCCGAGTCAGGGGGGTGTAAAGAAGTGAAATAGAAGTAATTTAGATTTTTCAATTTTTTTTTCTGTTTGTGTGTCTGTACCGGCTAATCTCCGAAACGACAGGACCGATTTAAATGAAATTTTCTATGATGGTAGCTTATGTCTCTGGTCAACATATATATATATATATATATATATATATATATATATATATATATATATATATATATGATATCAATGAGAAAGATGATTTTTTTGGCGGTCCGCACATAATGGGTCGGCGGTCCGGAAGCGGACCGCGGTCCGCCATTTGGCGACCCCTGCACTAGAGCTATGATTGTAACGCCTGCAAGCAAGTGGAACGGGAATAATCGCGGTCGTCGTGAGTCTCTTGTGGAACGTAGCCATAGATATATTTTGATTTTATAGTTACTTGGGGGGTAACTGACAGAAAGTGCAAAGTTCTATTGTGTTTTTAACACTTTAAAACTTTATAACTCTTTAGCAATATTGCGCGCACACAGAAGTATAAAGGGCATAGTTAAAGTTCATATGGAGAAAAAGTACAGAAAATTTAATTACTGTCAAATCTCGACTAACTGCTAACTGCTCGACTTAAAAGTTAAATAATAAATCAAACAAAGTAATAGAACGGATACAGATATCGCCACCAGCTACCGTTACCTTTTTCTTCTTCTTCTTCCAAGATCTTCTCTTTCTTCTCTTCCTCGGAGGGCGAGTCCTTACGTTGTTTCTTCTAGAAAATGCAAAATAATAGTTAAGAATTACTATAGAAATATTGATCGTCTAGATGGACCGCGCATAGTAATGATAATAAGTGAGTTTCAAGTCAGTCAGTGAGTGAGTGAGTTTCAAGACAGTAAGCGTGATTGTGATTCAGTGAGTGAGTTTCAAGACAGTAAGCGTGATTGTGATTCAGTGAGTGAGATTCAAGACAGTAAGCGTGATTGTGATACAGTGAGTGAGTTTCAAGACAGTAAGCGTGATTGTAATTCAGTGAGTGAGTTTGCGTTTGCAAGTGAGTGAGATTCAAGACAGTTAGCGTGATTGTGATTCAGTGAGTGAGTTTCAAGACAGTAAACGTGATTGTGATTCAGTGAGTGAGTTTCAAGACAGTAAGCGTGATTGTGATTCAGTGAGTGAGTTGGCGTTTGTAAGTGAGTGAGTTTCATGACTGAGTGAGCGTGATTGCGAATGTAAATGCAAATACGCGCGATGGATTAAATATCCGTCTAGCTCATTGATTCTTTATGGACTTAACACTTTTGAGGGTCCAAAGTAAATATTATTTTTGTCCAAAGATGCCTGCTGCCATCAAACTTGCCGCGCCAAAACCAAGAGAATTATATCGTCTCTTTTACTCTAATACAAATTCTATGTAGGTAGAGGGAGAAAGCATCCGTTCAACGTTCGCTTCAATTATCTGTATTTGACCACAAAATTGTGGTGCTTCCCAATTTGCCGTGTATGACACTCGAGAACAAATTTGTGGTGGTTCCGTCTCAAAGGGTTTAATAGATAAATAAATTACACTGAATTTTTTTTTATTGCTGAGGCACAGCAGACAGTCTGACGGCCCAACTGTGATGGAAAGTGGTTACCGTCGCCTATGAACATTAGCGATATCAGAGGTGCTGCCAATGTGTTGCCAGCTTTCAAGAGGAAGCTGGAACCTGGTCACTGATGCCAGAACACAACTCAAGGTTGTTATGGCGGCATACTCTAGACCAGGGGTGGTAGCCATCCAGACTAGCAAATACACTACCACCTGGCTGTGGGTTGTTTTGTCATCTCTTACGACAGGCCGCCCTAACGCAGTAATTAATATTCTTTTCCGTTATTGAACGGAAATAATAATAATATTGGGTTGAAAGAAGATATAATAACAAGAGTTGAGAAAGGAAGTTAAGGTGGTTTGGACAGATCGCCTCTTTGCTTCAAAATTTGACGGCCTCTGGTTGAGCGGGTTAAGCCTTTGCCGGCCTATCTTGTTGCAACGTGGAGGCTCCGGGTTCGATTCCTGATATAGTAAATTTCGGAAACGTATTTTCTCCGTTATTTACTATGGTCTGGGTGTCTTAACACAAGCGTAACTTGCTTAATTCGGGTATATACAATATGTGTGTTTATCTGTCGATTATTAAAAAAAATAGAAAAAAATAATGTACTAAGTTCGAAAACTCATATTTTGATTTGATAATTAAAACCGCCGTTTCCGCTTGTATTTTTCCAAAAAACGTGGTTTCTTTTATAATACCTACATTATAAATTCACAGAAAAAAAAGTTATTCATTTTGACATAAGAATTTTTTTAGCTGAAAAACTGTCTCCTCTAAAATTTAAAGTTTCAAGATAACAAGACAGAAGAAGTGCAGAAGATAACAAGACAATGGATGAATGAAGACTTATAAAACAAGTGTATGACTAGTGTGGGTGGCAAAAAGAACTTACCAATGTTTCACATTCCGCTTCAGTCGTCCCGACTGCCTTTTCTTCGGTGTCCTTGACCACAGCCAAGGTGGTGCTGTGAGGACCGTCGTCTTCGGTCTGGGTGCTGGCGTCCCTCGTACTCCTAACCGGCTCAGTGGATACAGGCTTGCCGTTAGTACCGTTGCCATTCAACTCCGGACCGAGCCTTGATGACTGGAATAAAATTACATTCTTTACATTCTTCAGGACGTTCCATGTGTAGCTTACAACGCCCAAAATGCTCCGATAGCCGTTCCACAAGGCGAGCTTGGTCATTGTGGTCGTGGCGAAAACGTCACTAATGACATCATCATTTTCGATCACACAACGCTCACAACGACCCATGTCAAGAGGTGAGTTGTGTGGAACGAGAACTGGAACGGGAAAAATCGCGGTCGTGAACGTGGTCGTTGTGAGTCTGTAATGGAACGTAGCCCTCGTGGAAAGTGGTTCACGTCGCCTACAGGCATTTACAACACCAGCGTTGCAGCTAATGCGTTACCGATCTTTAGGGATGAGATAGCGGCAATGGGATGGAGAAGATAGAAGGATAGTGGTTCGTAAGAAACACAATTAACAACCGGTTCCTATATCTCTTACTAAACATTCATTTAAAGAATAAATAAATTATATTATATTATAACTACAGTTTATCCCGTGGCTGCGCCGCGCGTCAACCTCTAGTGCGTACCTCTTGTTTAAGAAGCAGGCGGTACAGGTTACATTGTAATAATTTTTTCCGTATTTGGCCCCGGAAGATTCACTTCATTTTATACCGCAAACTATCCCATCAACTACATAAATGACAAAACTTGACAAAATGACAAAAAAGACAAAATGGACAAAAATGACAATCTATCCTAGTTTCCGGGATAACCTTTACATAAATCTATCCCATTATCCGGGATGAAAAGTATCCCTTGGCCACCCTCGCTATTAAAGTATATATGTACCGAATTTCAGCCAAATCGGTTCAACAGTCTTTCCGTAAAAGAATAACAAACAGAGAGACAAATTTATTTTTATCCCGGAAACTATCCCATTTTTCGGGATAAAAAGTATCCTACGTTCATCATCGGCATCGAAAAAGTATATATACTGAGTTTCAGTCAAATCGATCCCGTACTTTTTCCGTGAAAAGGGAACGGACAGACAGACAGTTATTTTCGCATTTGTAATATATTAGAGTTTACGCCGCGACTACGCCGCGGGGCAACCTTTAGTGCGTGCTTCTTGTTTAAAGAGCGGGCGTTAATACAGGTTACATTGTACAAAATTTTTATGTTAGTGCTATTTGCACCCGGAAAATTAAATTCATTTTATATCGCAAACTATCCCATCTCCCGGCATGAAAAGTATTTATGCTTATTTTCGGTATTAAAACTACATTTAAACAAAATTACAGCAAAACCGATCCAGTACTCCTAGCAGTTCTTCCATGAAAGCTTAACAGAAAGTCATATCGAGTTACTATCAACAATATTTTTGTATATCTATAAACTTGAGAAATGATTGGTCTCGATTTGGAAAAAAAAGGGACAAAAAGTACAAAAAGGATAAATAGGACAAAAAGTACAAATAGGAAAAAAATACGAAAAGTACAAAAGGACAAAAAGAACAAAAAGTACAAATAGGACAAAAAGTACAAAAAGGACTAAAAGGACAAAAAGTACAAAAGGGACAAACGCAACAAAAAGGACAAATATGACCAAAATGGCAAATCACAAAAAATCCTATCCTACTTTTTGGGATAACCTTTACATAAATCTATCCCATTATAATACAACAATTAAAAACAATAATAATTTATTTAGTTACTATGAGTTTATTGTAATGTGAAATTAACGTAAAACTACGTTTTTATTGTAATTTCAATGCTTAACCTAAAAATTTGGAATCAAGTGCACGTGCACGTGCCGCCTGTCGACACGTGCTCGAGCCGAACGGGACCCTATAAATACGGCCGCAGGACTGTCGACACTCGTGTCATTGCTGGCGTCACACTTTTTAAAGACTTCTTCTCCGCCATATATATAATATATACACACATGCATATATACATATATATTTTGAGCAATATGCATTCTTTTTTTTACTATTTGTTCTAAGTTGTTCTTCCACTTTCTTAACTATTCGGTATTCAACCGAATAATAAGCCGAACATTCGTGGCATCCCTATAGTAAATATTACCTCCATTTCTTGTTCGCTGACTTCTTTCTCTTCGTTAGCAGTTTCTTGCTCGATCAATATTCTGTCCGGAACGAGTGGCACCAACTCGTGGAGTTCCTAATAAAAATAAATATAATAAAGTAATCAACGTTAAGATATTGTCTGTACTTTTCATTAACATTATGTTTACTTCTACGGCAGCAATCTGGAAAGTGCGCAGCACGTGTGCGCTATGTTCGAGACATGTTGAGTGAATTTGTTACTCATATACGTCATCCGAAATTTCGGCATTCGAGTGCGGCCGTTCGCATCTGATCCAGATAGACAAAACCAGCCTTATAAGTGGCCCATGCAGCCACACCAATGGACTGACCACTAACTGCCGATTCGTCGTAATACGTTAAACGTATTACGACGAGGTTGTCCTAGTAGGACAACTCCACAGACCGCCCCACGCCTAGAGAGCATGATGATGCCAGGGGATAAAGTAGTCCCCCGGCAGTGGAAGCGGAGAAGCTAGGTCATATACTCGTAGCCCTGGCATAAGGCGAAGCACGGACCATCCAGGGGTTTAGTGGGTATCCCTAACCGGAGAGTGGCAATAGCATGGCACCAGTTCTGACTGGGCATGCTAGTGCCACCTCCGACCTGGCGAATACCACACTAGGTCGCAAATTATCCCCCCCAGGGTCTTGCCCTTGTCGCGGCTTAGTCCTCAAACGGATTTCCGCTGGCTAAAAAAAAAAATGGGACAACTCCAATATGTGTGCATGTACGAGTGAGTAAGCGAGTGAATTAATGAGTACGCTAGTGAGTGAGTATATAATAATCTGCATTTAGGCAATACCAAATCTAAAAATAATCATGAAAATTCATATTTGAAAAATAAAGTCTGACAATGTCTGTCCGCCTTTCTCCGCTTTTCGCCTTTGATACTAGGGCAGCCGTTCGAATTCTATCTAGATGGGCAAGAGCACCTCTGTAGGTGGTTCATATAGACACAAGGGCAGAACCTTGGGGGGATAGTTCGCGACCCGTATGTGGGATTTGCCAGAACGGGGGTGGCACTATCATGTCCAGTCAGAACTGGTGCCATGCTATTGCCAAGCCCCAGTTAGGGATACCCACTAAAACCCCTGGGTGTTTCGTCCTGCGCCTTATGCCAGGGCTACGGGTATTTCACCAAGCCTCTACGCTAGGCCTGGCAGAATGGTCACATCACTAGACCAACTACCAGCTTGTCGTAACACGTTAGGACTAACGTAATGCGTGAGTGAGCAAGTAAGTAATGGAGCAAGCAAGTTAGTTAAGTGAGCGAACGAGTGAGCGAGTGAGTAAGCGAATGATTTATATTTAGCCATTATACATACATATACAAACCATGAAAATTATTTGCAAAATAAAGTCTTTCGCTATAATCATCTGTCCAGTCTTTAGTAATCGAATTGTATCTGAACAGGTAGGATCATCCGTGCAGGAACGGAGAAAGAATACAATTTCCTGCGGCCGGGCGGCCTGTCGTAAGAAGCGATTTAACAACCCACAGCCAGGTGGTAGGACATTTGCCCGACTGGATGGCTACCACCCCTGGTCTAAAGTATGTCGCCATAACAACCTTCGAGTTGTGTTACGGCATTAGTGACCAGGTTCCAGTTTCCCTTAAGAGAGCAGCAGCGCATTTGTAGCACCTTTGGTGTTGCAAATGTCCATAGGCGATGGTAACCGCTTTCCATCAAGTGGGCCATTTTCCTGTCTGCTGATCTCCTGCAATAAAAAAATAAAAAATAATAAGTGCTCTGCCGGTGGCCAATGCGGCCACACCTCTAACCACCGCCTCTTCGTAATACTTTAGGACTAAATTAATCTATGTATCTATTAGTGAGCGGGTGAGTGAGTAAGTAGGCGAATGAGTGAGCGTTTGAGTGAAAAGGTGAGTGAGTAGTATCCACAAGCCAATATAATTCCTACCTGTCCTCCCTTCTCCGCTGTCCACCTTCGGTAGTCGAGTGCGGCTGCTCGCATCCTGTCCAGGTAGGCGGGGGCCGCTCTACCGGTGGCCCATGCGGCCACACCACTCGGCAGACCACCAACAGCCGGTTCGTCGTAATACGTTAGAACAAACTCCATACCAGTCTGATATGAGAAATAATACTTGAAACTAGGATGAGGAACCTTGTCTTAGACCTAATACCCCACTGTAACCAGTTTTTTTCAAATAAAATAATAGGGAAAAAGAATTCTAGCGAAACTGAAACTGACTTTAAGTGTAACTAAGAAGCAAACAAATAATTTCTATAGTACGCGGCACGCAACTTGGCCACGTTTTGGCATAATAGGGGTAAGTTCGCGCATGGCACGTTTAACACATGTATACACGTTGTCCTTGTGTAGAGTCTGTGAATAACAGCGTGGTGTGACGTCGCACTGCATGTGCATCATGAAAAGTCGCGGTCAAGCTTATGAGTATTATGTAGGGTAGAGGTAAGGAGAATCATCTCATATAGGAAAATAGTTGAAGAAATGTCCAGTTGTAAGCTGTAAATAACAGATCAAAAACCGTCCACAATGGCGCTGATGTAGCCAAAGGGTATATATGGTATGAGTGTAGCTGTTGTAAACGGATCGAAGTATGCCGAGTAAAAAAAAATAATATTGTTACAACTCAGATTCCGACAAACACAAAACCCACCTACATATTTGAAACAAACCACATTTATTACCCGTCGGCATTTGAACTAATAACATTTAAATTCTTTTATGGTCGTCTTCTTTTGTTTACTTATTGGCATACGGCCCATTGTTGTATTGTGATCATCAGCCAGGTGTTACGGATTTAAAGTACAAGCTGATTTTAGGAAATTCGGTCACGCGCCCGGGCGGACATATTGCATGTGTGCAGTATAAAGCAATGGCCCGATTGAGGGAGGAGTGAGTCGAGCGAGAACCACCAGCGAAGCAAGACGTGTGTACTACAATCGGGAATCTAATAAGTGACGGACTTTGCGCGTTTTATTGAATTAAGACCTTCTGAATTACGTTTGGACTTGTTGTGTTCGGTTATATTTGTACCTGTGTTATACGTGTTTGTATAGTTCTAATAAACTCTATAGTAATTCTAACGGAATTTTAATTCGAATCTCGCGACTCGTAACAATATCTTTGGCGACTAGAGTACTTGGTGACAGTACACTGTTATAAAACATCACTATTTACGTAGTACAAAGTAATTTACTAAATATAACCTCAAACAAATGTTAAGCGAAAATGTGAATAGTGATTTTACATACATACATACATAACTTCACGCCAGTTCCCTTGCGGAGTAGGCACGAACAACAGAGCGCCATTTAGGCTTATTCTTACACACCTCACTTGCTTCTTTGACATTCATAACTCTTGCCATGCACGCTCGTCTGTTCTTAAGGCTCCTGATATCACCTTCTGCTAGTACACGATCAATTTGATCATGGAAGGTGTGTCGTGGCCTTCCACGACTTCTGCATCCATCCACTTTTGCATTGTATATCTGTTTAGTCATTCTTTCATCATGCATTCTTTCCACATGCCCGAACCACCGGAGCATTCCTTTCCTTACCTTCACCCCGACACTCTCTTTCAGACCAACTCTCTTTCTTACTTCGGTATTACGAACGCGGTCCGCGAGCGTCACTCCGCAGAATAGTGATTTTAATTCGTGAATTTTGAATAATACGCTTAGTGATTTTGTAATATTTAATTTTATAAAACTAAAACACTATAATACTACTCTAATAACTTTTGGCGTTTTCTTTAAAATTCACCCTGATACCAAAGTGGCAACACCCTAATTCAATGCATTTCTATAGACACGTCTTCATATACAGACATTACCTCTACCCTCCATAATGAGTATGAAGGAGACAGTTGAGTGGACTCATTTCCCGCGTACCGCTTGACAACCAAAGAGACCTAAAAAACGACTTTTGCGCGTCTTACGAATTTGGCCAAGTTGCGTGCCGTGGATTATACATCTTGAAGTCGGTATTTTTCATTCGTCGTCGTTAATTTACATACATACATAACTTCACGCCAGTTCCCTTGCGGGGTAGGCACGGACAACAGAGCGCCATTTAGGCTCATTCTTACACACCTCACTTGTTTCTTTGACATTCATAACTCTTGTCATGCACGCTCGTAATTCTCGTCGTTAATTTAATTATAATATCACTTTTACACATTAAGAATTATTAATTTATTTATCTATAATATTATAATATTCTAGAAATGACGTGTCTGTACATTGAAGCTATTTAAAAAAATAACTGATGAAACTGAGATCAAGACTCATTTTTTTTAAACATCTTGTCTGTTTGTTTGGGATTCAAAAAAAAACTACTGAACCGATTTTGATGCGGTTTTCCCTGATCGACAGCAAATTATTATATTTAAACTGCGCTATTTTTTATCCTGGGAATCCCGCGGGAATTTTCTAATGATGATATAAAATGGCTTTTTCACTGATCGACAGTAAATTTTAGGAAATAAAATGTGTGATATTTTTTATCCCGGGAATTTTCTCAGGAGCGGTTTGTCATTAAAAAGATAGCTTACATTCTTTTTTAATGTACCTTGTGTCCCAGGAATCCCGCGGGAATTTCAAGTCAAGCGTGGACAAAGTCGCGAACTATCCTAGTATATAATATATACCTAATTCTTAGGTCAAGTATAGGATGTTGCTACAAGTGACGTCCTATGAGATGTGTCAGCTATAACGTCGTATATGAGATAGGTCCCATTACCTATTGCTTTGTTATATACCAAACTAGCTTCTGCCCGCGACTTCGTCCGCGTGAAATAGTTATCACTTTTATCCGTGCAGGAACGGACAAAGAATACAATTTCCTGCGGCCGGGCGGCCTGTCGTAAGAGGCGACTAAACAACCCACAGCCAGGTGGTAGGGCATTTGCCCGATTGGATGGCTGCCACCCCTGGTCTAGAGTATGCCGCCATAACAACCTTGAGTTGTTTTCCGGCATTAGTGACCAGGTTCCAGTCTCCCTTAAGAGAGCAGCAGCGCATTTGTTGCACCTTTGGTGTTGCAAGTGTCCATAGGCGACTGTCAAGTGGGCCGTCTGCCTGTCTGCTGATCTCCTGCAATAAAAAAAAATAAAATAAAAAAAAAGTAAGTTAAAAAAACACCCCGATTTTGAAACATTCTGCATTAGTGCTCCGCTCCTATTGGTCTTAGCGTAATGGTTTATAGCCTATAGCCTTCCTCGATAAATGGGCTATCTAACACTGAAAGAATTTTTCAAATCAGATCAGTAGTTCCTGAGATTAGCGCGTTCAAGCAAACAAACAAACTATTCAGCTTTATATACATATTAGTATAACAATGTGAGCATTTGTGAGCAACGACATACCTTATCAGCTCCTTCCAAAGTCTTGACCACCATATGACTCCAGTACTCGTTCACCCTTATCGCGTGCTTGGTCTCCGGCACCTTGGGATGTTCACAGGACCTCGACACTATCACGTACACCTTGTTCTCCACCTCCTTGAACCGTCGCTCCTCCGCGAGCCTCAGTTCTGCCTCTCTCGCCTTGCGTTTCGCGTTCGAGTGTACGCTCGGCCGTTCTTCGTACTTAGGTTTTTGCTCTTCGACACTTTTCTCATTGAAGAGTCGGTCTTTCAGCGTTTTTGTGCATGTTTTTATATCGAACTCTTTGTGTCTACGGACATATACGTAATCGCGGTTCGCGAATAGACGCTGCAATTAGACACAGCCATAGACAACACTACATTATTCATTAAAACAAAAATGCACAACAAGACAATAGTTACTTGGTAAAACAATTCTGCCGAGGAAGCATCCATAAATTACGTCACGTTAGGGGGGGGGGGGGGGGGGTGTCGTCGTCGAACTGCGACATTGTATGACAAGGGGTGGGAGGGGTCCTAAATTTCGTGACGTCACATTTCAAAATCTAATACTCCCTTATGGGACAAGTGTTGCTGTCTCATAATAAAGATCTGGTACCAGTTTCAGGTGCAAACCTCATACGACTGAATCATGTTTTATCGTATATATACCCATTTCATACAAATCTTATATAAACCGAGTGAGACAACAACAATAAATCGTTTTGTTTTAAATTCGACCACAAATTTGTGCCAAATTATTGTTACGGCAACGAGAGCGCGACCGCACGTGTCACAATGGACATATATGTGCTAAAAAGAGTTCTGAAGGTTGTTTGAACTATTCATGAAAAACTAATACAGAATGTGTTTATTTTTTCATCAAAATCAGCCGATTCAACCCCTGATAAGTGTAATTGGTTTTACAAAAATCTAGTGATACCCACTATTAGTTTTCGTCAATGTTTTAAGTCGCAAGCACTGACATCTTTGTACCGGCCGTACACTTAAAAGACATTGAAAAGCAGCGTCACAATTCAACTAAAGTCTCCATCAATTGTGGACCGATTTCCATTTTTTTTTAATTGAAAATAGGTTTGCGTTTGACCACGATCACGTCCAGTGCCGGACAATGATGCGGTCAAAGATGGAGCACGCTCACCTAGATAGTACCTATTCACACGAGACTTGAAGATTCCCGGATTGTACTTTTCTGGAAACACGAACTCTGGTAGTGCATTCCACAATTCTGCCGTACGCAGAAGGAACGTGGAGGCGAAACGTTTAGTACGCACTGGTAGCGTTTCCACTGTGAAACGATGGCGTAAACCAGAGCGTCTTGTGGTCCGAAGATGGAATGGTGTAGGGGGAATCAGGTCAAACAGTTCAACCGCAGACTCTCCGAAATGAATCCTATAGAAAACCGACAGACGAGCAACCCGGCGTCGATGCTCTAAGCTTTGAAGCCTTGTATTGACAAACTGGTCAATACCCATCAACCTCTTGGCTCTTCTCTCAATTGACTCTAGCGCTTCAAGCTGGTATTTGGCTGAGCCGTCCCAAAGGTGAGAGCAGTACTCCATGCAAGATCTTACTTGAGCACAGTAAAGATTAAGCAGTTGCTCTGCAGTGAAGTAGCGTCTCACCTTCGTAAGTATACTCAGCTTTTTAGCAGCCAGCTGAGCTATACTTTCAAGCTTACTACTTACTTACTTTTTCTTTAATCGAAAGCGTATACTCCTGAGGTGGTCCCATCGTCACCAAGTTAGGATGTGATGGGTCCAGGGAAATCGAGAGCAACCCTTGTTGAAGAGCGCCGAGCGCCTAAACTCTTCGAACGACAAAACTTGTGTACGCGTGCCAGTAATACAATTTCTACAGGCGCTTTAAATATAATTTCTAAAGCTATTCAAGCGACTAGAAAGTAGTTATGTTTCGCTAGGCTGAGCCATAACGCCGGAATGCTGAGGCACATCCGTTGGTTGATAAGGGCCACCTATGCCGTGACCTAACGCAAGCGGATGGCGTAGGAGTATTCTACGTACTATTCTATGAATATTTTTATTATATTACTTTTATTTTGTAGCCTTCATTTTAGTTCATCATTAAAGATCACTTCAGACACTCTGTCTTTACTGTTCCCTTCGCTCCAAACTTACTAAGTAGAAAATATTAGCATATTGCATAAAGCAAGAAATAAATGATTATAATTTTAATTATATGATTTGGCACCGACTTCAAGGCGTTGTAGAAAACACTTATTTTTTGCTTTTTAGTTTGAATCGGACTTGTTTTACTTAAACAAAAAAATATTTAGGAAATGTGCTCGGTGACCAGATAAAAGCCCACCGCCCGGTCACGTAGAACAAATGGAGGAGGATCGGAGTGTGAAAAAGGCATACTCGGGGCGACCAGTCCGTTGCCGACCGGTTGGCCGTCCTAAGTATCGCTAGAAAGAACTTTAAGCCTACAACTGGCAAGACACTGTGTAGGACAGAGGAAGGAGCCGTGCTCTCGTAAGGCCAAGACTCACTCTGGGGCGCTGAGCTAAGGGAGTTAGGCTGGATTTAGAGTCCCGCTGATCATCGGCGCTGATAGCTCAGCGTTGAGGGTAATAGGGTTTCAGTTTTATATATAGTATATTATCTGTTCTGTATCTATTCTGTTCAGCGTGATACTAGACGAAGTGTCGAACAGCATCAGAGATGCGCATGAGCAACCTCCATGGTTGCTCATGTATGCCGACGATATCGCGCTGGCAGATTCGGACAGGGGGCGCCTGGTGCAACGCGTAAATGCGTGGAAGAGGTCGCTAGAGAACGGCGGTCTGAAACTAAATGTGGCGAAGACTGAGTACTTGGCCTGTAACACTACAGATCTCACATCCGTGCGCATAGCTGAAGATACGGTCGAGCGCACGGATCAGTTTAAGTACTTGGGATCTGTACTTAAGTGCATCCGGGGATATCGACCACGATGTCAAGGCCCGTATCAGCAGCTTGGGCCAAGTGGCGTGAGGTGACAGGTGTCATTTGTGACCCCAAAATGCCGGTTAAATTAAAAGGACAGGTCTATAAATCCATCATTAGACCTGTCCTTTTGTATGGCAGTGAAGCGTGGCCTGTACTTGAGCGACACAAGCAAGAACTGCGTGTCACGAAGATGAATATGCTGCGATGGATGTGTGGAGTGACGCGGAAAGACCGGGTGAGGAACTCCCGCATCCGCGGCAGTCTTCATGTCCGTGACATAGCAGACAAATTGCAAGAGTGTCGCTTACGTTGGTACGGCCACGTTTTACGGAGACCGGCTAATTATGTGGGGAACAAATGTCTAGCCATGCCGCCTCCGCCAGGTCCCGGTCGAAGGGGAAGGCCCAAGAAATGTTGGCTTGACGTTGTGAAGGATGACATGCGTACCAATGGTTTTAAAACGGGGGATGCTGAAGACCGCGCGAAGTGGAGTAGAAAAACTAGGAAAGCAGACCCTGGGCGTCGGAGTGAACGCTCCGAACGCAACCGGGAATTAACGCTCGGATAATGATGATGACATAGTATATTATTTATGTGTTTCAGTACCGAGCTGATCGCTGCGAAGTACAGACGTACAAAAATGCGGAGTGCATTAATTATTGCTGCTTTATACTACTTAAAAAGAAAAGAAAAATGGATTCATCCCACAATTGTTTTCTCAGGCGTACTTCGTCAATCACGCGACCTGTCTTCACGTCGGGATTCGATATGACTGGACCAAAGAGTACATTTTATGACTGGAAACGCTGACGGCGTCCACTCAGCTCGACACTAGAACGCTCACTGAAGGGAGAAGCGCGTGTAGTGATGAGTAGTACACGTGTGAGGCAGTACATTTGTCCCGTACAAAATAGATTTGTACTGATACGGCTCAAAATTTAAATTTGTACTATTTCAAAATTTCTGTCCCGCTACTACTGACGCCTCAAATGCAAGAGGAAGGATGGAACGAGGACAACAGTACAATAACGCCTCAACTGATATTCACATGACAAAGAGGGACAACATGACATCTACGACTGCTAGTAAAATGAGGTGATAGATACCGATCTCATCGCTTCAAATGTCCTGCCGCAGTACAAACTATACACATCTCCTCGCCTCATTTGAAGTGGTGCATTGTACTGGTTCAGTACAAAATGTCATGTTACTCTTACAAACTCATTTTAAATTCATGTCCTACACAACTCTAGTGGCCTGAGTGCACGCTCGGCATCCACCGTTCACAAACTGCTTTAAGACTGTACGCGACGCCCCGCTCGACGCACGTCTCGGCTGGCGCTAGGGACACTCGTTAGCGTTTCGATACATTTAAATTAGTTTATCTACGGTCTCAGTGCACACCCGAACCGTGCGTGCAGCGTTCCTATACACGACGTGTCGCTCAACGCAAACATGCCTACTGCACTGCACGCTTGAATAGAGCGGGCACTCAGGCCATACACTAAGAGCAGTAATTAAGATAATTATTACGTCTATCTTATGTAAATTTAATGTTGCTCTATACATTTTTATCGCGACAAACATTTCCCCTATCAAACCAAGGTCAATGTCGCTATGATAAAATCGATGGTTACACGAATAATAAAGGTTATTCCCACCATAACACTCAATGTAAAAATACATTTAGACTTATCGCTACGTAACTTCATCAAGGTAAAAACGAAATTGACCGAAATAAAAGTTTACCTATTCCGGGTGTCTCAAAGCCATGCCACGTGGAGGAGAAGTATGTACTTTAAATATTGTAGATAGGTTATTTAGCTCAATGGAAACATGCTTTTATTTTTAAAAATAAGTAATAATCTGCATTCGAAGACTTTCAAAAACTTGCTTGCCTCATCAAGGAATTGAATTTTACGGTTTTGCTTTAATTTAAGCACCACATTATAAAAATAATTAATCTTTATTACTGAGCCTTACGACCGGCGTCATAAAAATACACTAGCGTGGCAAAAGCATTCATGCGCAAGGCCTCACGTTTCCCCTGTCCCTCCAACCTGTGCACAAAGTACCAGCCGCAAGTCTTCGTATTCCCACTGCAGCCCCCGGCGCTCGGCACGCATACCACGGCCTCCCGCCTACTGTTGGTGTGTACATGATTTTAAAATGAGTTTGTAAGAGTACTATGACATTTTGTACTGAACCAGTAGAATGTACAACTTCAAATGAGGCGAGGACATTTGTACGGTTTGTACCGCGGCAGTATATTTGAAGCGATGAGGCCGGTGAGCCAGTGGGTGCCTGTCCCTCATGTTCGTGAAGAATCGGATGTGCTCTACCTCGGTCACCTCATTTTCCTAACAATCGTATTATGACATTATCATGTCCAATATCCGTAGAGGCGTTATTGTACTGTTATAGCATAAGCCTCGTTCCGTCCTTCTCTTACTTTTGATTAGTAGTGCGACCAAAAATTTGAAGTGGTACATTTCAAATTTTGAGCCATATCAGTACAAATGTATTTTGTACGGGACAAATGTACTGGCTCACACGTGTTCTACTCATCGCTACTCACGCCAATCTAGTAGATTATGAGACCGCGTAAGGAATGCTCTTCTATAGAGCACACGCGCCCTGCGCGTTAATTCGTTTCATTGTTCAATTATGTGAAAGCGTATCTGAACTATGTCAATCGTGTATTTTTTAATAAGTTTATATTTGTAAAATTATCAATCATACTAATAAATTCAGTACCGAATAAGTCTTTATTATAATTTATAGTATATTATTGTACTGCACGCCAACAATTAACTTTCAATTAGATCTTGTCCATCCAAAGGTTGCCTGGAAGAGATCGCTTTTAGCAATAAAGCCGCCCATTGTACTACCTTATAGTTAAGACAATAAAATCTATTACTTTTATGTTGGTGTACAATAAGGAGTGTTGTTGTTGTCTTTAAATTATTATTAGTGCCCGTTACACACTCAGTTTTGTATACATTTGGTCGGTTCGTTTTCAAGATGAGGCAAGCAATTTTAAAAAAACATTTGAATGCAATTTTACTTATTTTTAGAATATAAAAATGTATCCATTGAGCAAAATATGCCATCTACAAATAAAACTGCATTCAGTTTTTTTTTTAATTGCGTGACTTCAGCACACAGGCAGACGGCCCACCTGATGGAAAGCGGTTACGATCGCTTATGGACATTTGTAACACCAAAAGTGCTACCAATGTGCTGCTGCTCTCTTAAAGGATACTGGAACCTGGCCACTAATGTCGGAATACAACTCAAGGTTGTTATGACACTCTAGAGACCAGGGGTGGTAGCTAATCCAGACGGGCAAATACCATACCACCTCGCTGTGGTATGTTTTGTCGCCTCTTACGATAGATCATTGTATTATTTCTTCGTTCCTGCACTTCTACTTCTGAAGTCGTTCTCTTTTTTGCTAGAAATTTTTTATACTTGTAGAATGTACCAGTTCTACTGAGACTTGTCATGTTGTCCCTCTTTCTCAGACAGTTCAGTCTTTAGTTTACCTTTGTAAGCGTACAGCCCCTGGCCATGCTTGTATTCCTTCCGCCAGATGATGACGTCATCGGCCTCCATGTATGGCACCCAACCGTCCAAGGATTCGTTCGGGATCGAAGCATCCTTGCATCTGTACATAAGTATAAATAATGACAATAAAGCTCTGCTCAAATACAGGCGAATCTTACGCAGGATATATGGCGCGAAATTTGCGTCTCACGCCAGTGTCAAGTAAGTAAGAAAATTCAAGTTTTATTTCTATTAAAAATCTTGAAGAAAATCAACCTCAGCCAAATAGCACGTCTTTGACTTCTAATGGTCCATCGAGCCCGATACGGAATGTACAAGATGTGATCAGTATATTAATTTCTATGAAGGATTGAATTTTAAACGAATTATATTTATATTACAATTATTCAAAATTATTATTACTAGCCTTAAGAACGGACGAGCGTGCATGACAAGAGCTATGAATGTCAAAGAAGCAAGTGAGGTGTGTAAGAATAAGCCTGAATGGCGCTCTGTTGTCCTTGCCTACCCCGCAAGGGAACTGGAGTGAAGCTATGCATGTATGTATTATTACTAATAATAAAACTACGTTTCCCATGTTGCCCCTGTCTTCTATGGCATTTTTGGGGCTCATGCAGGAAGTGGCGAGTCACCGTCTGCCTATTTTTCCATGTTCCACGAACATTGCGATAAGCAGACGCCATAGTCCCTATATTCCCAGACCCCTAGTACCACTAGCAGTGCACCCCAATGGCCCGGTACTTTCTGTTCTCATTTCCCATAATAGTCCTACACTGGCCGGGCTTGTCCTTGGGTGCATTATTATATGATGTAGACAGGGATAATCACCGGCAGTGTTACGCCACATTTAGATTAAATTTGTCAATGGACCTTTACGTGTTGGCCTCCCCATGGCCCTACGCAAGCCCTCAAAAAGTCCGGCGCATTTTTATGGCCCGTATTCTTCAAAAACTACGTTTTAACGGTTTTGAGCGCGGTGTTTTATTCCGACGTGTCGATCACTTTGCTGTAGCTGTGATCACGGAAGACAGAGATGTCAAGTAATAAATACTATGATTATTACCAAATTTCAGTAGTGTATTGAGAGAAAGAGAGAAATAAATGGTGTAGAATGAATGACTGCACATCTCAATGTGCATCTGATACCTAGCTGCTAATGAAGCAAGCTATCAGAGATGTTAAGGGCGACGTCGTGACGTAATGCATGTACCCACAGACGCTAGTCCTCCATAACATTTGTGTACCTACATTGTTAGTGATCAGTGAAAAAATTAGTTATAAGAATACAAACGATATGAGGTTTGAAACACTTACGCACAATATCGCACATCTCTACACCGCTGTCCAATGACCAGCCTTTGGCCACAGTGTCTGCAGAACAACGTCCGTTTCGACAACTCCTCCACCAGCTCCAGCTCTGTCAAGAGGCCCTGCGTTAACAGTTATTTCAGTCAAACATTGTCTCGTAATTTTCTTTATTGGGAAGCTGGCAAGCTTGCAGACGGCCCATGTAGTGAGAAGTGGTTACCGGCATATGCAACATCAGATGCAAAGCCAATGCATTGCCAGTATGGTGTAGAGGGAGCGGGATAATGGAATGGAATAAGGGGTTGAGTTAGGGGGCGGATTGGAGGGGGACGCTTCGGCGCCGGAGGGCCAGCCTGGACCTTCGGCTGCCGTGAGCTTCCCTGGAGAAAGGGTTTTCACCCACCGTTATGCCGTCGAGATGGGGGCACACCGTATTCCGCACGCGCTCACATCTCCTCCCGTGGGGCGATTTACAAACTGCCCCACGAATAAAGAGTTTGAAGATGCCGGGGGATAAAAGAAGTCTTCCCGGATAAGGGGCTAGGCCGTGTACCCATAGCCTTGGCATAAGGCGAAGAATTAGACTGGCCTTCGAAGATGAAGATATGCGCAAAACCTCCTCCCCTGAGTGTCCATCGTAGGGATCTGCTTGCAGCTTGAGGATGCGGCGGGTCAAAGCTCTATTGGTGAAGTTGGTCACTCTGCGCGGTTGATCATGGAAGTAGCACTGCTCTTGACCCCATGTTCTTCCACACAAACGCGGGTATGGGACGTGCCAGAATCCTTGCACATGCTGCGCAGCGCTTCTCGCCGCTGTTGCTCCTCGCCCAATAATTAGGACTCAGTATGGTAGGAACTGTATTTCACTTGCATTATCAAAAAAAAAAGGCGAAGGATGGAACGCCAAGGGTTTTTTGGTGAGTATCCGGGACTGTGGTGTGGCAATAGCATTTCTTGTTCTAGCTTTTTTTTTTTATTGCAGGAGATCAGTAAACAGGCAGACGGCCCACTGGATGGAAAGCGGTTACCATCACCTATGGACATTTGTAACACCAAAGTTGCTACAAATGCGCTGCTGCCTCTTAAGGGAGACTGGAACCTGGTCACTAATGCCGGAACACAACACAAGGTTGTTATGGTGACATACTTTAGACCAGAGGTGGTAGCCATCCAGTTGGGCGAATGCCCTACCACCTGGCATGGCAGCTAGAGATGCTAGTGCCACCTAAACCTGGCGAATCCCACAGAGGTTAAATAAAAAGAGGGGACAGATTGGGCCATTGGAACTTTCACTATGAAACACAATCAGCTCAAGGCTATATGACGGCAATATTCTATATTCGTGTGGTAATCACACTAATCAAACCGGTAGCTAAGACCTGTAATCAAGATACTGATTTCAGTATTGCTTTACCATGTAGAGCTATTGATTATCACATAGGATCATAATTTATTGTTCTTCTCCATTTTACGGTTCATAGCTTTAGTAAAAAGTAGACCAAAAGAGATGGATAGACTGTGTGAAAGATGATATGAAAATTTGTGGTGTGATAGAGGAAAAGACATTGTGCCCACCCCAAATAATTGGGAAAAGGTAAGAGAAAAGAGAGCTTTAGTAAAGAGAAATATTGTGAAATAATTGGGTCCATTTGTCTTTGTATGTCATAGTCATTTCAAACAAAACAAGTAAGATTATATTTCATGTGTATATGTATGTATTTATCTTAAAAATATAGTATGTCATTTTTTTAAATCTGAATTTATGCTCCACCATCGCTAGATTAGCTAAGAATGTCCTAATGTTGGGTTGCCTGGAAGGTAATGTTTTAAGTGACAAGGCCGCCTATTGTTTTATTTGTGATTTTGCTAAGCAATAAAGTTTTATCTACCTATCATTTTTCTCAGAAACCAATGGATTTATATACTTGAAATTTAACAGTAAGGAATAATCGGTATGGTGCTATACAATTACACAACTACAAAAAGAATAAGTGCACTCTGTCTACAATATTGAGACAACCTGGTAAAATGCAGGCAAGTCAAGTTGGCAACACTCTGGGCCAACTGGATATTACACTTGGTTGTTCCCACATTCTCCACTGAGAAATATTTTCCAACCCTTACTTACTTATATGTTATATACATAGTTATGTACGATGGATGTCCCTAAGCTTTACTGTTTTATGATTTTACTACAGGATTATGTAGTGGCATGTAATCTACATGTCACTACACAATCCATAGACCCGCTAACACTACCACTATATTTATAAAATTCAGTGTAACTAACTAGTAACACTGAATTTTATAAATATAGACCCAGAAGAAAGGTCAGGTCAAAAGTATCCCAAATAACCATGCATGTGTGAAAAGGTTAATGAAAATAGATGAAGTGAAAATTGTTTGTCTGTATGATGTGGAGGTCCATCATCCCTACTTAGCCCCATTCGAAACAGATGTAATAATATATATGTGAAGGTATATGTAGATCCAGTATTTTATAACAAGTGATGGTGACAGTCAGACAGTTATATTGATTTCATGAGTTGGATTTTTATCAAAATGTTTAGGGTACCTTCAGAAATATATTTGAATAAATACATTTTTAAAATGATTTTGTTGTTTTTATTCATGTCCATAATAAAATTATTCTAAATATAGGAATGTACTCATTGTTTTCCTTATATTCAAGATGAAGTAAAACAAAGGAGTATGGCATTGAGCCAAGAGCAAACAGTGTTGTTTTCCCCTGTCTATTTGGTTAGGGACATGTTTAACATTATCAATAAAAATATATATGTACATATAGGCATTTTTTTGTAACGTCTTTTTTGAGGGCACGCTAATTCTGAAAGTTGTAAATATACACTCCAAAAAATGACAGTTTATTCACCGCTTCCAAGCCTTTTCATAGTACGTACAGGTTCACTTGTTCTTTGTCTAAATATTTAAACCGCATTAAAATTTTCTGATTAGCAGTTATTAGGCTTATATCACGATTTTGCAAATTTAAACTCAGATCACTTAGCTCTTGAAGAGCATTGCACATTTCGCATCAGGTGACGTGGTAACTGTACAGGAAAGATAGGTAAGATTTTGTATTTGGATTAGTCTGTTCTATTAAATAATCCTTTTTTTTTTGTAAAGGTTACCAAAATTGTTTTTTTTTTTTCAAATTCTTTTATTTTTCAGTTTTTATGGCATGTTTTTGATATTTTTGAAATTTACTTTAAGGGCATTATGCGCCTCCACAAAAAAGGCTCTGTATGTAAATATATAATGTAAAAAATAGTCCTGTTCTTACATTAAGCTTTAAGTAAAAAACTATGATAATGAGTTGGCAAGTAACAACACTGATCCTGATATGTTTGAAAATAGGTTTTTTATAAATATTATAAATTAGTAGTAGTAGTATTAACCCCTAAGCTTGGATTGCTCTTTCTTTTATTGAACACCTGGTATCAGATTGAGGTTCAAACTTGAAATGTTCTCCACTTAATGATAATAGCATACATATATGTGCATGTGGGTGTGCATGTGTGTGGGTGAGTATATACACATAAGAGTATATTAGGTCAGTTTTATCATTACTGCATACACCTGTTTTGAATTGCAAATCAGATTGATTTGTTACTAATTTAATCTTAAATTTTTTTTGGTTGTAATTTGTTTTGTGCATCGATAAATGGAAAAAATTATCAGGATGGCTAATTCCAACCACCTGATTTTGAAAAATCAACTTTTAGATTTTTTGTCCATGTGTCTGTTAGGGCATCATATGAAAACTACTGCACAGATTGAAATGTAACTCAACACAGAGTTTGCTTATAACCTGGTTCAACACTTAGGATACTTTTTATCCCAAAAAATAACATTGATTCCATGGGATAGTCAAATATAGCCAAAAAGACAGCTTTTTGGCTGTACGTTGTAGTGGCATTGCTACAGTTGCAATTCGCTACACAAGTATATTGTCACCATGGAAAAGTGAACAGTGTTACTGAAATAGCTAGTCTTTCCTAAATATAATTGTATTTTTTTTCTAAATACTAATCTGATAATGCTATGCTAAACAGCCAAAAATGAACCAATTTTCATACAATATATAATGATATATTTTTATTTAGTAGATCAGAGCCATAAATACTGTCGTCCGGTCTAATAATAAATGATCACCATTGCCTATGGATAGTTATAATCCCAGCCTTAAATAAATCTTATGGCATCTTTCTTGAATAAATCCTGTGCAAAAAAGTGTGAAGGGAATTTGGAGCCAAATTCCCTCCAGATCGTTGTTGTTTGCAGAATAAACGTCGTAGTGAACGTTTCTGTAGTTGCTGACGGCAGTCCAAGGAAAAGTTTTTGCAAATTCACTCCTGTCAATACCATGGTATGAGATAATGTGAAGTACTCACTTCTAAATCCTCATCACTAATAATTTTATCGCTGTTTGTCGTTTCGTCATCGTGAGCCTTAAACGCCGCAGTTACCGCTAACAAAAATGTCCTTCGCGGCTTAAAAAACGTCTGTTTCATGCACTGTATCACATCTTTAACACTTCTTTCTCTTCGACACCTCTTAAATACACTATTTACACTGTTCCGTGTCCATGAACTCCAAATTTTATAGTTAAAATCTCTTATTAGGAATCTATAAGACATTTCCCTAAGTATGGCCGGCCAACCGCCCTTTACACATCTCTGTGCGTGTTTTTGTGCGAATAATCTACGTTTTTGGACGGATCTTAATGTATGTGCAGTTATTTGTTTAAAACTACATAACATCTCGCAGTCGAAGATGATTGCGAAATTATAACCTATAGATGGTTTGACAGATACGTTCCGAGATTAGATAAGTAGGGTTGTGTAATGTTCGACATTGGAGTTTAATATGGTTATGTAAGTCGATTATAGAAAGCTGTACAATCAAGGCCATGAAACCCTTATTAAAATCTTGGTTAATAAAAAAAAACCTTTCGTTTGACCATGAACAGAACTATACGAAGAGTTTTTGTGTTGCCTGATGCCTTGTTGTGGGAAAAATTCAAAAGAAACGAATTTTGCAACTAGTTTCTTTATTTGTCGAGGTATTATACTTTATACCCCTTTCATGATTTTAAAATGAATCACAAATAACTGACTGATCATATATAAATTAATTTATGTGATATGTGTGATAATTCTTTAAAGTCTATAATAATAAATTTTAATCGACTACTATTTTTATCATTCTGTTCGCCATAATCAATGTATCAGCATTTATTCTGTGCAAGGAAAATAAGTTCATACTGCCTAGTAAGATGTTTTACTTAACTAAATTATAACTCTTTTCTTGACGTCTAACAACGTTTGACTTGTATTGTACAAAGTAGACGAAAGGATTAAAAATCTGCCACTGCTTAATATAGCAGTATATTAAGCAGTGGGAAATTTAAAAAAAAAACATAGTTTTTGCTAAATGTAATACAATGCAAGAAAACTTAACTTATTTGTATTGTATTCTACTCATAGTCCCTCAAGACTATAAGTAGAATACTGAGCCCAGATCACCGTCTTCTATGGGTAAGGTGCCCAGAAGGCTGGCTACGTTTCCTCGCTGAATCGCCATACTGATCCGTTGGCCGAGGTAAGCACCAGCCCTCTGATCACCCGAAGAGTCAATGAGTCGTTTCGATAAAGTCGTTTTTGCTTATACACAATCAATTGGTGTTTTTATAATCCATGGTAATTTATTCTTTGCATCGTCAAAGTGTGGATGTCATGATCTTGAAAAAACATCAACTACTTTAAGCATATTGTTTTTAAGACATACAAAAATACGTAATATTACAAGATAATATTATTTGATGTGGAGTTATGCACAGGAGACTGTTGCCATGCACTGCATGCTGTTACCATAGTTGGTAGACTACTACAATTTCATAGGTTATAATTTCCAATAATACCGTAATGGCAAAAACGTGCCATGCCAGTGACAGTGAATTATAAAAACGCCCTATATCCTACAACTACGGTTAATTTTTAATTATCATACATTTTTTGAAGATAAAACTATAAGGAATACTGCAACTATTCTAGTGCTCACCGAGCACCCTTAGTCGATTAAAATTTAATATTTATGAATTGCCTTACAGATAAGGCGAGATTTATAATTTTGATATTTTTTATTGTTCTGGCTAGAAAGTCTAATCAATCTTACATAATAGGATTCTGTACCAATGTTATCAATGTTACTTTCGATTTTCATAAGCTAAGCTTAGAGGATATTAATATATTAAGAGAGCTAAACTTCAAACCACAAAGTATAATTTTAAAGAGCTATAGTAGCTTTATATAAGTTTTTGCAATTTTGCAAGATCAAGTTCCCGCCACAAACTGCTGTTATGTTGTATTTTGTATTGCGTTGCCCTCATAAAAAATATAATTTGTTTTAGATTGATCTAAAATTACAAAAAGATTATTTATTTGAACTTAAGGGGACCAAATTAGATAATAAAGGATTTATATTAGTTTTATATGCATTTTATTAATATAAGTCTTAATATTTTATTTACTATAACAAAATTTGTAAGAAAGAGTATGGAAATGTATTTGTTTAAATATTCCTCTAGTAACCCAAGATGGTAATTTTTTTCTTTCATTTCTCCGACGGACGACAAGGCGTTCGTTCGATCGTTTGTTCAACGTCATCTTTTTATCCCTGTTATGACTGATTTCTGCGTCCCACATGCTTAGGGGTAACCGAAATAAGAAGAAATCCAAGAATCCCCGCACCAGAAGAAAAGTTAGAGCGCGGCCGGGCGTAAATGTGAACTAGAAAGTGGTGTGGACGTAGTCGCGAGGTTTCACGTCCGTCCGGTTCGATCTGGATTCAAGCAGTTTGAACTGGATCTGGGCTCCCTTTCCCTAGTTATCGTTTATTTATGAGTGTTGTGGTGTTATAATTTGACATTAATTTTGTATAAATATCATTAATTTCTCGTGTTTGTTGTGTAAAATAGTATTTAATTGAACCGATCCAATATGTCCGAGGAGTCGTCAGCAGACCGTAATGTCGAGATATGGAAGATCAAGAAGCTCATAAAGAGCTTGGAAATGGCTAGAGGGTGAGTGTTTAGTGCTATTTTCCATATTATATATACAAAAAGTGTATGTTTTGTCATGAAATTTGTTTAACAAAGAGAAGTATTTTGCCAACGAGGCCTGCGTCACCCTGACATGCGCGATTATAACCTTGCAGACATGCGATGATGCATGCGCAATGTTTAATTAATTATATTGCAAATTTTGGTGCAACAGTGTATTTTTTTATTCTGGTGATACTGACACTGCATCTAAATTAATAAGACACTTCTTCATGCAATTTTGTCTATGATTCTTAATTTTTAATAAGTCTGCTGTTATTATGGTATATTATTGCAAGCTTAAACTATATCCTTCTCGAGAAGCTGTCCCATTTGTCTGAATAGTGTCCTATGTCATTTAGCAAGTACTTTTGATGATAGGAATAGTATATGTGCACATATCAGTTAATTTATGAGTCAGTGAAGACATAAAACAACCATGTTTTCAACATCTAAATATACTATTTTGGAATTTCATAAACAAATCCAAAAACAATAGATATTTGTCATCTGTAGGGAGCTCCAAACTGTGAAGGTATAGTGACTGGTAACACTCACCACCTACTTCTTACTTTACATATAGACACAAAAACTTAAGCTGATGTTAATTGATTGCGTTGATTAATCTGTCTAATAGAAACTGAGCATAATAGTAACTGTTTGAGTTACTCTATGCTGATATTAGACAAATCAACCAAATTCAATCTTTTTGTTTGAGAGGTACAGATCTGAAGGAAGCAGTGACATGGAATGATTCATGTTTATTTTTATATGGATCGCTTTGGTTGATTCATCCAAATTGAAACACAGAAATGACTGATATATTATGGGCCAATCAAATAAAATCAATTTACCTGAAATGCCCAAAACTGAAAGTGGCTGTGTTTTGACACATCATATTTACTTACATTATTTAAATAATTACTTTGATGCTTTGAATTTACTCACATTATGATTTATTCCACTGATAAGTTTTATCTGATGAAAAATTAACCATTTTAAGATTACAAGCTCATTTTAAATTAGAGACATTTTATAATGTCTATAATTTCCTATGACTGTATTTTTTTTCTAGGAATGGTACATCTATGATATCCCTCATAATACCGCCTAAGGATCAAATATCGCGGGTGTCCAAGATGTTGGCTGATGAGTTTGGCACAGCGTCCAATATCAAGTCTAGAGTGAACAGGCTGTCTGTGCTGGGTGCCATTACCTCTGTGCAGCACCGTCTCAAGTTGTATACTAAAGGTATTTATAATAGTACCACATTTCACCTAATACAATTTCCAAAACTAGCAACTGTTGTTTTTTTGAGTTTACACCTCCAGAATTAATTTTCATATGGAAATTTTACACAATAAAACAATCAATATTTTTTTACGGTTTTAAGTGAAATATTTTATTTGGCTATTGTTTATGGTTATCATTTACTTGATGGGAGCCATAGAGTAAATTATAACAATAAACAAAAATGAAAATTAACAAGTTGGCTGTAGGCTAAATAAAACTAAAAATATTCTTTGGCACTTCACATCTTTGTCACCCGTCATCACGGCTACTGAAACGTGGCCGAAACGTCGGAATAAACACCAAATAAAATACTACACTTAAACTATTAAAAAATTGTTTTATTATGTGTATTACTTGCGAAAACGTAAGAAAATACAATACAAGTGTAAATCAAAATCATTGTCTTTTTTTTCTTCAATTGATCAATCTTTATTTGCAAAAACAGATACTACATAATATAACGTATCCAGTGTTTTGTCATTTACATGACATGCAAATGCTTACAATAACTAAATGTAAATTTATATATTTTATTGGTGGCAGTTGCTTCCTCCAAATAAAACTCGATGTAGACTGTATGACTTATTATTGGCGTTGTTTACAATTAAATTAAAACTACATAGACGAGTTACAGAGAATATAGTAATGAATGGCAGACAGTAGAGTAGTGCGTATTGGTGCCATATGTATGTGAGCAAGTAAGCCTCGTCTGGCCTCCAAAGCCCCTTGATATATCCCATGTTTTGTCCGGCGCCTAGCTGCTAACCGTGTGAATATGTGCGTCAGCAGTATGCGGGGCGCGGAGAGAAGGTGTGTTCCGGCGAGTGCGTCAGGGGGGTACTCTTTGCCCACAACATCTTTAATTTTTCTTAAAATCTAGCAGGCAGTTTTTTGTTAATTAAAGTGTCAATCTATATGACTGTATGTCATGTTAATGTTCACCTGTCCTTATTAGCTTGTTTACCATGATGAGTTTAAACAAAACCATATATCTCTGTCAGGCATTCTGATTTCTATATTATAAAATTCTAAACACACTTACACACCCATATCTGTACATTTAAACTATTGAAAAAACAACTGCAAGGTGTAAACAATGGAGAACATGTTGCAATTTTTTTTTAGATTTCTTGTCCTGTTGGTTCGGGATTCACATAAAAACAATGCGGCCGATGTCGACGCGGCTTTCGTTGATCGACAGCTATTTTTTAGACTGCGCTACTTTTCATCCCGAGAATCCCACGGGAAATTTTCTGGGAATTATTTAAAATGTCCAGATGAAAAAATATCGAATTTCAATGTGATTTTTTTACTGATCGATAGCAAATTTTATGTAATAAAATGTGTGATCGTTTTTTTATCCCGGGGAACCCTGCGCGAATTTCAAGCGTGGATAAAGTCGCGGGCATATCCTATATAATATGATATGACGTTTGTAAGTGTGTTTTGTGTTTATATGTGTATTTTCTACTAGTTAATTAGTTACCTGTCTGTCTTTTTTTCTTGTAACCGCCTTTATTTGACTGCTGTTGGCTGTGCAAGTATACATGTTTTTTAATATTTAAGGAGTAAACTCCAGTCGTGCGTTAGAGCTGACACATGCAAGGTTTTTAGATTAATGTTTGTGCAGTTATTGCCTTAATAGGCATTTGCTGATGCATTTCAGTTACCAAAACATGTAAAGACTATCAAAAGATGACATTTGGTCAAAATAAGTTCAATTTTTTTTATTGCATGAGTTCAGCAGACAGGCAGACGGCCCACTTGATCGAAAGCGGTTACCATCGCCTAGGGACATTTGCAACACCAAAGGTGCTACAAATGCGCTGTTCTTCTCTTAAGGGAGACTGGAACCTGGTCACTACTAATGCCGGAACACAAATCAAGGTTGTTATGACGGCATACTCTAGACCAGGGGTGGAAACCATCCAGTCGAGCAAATACCCTACCACCTGACTGTGGGTTGTTTTGTCGCCTCTTACGACAGACAAATGACTCAATATATGGTTTTGAAATAAATAAATAGCCCTTTATTGCTGAAACTACTGTTACTGTCTACTGTTAGTATCTAATTTTGCCTCTTTACCAGCTTAGCCATTGTCGAAGGCCTCCCTCAAGCTATAGGCATCAAGCCCGTTTCTCTCTGTCTTTACCGGTTCTGGGCCACATAACCTTGCTGTGTGTTTCAAGTCGTTCTCACATCTCTTGTATTGTCATCCTCTACACCTTTTGCCATCTCTTTGGTATCACTTGGTTTTAAATCTTTAAAATTCATGATTTTTTTTGTGTTGTGAGTGTAATATTCCTTGGCCCAAAAACTTTGGTGCCATCAGACGGCAGAACCTTATTGTGTGTATATAACTTTGTATAACTTCTACCCTCGATTTTGCAGTACCACCAAACGGCCTAGTGATATATTGCGGCACAATCGTCACTGAGGAAGGCAAGGAGAAGAAGGTCAACATTGATTTCGAGCCATTCAAGCCAATCAACACATCCCTATATTTGTGTGATAACAAGTTTCACACTGAGGCACTAACTGCGTTGCTGGCTGATGACAACAAGTTTGGGTTTATAGTCATGGATGGTAATGGAGCGCTGTTTGGTACACTCCAAGGAAACACTAGAGAGGTAATACAATACAATACTCTTTATTGTTCACCAATATTACAGAGAAATAATACACAATAATCTTAAATATTAACCCTTTAGCTCACTATTAGTACATATAGGTGCAGATCGCGTTTGTGCACGAGATCGTTAATTGTGTTGTTGTCTCACTCTGTTTATATAGGAGTTGTATGATTTGTGTGAAATGGGTATATTACGAGATAGTGATAGTGTTAGTCTTGCGGCTTTTTGGTATATCGATAATTGTCTTAAGGGTTAAAAGGTAGTACAATAGGCGGTCTTGTTGCTTAAAGCAATCTCTTCCAGGCTACCTTTGGATGGACAAGATCTTATTGCACAGATAGCGTTGGCGTGAAGTTGAAATAGTAACTAACAACAAGACAAAATAATTATTATACATATATTATAGCCATAAAAATATATACGTACATAGACATACAAAACAAACAAACACGTTATACAGTTAGATAATGCTCCTTCTAGTGTTGGCAGTACATGATTTTAAAATGAGTTTGTAAGAGTAAAATTACATTTTGTACTGAACCAGTACAATGTACTACTTCAAATGAGGTGAGGACATTTGTACGGTTTGTACCGCGGCAGCACATTTGAAACGATAGACAGGTGAGGCGCTAAGCGTCATTCCCTCATTTGTCCCGTTCAAAACGAATTCGGAAATGTTTATTAAGAATAGGAGGTGCTCAGCCTTGGTCACCTTGTTTTACGAACAGTCGTACTATGACATTGTCATGTTGTCCCTCTTTGTCATGTCTATATCCATAGAGGCGTTATTGTTACTGTTGTAGCATAAGCATCGTTCCGTCCTTCCTCTTACTTTTCAGTAGAAGCATGACAAAAATTTTGAAGTGGTATATTTCATGTTTTGAGCTATATCAGTACAAATGTATTTTGTATGGGACAAATGTATTAGCTCACACGTGTACTGCTCATCACTCATTGCTAGCTCCTTCACAAGTCAGTAACCGCTTTCCATTAGCTGGCCGATAGCACACGGCGTATTTTAAACGCGCAGTCGACGCGCAGATACGCGCGTATACGCGCTTCAAACGAAATTCGAATGAACCTTGTAATCCTAAGCACACGCGGTGATCGTGAAGCACGCATCTACTTCGCGTATACGCGCAGATGCAGCGATACAGACGCGTTGTAGTCGCTCGTAGCTTCTACGTTTTGATCAGATCAGTTCAGTTGTACAGTGGCGTCGGTTGAGACTATACTGCTTACGCTGGCTTTAGCACTGCTTTTAAAAAGAAAAAATCTTAAAAATAAGCGAATCTATTGGATAGACCCATTTACGAGTGCAAGAAGATTGTGTGGTCATTACAACACCACATTTACAAAGTTGGTAAAACATAGATGTGAAAATTTTTCTAAATGTTATCGAATGTGGTATTCATCATTCCAAGAACTTCTGATACTAAAACCGAAGTTACTCGTCAAAATACAGTAATGAGATCATGTCCTGCACCCCTTCGTACGCGCTTCAAACGAGTAGCAAACGCGCTTCACACGCGCGTTTGTATCGCGTTTTTTGCTATTTTATATCTATACAAACGCAAAAATCGGCATCTACGGCGCAGACGACGCGCGTTCCTGAAACACGCGTCGTCTGCGCGTTTTCAATACGTCGTGTGCTAGGGGCCTTAATCTCTTTATAATATTAGTATTATATGAAATAATTCAACAGGACCCTCATGTTATGTGCCCAGGTGCTGCACAAGTTCACAGTGGACTTACCGAAGAAGCACGGCCGTGGTGGTCAGTCAGCTTTACGTTTCGCCCGTCTGCGTATGGAGAAGCGGCACAACTACGTGCGCAAGGTGGCCGAGGTGGCCACTCAGCTGTTCATCAGTGCGGATAGGCCGAATGTGGCCGGACTTATATTAGCCGGTTCTGCCGATTTCAAGACTGAGCTCTCACAGTCGGATATGTTTGATCCGGTTAGTGATCATGGATATAATTAATATAGCTTTATTAGTATGCTTGCCAAAGAAACATGGTCGTGGCAGGCAGTCCATTTTGCGTCTAGCCTATCTGCATATAGAGAAGCGGAACGACTATGTGTGCAAGGTGGTAGAGGTGGCCATTCTGCTGTTCATCAATGCAGATAGACTGAATGTGACCAAACTCATATAAGCCGGTTTGGCCGATTACTAAACTGAACTTTCGCAGTCAGATATGTTTCATCCGGTAAGTGATGATGATGTATAGGACAAATGTAAATTTATTTAAGCACCTGCGGAAGAAGCATTGTCACAGTGGTCAGTCCGCTTTGCGTTTCGCCCATCTGCGTATGGAGAAGTAGCACAACTACGTGCGCAAGGTTGCCGAGGTCGCCACTCAACTGTTCATCAGCGTAGATAGCTTAAACGTGGCTCACTATAGGTTCATAAATAAAAAATATTGTATAATTTTAGCACCTAATTGAAATTTCAAAGTTGAGATGATATAAGTTTCAAATGTAAAGCTCATAATCTATGAAACTTGTATTTTGTTTGACAGCGTCTTCAAGCAAAGATAATAAAGCTGGTGGATGTGTCATATGGTGGCGAGAACGGTTTCAACCAGGCCATAGAGTTGGCTGCCGAGTCCCTTCAGAATGTCAAGTTCATACAGGAAAAGAAACTCATTGGCAGGTACTTCGATGAGATCTCACAGGTGAGTTGTACACTTTTTAAGGTACGGCGCAATACTGTTACGAATTTGCGGGATTCGAGTGATGCCATGTTCTCACAGAATATCTAAGTGAAACTGTTGGCCTTGAGCTAATTGTGTTTCGTGGCGATGAGTGTTTTGATGACCCACTTTTCCTTCCCTCTATCCAACCCCATACACATCCTCTCTATCCCATTCTTCCTGTTTGATCCTTCTGTCTCATATCCATATTCCATCCTAAAGGCTAGCAATGCATTGGTGTTGCAAATGGCTATAGGCGATGGTGACCACTTTCCATAAGCTGCGCCGTCATGTCTATTTGCCATCTTCGCAATAAAAAAATACATATAAATGTATATAAATAAATAGTGCATGACAAGAGCTATGAATGTCAAAGAAGCAAGTGAGGTGTGTAAGAATAAGCCTAAATGGCGCTCTGTTGTTCGTGCCTACCCCGCAGGGGAACTGGCGTGATGTTATGTATGTATGTATATATGTATAAATAAATAAACGGCTGCTTCTCGGGACGGCCGACAGAAATGATAACTTAAACTAATCTAAGTTGAACTATTTAAAATCGAAATTGTTTAACTTGAGAAAAGCTTAGGTTATTACTTAAATTTTATGTATATTAATATGATAATGTAAGGAAAGGGTATTTATTAATAAAAACTTTTATTGATTATAAAATATATTTTATTCTTAGTTACAATTCTTGAATATGTACATTATTAGTATCATTATTTCATTTAATTACCGAAATAGGGCTAGCGCTGGGTTAGAATGAGAGAGGAGAAGCCTGCCTACCGCTGCCGCATGCGTGAGAGAAAGCGAAGCCAGACTGGCGCCGTAACGCGTTACGTAACGAAGCGGTTTACCTCCCATAAGAAGTTATCACTTCAAAAATAAGAACAAAATCTGTTGGGTTACTTAACTAGGTAGTTAGTTCTTAATTAATGCATTTTTCTTTGAAATTTATAGGATACTGGTAAATATTGCTTTGGTGTGGACGATACGTTGCGGGCTCTGGAGCTTGGCGCCGTTGAGACCCTCATCTGTTGGGAGAACCTCGACATTCAAAGGTAAGCATCAAAAATTGGGCTTTTAAAATTATGAAATGAAAAATAACAGAGTCGGTACATATTAAATTTTTGAAGGGAAACTTCTTTAGTATCGTTTTGATTTGAAACTCCATGAAACGAAAAAAGCGACACTAAAAAGTGACATTTAATAATTTAAACACTATGCTCATAAAGATAAAGTTGGAAATATTTTGAAGTTAATAAATTCCAAACTAAATCATTATTTAATGTAAATTACTAACACATATATTTAAGCTCTACTATCTATAATCTTTGAATCTAATTGTCTGTACGTTTAAATATATAAAAATAACTCAAATTGAAATTAAAGCATTTGCTTCCTATTTTAGTTATCATAAGCCTCTCGCGCATTTGTTCAAAGTGAAAACATGGAATCTGAATATTATGTGTTATAATACATCTTAAATATGTAATACTAGCTTAGCCCGCAATGTCGTCCGCGTGGAATTAGTTTTTAAAACCTCCCGATTTTGAAACATTCTTCATTGATGCTCCGCTCTTATTGGTCTTGGCGTGATGATATATAGCCTATAGCCTTCCTCGATAAATGGTCTATCCAACACTGAAAGAATTTTTCAAATCAGACCAGTAGTTCCTGAGATTAGCGCGTTCAAGGAAACAAAGAAACTTCAGCTTTATATATTAGTATAAGATAAGATATGAAATTTAATATTTTGCAAAATAATTTTTGAGCTTGGTAAAAATATTTTTAAAATAACCTTATAATACTCCTGATACCTTATATTTATCTCATTCTCTCGTAAGCTAATTTTCGGTAATTTCACATCTGTGAGTTTGCACACACACAATTTGTTTTTATTAAAATGGATCTAAAAATCTTCCAGATACGTGCTGAAGTCACACGCGACCAACCAAGAGACCATCTTGCACCTGACCCCTGAACAAGAGAAGGATAAATCCCACTTCACAGACAAAGAGGTGAATTTTTCATTTTTTTTTTCTCTATCCTGTTAATCAATCAATATCTTTATTCTTTATACAGGTGTTATAGAATTGTAGATGTATAAATTCTAAGACATACAGTGCGATCCATTAGTAGCTCATAACGACCACATTTTTCCATTTCACTTGTTTACGGGCGTCACAATCGTAAACTTAAGTGGAACGGTTATTCGACCCACCTCTTGACATGGGTCGTCGTGAGTGCTGCGTGAGCGAAAATCATGACGTCATATTAGTGGCGTTTCCGCCACGACCGTAACGGCCACGGTCGCCTTGTGGAACGGCAGATGAAGCATTTTGGGTGTTGTGAGCTGCTACTAAAGGAACGCGCTGATGGTGGTATACAAAATTACACTTACCGGCTCAGTTTGGTACAAATTTGTACATTGTATTATTGCTGTTGTCTCACTCTTTTTATATAAGATTTGTGTGAAATAGGTATATATACGATTAAACGTTATGATTCAGTCATTTGAGATTTGCACCTGAAGCTGATACCAGGTCTTCAGTATGAGACAGGAACATTTAGCACTCAAGTTAAATACTAAAATTAAATGTACATAAATATTCTAATTCAGAAATATGTCAAATAAGCTAATATTGTTACAACTCAGGTCCCGACAAACACAAAATCCACCTGCATATCTGAAACATAGCACATTTATTACCCGTCGGCATTTGAACTAATAACATTGAAATTCTTTTATGGTCGTCTTCTTTTGTTTACTTATTCGCATATGGCCTATTGTTGTATTGTAATCATTAGCCAGGTGACACGGATTTACAGTACAAGCTGATTCTAGGAAATTCGGTCCACGCTGCCGGGCGGACATTTGCATTTGTGCAGTATAAAGCAATGGCCCGATTGAGGGAGGAGTTAGTCGAGCGATAACCAAGAGCGAAGCGAGAAGTGTATTACTACAATCGGGAATGTAATAGGTGACGGACTTTACGCGTTTTATTGAATTACGACCTTCTGCATTACGTTTGGATTTGTTGTGTTCGGTTATATTTGTACCTGTGTTATACTTGTTCGTGTAGTTCTAATAAACTCTATAGTAATTCTAACGGCATTTTAATTCGAGTCTCGCGACTCGTAACAATATTATACATGAGAAAGTTTTGTATGTATATGTTTTTTGTTATGTTTGCTTATAGCCATACAGGCAAACAATCCACTTGGTGTTAGATGGCTACCGTAGCCCATGGACATCTGTAACACTAAAGGAGAGAGAGATTACACGCACACTTCACAAACAAACCAAGACACACAGCCTAAAAATTAATAACCCAGGCACAGAAAAGAGAAAACAACACACATGGCACTAGATAGGACAATATATATAAGTGTAGATATAAAGCCCACACTGCACATGCACTTCCTCACAACACCAGCATGTAACACATACACTCTACATTAGTATAAGTTTAGTATTAAAACTGGAATAAATTAATATAATAAATTATTCGTAAGATACATACACCTCAACACAAAAATCAATAAATTAATGTCACACACAAGAACTAAAATAACTAATAAGCGTGTTAAAATCAAAAAATTCAATCTAGAAATTAAGTTGTAAAAAAGAGTCCGTAGAGTTGTTCATAATATATATAAAAAAAAAAAAAACACTAAAGGAGTTGATGTGTTGCCTTCCTCATTGAGACTTTGAATATCTGTTCATGTCCTTTTTAACTAAATTTGTGTGGTCTGAAACTAATTGTAGCGAAGACTGAGTACTGGCCTGCAATATTACAGATCCCACATCCGTGCGCATAGGCGAAGCTAAATAAAACTTTAAAAATACTCGTTGACATTTGACATCTTTGTCTTCCGTGATCACGGCTAATGTAAAGTGGCCGAAACGTCGTAATAATAAATTACCGCGCTTAAAACCGTTGAAACGTAGTTTTATTATAAAATAATTTTTTATTGTTTACCTCATACAAATTTTCCAAAAAAAAAAGTGGCGTATATTGGGTTAAAATTTCTCGTAATGCGCTTTCAGAGTGGGGTTGAGCTGGAGCTGGTGGAATGCCAGCCTTTGCTCGAGTGGCTGGCGAACAATTACAAGTCGTTTGGCGCCACCCTCGAAATCATCACGGACAAGAGCCAGGAGGGTAGCCAGTTCGTGAGGGGGTTCGGTGGTATCGGCGGTATGTATATTCAAGTGTTTTATTCAAACCATAAGCTCCACACGATAATGTTTTGTGTAGGTCTTTAATTATACAGGCTGGAAACTTTCAGCGAGGCAGTAAGGGGAGGTACTGTAACCGTTGCAGCTACGCCATGCCCATGGTCCTGCATTGATTTCCTAGAAAATATGAGAAAAGGTTTTTTTGCTATTTCTGACTTTAACCTTCTATGAGGGCCAAATTGAATATTATTTTTTGCCACAAGATGCCAGCTGCCAACAAAATTGCCGCGCCAAAACAAAGAGAAATATATCTTCTTTTTTTATTCTAATACAAATTCTATGTAGTTAGAAGGAGAAAGCGTCAGTTCAACGTTCATTTCAATGATCTGTATTTGACCACAAATTTGTGGGACTTCCCGATGAGCCGTGTGTGACAGTTTCGGCAAGAAGTTTATGGTGGTTCCATCATACAGGTTAATACTCCACTACTAGGTTGGTCCTATAGATGTTTTTCATCAGTATCAGAAACAGGATCGATTGACATTGTTTTTTTTTTTGTAAAATGGCCATTTTCTTAACATTACATTTTTTGTTTTGAAAATTTTAAAATTTCACAAAAAATTCTAGTTAGTCTCCTAAGACCATTTTCGTGTCAAGCTGCAGTGGTTTTAAGGTACTTCCCCTTACTACCCCGCTGAAAGTTTCCACAGTGCTTCTGGTTAGAAATAAATGCACATATATATTACGTATTTTGGAAATTCTACCCCCAAGATGGTGAAAATGTACAGTTGCGGTATGAAAATGTTCGCCAGTTTTAAAATTGATATATTTAATGTTCCGGGAGCACATTCTACGTTTTCAAACTAAGTCTCAGAACAAATTGTTTCACAGAAAATTATGTTTTAACTATTTGGTAGGGATGGGCCGAATGTGGTTTAAACCGAATACGAACTTCGGCCGAATATTCGCTTATATCAAAAAATTCGGTCGAACTTCGGTACGCTTTCTCAAAAGCAACACATCATTACTTGTTGATGTCGTGACTCGATAACGCCGAATCTTTGGCGTTTTTACACAATAACTTGCCTTAAGTACAAGTAGGTGGATAAAATAAGAGATTTTTAGACCTTTGAATGAAAAAAAAACATCATTTAATAATTCTAAATAAAGTTGTAATTGCTGATGTCTCTTAGAAGTGTTTTTATTTTATTTTATTCAATTTACGCATTATAATTAAGCCGTTACACTACTTACTTCTGGTTGTTATAGGAATAATAAGTTTATGTAATGTTTTAATTCGATGTCTATTTAATTAGGCAAATACACTTCCAAAAAAGAAGAACTAATTTTATTTAATTTTTACCACATTCCAAGTTAAGGTTTACATATTCCTAACTAAAATAAATGACCATGAGTATATAAAGGCTTAATTCTATTTTACGGTTATGATGGGATATGATCTCTATTAATTTTATTCAAAATAGTGCAAGTAGTATTTTAGTTTTTTCTTGCACCGAATGTTCGGCATTTAAACCGAATTTCGGCCGAATGCCGAAATTCGTTCAATCCGAACGTAAAACGAATTTCGGCCCATCCCTACTATTTGGCAATAAAGTTTATGATAACTTAGATTACAGTTTTTTAATTTTCTGTCTTGTCTAAGAAGATTGTTTAGACATGTAAAACCTTTTTATGGGTTTTAATATTTACGTTAAACGTAGTGATTATATTATCTTTGTTCCTTATTGTTAATTGCAGTGTTTGTCAGTGTCCACATTGCAATTTTCTTTTTTCACGTTTCTATATTTTATCAACGTAAAATTTATTAAAATATTGGCAGTAGTATTTCTTGCACTCGTGCAAGCAAAAGTCGACTTTAAGGCGATGAACATCTTCAGTCCGCGACTGTACATCGCTTCTTAAAAAAATCTGCTAAAAAATTATGTGATTAAAGAACGATTCCTAACTAACAAACTTCCATTCCCTTGCTGCTTCTGGACGCAACCAACCAACAAACGGATGGATCGATTTTGGTAATGTCAAAACAGGTATTTTACGTTACAAGGTTGATTTTCAATCTCTACAACTGGACGAGCCCCTCGACGACGTAGACCTCGACGACTACTAAAGCGATAAAAAATAATAATAAAAAAAAAATTGAAAAATTAAAAAAAAAAACACTGAGCTTAGGGAAACGTAAGACGAAAATGCATACACACACACACACACAGAAAACAAATGCAATATTCTAAGAATCCGAATCGATATAGTTTTAATTGTCCAGAGCTTTTGGTGTTTCAGCACTTTTTTACCTCTTTTTGGTGTAATAATAGCGAGATATGTGTGTATTAATTTTATATTATGAAACATCTAGGTTACCGACCTTGCAGAGCTTTGTTTTATGTAAAATTGTGGTTTTTTTTTAAACCTACACGTACTGTATACTACAAACACCGGCAAAATTAGTGTAACACTATCAAAACCCCCAAAACTTGACGGTTTTCTGCCGCAAAAGTTCAGTAAATTTTGTTGAATAAACTGGTTTCGCATGCTCATATCTTCAAAGCACAATGCAAAAGCCATATCGTACAGCAAGTTTTCAATCACACACCTCATATGTTTATATTAGAAACAGTTGTCATATACAGTGTAAACTCCATGTAACGTCATTCGATATAACGGCAAACTCCCTTAAGCGGCGAAATCGCTTGGCTTTGGTTGGTTTAGCTCGTCTTCCATACAATGATACTAATAGCATTACACCCACTGTCAATAACGACAACAATTAAGTACTAAACAGTATCTTTTAAGTTGCCAAAATTAGTAAAAACTGCGTAGCTTTGTACGTTCTTTTATCGCTTTATTATCCTAGCCCGTAATAAACTCGACTGTCGGCATCATGCATACCGAAATTTCTAAGTACTTCCTTTATCACCAAGATGCCTCAATATCGCAAGATATGAATAAACTAAGTAAAAAAATACAACAAAATTACTGGTGCAGTAAAAGACGTCATACAAAACTAACGACTTCTCTCCATTTAACGACAACTCTCTATAACGCCATAAAATGCAGAGTACCTTCAGTGTCGTTATATAGAGTTTACGCTGTAGTTCAAAGCCTTACATGCAATATTCCTTGTATAGGACATCAAAAGCTCTAAAAACCAAGTAATTATACTAGGATAAGGCAACGCTTGCATACAAATTATTTAGACTGAACATGTTTGTTAAAATAGATCGCAGCTAGGCGTTTTTTAGTCGCGGAGCGGTTTGAACGCTGCGTTTTTAACAGTAGATGTCGTTGAGAAAAAATTATTTATAAAATATGCAACCAATAACTAGACATAGGTAATTGTTAGTCTAAGCTGACGGGAACAATGTTTCCAGTCGAGCGCTGCCTGACGAATGAACGCAATACAGTAGTCTGCGTTTGATATTACACTTATAACATGTTATTCTTAGTATAGGTAATTTAAGAAATACCTATTTCGCGGCACGATTTATCAAAAGGTACACACCGGTCCAGCTGAGTATGAAATCAGTACGCTCGTACCGGTGTGTTCGCGCAATATCAAAATTTACTATGACAAACGCTCAATTGTCTACGACCAACCGCCGATATTCGAAAATTCACTACGAAACCAAAAGGAACGATTGTACGCGCAACAAAAAAATATTGTAAAATCGCATAAACTTCACTGTAGACTTCCTACGCTTCAACCTATATAAAATAGACTCGCAAAGCTCGCGAATGAGTGATAAAATGAGCTAGATCGTATTTTGAAACTGATCATTCGCTCAGTTAGTAAGCAAATAGTGCAACGGCTCAGTCAGCTCACTGACTCAATTAGCTCAGTTGCTAACCTAGAAGCACAGTGTCGTCAATACATGCAGTATAGATAGATCTTTGTGTCTAAAACATAAAGTTGAAAATACATGAGCATGTATTGATGTCATCATCCGAGCGTTAAATCCCGGTTGCCTTCGGAGCGATCATTTCAACGCCCAAGGTCTGCTTTCCTACTTTATCTTCTCCACCTCACGCGATCTTCGGCATCCCTCTATCCGTGCAAGAATACAATTTCCTGCGGCCGGGTGGCCTGTCGTAAGAGGCGACAAAACAACCCACAGCCAGATGGCAGAGGCATTTGCCTGACTGGATGGCTACCAGCCCTGGTCCAAAATATGTCGCCATAACAACCTTGAGTTGTGTTCCGGCATTAATAACCACGTTCCAGTTTGCCTTAAGAGAGCAGCAGCGCATTTGTAGCACCTTTGTGTTGCAAATGTCTATAAGCGATGGTAACCGCTTTCCATCAAGTGGGCCGTCTGCCTGTCTGCTGAACTCCTGCAATAAAAAAAACCCTTGTATTGAGACCATTGGTACGCATGTCATCCCTCACAGCGTCAAGCCAGCATTTCTTGGGCCCTACCCCTTCGACCGGGACCTGGCGGAGGCGGCATGGCTAGATATCTGCATGGGCATATATTAATGAATGCTATCCTTTTCTGTCTCTATGAAACAATAATACATACATACATACATACATAACTTCACGCCAGTTCCCTTGCGGGGTAGGCACGAACAACAGAGCGCCATTTAGGCTTATTCTTACATACCTCACTTGCTTCTTTGACATTCATAACTCTTGTCATGCACGCTCGTCTGAAACAATAATAATATTGCATAATTATTATTATTTCCATTGCAGTACAATAAAAAATATTTTATTTACACAGTGGTAATATGAAGTAAAATTTCCAATTTAAAATTAAATTGAATCAGATTAGGCTCCCATAGAGTATATAATAACCACAAACAAAATGGCGGTAGACTAAATAAAACTCTAACAATACTCATTGACACTTGACGCCTTTGTCTTACTGAAAAGTGGCCGAAAAGTGGGAATAATAAAAATCAAATAAATTACCGCGCTTAAAACCGTTAAAACGTAGTTTTGTTATCTATAAATGTTAGTTTATCGGATTCTGTGAAATATTAGTTCTTAAATTGCGTATACTAAGACTAGCCTTGTATATTGATGTGATTTTGATATTATCGATTTAAAGCAATAAAATGTAGCTCGATTATACGCTAGATATGAACATAAAATTTATTTTTTGCAACTATTCATACCTTGAGAAAAATATTCTATATATTCCATATTGTATTATAGCAATAAAAATACATTCTTATAATTAAGCATCATTATTTACCAGTAGGTAAAGATTCTAATTGGACATTTCTTATTTATGCATGCATACCATCCGTAACTGTTTCTTTGCCTTGTCTTGTATACCTCCATTGTGTATTTGTTCTCTCTGTCTTCATCATTGAGTAGAAGAGGGAGACAAATTAAACGATGGGGAGATGATATAACAAAGACTGCAAGGAATTAGGGTCGCGAAGAGCAAGAAATAGACAAACATGGAATAACTTGGGCGGGGAGGCCTATGTCTGTCAATGACAAGCTCGACAGAGGCATAATTAAGAGGAAAAATGGTAATAAAAGACAAAACAGTTCTTGCAGTACAGTGTTTATTAAACAGTTAAAAATATTGTAAATAATGTTAGACGGCGGGCCATAGTAATGGCCCAGGGCTTGCGCGGGGCCATGGCAAGGCCAACACGTAGAGGCCCCTTGACAAATTTTATTTAAATGTGGCGTGAAATTAACATGTGATGTTATTTAATTTATGGTTGGCCCCTAACGCATTAACACCATTGCTAAAACTGCGTGATACGGTCAATAACTGTAACAACAATAACATAATTCCAGATGAAGCATGGCATAAAAGGCATTGCATTAGTCTTCCATCATTCATAACACTAGTATTATGAGGAATATTACCGTTGATTATATATTAATGTTTGCACAAGCATATAAGTAATAACACTAGCACAACTCTATTGGTTTGCAAGTTTGTTCTAAAATATCTTAGCGTAGTATAAACATATTTACAAAGAGAATGATGTACAAAAACGTATAGAGATGTAACTGCGTTCAAGCCGCTCGTTAGAAGTTGTTGTTTTTCTAAAAGCTTACGTAATTTTTTCTCAAACAATATTCTCTAGTTCTTTGAATGATATTGTCTATACCAGGGGTTACCAAACTTTCCGACCTTAGGGCCGTATTGGTTACTCTAGTGAGTTCCAGGGGCTAAAACCGTTTTTTAACCGACTTAAAATAAAATAAAAACTAGCTAAAGAGAAACTTACTTGACTTTAAGTATCACTAAAAAGCAGAATAAATTTGGCGGATCTGTTTAATATCATCATTATTATATTAAAAATGTTTTGTTTTTTTTCATCCAACTCTACTTCACATCCATAGGTCGCCGGTTCAGATCCGGCTCGAAGGACCAAAAAACTGTCGTGTGTATACACCTTTAGTTTAGGAGGGAAGTGTAAAATGTAAGAAATATCAAACCCAACGAGCGCTGTAATGACACTGATTTTATTACCGAAAATATACGAATATAAATGTGTTGTTGAACAATGGGCCGCAGTTGTTTATTTGTAAAATGCTGACTATTGTACATACTTTGTACAACAACAATAAACTATTACTACTGTCGCGGGCCGGATTCATGGCACTGGCGAGCTGGATTCATGACAGTGGCGGGCCGGATTTGTTTCGCGGGCGTTAGTTTGGAGACCCCTGCTTTATCCTATTAATTTATATTATCTGTAAATATTAATACTATTTCAACCTTCTTACTATATAAAACGAGCATTCATGGAAGAATTCTAAGAAGGGCAATCTCAGTACTTTGTTATACTGTTTTAATGGTTAATTCCACTCTGCTAGATGTCGCTAATGTCGTTATATAGAACTAAATTAGATAACGATAGTTTATCAATCAAATCAATTTTATTTAAAAAAAAGCAATTAAATAATACTACACTGGTTGAGTTTAAGTGGTGATATTATGTATAAAAAGGAGAAATAGTAACGACAGCGGCGCCATCTGGTTTACACTAAATTTTACTGTATGATTGTCATTGTTAGTATTCTTTTATGATACAAGGTTTTGTTTTACGCGGTACCCCGTCTCAAGACTTCATCTTAAGAAGTACAATCGAAACCGGGTATATCGACATCACTTGTGACGAATCGTTTATTACATATAATTGGCGAGATTCCGGCCGAATCCCTAGGTTTAGATATAGCTTACAACAACATCGGATAACGCGACGGAAGTTTTATCAAAAGTCATCGAATATAACGCCCAGCTTTCATAAAGTATGCGCAAAATTAAAATGCGCCTCGATAAAGTTTCAGCATCGTGGGCATAAGTCTAACGGTGCTAGTGTTACACGTGAGTGTAGTGTGAAAGAGATACCATGCGAGGCTGGATAGCGACCGAGCTAGACCGCAACACTGTCCCTTCTCAGCTATTAACGTACCGCCTCGTAAACGTTATGTTCTGCGTAATGACATGTCTATACGAACTTCAGGGACGCATTTAAGTTTTGCGCGTACTATACTTTATCAGTAAAACGTTATTATGACCCTTATGATAATTATTTCAACGATTATTTTGTCTCATTATTAGCTACACACTTTCTCTTACTGTTTGTGGCCGGTTCCTATATTTTACCGACCGTACAATTCCCTTACTATCGGTTAAAATTTGACAGTATCTCCGTACGTGTAATGTCAAATTGCTTCTGCTGGTAAGGCAAGTCACCTTACCAGAAATAAATATAGTATGATATCTAGTTCTTAGATATGAGGTCTCTGCGTCCATACGATGTCGCAATATCCGGATTCGGCCGTATTACAATTTTATATTCTTCATATCTGAATCTTTATTTTCAATAGATATTAATCGCTTGTTTGAATTAATATTGATCTGATTTGAAAGAAGGTCATCACAAGGTATATAAAGTGAATTAGTCGCTTTCGTGCATTTGTATTACGTTGTTTGATTTTTCAATGTGAGCTAATGGTAATTGTAACTCGGTAGTGTAGGCGGTTTTTTTTTTTTTTTTGATAGTAAAACTTAACACCGGGTTCCTAATGTTCCAACATATATTTGGATGAATCACGCAAAGTCATCATCAACCGAGCTTTAAATCCCGGTATTGTACAGTAATTACAATGATAATATATTATACAGTAATTAATATCTTCAAGAGTGTTGCAATGCGCGAGCGAAATAATAAGCTCCTATATCTTACCGACCGTTGCTTGGCCAATTGGTTGAAATTTGACATAAGCTCCAATACAAGTAATGTCATAATTCAACCGATTGTGAAGCAAATGAATGAATAGTAAGATTAGGAACTCGCCATTAGGTAGCTCCTTGAAGAAAAAACAGAAAAAGATATTGGGGGTCTAATTCTACTATTTCAATATTTTGACGTTGCGAATTCAAAGAGCAATTCCATTGCGATAGTGTCAACAATTCGTAGTCTACTATATCCGCAATATCTTTTCGATAAAGTCACGGCGGAATAATAGTAGAACAAAAATGGTATTGCTGTTAGCAGAAATGGCGTCAGCCTAAATGAATATTAATGAATAAAATAATTCATTCAAAATCATTAGCATACGTTTACAGAAACAATTTCGTATCGCAAACAACTGCTATAGTATAAATACAGTTTTGCAGTTGTTAGCGCCCGCTTCCAGACAAGTCGTTTTTTATACATTACTAGCTTTTGCCCGTGACTTCGTCCGCGTGGCGTAGTTACTTTGGGCTAACGCTAATTTTAACACGCGACTTTGTTTACGTAGAACGTGAAAATATTTTTAAATCTTAATGACTGCCCGCCGGCCTTGCACATCATAAATGCGCGCGCAGTACTTGATCATATTATTTTGCTGCGATGTTATTTTAAACTGCGATATCTCCCAAGATTATGCAAGATTAGGCAATTTTGTGTTAAATTAAATACTTGTGATGAATAATGTATTTATTTGGATAAGTATTGATATCATGTTTATAAAAACACCTTCGCAAATAATGCATTGTTTTAGAACAAATTTGGTTAGCATAAAAAAGGCTATAGTGAGCCAACCTTAAAAGATAGACATATGCTGTCGCGGACTTTTGTTAGAACTTTTAAAGGGGAACAATTCTGTCATACATGATTTTTGCAAAACTATGACCGTTTACGTAGCGCACGTAGCGGAAGCATTCAAAAGGAAAAAAAACCCCGATTTTGAAACAATCTTCATTGGTGCTCCGCCCCTATTGATCTTCGCGTGATCATATATAGTCTATAGCCTTCCTCGAAAGCGCCTCTAATCCGCCTCGAAGTGGGCTACCTAACACAGAAAGAATTTTTCAAATCGGACCAGTAGTTCCTGAGATTAGCGCTTTCAAGCAAACAAACTCTTCAGCTTTATATATTAGTATAGATAAAAACAAGATTATATTAAAGTTTATACATTTGGAAATTACTTCGTGTATGTGATGTGATTCGTAATGTATGTGATGTGTACATAAGTGGACGAGTGAGTGTGCGGTTACATACTTATTAGACTGAATTGTAAAGCTACCAAAATTTTAAACATTTTACGCTTATAAATATTTATAAAGACAGAGGTGGCGTGCCGCCTTGGGAGTTAACAGACTACCAAAATCAGCCAAAACTACGATTGAGACGATAGAGTTCAGCGATATTGACGAGACAGTAGTAATAGAATCGAGGCGCTGGCAACAACCATATTTAAATATTAGGAAATTTGCACGATCGGAAAATTACACGATGCGTTGTCATAGATTTCGGCAGTGCAGCTTGGCATCGCCCTAAAGATATAGGAACCCGGCGTTATACAATCTTGGTGGTATACTTATGACGATATAGACGTAAATAGGCGACTGTTTAATTACGAAAATTAGTAAATTATTATAAGTGTTTCAAATCAGATTAATGTTGCTTCAAACCATGGAAGAAGAAAATTAGTAATAACAAAGGCCCAGAAAAAAATATGCATACATACATAACTTCACGCCAGTTCCCTTGCGGGGTAGGCACGTACAACAGAGCGCCATTCAGGCTTATTCTTACACCCCTCACTTGCTTCCTTGACATTCATAGCTTTTGTCATGCACGCTCGTCTGTTCATAAGGCTCCTGACATCACCTTCTGCTTGTACACGATCAATTTGATCATGGACGGTGTGTCGTGGCCTTCCACGACTTCTGCATCCATCCACTTTTGCATTGTATATCTGTTTAGTCATTCTTTCATCATGCATTCTTTCCACATGCCCGAACCACCGGAGCATTCCTTTCCTTACTTTCACCCCGACATTCTCATTCTCCAGAAAAAACATACTTCTGATATAACCTCTAGAAACTGAACTTCTAGAAGGCGCTATAAGTCTTCTATCGTTTTAATATAGAAAAGCATTACTAATACACTTCTATTAAAAATCGAAATGTGTGCTGGGACACATAGTAGAAGTGAAACTTCAACGGACACGTGGAAATACGATTGACAAAAACCTTTCGATTTTTCGCAGGTTTACTGCAAATTATGATTTGGTTAGGTTAGGTACATTTTAATGAATGCATTTTGAATTTAAACATATTTTATTTTATCCGAAACCAATGAAAACATCGATAGTCTACTCTAACATTATGCGGCCTATCACCACGTCTACTCCAAAATTATGCCGCCTTTCACCACGGCCGTAACGCTTTTTCGTGACAGAAAAAAATCCTAATACCCCCCCGTCTATATAGAAGTTTCACTTCAATAAAAAAGTACTTAACCCTTAAGACAATTATCGATATACCAAAAAGCCGCAAGACTAACACTATCACTATCTCGTAATATACCAAGAAAATATACCCATTTCATACAAATCATACAACTCCTATATAAACAGAGTGAGACAACAACACAATTAACGATCACGTGCACAAACGCGATCGGCACTCTCATCGCGGACACATATGTGCTAATAGTGAGCTAAAGCGTTAAGTCGAAATTTAAGAGTTAATATTTTCTATTAAAATGTTCATGAGAGAAATAAGTGAAAAGGTTTTTTTTTAAGGCGGGCGAAATGCTATTTACGCACAATACTGGGTCCTTTGCAAGGGATTAGACCATAGTTGATCATGAAGGCTTTCCCCTTTGATAAGGGGCAATCCGAACACTAATCAAGCCAGCTGGTGTGGAGACTCAGAGAAGTTGCACGGGCAACACCCACTACCCACTAAAACCACCCTCCTCCCATGTGCCCCGCGCTTTTTATGAAGGAAAGGCTGAGACTTAGAACGTAGTTACGCCCAGTCCGCAGTGAAAAGGTTGATTCAAGTACATTCAAGCAACTGAGCAGTTCGTTTGTCATAATTATTTAATAATTATCAATAGAACGAAAACACTGCATATTTGGTACTTCATTATCTAGGACCTTTTTCAACCTAGTCTTCTTCTTCCATGTTTCAAAATAAGTAATCCTGTCAGTACTGCCTTATAATATAGCCATTTAATATGAAATCTTAGGCTGTTGAAAAGTAAGGTACCATACACATATAAGCATAGCGAGTATCACTGAACACCATTAAATCTTATGTAAATTATATTAATATTACCATATTATTATTAACGACGATTGTAATATGTAAATGGATACCGGGTCCTTTGCTAGGGATTAGACCATAGTCGATCATGGAGGCATTCCACTGAGGGCAATCCAAACAGTAATCGACCGGCTTGTGTGGAGACTCGAACCGATGGACAAATGTCCAGGGGGCTAATACCCCACTAAAACCACCCTCCTCCCATGTGCCCCGCGCTTGTGGTAGGAAAGGCATGAGACTTAGAACGTAGTTACGCCCACACCGATCCTAGCGCAAAAGTGCCTGAGAGTGCCCCGGGAATCAGAGCAAACACACTTCGACGACCGGGGTGAAGACTCCTCTGCTCCCTAGATGCAAGAGGGCCCCTGAGCGGTATTTTTCAGGGAGGGAAGTCATGCGCATATCTGCGCCTGAGGAGGTGCATGAATACGCGCAATTCCACTTCTCTCCCTATCAATATTACTCCGAGTGAGTCAACACTGTTCGAGTAAATGGCCCGATTCCTATGTCTTACTGTTTATCTATTTGCCTTATTCGGTACAAATTTGACGTTACTTGTATGTAGCTTATATTAAATTTTAACTAGTCGCAAGGCAAGCGGTTTGTAAGACGTATGAACCGGCCACAGTCAATATTTCGCGAGTGAGTCAATAATACTCGAGTGAGTCAATGTCGCCCGAGTGAGTCAATTTTGCCTCGAGTGAGTTAATATTACTCGAGTGAATCGTACCAGCTTACTCTGAACATAGATACTCAATGATAGATGAAACATGTTACAGTAAATCCTAAAATTATTTTCATACGAAGTGCGTGCGTTAAAATATCACAATTAGTATCTTGCTTTTAAAATATATTAATGAGTAGTCGTTTTACATTTTCTCAAGTATAGGCCAAGTTAGCTATCCCATTCGAGTTTGCATAGCCTCTATTAATGTCTATGACGACCCCCACGAAATAAGGGACTATTCATATCCATTCTGTTTTTAAACACAGATTGGAGAAGCATACATTGTTACAGATAGGAAACGGAATAAGAGAATGCTTTTGAATTCATATTTCGAATTGAAATGTTGCAAAATAGATTTAGTTTTTGCTTCTATATTTAAAAAGTTCATAAATTTTATTCGAACATCGTTATAAATAAAAAACATAGTGAGAGAATGTTTTTAAATTTCGAATCGAAATGTTGCCAGTTGCTAAATCTGCCTGTGTATTTAAACATGGAATTAAATTATTTTATTTTATTTCAATGTTTTCAAAGCTAAGGCGGATCTAATCTTCTTTATTTATTTTAGGATTCAAAATGTTGCCAGTTTCAAGAGTTAATTGTTGCTTGTTTTAAATAATTTTTTTGTTTATTCGCTGTACATTAACGGCTCTATAATTTTCGAAATTCACCTTTGATGTTCAAATACATACCAAAGATTAATTATTTACTTATTTTTTAAAAGCAGATTCTAGATTTTAAAAATAAAACGTGTTTCAATTCTAGTCGTATAAGTTTGAAATGTTCCGTTTTGTACATACCACGTAAACTGTCTTTGAACCGAATGACGCTATGCTTAGATCCGTGCAGGAACGGAGAAAAGCTACCCACCATATTAATGGCCTTACATAATATCGTTTGTTAAAATTTAAGAAACTTCTCAGCAACTGATTATGAAAATCTTACCCATAAACTCCTCTTTAGTCGAATATTTTGGGTACCACCTACGTTAAACATTTAAATTTCGTTTATCTGTGCTACTCTTAGGTAAACAATAGGTAATACACGTTTATAAGTGAAAAAAAAAGATATTAATTGGTTAGGGTCTGATTCTGATTCTCTTACTTAATAGATGCCTAATCCTTTCTTAACGAGATTATTATAAGTAAGGCCGTAAAAGTGGTTATAGTCGTCTATACAAATTTTACAATACCAGAGCTGCTGCGGCATCGAAGGAGAGTCTGGAATCTGGTCACTAATGTCGGAACACAACTCTACGGTTGTTATGACTTCCTCTAGACCAGGGCCCCAATACTGCTGTTTCAATATCCATACGATTCCACTAGATCCACAATTTCTTCTCGTTAACTTTGCGGCGGAATAATAGTAGAAAAACATACATACATACATACATACATAACTTCACGCCAGTTCCCTTGCGGGGTAGGCACGAACAACAGAGCGCCATTTAGGCCCATTCTTACACACCTCACTTGCTTCTTTGACATTCATAACTCTTGTCATGCACACTCGTCTGTTCTTAAGGCTCCTGACATCACCCTCCGCTAGTACACGATCAATTTGATCATGGAAGGTGTGTCGTGGCCTTCCACGACTTCTGCATCCATCCACTTTTGCATTGTATATCTGTTTAGTCATTCTTTCATCATGCATTCTTTCCACATGCCCGAACCACCGGAGCATTCCTTTCCTTACCTTCACCCCGACACTCTCTTTAGTAGAAAAACAATTATCAGGAATGGCGTTTAGCCGAAATGAATACTGAAAAGCTAGAAATAATTTAAACATTTACTTCGCGATTTTTCGCTTTTAAATATTTATAAAGATTGTTACGGGTACGCCTTTGGAATTAACAGAATACCGCAATCGAGCAAACCTATGATTGAGACAATAGTGTCCGGCGATTTTGAGGAGATAGTAATAGCAGAATTGCGTCCCAGGGGTGGTGGCCATCTGACGGGTGAATGCCCTACCACCTGGTTATGTAGGATGTTTTGACGCCTCTTTACGACAAGTCGCTAGGCCGTAAAAATTATAAGTGAAAAATACAATAATTTTGTTACAGTACATTTCGAGACACATTGCATATTAGAAAAAAATGTATTACATTAAAACTAATTAATAGTGATAACTTTAATAAAATTATGGGAGCTGCATACGTCTAGTCATCACAGTGGACAACAAACTACTGGCTAGCGCACATATTAATAGTAGCTCTATCTCGCTCGCACATCATCCGTCCTGCTGATATATTGTACTAGCTGTACGACTTGTTAATATTTGTACTTAAAGTTACCGTTTTCAAAATAAATGAGTTCAATTCACATCAGCACTCGACAGTGAATATTATTCTGCAATCTGAAGCATCATTTAACCTATACCTCTCGCTGCTAAAATGTAATTATGATGAATGCATATAAATGAATATTGTAATCTTCCATTTAATAATTGTGAAGCTAGTAAACAATGTAAAGTCGGTGTTGATAATAATTCTATAGGGTATTTTGGAGGAGATCACCCGCGGCTTCAAGACCCCCCCATTGTCCCCCATACGTTCATTAATCCGTAAGAAATAGTATGTCTCGCGATTGTACCAAGAGGATTCATTCTACTCAGCAAATGCAAGAACAAGTGTCTGACAGCTGACGACTAATTCGTTAACTTATCAATTTTGCAATTTTATTCGACAACCATTAGCCAGCTGGCGACTTATGAACAACACAGCCGTGGATATTTCGTGAACAACCGTTATTTTGTGGGTTTTTAAAATAGCTAGGAATTAATATTCTTTCTTCATTCCTGCAAGGATATAAATGCACATGAGTTTTTCTGTCTATCTATTACGTTATTATATCAACCAAAATTACCGTAGTTAGTATTCAAGTAATATTTATTTACGAAGAGACGACTGTTTACGTGGTTTGACTGATGCCTGGATTCTATATTATATTACCCATATCTTTGTTTTACCATGGGTAGAAAATTGGCATTAAGCCGGGTACTCACCTACGAGACGTAGCCGTTGCACGTTACTTGCTGTATCCATCTGGTTACAGTTACAGCTAGCTAAGGAGTACGCGGCCAAAGGCGGCTCGTTGGTAGTGATGGAAATTACAGCTACTTTAATATATCAGTCACTACCGTGAAGTTATTTCATTTGGTCACTGGTGTTTCACCGGTGAAAACGCACCACCCATTCTATTTAAAAAGTAAAGAAAAAATAACAGTACCCTTATGTATCACGGTGACTACTCGAACTGCAAGCGACTATTGGAACTGTGAAATGAAATAATACGGTGGAAATATTATGTTGCAATTTCAACGCCGGGAAGTAATCACGGCGTTTATAAATTACTGAAGAAAATTAATGCCTAACATTTTAAAGAATAAAGTTCAATATTACTCAAATAAGTTTGCTTGCTCATTTTGACTATCTACTTTGGCTATTTTGTAATACTTTGGACGGTTTGTGTCACGTGAAATTTAGCGGTTGTTTCCTGTTCTTGTAACTGGAGTGAAAAGTGATTTATATTTATATCACCGTTATTTAACCGGTGATCACTGGCATGTGCCATCACTACTCATCGGGCGTAGCGAGCGAAGATCATTTCCTGCGTACGAATTAGAGCTCATTATTGTATCTGCAGATGAGTACCCGGCTTAACTCGTATGGAGTTTGTGAAATTTTAACCAGTTTGTAAGGTAACTGAACGATAGTCATATATAGAAGTCAGGCATGTATCGGTATGTAGGTAATGTTATTTTTAAGATGTGTTCTTTGGTCTAAGCTATGAATAACATTAGGGTGTTGAAAAATGTATGCTTTTCTAATATAAAATGCATATTATAACGAACCGAAGTTTGGCAAACGGAAATTGTATGTTTTATTTCTTAAACGGTTTCATACTCAGAATTGGTTCTTCTGGGTTGGCAACTAAGTGATTGCGGATTTCAAATAAAAATAGAAAGACAGGACTTATTTGCTAGGAATGCGACAGTACAAGGATGTAGAAATAATTTATACATAAATGTCTATGGTTTAATTCAATATTGTTACGAGTTGCAAGACACGAATTAAAATGCCGTTGGAGTTATTATAGAGTTTATTAGAACTGTACAAACACGTATAACACAGGTACAAATACAACCGAACACAACAAGTCCAAACGTAATGCAGAAGATTGTAATTCAATGAAACACACAAAGTCCGTCACTATTAGATTCCCGATTGTAGTACACACGTCTCGCCTTGATCGTGGTTCTCGCTCCACTGCCCCCGCCCTCAATCAGCCCATCGCTTTATACTGCACAAATGCAATGTGCCCGTATCGTAGTCGACGTAATCCGAAGCACCTGGCTAATGAGTCGGTCGCAAGCGGTCCTAAATGAGTACTATAAAACAATGGGCTGTTCTCTAGAAACGTATGCCAATAAATAAGTAAATAAAAGAAGACGATCATAACAGAATTACAAGCAGTTCAAATGCTGACAGGTTATAAATTTTTTTTAGATATCCAGGTGGATTTTGTTTTTGTCCTCAGCTGAGTTGTAACAATATGTTGTACACTGCATTTCCTACAAATAAAGTCGGCAACTCAACATAAACCTGTGTTGGAGTTTCCTCTAGCACAGTGCTGATTTTCAGTGCCGACACCGCCTCATTTATTAATGTTTGACCCATTCCATAGCAAGTAACACAATATATGAAACATAAAACAGATGTGACAGAGTTACATGATAAAATCAAAAATGTTTGAAGTCGCACTTCGAGCGTAGAAAATACAAAGAAAGAATACTATAATATAAGAGAAAATATAAAAGTAAACAGAGCTATAATAACTGCAATACAAAGTACAGTAATCAATTAAATGGGATGCCTTGAAATCCCTGGGAAATTCGAGTTGCACGTCATTTGGCTGAATCGAAATAAAAGAAATATTTTAGAATGCATGTATGCAGCATATTGAACTTCTCTGCAATATCAGATGTTGTGCTATGACGACCTGAATCGATAAAGGCCTTGATATGGGTCTCATTGAATCTAACTGGACAGCCAGATTGTTAAGCATTTTTCAATGAAAAGTCATCAGAGCAAAAACTATCAAACTAATTTCGACCACTGCCTTTCTTTCAAGGCTTCATTCCCATATACGGAAAAACTTTTTTTGGTTGGTTGGTTTGTTCGGGATACACGTAAATTGGACTAATTGGAACTCATTAAAATATTACCCACGAAGGGATTTATAAACTAAACTAATAACAGATATTCATCAATGAAATGAATGAATGTAATCCAAGCATAAAGAAAAAGTTCGGTACTTTGAACACGTTAACGAAACAAAGGAAAGTAAAGTCTATCTGTCGACAACATTTGCAATCACTTTGTTGCCAACCCATTACTTTCATATTTTCAATAATATTTCTTGTTTAGACTGTCTTTTACATGCTTCCAATACTATAAGGAATTAGTTAAGGTAATAAATTTTCATAATTTTTATTAAATATGTTATAAAACCTGTCGCAACCTGTATTGTCACCCATTTTGTCGGTAATTTGTTTATCAGGTTTTTTTTTAAATAAATCATAAAACCAGTTCCACTGTACACTAATGGTCTTATTTCTACAGACATATAAATAAACAATTAATTAAAATATTATAATCTGGCAGTGAAGAGGTCGCAAGACTATACTTAATTTCTTGGTTATACGTAGGTCGAGACATTAATTTAATTTATTTCAAAAATTTCAATACACATGTGTTAATATTGTCGTCTATGTCGCAGGCCTCCTACGCTACAAAGTGGACTTCCAATCGATGCAGCTCGACGACGAAGAAATTGACAACCTTTACGACATCGACGACTACTAATCGCCGCGACTCGACCGCAGAGGGACCAGCGACGGGTCGCCGGTGACGTCACGTCGGAGAGTGGGTTTGTGCCGTGTTCACTTTGATGTTGTAGATGAATAACTCTTTATTATACACCATTTCAGAAAACTTACCATACTAGTGTCAAACACTCGCTGCTCATGTGACAATATAATGTGTGAATAGTACAGCGCCTACCTATCTCTCTCTCTCTGTCAAAAACGACGTTACGGCTGACATATCCTGTACGACGTAACTTGTAGCAACGTCCTTATACTTGACCTATACATTAGATGGAAGTTTTAATGATACAGCAATAAATTGATACTGCTTAAGTGTTTAAAAGTGACATTGCAATTAAATTCACAATGCTTTTTTTTAAATTGTCATGTAGCATTTACCTGACTTTTTCAAGTACAAGCTAATTGTGTAAAAGGGCGGCCTAAGTTAGTTCAATGACCAATTTGTTGGTGGTATTCACTTACGCCCAGATTCCATGTCTTACTGATCTACTTATTTGCCTTACTGGTTAAAATTTTACTAAACTAAATGGTTTTCTGGAAGAGAATAAGCGGGAAGACTTCCCTTTGTATACAATTAGTAGTACTATTTTGTAAGTATTCCCTAATGGTGGTAAAATAAAGAGTTAGCTATCTCCATACAAATAATGTCAATTTTCTGCCGATGATAAGGTAGAATGTATAATAATAACGTATAAAAATTTGGTACTAAAAGTTTCCCTTGTGAGAGTAACCACTTTTCATCATGTGGGCTCTCTGCCAGTTTGTTTATATGCAAACATGGGAGATATGGGACCAATTTATACTGCGACTATCACAAAAATCAGCCCAAACGTGAAACATTTTACTAGAAACGCCATCTGGTACAAATACATAGCGATATCGCGTTCTTTTCCAGTATAAACTATGAGAATTGGTTGTTTAGACATCCGAAGCAACCAAAAAATGTCCTCTACAGACTTACACAGTCTGTATTGCGATATTTAGACTGCTTTGACATTTTGATCCTTCGAGCCGGATACGTAGTAATGTATAACCTATTGACATTATTCTTGTAAATGAATGTTAATCTAAATATGTTAGCCGTATCGTATATTAAAACCTTTATCATCGAAGTGAACACGGCACAAAATCGTATAATATATGAAATTGAAATATTTCCTTAACACACTGATATGGCTGTTGAGTTTGTAACTATAACATATGTATATCTATTGTATGTTTGTAAATACATATTCAAAATCGATGTATAACGCGAATAGCTACAAATATATTAGAACTACTTTGAAAATTGGTCTTAATTTTAGTGGCCTGTGTATTCCTGTAATCAATCGCAGTATAGATAATGGCATAAACATAAATATGTTTTAAATCTCAGAGTATTAATCGATCGAATGTATTAACCGTAATAAAGTAGCGACTGGCGAGTGTCAAAACCGATTGGTAACCTAATTTTATTAATACTTTAATATTACAAGATAAATACATACGTGGACTGGATAATATTGTTATTGAATACCTTCTATTTATTACATCGAGGAAATTATATTAAAATCAATTTAAATAAAATAGTTTTAATTATTTACGGTATGGAATATGTGTTTAGGGCTCAAAATGGTCCATCGTAAGGAATACAAAAGAACTGATCTAATCATATCACTAACTCAACGCCATCAGATCGTGTATATGCTCTCATTTTTATTAAATTTTACACTAAACAATAGATTGTTGTAAACTAAAAAAAGGCTCTTTACATGTCGCTTCTTTAAAAATAACCCGGTTGTAAACAACAATGTGAGTTTTATGAGAGTGAATAGTAAGAATGTTTTATAAAGTGACTGTGTCACGTGGATGTGGTCAAGGGTTTGATGCGTTATTTCAGATGCGACATTGTTAATGACGTTAAACGTTTAAAGATCATTTATGTATATACGCTAATGTATATACTATAAACAAGACTCATTCGACCACTGTCACTAACATTTACCCAGGTGTAGCATAACTTTCTTGTGCATTCTTTATTCAAATAATAACACTTAATCTTTGAATTTTCATCGGCACAGAACACTGAAAGAGTGAGTACGAAAGTCCCACGCGTGGGAAAAACGACAATCGTAGAGCGTTTCTTCGGCCCGACGTTGGTCTTAAGATTACAGTTATACACAACTGATAATTCCTCTCGTATTTCAATTTTAGTAGCGCGATAGTGTACGAATCGCGTAAGCGAGATAGCTAAGAATACATAGCAAGCGGTTTGCACTTTTGTGCGCAGGCAAAAATTGCCGATGGGAATTATAAGTAGTGTAAAACTGTAATAGATATCGCCATAGGTTATTTTTCTCTCGCTTCTTGACATCTTGTTGTTTAAAAAGTATTTTTCAATCCAAATGATTCAAGTGTTAATCACTTTCTTATAATTTTTATAAGCTAATTTTTGCTTTGAAAAATACGTGTCATACGAAAATGAAACATAGTTTCTGAAGAATGTGGCTGGTGGTGCCATCTAGTCGTGTGCGACTTAGTAACTTTCAGAGTTATTTTTTTCTGGGGCCCTATTCTGCTGTTTCAATATTTTAGCGGAATATATTCAAAGTACGATTACAATGCGATGGTGTCAAAAATTCGTATTCTACTAAATCCACAATATCGTATTGATATCGTCAAGGCAGAAGAATACTATAAAAAATGGTATTACCATTAGCAGAAATGGTGTTGGCTACAATGATTGAAAAGCTACCAACATTTTGAGACATCTATCGCAAGTTTTCACTTATAGAGTGGCGTGCCATGGCGCGCCATTAGAATTAACAGAATACCGAAATCCGATAAACTTATTATATAGCATAATTGGGCCCCTGGGTGATTGTTTTACTTTTCAATTGTTCCATGTTTACACGAGAATTCATCTAGCCTTTATTGTAGGTGTTGTGTAAAGAGCCTTATATTCTTAAGGGCTTACCCACCCATGCGATTTTTAGTCTCAATTAATCTAATCGACAAAAGCAATAACTATCAATTATTTTTTTTCATAATAACCTACATACACACAAATTGCATATCCCCAAGCTAAAGAACTTACGCTTGTATTATTGATTATATACAACGAACACATCTCGCAACGGTCTCAAAGTCCCAGATTTAGAGAGTGTTTAACGGAAAGTTCACTTACAAAATTCACCATGCCTGGAATCGAACTCAGGACCTCTGCTTTCTTGAGAGTTAAGTGGACAAAGACCATCGAAATATGTGGGTAGTTCTTTCTATTTTGTATTATAACGTATACATCAGTGATGGAAATTACAGCTACTTTAATATATTGATCACTGCCGTGAAGTTATTTCATTTTGTCACTGCTATTTCAACGGTGAAAAATTGTTATGAATTTCAGCTACTTTGTACTACATAGCGCTTTAACGGTTTGTGTCACGTTAAATAACGCTCTGGTGAAATATAACGGTTGTTTCCTATTATTATATCTGGAGTGAAGTGATTTATTCTATATCGCCGTTATTTAACAATTGATCAGTGAATTGTGCCATCACTAGTATACATATGCGTTCTTGTGGTTAAGTGCGATAAGCCTTTGCTGTCATAGCTCACAGGAATAATGGGGTACCGGGTTCGATTCCTGGTGTAATTAATTTCGTAAATTAACTTTTCATAATTTATTTACTATGATCTGGGTGTCTAGGATCGGACCCAGACTTGACTGTATTTTATCCACAGTACAAGTTACGTTGGCGATAAATGTGTGTATGTTTGCGTATTATTATAGTTTAGTAATTATTTAGCGAATTTGTGAGTGGTCGGTTAAAAATCGCCTAGTGTGCGGAGGTCCTAAGATATATTGAATACACATCTCGTATATAAAGTAAAGTAACATATTATGTATTTAGTTACGTTTTTAAACCAATTTTTATTTGTTGTATTATATTTAAAGTAATAGTTAATAAAGTGGCGGTTGATGGCTTATTTGGTGGTTTTATTTTATGGAGGGTACATTTCAAGAAAGATCAGGTAAGAAGCATCTCTAATCATTGAAAAAGCATATTACGGATTTGATTACATTAGTATACTTACTGCCTATCTCAAATACGACGATATGACTGACATATTCCATAGAACGTAACTTGTAACAGCAAGATTTTTTATATTTGACATATGAATTAGATAGAATTTTTAATAATATAAAAATAAATTGGTACTTCTTGTTGTTTGAATTTAATTATAATATCACTGAAACAGTAAGAAGTATTAATTTATTTTTATACTAGGATATGCCCGCGACTTCGTCCACGCTTGACTTGAAATTCACGCGGGATTCTCTGACACTAAGTACAGCATTTAAAAAAGATAGTAAGCTATCGTTTTATTAAAAAATTGTTAAAATAAGCTAATTTTTATGCATTCGACACCATAAACAGTTCCCGGCAATTTTGCTGGGATAAAATATATCGCACATTTTATTACATACCAACGGCCCGGCGTGGTTTCATCCGGGCTCTGTCCCGCTCCCGTGGTATATTTTTTTATTTCAGGAGTTCAGCAGACAGGCAGACGGCCCACTTGATGGAAAGCGGTTACGATCGCCTAGAGACATTTGCAACACCGAAGGTGCTACAAATGGGCTGCTGCTCTCTTAAGGGAGACTGGAACCTGGTCACTAATGCCGGAACACAACTCAAGGTTGTTATGGCGACATACTTTAGACCAGGGGTGGTAGCCATCCAGTCGGGCAAATGCCCTACCACCTGGCAGTGGGTTATTTAGTCGCCTCTTACGACAGGCCGCCCGGCCGCAGGAAATTGTATTCTTTCTCCGTTCCTGCACGGATAGATGTTATACACTCCCTGTTATCATAGCTTTCTAAGAGTAAAAGAATTTTTAAAATCGGTTTAGTAGATCCAGAGATTACCCCCTAAAACCTCACACACTCACAAACTTTATCTCTTTATAATATTAGTATAGAAAATTTTCCATCTGTCAGTGAAAAGATCACATTGGAATTGGTTTTTTTTTGGTCTGGCCATTTTAAATAATTCTTAGAAAAATTCTCGCAAGATTCCCAGGATAAAAAATAGCGCAGATTTTAAATCTAAGAATTTGCTGACGATTAACGAAAACCTCGTCGAAATCGGCCCAGTAGTTTTACGTGAATCCCGAACAAACGGACATGAAATTTTAAAAAAATTGCATCATGTTCTCCATCGTTTAATACTTTATATAATCTATTCCAGTTGTTCTTTGTAGTAGCTTCGATATACAGACAGCATGTATAGAATTCTATAATATTACTAGCTGTCCCGGCAGACGTTGTTCTGCCCTGAAGGAATAAAATTTAGAACCCGATTGCAGCGCCACCTACCGGGTCCAATTGTGAATCTAAACTATCCTCGAATCCACTTGAACACACACAAAAAAATTCATTCAAATCGGTCCAGCCGTTTAGAACGAGTTCACTGTCAACACACGTACAGAAGCATTATATATATAAAGATATATAGATTATGTAACTCATAGGTCAACAATAAAATATTGCTACAAATTACGTTCTATGGGATGTGTCGGCAATACCGTCTTATTTGAGATGGACAGTAGAAGACTATAACCGCAGCCGGCACACCTGATGGAAAGTGGTAACCGTCACCTATAGACATTCGCAATACCAGAGGCACAACAGTTTTACACAACTAATAATTCCCCCCGATGTACCTGCGCAATAGAACAATATTAACGCGTGACAGTATACCAATCGTGTAAGCGGAACAAAGCTAAGAATACATAGCAAGCAAAAATGCCGGAAACCGGTCTGCACTTTACTGCGCAAACAAAAATTGCGGATCGGAATTATAAGTTGTGTCAAACTGTACCAACGCGCTTACAACCTAGGCTGCGTTCCAGAAGGGACTCGCAACGACCGCGATTTTTCCCATTTCGCTTGCTTGTGGACGTTACAATCAGGAACTCTAGTGGAACGGATTATGGGGCGTTCATATCATAAACGACGAAATACACAAATATTATTGGTTGATTTGAAAATCGCGCTTTTTTCAATGTCAAGAGGTAGTAAGAATGCTCTGTGGTAAACACCCACTTCGACCCATCGATTGACATGGATCGTTGTGAGCGCTGTGTGATCGAAAATGATGACGTTTTCGTCACGACCATAACGACCGCGGTCGCCTTGTGGAACGGGAGACGCAGCATTTTGGGCGTTGTGAGATACTAAAGGAATGCGTTCCTAGAAGAAATTTTAGCTACGTTCCATTAGGGACTCACAACGACCACGTTCACGTCCGCGATTTATCCCGTTCCACTTGCTTGCTGGCGTTACAATCGTAAACCCAAGTGGAACGGCTATTCGACCCACCTCTTGACATGGGTCGTTGTGAGCGTTGTGTGATCGAAAACGATGACGTCATTAGTGACGTTTTCGCCACGACCACAACGACCGCGGTCGCCTTGTGGAACGGCTAACTGAGCATTTTGGGCGTTGTGAGCTACTAATGGAACGCCCTGCATATGTCACCTTTTTTTAAAATCCTCATATAGTAGCGCTGTGGACAAACAGCTGGGATTCCAAATTCTCACGGTATGCAAGAAAAACGGACATGACTGAAGCGACTAAGCAAGTGAGGATCAAAACCTAATCATGGCAAGCGGTGTGGTGATAAAAGGAAGATGAAAGCATTCTGAACAAGTTATTTTATTTATTTATCAATTTTACACAACCCAGTAATAATACGGTCCCACTTAAATCTAGGTGGTTTCCATGTGATGCAACACACCCTCGTAGTAAAACTAAGATGTGTTATTTATAAATATACACATCCGTGTGTGTGTGTGTGTAGGTATAAATGTATGAACACACTTTATTATTTAGCATCAATTAAAAACTAGATGCAGTACAGGTTTAATAAAGGGCAACCTTATCGCTCAAAGCGATCTCTGCCAGCCAACCCTCTAAATCAGTGTTTCTTAACCTTTAAGTAATGAGGGACCATTTTACTAAATTTCTGTCTTGCCAGGGACCACCCAGTCGGTCACATGTATAGATTCAAAAAAGTTGACCAAATAAGCAAAATGAAGTTGAAATTGGGGCTCGCAGAAATGATCAAGCAACTCTTTGTTATCCTTGTTGGTCAAGAATATTTGTACTCCCGTTCTTAGATCGTACAACCTTGACAGCATGCTTCTTTTCGAAAGCCAACTCACTTCCGTGTGGAAAAGCAAAGTGTCATGTTCAGAGTTCATGTCAGAGCACAATCGTATGAAAAGTCGAGTATTGAGTGCACTCTTTTTAATGAAGTTAACTACTTTTGTAGCTGTTTTTATCGAAGCATTCCGGGAGCGTTTTGGTAGCCAATGCTTGATAATGAATAACGCAGTGCGTAGTGAATGCGGATGGATTTTTAGTAGAGTAATTGCGTATTGCCTTCGGACTTGTGCCGTGGCGCGGTTTGCGTTGTGATGACTCGACACAACACGTAACGTCACTTGTTTATTACGATGGCTTCGCGGACCACTTGAAATGCCTCCAGGGACCACCAGTGGTCCGCGGACACCAGTTAAGAACCGCTGCTCTAAATGAAATAACAATATAAGCTTAGTAAATTAAAGCGGTGGTGTAGAAAAGGATATAATTATTAGAAAAATTAAACTAAAATAAAAAACTGACTTAAAGGGGCATCTTGCTCAGCATAATGCTGGTTTGTTAAGACCAACGTTGAACTTCTAACACTATTTGTAAATATGCTGCGGTATATGTGTGGAGTCGCGCGGAAACCGCGTTAAAAATTCGCATACAGCCTTCATATCCGTGACGTAGCGGATAAACTGCAAGAACGTCACGCGTCGCCTACGTTGGTACGGCCACGTTTTACGAAAACCGGCTAGTTACATAAGAAACAAAATATGTCTAGCCATGCCGCCTCCGCAAGGTCCCGGTGGGAAGCGTAGGCCTAAGCAATGCTGGCTTGACGTAAAGAATAATATGGGTAACAATGGTCTCACAGTTAGGAATGCGGAAGACCGCGCAAAATGGACAAGAGAAAGTAAGAAAGCGGATCTCCAGTTTCAGGGCAGACGCTCCGAACGCAACCGCAAGGATATAGGCTACGGTACCTTGAGAGAAGAGCCAAGAGGTTGATTGGTAGCGAACAGCTTGTCAATACAACGCTTCAAAGCCTAGAGCATCGACGCCGGGTTGCTAGTCTCGGTTTTTTATAGGATTCATTTCGGAGAGTATGCGGTTGAAGTGTTCGATCCGATCGCACCTACACCATTCCATCTTCGGACCACAAGGCTCTCTGACCTACGCCATCGATTCACAGTGGAAATGCTACCAGTGCAAAGTAAACGTTTTGCCTCCACGTTCCTTCTACGTACGGCAGAGTTGTGGAATACACTGCCAGAGTCCGTGTTTCCCGAAAAGTACAATCCGGGTGTCTTCAAGACTCGTGTGAATAGGTATTATCTTGGTAGGCGTGCTCCATCTTCGACTGCATCATAGGCCGGCCATTGGGCGAGACGTGGTCAAACACAAACCTCTTTATTACAAAAAAAAACCATTAGGCGGGTCGTCGTCAGTCTGTCTGCTATATTCCAGCAATAAGAAAAAATACACTTAACCGACTTCAAACAGGAAGAGGTTCTCAAATCACTGTATGTTTGTTATGCGATTTTTCCGTCAATAATGGACCGTATTTCAAGTATTTTTTTTTATCGAAATTTTTTAACAAAAAATAAAACCATCTCTAAAAGTAACTAAAAACCAAAAATAAATATTTTTTACAACGTCTTAAAGTCGATACGAAGTAAAACATAATAATTAGCATATTTTTTGTTGTTTTATTACGCTTTACTTGGCACCGACTTCAAGATGTAGAAAATATTTATTTTTGCTTTTAGTTAGTACTTAGTTACTTTGGAAGTCAATTTTGTTTTTTGTTATTTGCGACCATTGACATTTATATGTTGTAAATGAATGTGGCCTAATTCTCAGGCCTTTAAGGCGTCTGCTCTCCGACGTGGAAAGGCGGGTTATAATTTACAATCAAAACATGCAGTGTGCAGCTAGCTTAACGATGACTATTCAAAAATTTTCCACAAAATAAACGGGGCCTCTCACGAACACCGTTGGACAGGGTTGTCACGTTGTTTTTTGTTCTACTTACGTGATACACTTAGTATATCTCGTAGCTAAAGCCACAGTATGTGGAGGTTGCAATAGTGTGGTGCTTCAATGATGGATGACCATTGTTGTATATTGCTGATGCTAAAGCATTATAAGGCGAGCCCATGGCTTGAAAAAGGACGAATGCTGTACTCTAAAATACTTAATTAATTTAAACTTAATACTATATATACAGAAATCTTAACTGCTACGTGAAAATATGTAAAACCTGTACATGTTCGTAGATGCATCTTCGAAGATTTTATCTGTTTTCTGTATTGACAGATTTTAGCACGTACGTGGACGACTTAATTCTAACCATAGATAATACTACCACCTTGTTAATTATTATTATGTAGCAGTAAATTATGTCATGTATGGGACGTAACACATGCTATATTCAAATATGTGTATGTTCTATCGTCTGATAGACATTAGCTGTTACACGACTACCAAATCAATAAAACAAATATTGTCTTGCTAGTACTACTCTGCTATATATATACAGTGTAAGCTCCATGTAACGTAATTCGATTTGACGACAAACTCCCTAAAGCGTCGAAATCGTAATTGTATACATTGTAGCTTATTTTCAACTGATAACTTGGATGATCTTCCTAGAAGCCACGATAGATTTCTATATCTGTGGTTCGTTTCATCTCTTTTCGCTTGGATATGTTATATACAGTGTAAACTCCATTTAACGTCATTCGATTTAACGACAAACTCCCTTAAGCGTCGAAATCACTTGGCTTTGGTTGGTTTAGCTTGTCTTCCATACAATTATACACTCTATATAGCATTACACCCATTATGAATAACGACAACAATTAAGTACTAAAAGTTTCTTTTAAGTTGCCAAAATTAGTAAAAACTGCGTGGCTTTGTATATTCTTTTATCGCTTTATTATCCTAGCCCGTAATAAACTCGACTGTCGGCATCATGCATACCGAAATTTCTAAGTACTTCCTTTATTACCAAGATGCCTCCATATCGCAAGATATGATTAAAATAAGTAAAAAAAATACAACAAAATTACTGGTGCAGCAAAAGACGTCAGACAAAAATAAAATACTTCTCTCCATTTAACGACAACTCTCTATAACGCCATAAAATGCACAGTCCCTTCAGTGTCGTTATATAGAGTTTACAATGTGTTTTAATATCCTCCACACAACATTTTTAATGCCACTAATGCAGTCATGGCACGATGATGTCTGTTCCCATATGCATAAATTAAGCACCCAGGGCCCCAATTCTCTTATTAACATTATCGCCAGAATGGTCAATAACTGATGTCATAATGGCTGTTTTTTCATACAAAAGCAACTACCGGATATCCGAAATAAATATCTATTCGATACCGTAACCAAATTTGATTACAAGTTTCAGATAGTTGTGGACTCCGTTATTATTATTAGACAAACTTGAAATGCGACACGTTATAACAGATTTTCATTCGCCGCTAAATGCATACCTTGTAATTACATACTTGTATTGTCCTGTAAATTAAATATCCATAACTGATCCGGTATAATATTATTCATTGTATGTATAACCAGAACTGAAATGACATATCCTTCCTTACCTGATCCGTATCTGATGAAATTTTTGCGTTGCACCTTCGCATCGCTTTACGATACGACGCGGCAGTTTCGCGATGCGTCGTCGAACCGCAGTGGTGTGGCTTCGTCCTTTGCAAGTAAGCTCTCCGGATCCGGGACTATCTACATTATGGATAGCAGCAACCCTAGCTTAGAAGTAATGGAAAAAAACTCGAAAAGGTCGCACAAAAAACTACTGGGCAGTCTAAAATAGTGACGCAACACAAGTTTCGATTCGAAAGTGTTCACATTTATTTTTTACCCGTTTCAGGGCCAACAGACCGTCTCTTTTTGTTTGATTTTCTATTTTAAACGTTCGAAAAATGTTGCACAATGTTTTTTGTCTATTAATAGTTTGTTGTAAATTGAAAAATTTATGGTCGAACGCTGAGGTTATAATTCGATCTCAAATACAACAATTTTTACTTTAATAAATCTTCAGATGCTGTGAATAATGGAAACTAAATAAGGTAATAGAAGTATACAACAAACAAAGCATTACATGAAATCTTTGTCAGCATCGTGTTCTCAATAGTGTCTCCCTTTTTTATGTCGCTGGGGAAATGCATCCCTTGGGGCCATCGGGGTGGTCTACAATGGATATGTTCTGCATACACCTTTCATCAGGAAGTAGTTGTGTGATGCCGGCCGTCAAACTACTAACCTACCAGCGTCCCTCCGCGTCTTTGTGAGGTGCCACAGAATAACTAGATAACACATTATTGTACACCAATACAAAAATGAACTTACAGAGTAAAACTATATATAGATAGATAACACCTTAATTTAGACCATTACAGAAAATTTCCGAACTAGTATTATTCTAATTGTGTACAAAGGGCGGTCTTGCCGTCTTATAGCTAAAAAGCGACTCTTCCAGACAACCCGTGGCAAGAATATTGCTGATTAGGAAAGACGATGGTGGTATATATATAACTATACTTTATATACAAATATACACTTAAGTTAGAGACATATATACATATATATGTACACACACACGAACACACACACACATATATATATGTTGAAACTTTTTAGAATGTATTATTTTTCATAACTTAAATTTATATGTAATATAATTTGTTTTTTGTTTATGACACTTGTAAGAAAATTTTCTAAAGGAAAGTCCAATATAATGTTTTAGAGGCGAATTTTATTTATTTACGTTTTCGCTTATAAATATACATTATATAAAATAATCTACAACAATATATATACATATACAAGATATAGTAATAAACTGCAACTGTTTAAACATATAGCTATATATAATATTGGACATAGGGCGGTCTTATCGCTATAAAGCGATCTCTTCCAGACAACTCCAGGAATGAACTGAGATTATAATGGTGATGTAAGTATACATAGTACGATTACTTACATTCAAATTTATTTAACCAAACTTCTCATTACATGACAAAGCTATAACATTTTTTTTTTTTGTTTTGAGGCGGGGGAACTGCATTTCGCACACTACCGGGTCCTTTACTAGGGATTAGACCAAAGCGACGAGAGGTGACACCACGAATAAGCACCAGAATCAAATCGCCGGCTTGTGTGGAGACTCGACTACTCAATACTCCACTAAAACCACTCTCCTTCCATGTGCCCCGTGCTTATGGCAGGAAGAGCGTGAGACTTAGAACGTAGTTACGCCCACGCTGATCCTAGCGCATCAGTGCTTGAGAATGCCCCGGGAAAGGCAAACTCACTTCGTCAGCAGGGGTGAAGACTCCTCTGCTCTAGATGCTAGAGGGCCTCTGCAGCGGTATTACGGGAGGAGATCTTGCGCATATCTGCGCCTCCGAGACCCCGACTGGCGTCGGTACCCGCGAGACGCATGCGCAAAGCTATAACAAAAGATTTTTTTTTCAGGCGGGGTAAATGGTATTTACGCACAATACCGGGTCCTTGCAAGGGATTAGACCATAGCTGATCATGGAGGCCTTCCCAGAAGGGGCAATCCAAACAGTAATCAACCGGCTTGTGTGGAGACTCGAGCTCAAATGGCTAATACCCACTAAAACCACCCTCCTCTGACGGCCCCGCGCTTATGGCAGGAAAGGCATGAGACTTAGAACGTAGTTACGCCCACGCCGATCCTAGCGCAATAAGTGCCTGAGAAAGCCCCGGGAAGAGCTAACTCACTTCGACGACAGGGGTGAAGACTCCTATGCTCCCTTGATGCATGAGGGCCCCTGAAGCGGTAATAATCATCGCACTGCAGCATGGCTTGCACCAGGCTGCCAAGCGAATCAATCGGATCTACTATTGTCTCGAGTTCAAACCTCTGTGGTGCCCAGGCTGCACACTCGACTAGCGTATGAAACGCCGTGTCAAGCGCGCCACACTGGTGGCATTAGGGTGAAGGCTGACAGCCCGCAATCTGAAGGTCAGAGTCCCTCGTTTCCGCGAGAGCCATCGCAATAGCTGCGGTCGAGTCGCTTCCACCGTATCAACGCCGGCCACAGGGTTTTCCAGCTCTACCGACCAAGATTAGCAGAACCGCGCTAGGCGGAGTAGAGCTCGACGCTGGCGGTCGTCGTCGGAAGGGAGGGGTGTTTGGGGAGGAGGTTTGGGAGGAAAGGGAAGGAGTATAAGGATTTGGAGTGGATTGGTGGGACACCACTGTCACGGAGTGAAGGGGGGAATGTGACAGTGGCTGCTAAGGGCCCCGGGGACGCATCCCCTTGTACCGCTTCCTGGACGGAGACGAGTCCAGGGCGGCACGCCCTTAAGGGACTATAACAAAAGATTGTGCTAAGGTAGGTTATCCCGGTTGTCACATTCTGAGCGAGATATGGCTCCTAAAGAACCCTACACAAGGCAAAGCCTGTATCGCAGGGATCATATTCTAGCAATAAATACATAAGTGTAAACATATATATCTTGTGTTGATTTAAGCTTCGGTAACACTGATATTGTGTCCAAAATCCAAATGGTTGTGCCTTCAGTGCAAGATGAAAAGCAATGCGAGGGGACAACTCAGAGACCCCTGTTCAATTTCACACGACCATATCAAGTCAGCAGTTAGAGCCTGACTGAGCTTGCCACACAGCGAGCCAGTATGCGTCCTAAACTAAATATGAACAGGAAGAGAAGTCCCTAGAAAAAAAAACGATATGTGTGCTGGGACACATAGTAGAAGTGAAACTTCAATGGACAAGTGGAAAAGCGAATGGCAACAAAATTTTAACCTATAGTTTTACGGGCAGGTTTTCAAATTGGACAAGTACATTAACAATCTGCCCGTAAAACTTCAAGTTAAAATTGTGTTGCGATTAGTTTTGCCACTTGTCCGTTGAAGTTTCACTCCTACTATGTGTCCCAGCACACATTTCGATTTTTCGCAGGTTTACTGCAAATTATGATTTGGTTAGGTTAGATACATTTTAATTAATGCATTTTTTATTTAAACATATTTTATTTTATCAAACAAAAAAACTGCATTCGATCCGGAACCAAAAAACGCATCCATAGTATACTCTAAAATAATGCCGCACTTCCACGCGGCCGTAACGCTTTTTCGTGACAGAAAAATCCTAAGACCCCCCAGGTTTATATAGAAGTTTCACTTCAAAAATTGAAGTGTCAGTTTGTAATTTCAAAATAAAAATGTGAAAATATCAGGGGGGATAACTCAGAGCAGGAGGTTCCGAAAATGCTATTTTTAGTATTTTTGTCTGTCTGGATGTTCCGGCTAATCTCTGAAACGGCTAGACCGATTTTGACGAGAGTTTCACTGGCAAAGCTCTAGCTGATGTTATAAGGAGTAACTTACGCTACTTATTTTTAAGGTTAGTTAAGAATATAAAAACACTCACGCCACACGATTAATTCATCTAAAATATTTAAACTCACAATTATAAAAAATATCAACATAGTGAAAAGAAGTCTTAAAATCTTATCTTTTTACAATTTGGACTCAAGAATGTATGAATTCGTATGCGTCTGCTTTGATGGATATTTTTAAGTTAATTCGAAATTTCGTCGTACATAGTACGTCTCTTTGAATCCTAAATTATTACCGTCTTATTCATAGAGAGTTAGAGTAAGTTTGAACGCTTCTTTAAGAACCATAAAGAAGCGTTCAAACTTACTCTAACTGCCTATGGATAAGATTGTTAGTATACAAGAAATATTCGAAAGTTGCATAATTATGTGACCGACTTGAAAGGAAGACTAGGGTAGGTAAGGTTTGTTACAGATCCTGCAAACTGCCTCTAGCATCAGTACACGTTGGACGCCGCTTTATTTTTATTTATTTTTTATTGCAGGAGATCAGCAGCAGGCAAATGGCCCACTTGATGGAAAGCGGTTACCATCGCCTATGGACATTTGCAACACCAAAGGTGTTACAAATGCGCTGCTGCTCTCTTAAGGGAAACTGGAACCTGGTCACTAATGCCGGAACACAACTCGAAGGTTGTTATGGCGACATACTTTAGACCAGGGGTGGTAGCCATCCAGTCGGGCAAATGCCCTACCACCTGGCTGTGGGTTGTTAAGTCGCCTCTTACGACAGGCCGCCCGGCCGCAGGAAATTGTATTCTTTCTCCGTTCCTGCACGGATACGGTATACCGATGCACGGTCACTCTGGTAACGTCTACATGTGCGGCAGTTTTTCCTGTGCACTCTATTAGGGGCCATCCATCTTCTTCTGCAAGCGGTCGATTTCCCCAACTCGATGATATAGCGCGTATTTTGCGTGCGAGGGTACATGAGGAGTTACTCCATCCGGCCCAGCTCTTTTAGGAAGTCCACCGGTTTCTTGACGTCGCTGAAGACTTCTCAGAGGCTACCTGGGGCGTCCAGACACTTCGCCCTGTATTGGGCCACCTCTCCGTATTCAAGGAGGACTTGGGCGACTGTTTCTTCTGCCTCCAGGTAAGCTTTGCACAGGGGGCTGTCGGTAGATTGACGAAGCGTGACACTGTGTGATAAGAGGTGGGAGGGGTTCTAAATTTCGTGACATCACAATTCGAAATCAATAATATACTAGCTGTCCCGGCAGACGTTGTTCTGCCCTGAAGAAATAAAATTTAGAACCCGATTCCAGCGCCACCTACCGGGTCCAAATGTAAGCTATCCTATCTTTCAAGTCGGATCAAACTCCACACGGTGTGCAAATTTGATTAAAATCGGGCAAGTAGTTTAGGAGTCGATCGCGGACAAACAACGTGACACGTAATTTATATATATTAAGATTTAAGCTAATTTTTCAAATTCAAGAAGTGTCCTGCTAGCATATTGAGATAGTCAGAACTTTGTTCATTGAGTGTAATTTCGTTTATGTTTATGTTTAAATCATCTGCAAGAATTAAACGTTGCTTTGTACTGACACTTTTCAGTAACTGATCAAGGGAAAAGAGAAAAGACTCCAAAGATGTAAAGGATGGTGATCGATACACCCCAAGTATAGTGATAGTAGGGCACAGGTCTATTTCTAGGCAATTACAATCTTCAATTGTTGGTTCAGATACTGTAGCATCCCATGAATTTTTAACATACGCAGTAACCCCACCGCTTTTGTTTATGTATTTATTTGTTCTGTATGAATTATATCCTGATAGAGATGGTAAGGTCATATATTCATTTAACCAACACTCTGTAAGAATAATAACATCAAATTCAATTTTTAGGCGCCCCAGAACTACTGTAAATTCATCAAAGTTTTTTGATATACTTCTAATATTAAACGTTAGTAGTTTCCAATTAGATTTTGTGTTTGGAACGTATTCACTACATTTTTCCAGGCTTTCGATATTATGGCAGTTTATATTGAGGACTTTATCTGATTCAGATATGATGTCAATATTGAATTTTATAAGATATGTTTGTTCGACGTGTAGTATATGTAGAAAGAGAACCTGGAGATGAGTGTAATAAATATGGAGACATGTAATATTGCATAAATGTTATGTGATTAGTGTGACAATGAGCATTTAACAAAAATGGGTATATACTGTTTTGGTGTTTAGTGTTGTATAGTGTTGTATATTTGAAATGTGTGTAGTGTGTGTTTGTGTATTAGAATTTTGTGTATGTATAAAATATATGTTATTCTTGGTTATTATTAGTATCATTATTTAATCTAATTACCGAAATACGGCTAGCGCTGTGGGTTAGAGTGAGAGAGGAGGAGCCTGCTCGACTTCCGTACGTGGAGAGCCAGCGACTCGGTGTCGTGTAGAAGTCTTCTCACTTAAAAAACTGCAGTTTTTAAATTGGTAAGTATTTGTGAAGTCGTGGTAGCGTAATGGCTGGCGCACGCGTCTTAAACCCAAAAGTCGCAGGTTCGATCCTGGCCGGAACGCATGCACCACTTAGGCAGTTTTCTGACCTAATGTGCATATTGTTACAATTACCATGTGCTAACAACGGTGAAATAAAACATCGTGATGTAACCTGCACATCGAGATAACCCATGTGGCAAACCTGTCAAGCCGCCTTGGTCAAGCGTGGCGGGTATACTGTCCGTGTCCTAGAATGGGAGGCCGAGCCCAGCAATATCTTTTTGAATAGAAAATCTGACAGCTCCCAGCTGAGGTTATCCCCCAGCGCTATGATACGAGGTTTTTCAAAAAGAGTGTCATAAAATTCCTTCGAGGCAGGCATGGCGGCCTGGTGACATGTCTGCTGTGGCATGGCCGGTTCGTATAATAATACTGTTACTACTTACTTTCTCAATCAGGCCATCGTTTTATACTGCACAAATGTAATATGCCCGTATCGTAATCGACGCAATCCGAAACACCTGGCTAATGAGTCGACCGCAAGAGACCATAAATGAGTACAAAAAAACAATGGGTTGTTCTCTAGAAACGTATGCCAATAAATAAGTAAACAAAAGAAGACAATCATATAAGAATTACAATTAGTTCAAATGCCGACAGGTAATGTAATAAAATGTGTTTTTTTCAGATATGCAGGTGGATTTTGTTTTTGTCAGGACCTGAGTTGTAACAATACTGTTTTGTTAATATATTAAATTTAAAAGTCTGTGTTGTTTTCACTTGTATATTTTGTGTTTTACAGCTTTTTTATGTTTATAATTTATATATATTATTTATTAGCAATATTTATGATAGACGTATGTAAGGCGAGTGACATGTGTGATTTATAATAATATTATGAAGTAATGAAATGAGGTTGTAGTGATTGAAAAAGTTCTGTTTATCGCAGAGAAATACTATTCATTCGCTTGATTTGACATTACTTGTATGGAGCTCATGTCAAATTTTAACCGATAATAAGGCAAATGAACGGTCGGTAACATATAGGGATCGGCCATTAATTATAATGAAGGCATACATGGATAAAATCAGAAATGAGGATATCAGTAAAAGAACCAAGGTTACCGACATAGCTCGCAAAATTAGTAAGTTGAATTGGACCGGCCACGTTTGTCGCAGGTGATAGCCGATGGAGCAGACAAGTTCTGGAGTGGAGACCGCGTCTCGGCAAACGCTCTCCGGCCCGATGGACCGACGATCTGTGCCAGGTCGCCAGTGGGGGTTGGATGAGTACACCGGAGGACCGGAATAGGTGGCGCAAACTTTGGGAGGCCTATTTTTTTTTATTTTCTTTTTTATTGCAGGAGTTCAGCAGACAGGCAGACGGCCCACTTGATGGAAAGAGGTCACCGTCACCTATGGACATTTGCAACACCAAAGGAGCTACAAATGCGCTGCTGCTCTCTTAAGGGAGACTGGAACCTAGCCACTAATGCCGGGACACAACTCAAGGTTGTTATGGCGGCATACTCTATACCAGGGGTGGTAGCCATCCAGTCGGGCAAATACCCTACCACCTGGCTGTGGGTTGTTTTGTAGCCTCTTACGACAGGCCACCCGGCCGCAGGAAATTGTATTCTTTCTCCGTTCCTGCACGGATAACTGCCTACGTTCAGGGGCCTAATTCTGCTATTTCAATATCATGACGTTGCGAAGATATGCAAAGCATAATTTCATTGCGATAGCGGCAAAAAATCATATTCTACTATATTCACGATATCGTCGTGGCGTAAAGTAGTAGCAAGAAATTGGTATTACCATTAGCCGAAATGGCGTTAGCTGAAATGATTATTGAAAAAAATATCCTAACGCTCTAAAGGTCTGCCGTGCGTCGCCAAAGGTTTAATAGACGTCGCACGCGACCAGAAGGCTGGCGTCTATTTTGCTCAAAGATTAAGCGATGCTATACAACGTGGCAACGCCGCCAGCCTTCTGGAAAAGTTCCCAATAAGTGACAGTGGTTTGGGACGAATATTTTATCTTTAGCTATTTTTCTCTTTATTATTTAGTTTTAATCTTATACTTCTTATACTAATATATAAAGCTGAAGAATTTGTTTGTTTGAACGCGCTAATCTCAGGATTTACTGGTGTGATTTGATAAATTCTTTCAGTGTTAGATAGCCCATTTATCGAGGAAGGCTATAGGCTATATATCATTACGCTAGACCAATAGGAGCGGAGCACCAATGAAGAATATTTCAACATCGGGTGTTTTTTATCTTACCTTTTTTTTTAACTAATCCACCCGGACGAAGTCGCGGGCAGAAGCTAGTATAGTATAGTTTGTAGTTTATTTTTAATATTTTTCATCGATAAAGAAACATGCGTTTTATTAAAAAACGAATAATTGAAAAGCAACAAAATTTTATACATTTATTGCGCGGAGTTTTGCTTAGAAATATAGAGTGGCAGAATACAGAAATCAAGCAATTCTACGATTGAGACGATAGTGTCACTAATGGACAACGGTTGGCTAAATACGAAGTCGTTGCGCATGTCTATACGCGCGCTTACCTCGCGTCAAGCGCCCATCCACTCACGCGTCCGACCACGTGTGAAACGAAAATCAAGCGCGCCGGAATAACCGGTTTTGTAATTTTGACTTCATTCTATTTTTGGAACGTTGTAATTATTTGGAAGCATAATGACATGATAATGTTATTTTGGTGTTGTATTTATTGCTTATGGCATTGTGCTTTTAATGCTGGATTTCTAATATCTTATTCTCGTTAGTTTATGCGCTAGTATAAAACTACGTGGTATTTTATTTGATTTTTATTATTCCGACGTTTCGGCTACTTTTCAGTAGCAGTGATCATGGAGGACAAAGATGTCAAGTGGCAATGAGTATTGTTAAAGTTTTAATTAGCCTACCGCCAACTTGTTCATTTTAATTACTTAGCTATAATTTTATTTATGGTTTACTCTATGGGAGCCTAATCTAATTTACCACCGCTTCGCAACATGTTGTGGCTTGATGAGAAGAAGCGGAGCCAGATTAAAAATTTAATTATAAAGTGAATTTTAATTGGTAAATTTTATTCGGGCCTCCCATTATGGACAGTATACCCGCCACGCTTGTCCAAGGCGGCTTGGCAGGTTTGACACATCGGTTATCTCGATGTGCAAGTTGCATCACGATGTTTCCTTCACCGTTGTTAGCACGTGGTAATTGTAACAATATTCACATTAGGTCAGAAAACTGGCTAAGCGGTGCATGCGTTCCGGCCATTTTTTTTTAGCCAGGGGAAATCCGCTTGAGGACCATAAGCCGCGACAAGGGCAGAACCTTGGGGGGATAAATCGCGACCCGTGTGTGGGATTCGTCAGATCGAGGGTGGCACCAGCATGCCCAATCAGAACTGGTGCCATGCTGTTGCCACGCCCGGTTAGGAATACCCATTAAAACCCCTGGGTGTTTCGTCCTTCGCCTTATGCCAGGGCTACGGGTATATGACTCAGCCTCTCCGCAGCCCTGGCAGGCGTGGGCCCCACTCACGAGGCCTCTTCCATTGCCGGGGGACTCATCCCCCGGCATCATCATGCTCTCTAGGCGTGGGGCGGTCTGTAACGCGCCCCACGGAAGGAGAGATGAGCGCGCGCGGAACACTCGCGCTCTCATCTCGACGGCACGTGCGGGTGAGTGAGAACACTTATACCCTAAGGGGCCCCAACCGCGCCGCCCGTTTACGGTGGTCGAAGGTCGAAATTCGCCCTCCGACGTCGGCGCGTCCTCCTTTGGATGGAGCGGAGCAAGGACGTCTGCTCACGCTCCCGCTCCGCCTCCTCCTTCGCAAGCATAACGCGCTCGCAAAAAGAGGAGACGGCGTCCCATCCGGTTGGGCTCCCGACCATGGTGCACACCACGGCCGGGAGCGAGAGGTCAAATCCGGTGACGGCGACAAGGTCTCGACGCTGCTCTGTCCAGGCAGGACACTCCTGGAATGTGTGCAACGACGTATCCTCGTCGCTCATGTCGCAATGATGGCACCCTGACGTCGGCTCACGGCCTATGCGACACAGGTACCTCCCGAAGCAGCCATGCCCCGAGAGGACCTGTGACAGCCGAAATGTCAGGGTCCCGTCTACGTCTTGTCCAGTCTTACAGGACGGGCCTCACCGCTTCGGTAGTGGCGAGGCCCGCGCTGGGGTGTCGGAGGCGTTCTTCCCAGACCACCGTGGCGACGTCGCGGAGCTCCGACCGGCAGGCCTCAGTCTCCTGAGGCACCGGTCTCGTGCCCCTCGCCAGAGCCTCCTTGCGCCACTGGTAATGCGTTCCGGCCTTAACCCATCCGGTTCGTACCCGCTTTGGGTTTGGGACGCGTGCGCTTGCCATTACCCTATCACGACTTTTAAATTTTATTCAAGTAAACTTATTAAAATAAAATTCAAATGTTTGTACGTCCAATGAATGAGTAATTAAATGATGTTCTCTAATTATTATAGTCTAATACATAATTAGGATTTTTGGTCCAACCACTCGAATAATTTTTGTTTATACATATTAAAATTATTTTCTTTCATTATATTACACGGTTAATTATTATATATTCTTGGTGCCATCCGAAACACGCTTTTTATTGTTACAGTCTTCAAAACTAAAGAAATTCAGAAAAATGTTTAAATACATTAATAATATAATATTTTGTACTCTGTAGAATGTGATCTTTTATATGAAGGCAGGAGTTTTTGGCGGGAACTGAAAGGGGACGTAGTGCTGTGCAGTTGTATTTTCTAAAAATGTGTAAAATTACTCTAAAATGAAGAATACTTGTAAGATATTGATAGTTTTTGAGTAGTAATTATGTGTTTTTGTGAGAAATGTGAACTGTATAGTCAAATGTGGCCTTTCGAGTTTTCACGAGAACTCCGTTGAATGGTGTGGATTGTAGCCTACCATACAACTGCGCCTGACTTAAAGGCCTAGTTGCCAAGCCATAAAGTAAAGAAAAAATTAAAAATATATATATGAAGGCACAGCTTGCCGTATTATGTATCTATAGCACTAAATCATAAAAACTAATACCAGGCCACTCAGAAAGTATTGCGAAAAAAAAAATGTATGAGAGACTGGCCACTTATAATCTATATTGAAATTATGATTATAGCTAAAAATAGGTACGTTCCAATTTAAAAATTTCCCTCCAAATTGTTTGCGAGCTAATTTAAATTGTTGTGTCTCATTGAAAAATGGATCTGCGCCGGGAACATTTTCGCGCTATGATTTTTTACGACTTCAAGTGTCGCCTGAAACCGGACGAATCATAAGATAAGGCCCTTCTGAGGCAACCGTGTATCGTTGGTACAACGAATTCAAAAGCGGTCGACTAACTTTAGGGGATGAAGAAAGAAGTGATCGCCCTTTGACGGCTGTCACGGAAGAAAATGTGCTAGCAGTGATAAATTTAATCCAAGACAATAAGCGAGTTACGTATTATGAGATTCAGCACGTACTGCAGATTGGATCGGGAAGCCTTCACGAGATTCTACACGTGCATCTTCGCGTGACGAGGATAGTTTCACGCTGGGTACCGCACGACCTCACTGGTGCTCAGAAGTAGGCCCGGGTGGAATGGTGCCGTGATATAATAAACAAATTTGAAGCAGGCTCGTCTCGGCATGTTTACGACATCATGACAGGTGATGAATCCTGGATTTATCAATACGAAAAGGTCATTGGCGCCTCTATAACTATACCCTTCAATGACTATGATCTTTACACGTACTTGGCCGATTTTATTGGTTTCGTAGTCAAGCGACAAAAACTAAACAGCTGAGTTTTATCATCTCTATGGAACCCTTAATACTTTGCGGGCTGCGTGCGCTTGTTCCATTTTTTTACAAGCTTTTATTTAACATGCAATGGATATACCATGTATGTATGTAAGTTCGGGTGGAATCTTGCAAGCTAAATTTGACCAACTTCCCGGTTTCCGATTGAGCTGGAATTTTGCACGCATATGTATATAGCGTGACAATGCAATAATATGGTACCATGGAGCTGATCTGATGATGGAGTCGGAAGGTGGCCATAGGAACTCCTGTACTAAACAAGATAGACCCGTCGTGTTTGGGCTCATTTTACTTGTCTTGGCTAGCACTCTGTTGCTAAATGATATCCAGGATCTCAAAAGCTTGTATTTAATCATTTAAATTCATTGTACAAACTCGACACCTCAAGACAGATACATGATAAATAATTAGTTATATTTATACACTAGAATATGCCCGCGGCTTCGTCCACGCTTGCCTTGAAAATTCCCGCGGGATACCTGAAACACAAAGTATCGTAGTATTTAAACATTAATGTAAGCTATTGTTTTAGTGGAAACTGTGTCGGAATAAGCTAATTTTATGCATTCGAACAACTTCAAACCGCTCCCGGGAAAATTCCCGCGGGATTTCCGATATAAAAATTATTACATTACATTTACTATCGATCAGTAAAAAAATCATTGATATTCGATTTTTTGTACCTGGCCATTTTAAATCATTCTGAGAATAAATTGTAGCGCAGAGTTTATGTCTAAGAATTAGCTGTTGGTCAACGTAGACCCAGTAGTTTTTACATGAGCCCCGAACAAACAGACAAACCAGCAGACAAGAAATCTAAAAAAATGCATCGTGTTGTCCATCGTTTATTTAGTTTATTCCAGTTGTTTTTTTTAATAGCGTCATATAACTAAAAGCTCATAAAATGTTCTGAAATGTTGTCTAATTTGTTTATATCTGTAGAAGGCTCTTTATGAAATAGCGGTCAAAGTTTTTGGCGGGAACTGAAAGGGGACGTGTGTGCTGTGCAGTTTTATTTTATAAATATGTGTAAAATTACTCTAAAATGAACAATAGTTGTGGGATATTGATAGTTTTTGAGTAGTAATTATCTGTTTTTGCGAGAAATGTGAACTATATAGCCAAATGTGGCCTTGCGAGTTTTCACAAGAACTCCGTTGGATGACGTCGATTGTAGCTTACAATACAACGCGCCTGGCTTAAAGGCCTAGTTGCCAAGCCTTAAACATAAGAAATAGCGGTCTAGAAAAATAACAGTTTGAAATGTTAATGTAACGTTGTTTACTACAGATACTAGACTGTAAGCTAGCCAGATATTCATCTATTTATAAAACCATGAATTAATAAATCCGTTATTACTATGTCTTTATGTCTTTGTATCCAATACACATAATTATCGATATTATTTAAAAAACAAATAACATATCGGTTTCTAATTAATATATAGTCAGTTTTTTTTTGCCTTGTAATAATTTGGGGTCGTTATTTTAAAATGCCGTTATTTGCCATGGCACCCTAGTTGTCGAGTTATTTAAAAACAACAAGCACTCTTTCGAGTTGTATTCGAATAGATGATTCGATACAAGTTGTTAAACGAGTATTTATTTTAATTTAGAAGTGACAAAGTATTTTATTTTTGGTTTTATTAAAATTTATTTATTTGTTTTACTAATTAAATATTACATAAGTATCTGTACCTCAGACAACGCATTAGCGTTGCGATACAGCGAGGTAATGTGGCCAGTCTTTTGGGCACGTTTCCGACTGACAGCGGTCTGGGACTCGATTTTATAGTTTACATACATACATACATACAGAACTTCTCGCCAGTTCCCTTGCGGGGTAGGCACGAACAACAGAGCGCCATTTAGGCTTATTCTTACACACCTCACTTGCTTCTTTGACATTCATAACTCTTGACATGCACGCTCGTCTGTTCTTAAGGCTCCTAACATCACCTTCTGCTAGTACACGATCAATTTGATCATGGAAAGTGTGTCGTGGCCTTCCACGACTTCTGCATCCATCCACTTTTGCATTGTATATGTGTTTATTCATTCTTTCATCATGCATTCTTTCTATATGTCCGAACCACCGGAGCAATTACCACCAATTTATAGTTTAATTTGTATATATACTTATTTATAATTTAGTTTAGTACATAAGTAGAATAAGTTATTAATATTAGGTCTTTCAAGACCACGGGCCATAAAAATGGCCTGGACATTTGGAGGGCTTGCGTGGGGCCATGGGAAGGCCAACACGTAGAGGCCCCTTGACAAATTTAATGTAAATGTGGCGTGACACTGACCGGCGATTATCCCTGTCTACACCATATAAAAATGCATCCAAGGACAAGCCCCGGTCAGTGTAGGACTATTGTAAGAAATGAGAACAAAAGGTACTGGGCTTTTGGCATGAACTGCTAGTGGTACTAGTGGTCTGCCCGTCGCAATGTTCAGGGAACATGGAAATTATTATTATTATTTAACAAAATTGGGACGTTTTGGTCTTACGCCAAAAGGAAGGTTTGCACTGAAAATCAGCGTTGTGTCGGATATAGGTACATAATTCCGGCACAGCCAGATACATACATACATAACTTCACGGCAATTCCCTTGCGGGGTAGGCACGAACAACAGAGCGCCATTCAGGCTTATTCTTACACACCTCACTTGCTTCTTTGACATTCATAACTCTTGTCATGCACGCTCGTCTGTTCTCAAGGCTCCTGACATCACCCCTCCTGCACACAGCAATATGCTGAATGCAAACCTTGTATGCTGAAAATGCGGCATAAAAATTCTCAAAATATGCTCTGTGTATTGTATGAGGAATGTAATTACGTCTCTATTTCTTCGTGTAATATTAATTTTTAACCGACTTTCAAAAGGGGGAGGTTCTTAATTCTTCTGTATGTTGTATGATTTTTTTGTATGTATGTCGATAACTCTGTTAATCGGACTGACGACTGACTGACTGACTGATGGACATTTGTTAATTTTTATTTTTATTTTTAATTAAATTGAATTGAATTTAATTTAATAATAAATCTGTCAAATGTGTTGTAATTATGGATTTTTGTGTTTGAAATAAATAAATAATTATTATTATTAATTGTGGACCGATTTTCAAATTTTTTTTTATCGAAAGGTTATACTCCCCATCTGGTCTCATTGTTACCATGTCAGGATCTGATGAGTGGATTCCAAGGGATTAGAGAAACCAACGAAAACTGTTAACGACTTCTTCGTAACACGATATCACCGTCAATTGTAAACCGATTTATTTATTTTCTTTGCTCGTAAGTTTAACCGTCATATTTTTACATCTTGAAGTCGGTGTCAAATAAAACATAAAATCTACTATATTTTGTAAATTTGTTGTTGTTTTTTATGTTTTACTTGACCCCGACTTCAAGATGTTGTAGAAAGAAGTCGGTTATATTAATTACTTTTTGGTTTTTAGTGGGAATTCGGTTCTATTTTTAGTAAAAATAAAATGTTTTTATATTCTTGATAAGCTCTATTAAATATTCACAAAACCCAGACCCCTGCCGAGCCTCAATATTATACCAGTTTAATGCCTTTCATTATATTCATTTCTCTATACTAACATTTCCACCTCTTTAGATGAAAAATGATACACTACGACCTCTCATAGTGAACTACTCCCGTTGGCATTTCGTATACTGTGTACTGATACGTCGAAAATTCTCGCAGTGTAACCAGATTTGAATCGAGGATTCCGCTAACTGCCTGGATAAAATCTACATTATACTAACCTTCTTCACAAAACAATTAATGGAGCCTTTATAAATAAGACAACTGTCATGTTAACCTGTTTATTTGGAAACTTGGATAAATGCGAAACGTGATAAAAAAAAAATAGGCCCTTTCAAATCCTAGTTATACAGGTTTCACTATAGGTCGACTTACTAAAGCGTGTTAAAATATCGTACAAATAAAGAATTGTCGAAGAATTAAAGATCTGACGGCTTCCGTGGTTGAGCGGGCTAAGCCTTTGCCGGCCTACCTCACTGCAACGCAAAGGTTCCGGCTTCGATTCCTAGGCATAATAAATTTCGGAAACGAATTTTCCGTTATTTGCTATGGTCTGGGTGTCTGGGATCGGCCCCAGCGTTGTCCGTTGTATATTACTCATAACACAAGCGTAACTTGCTTATAATTAATATATCTATATATATAAAACAAAGTCGTTTTAGTTACACCATTTATAACTCAAGAACGGCTGGATTTTTTAATGATTTTTGTGTTTTTGAAATTCTCTTCGTCCGGAATAGGATAATAAGTACTAAAATATGATAATCATCAATAAAAAAATATCATTAAAAAACATCAGTCACAACATCAGTCTAGCCATTCATTTGTTATGATCTTTCCGGGCCGATTTCGGCAATAGTGACTACATTTAAACTCATTTTCATTTGTCTGATTTAGGTGATTTTTTTTTGTGTGTGTTCAAGTGGGTCCCGTTATGGTATAGATTCAAATTTGAACCAATTAGATGGCGCTGCAATCGGATTCCAGGATTTAGATGAAATTATTTTTGTGTGTGTTCAAGTGGATTCCGGGATGGCTTAGATTCACGATTGGACCCGATCGACGGCGCTGTAATCGGTTTCTAGATTTTTAATTTTTAAGGGCAAGACAACGTCTGCCGGGTACAGCTAGTCTATATATATATATATATATATATATATATATATATATATATAAAAGAAAGTCGTGTTAGTTAAATTATTCATAACTCAAGAACGGCGGTACCGATTTGGCTGGAAATTGGTGGGGAGGTAGCTTAGAACCAGGAGACGGACATAGGATACTTTTAATCCCGTTGGAACCGGTAGGTGGCGCTGAGATCAGGTTCTAGAATCCTCCTAATCACCTGGAGCGATTTTGTTTTTGTGTGGGTTCCCGGGTGGTCTAGATTCGCAATTAGAACCGGTAGGTGGCGCTGGGATCGGGTCTTAGATTTTTATTTTTTCAGAGCAGGACAACGTCCGCCGGGGCCGCTAGTATATATATATATATATATATATATATATATGATATTTAAAGCGTTAAAAGTAACGTTGTAAATAGCTACATTACTGTATATACACACCTTATTATTAATAATAGAAAAATAACTTAATATTAAACCCATTGCTACATCTGCGTGAAACGGTCAATAACTATAACATAATCAAAGGTGAAGCAGTAGCATTAGATATAAACCTTATAAAAGAACTTGTTAGTTGCTCTACATAAGTATATATAACGAAGACACAATTTCGTCACAACACTAGGGTTGCCAACTTTTTTTTTGTGAAAATATAATATTCTTTGGAAATTTTGGTGAAAAAAAGAGTGCATATAAATTTTTCGATATTTATTATTATTACTTTTTTGCTTTGGCCAGCAAAGGTCTATTATTTTAAAATAATCATAAGTATCTTCACAAAAAGGGCGAAAATTGAATTAGCGATGAAAATATAGCCCATTTCGTACTATATTTTTTTTTAAATAATATATAGTAAAATTGGCTAAAATATAGTACGATACTATATATTATAGTACGGTTGGCAACCCTACTCAATGCTGTCTATGTAAAACGCAAACAATAGTAATAAATATTAAATAATAAACTAAAAACACATCACGCACTTAAAAAATCTTTAACCCGGTCTCGCGCATCTCGCAGTCAAATTACTTATTAATGAACGCTTGTGAGCTAAAAATAGCATCAAAATTTGTTGCTTTCTAAATTTGGCTGCGCTTACGTCACGGAACGGTATAAAATACCTTCCGACAAGGCAAAGAAAAAACCGGCAATAAAAAGATTATCGATAAAAAAAACCGGTTAAATTTTGCTTCGGTCACAGAATAATGAATTATTTAGAAGGGTCACCTATCAGATACAAAATTGAGTTTTGTATCAAGTTAAATTAAATCAAAATCATTTATTTGCATAAACATGGAGATACAAAATAAAGTCATACAATTTTTTTCTTTCTTTTTTCTACTTTAATGACCAAAATATTTTATTATCTTTTTATTCTGAATACATCATTAATTTATTGATGGCGTATGATTGATTAGCGCCACCTACTTAGTTTGGTATTAGTGGCTCCATCTGTTAAAGATTTATTTTATGAATATTTAATAATTAATCTGTCTAAACAGAATAAATTGTAAAGTTGTTGCTAATATTTTAGAATAATGAAGGTACTGTTTTGTTAGTCTGTCAACACTATAAATATTGCAAATCCGCTTTGAATTGGGTATTCTTTGTTCGGAAGTCGAATTAAACAGTTCTCCAAGTTCTATGTGTTTTACTAAATCACCTACTAACAGTATGCTTAAAAATCGTAACGCATCGTAGGCATGCGTACCAATAGTCTGACAACAAGAGATGCCGAAGATCGTGAAGTGGAGACGAAAGGTCTTGTCCACATCACCACTGCATGACGTCGCTTACGTGAAGCAGTGCAGTTACGCGGCGCGGTACGTTGAAATGACGTGCAAATTTACGTTACCGTGTCGTAAAAATACACATCACGATTTTGCAACGTTACACGTTGTCTTGCAAAATTCCGGTACATTTTTCAGTCACGAACCTGTGAAATAGCAGTGTCTTTCTATAAATGGACCGCACAAGACGTAAACTGATCTTGCTATTGTTAATAAGATATAATCAATAATTTTTGTCATTTTTCTGCACAATTAATCGCTAGGACAATGAAACATCAACTGAGCGAGTGCATAGTAGCCACATACCGCTTCCGACGACGTCCGACGCGTCGTTCCCCGGTGACGTTGCCGTAGCGTACGTCACCTTAATGCACTACGCCGCGACACTGTACCGTCCCACGTTGACGACGTCGTGACGTGGTGATGTGGACAAGCCCAAAAGCAGGAAAGCGAACCCTGGGCTCTAAAATGAACGCTCTGAACGCTCCGCAATTCAACGCTCTGATGATTTATTTTTTGTACATTTTAATTTCATTAATTAAAATTCATTCATTGCGAATATAGGTAAGTTATGAAGATCGGTGTTAGAATTAGTCGTTGAGTACTTATTATTTATTTACGTTTATGGCTTGGCAGCTAGGCCTTTAAGCCAGATCTTAGTTTACAATATAGTTTCTTCATTTTCTTAAGCCTATGTGTAGCACAGCTGAAGTGTAGGGTATCAGCTGGTGCCATTCAACGGAGTTCTTGTGAAAACTCGAAAGGCCACATTTGGCTATATAGTTCACATTTCTCGCAAAAACACATAATTACTACTCAAAAACTATCAATATCCTACAACTATTGTTCATTTTAGAGTAATTTTACACATTTTTAGAAAATAAAACTGCACAGCACAACATCTCCTTTCAGTTCCCGCCAAAAAAAAAAACCAGTCGTTGAGTACCTCTATATTCTGCCGCTAGGGGTGTGCAATATATTATACTTAAATCTAGTATAGGGAAAATGTTATCAATTTTACATTTTCTTGTCAATGTCACATTAAATATTAAGTCAAACAAAGCTAAAATCCATAACAGTATTAAATTAAATAAAGAAAATAAATCATAACAAAAAGTTGAAAATATGCTCTGTGATAATACCAATGTCAAAATAATTGAGGATAATAATATTTAAAATTATTCTGTCAAGAAAACGGTAGCTGAGTAATAGGCTTTTTTTAATAATAATTTAAATTATTTTTAAAGGCAGACAAGCTTGGACTCTCTAATATAGATTTTGGAAGGTAATTGTAAACTCTCGTAGCCATGCAGAAAACACTATTACTAAGCAGAGCTGTAATATTAAGCGGACAACACATTTTGTGATTATGACGCTTGTATTTCATTTTTTCAAACAGAGTTAATTTTGATGCAATAAAAACTGAGACCTCAAAAATGTATAAACAACGATGATGATATACATATAACAACTGAAGGCTGATGCGTATCCTAATATTATAAATGCGAATGTGAATTTATTTCTTACCCTATTACGCCTTAACTACTCTACTCAATAAATTGTCACGACATTTTATATTAGCGATGGTTAACCATCCAAAATTCCAAAAAATAAGGGCTAGTAATAAAACTACGTTTTAACGGTTTTAAGCGCGGTAATTTTATTTGATTTTGGTTTTTCCGACGTTTCGGCCACTTTTCAGTGGCCGTGATCACGGAAGACGAAACGTCGGAAAAACCAAAATCAAATAAAATTACCGCGCTTAAAACCGTTAAAATGTAGTTTTCTTATGTATACAAGTCGCGAAAACTTAAGAAAATATTATAATAAGGGCTAGTGTTTAGGGATGGCCCTAATGGTTAAAGGAGCAAGACAGAATGCTCCTCCTTCTCAAAGGAAGATCTTCCAGCGAGACTATTGTTATTCCTCGCAGGCCTACGCCTATCTATTACTGTTGAAAATTCTTATATACTCTTTGTGCGTTTCGGTAATCGTTTGTAACCTCAATTATTGCACAGCGCCATCTATTGACTTATAAGTGTTCCACTACAAGTGGTTGTTCATTATCCGGCTAAGAAACCAGCTGACCGACTGGCTTTTTGGCTATCGGGTGATTGAATCGTCAACCGGCAGCCGACGCACGACAGCTAAACTGTCAACTTGTCGGTTTTCGGTTTTATTCGAAAACCATTAGCTAGCTGGCGTATTGATGACGACGGCTAAGGGGTAAGCGATATACTTATCAATTGTCGATTTCAATCGACCATCATTGTTAGCCAGTTGGGGAAATGGATGACAACCTAACCGTGGCTATTTCGTAGACAACCTCTGTTTAGCTGGCTTTTAAAGTAGTTACCCACCTCTATTCGTTAACCAAATCCTTACAGTGTTTTAAAAATCAGCAAAGCAAAGAGCATTGCTTCTCTATTGTTTATACAAAGTTCCTAATACAGTTATATATGTATGTGTATATACATTTATATTGTTTTTGTACGTATATAATATTCTGTACACTTATCATTATTTATAAACTGCACCACCGTAAATATTAAAAATCTATCAATCTTTGCCAAGAGTTGCCTGGAAGAGCGCTGTGCTTTTTAGCGATATGGCCGCCCGTTGTATATCTCTTGTATTTTTCTATTTTTGTTTATCTATGCTTTGGTGTACAATAAAGTGTTGTCTGTCTATTTTCATATACGTTGTCAAGGGTATAAAAAAGGACATAGGGATTTCATCCATAAAAAAGTACTGATTCCGAGGTATAGACGAATAGAGTGAAAAGATGGCGCTTCCATCGCGTTTTATTATCGCCACTGTTGCAATTCCCTAAAAAGTACATCGTAGTAGGACTAGCAATGTCGACAAAACTTTTTACTCTTAAGGCCAATTCCACCTTCGCTAGATGGCGTCACTGATATTTATAAATAGGTGTTTATTCTATAAGGCGATAAAGGTTGTCGTATCACTAGAACGTTATGTCTGTTCTATGCCTTTCATATACTCTATGGTCGAACCGTTCTCGATTCAGATTTAGTTGGGCAATTACGCTTTGCAACCGTCGCCTTTTTTACTGAAACTAAAGTTGGGAAATACAGATAATACAAGAACATTGGACGTCAGAGTTATTAGAATTAGAAAAAAGGTTGTGTTAAAAAAATCGTCTCATTAGATTGAAAATGATTTTAATAGTATATTTTTGTATTCCATAGTTTATAGTGACGTTTATTTTTTTAATTTTGGGAACATTTGGGAAAGGCTTTTGGGCATATCTTTGGGCCTTGTCTCTTCCAAGCTTTACGCCGAGGGATATGTGGTGCTCCCAGAGGTCAGCTCTGCACACTCCTTGAGTAAAGAAGAGTTATAAGATTGCGGTTGCCGAACTACCTACCAAACCTTCTACCGTGATTCCACGTCTTCGTGGGGCGCCACGGGATACACCGTAGACAATTTCTTCGCAAAGCCTTGACGAAGTCAGTCATACTTTTTTATTGTACGAGTTCAGTAGACTGGATGGCTACCACCCCTGGTCTAAAGTATGTCGCCATAACAACCTTGAGTTGTGTTCCGGCATTAGTGACCAGGTTCCAGTCTCCCTTAAGAGAGCAGCAGCGCATTTGTAGCACCTTTGGTGTTGCAAGTGTCCATAGGTGATGGTAACCGCTTTCCATTAAGTGGGCCGTCTGCCTGTCTGCTGATCTCCTGCAATAAAAAAAAAAAAAAAAAAAGACAGACAGACGGCCCACCTGTTGGAAAGTGGTTACCATCGCCTATGGACATTTGTAACTCCCAAGGTGGAGGACTGGAACCTGGCCACTAATGCCGGAAAATAACTCAAGGTTATTATGGTGTTATACTCTAGACCAGGGGTGTTCGCCATCCAGACGGGCAAATATCCTAGCAGTGGGTTGTTTTGTCGCCTCTTACGACAGGTCGTCCAGCCGCAGGAAATTGTATGCTTTCTCCGTTCCTCCACTGATAGGTGTATCTTAATGCTAAAATACATAGCACATATACTGACGGCCAGCCTGATGAGAAGTGGTTACGTGGTCTATATATATACCCTTTATATTATACTGACAAGAGTTATGAATGTCAAAGAAGCAAGTGAGGTGTGTAAGAATAAGCCTGAATGGCGCTCTGTTGTTCGTACCTACCCCGCAAGGGAACTGGCGTGAAGTTATGTATGTATATTATACTACTGTGTATGCAAGGTGGGCCATCCACAAATGCTCAGCTGGCCGCAGGTTAAGCATATAGCAATTATAGAAAAATAATGAGTGAGTATCCCTAAATTACGTGGCAATAGTAGTTCTTCGGGGGAACTAATGCCCCCCAACGTTGCGAACCCCACTGTAGACAAGTGGCATTCGCGCTAAACGAATGTAATAGACAATGTATGGAAATCACATATCGTTACGCTAAGTATTTATGTCAGTCCCATACATTTGTATTCAAATTCAAAAATGTTTATTCAAAATAAGTTCCACTGGAGAACACTTTTGCAAGGTCATACATATAAGTTAAAATTTAATTTTCTACTTCCTATTCTATGTACCCTTCGCAACGTGTTATTGCTATTAAGCAGAAGAAGCGGCAAAAAACTCCCCACAATTTCCGGCGTTGGGGCGGCCTGTCGTAAGAGGCGACCAAACAACCCACAGCCAGGTGATAGGGCATTTGCCCGACTGGATGGCTACCACCCCTGGTCTAAGGTATGTCGCCATAACAACCATGAGTTGTGTTCCGGCATTAGTGACCAGGTTCCAGTCTCCCTTAAGAAAGCAGCAGTGCATTTGTAGCACCTTTGTTGTTGCAAATGTCCACAGGCGATGGTAACCGCTTTCCATTAAGTGGGCCGTCTGCCTGTCTGCTGAACTCCTGCAATAAAAAGTAAAAAAAAGCAATACGTCTAGCTAACAAATGTTTTTCTTCTTATTTATCTAGCTCAAATTCTTTTTTTTAATCAATTTTATACAGCATGAATGTATGGATGAATGAATGAATGAAAACTCTTTATTGTTCACGATAACTTAAAGCTAGACATTTAATATAAAAAATACATTTCCATTAGAACAATGGGCGGCCTTCTCGCTTATAGCGATCTCTTCCAAGCAACCATATGTTACTATTATATTCTATTTGTTATATTACTAAATATATTATATTTGTTGAGCAGTAATGCCACTTGTTTACAGGGCAGGCCTATAATATAATATACTACATAGACGATAACATAAATGCCAACGGAACGCTAAAAAAAGTATTTCAACTCCGATTTTACATGTTGTTTACCGTTTTGTAGTCTTGATTTTTTAAAGTAATTTTAGCTTCGCCTAAGTGTTACGGCCAATCATGTCATGGACTTTGAAATAAGGACCTCCCACTAGGTCAGTTTGTCGCTAATTTTCACCAATTATAGGCTTTGAAGCTCACTTGAGTCGGCCCCTACGTAATTCCAACGGTCTGACCAACTGGGCGCAGATCTAGGTGTCCTAGAAAGGTTCTAGTTTGGAGTAAGGTTCTAAGCGGTGCACATTTGTTAATTTTTTCTATTTATTGCGCAGCTTGCAAGCAGGAAGACGGCCCGCTCCCTAGAGATGTTTGCAACGCCAGGGATGAAGCCTGGATGGGGGATAAAGGAGTTAGATAAAGTATAATTATTTCTACATTCAAGCACTTGATCACTGACCATTATTTATCCATTAAATAAAATTTGTTGCAGTAAATGGAATTGTATTATTGTTTGCATGTAAGTATATGTAATTTATAATAAAACTAAGTTTTAACGCTTTTAAGCGCGATAATTTTATTTGATTTTGGTTTTTCCGACGTTTTGGCCAATTTTTAGTGGCCGTGATCACGGAAGACAAAGATGTCAAATGTCAACGAGTATTGTTAAAGTTTTATTTAGCCTACCGCCAACTTGTTAATTTTAATTATTTAATTTAAATAACACTAACAATACTCGTTGACACTTGACATCTTTGTCTTCCGTGATCACGGCCACTGAAAAGTGGCCGAAACGTCGGCAAAACCAAAATCATATAAAATTACCGCGCTTAAAAGCGTTAAAACGTAGTTTTATTATGTATACAAGTCGCGAAAACTGAAGAAAATATTATATGTAATTTATATTATGATAATCTATTTAATTATGTATATCTATATTAGTTTATTATTCTTATTATTTTGTTTTTTCTTTAATTACGATTGAATTAGTTTTAATTTAGTTAAACCACCAAATATTATTTATTTTTTCTTGTAACGTCTCCTTGGACACCGGGTTGCCTGGAAGAGATCGCTATAAGCGATAAGGTCGCCGATTGTTCTAATGGAAATATATATTAAATGTCTAGGTTTAAGTTATGGTACTTTTGAGTATGCACAAGAACTCCGTTGAATGGTGTGGATTGTAGCCTACAATACAACTGCGCCTGGCTTAAAGGCCTAGTTGCCAAGCTATAAACATAAAAAAAACAACAAATAATTTTCATTCATTCATTCACTCAGAAGTAATGAAATAGAAATGAAATCAATTTACATAATAAGTACAGGGAACATAAGATTATTTAATAATACGACGACAATGTTATAGGAGCGTTCAAAGTTAACTCTGGTTCAAAATTGAAGACTGTTAAGTGCGAGCGGGGGTGCGCACTTGGGATTGGAAGGAAACACCAGTTTTTTAACTAAATGTTTTTATTAACTTACACATCCATACGTGATTCTTCTCTGCAGGGTTGCCGCTACACGCACAACTAACGACGCACTGTCCCGACGATAAGATGTCTCTCTTACTCGCAATAACGTCGCCGATATTGCGTAGACCACCTTCTACTGCTGCGGTGCTAACCTTCGAATTTACCACGCGTAGCTCGCTTCTGGATCTCCTTTATGCTAAACTTCTCCTTCACTTAACTGCCCATTGAACTTTTCACTGTCTTCTACTAAACTTTTCTTCCAACTGTTTACATTTGTTACTATCTTCAATTAAACTTCTCTTCCAACTCTCTCGTATCACACTTGTCGCTTCGCTGTCTTCCACTGAACTACCCCGCAGGCACGCCTTAGACTGCCTGTCCATTGAAGCGGAGCGAGGCTGCAGAGCGGAGAAACTGAGAAATATTCACCAATAGGATTGCATAAAAATAGTGCCAATGCACAGGCAGCCACTCCTATTGGCTTATATGTCTCCGTTTCTCCGCTCGGCAGCATCGCTCCGCTTCAATGGATAGGCAGCCTTACGCTGCTTATATACCCGGAAGAATCTTCTGGAACCCATAATTTCGATCTTCTTTTATTTACTGTCTGTCCCTCTCTAAACATCTATCTTTGTCTTTTCCTTCCTGAACCTTCTATTCTAGAATTTCGGTCTTCATTTCGTTATTCTTTTGTTCATCATCTATCCCTTTCTGAAATATATCTATCCTTGTCTTTTCCTTTCAGAATCTTTTAACTTTTTCTGAAGTCTCGAGACTGGCTTACGCTGCCAGAAAGTTCTACCCTCGGTCGCCACAATACGGCAATTACGGACTCTAGTTCCGTACCTTTTTTGTTTGAGTTTATTATATAGTGTTTTAGTGGGTATTCCTAACCGCAGCGTGGCAATAGCACTTCTTGCTTGCGGTGCTAGTGCCAACACAACATGGCGAATTTTGAACTCCCGCCTAATCACGTTACCCTCGCGGTAGATAGTCTTCAATAAAAAAATGATTTGTATGGCGAGTGTGTGTGTGTGGTGTGCTTATATCAACATGCACACATATTTAAGTCGATCAATTTATACGACGAGTTGACGATCTACGCCTTCTACGCATTAGATGAGTCACAGAATGGCACTAACACTACGTCGCTATCAACCGGTACAATGAAGTATGACAATTGTGACATGTGAAATTTACTGTCAACAATGTGCAACTTAATGGGCGTGCAAACGTCAAATGAAATAAATGCTTTGACGTGGTATGATACTTGCAAACCAGCCACGTGTAAAATTAAGTAAGTGGAATATTCCACTAATAAAGTTTTTAAAGTCTCGCTACACGTGTTCTTGTAGTAATAAAATAAATTAAAGTTTTAATTTTTAAAGCAGGGGAAAACCGGAGTTTTTCTAGCTCAATCTGTCTACAATGCGAATTCAAAATTCTATTATAGATATAGGTATTTAGCTTTTGAACGCAGCTAAGCTATTTTTTTTATTTTTGTTAATGCGAGGGAACAGTGTTGCCAACCCCAAAAAACTAAAAAACAACAACTCGCCAATAAAAAAACAGGAGAAAACAGTAAGTAAAATAAGGCAGATTTCATACTTTCGTCATATAATTAAAGCAATATCCAACATTAATAACAATAACCGCCTTCTCAGTTACTAGGACTCACATACATTGTTATATTAATAATCACAACATAATAATATGTAATAAAAAAAAACATAAATCAAAGTAAAATTATTTTCCGCTTTCATTCTCAATTGCCTCATCTTCAGTATTTTCATAATCATTTTTTTTTAAATCAGACATATTTTATCCGTGCAGGAATGGAGAAAGAATACAATTTCCTGCGGCCGGGCGGCCTGTCGTAAGAGGCGACAAAACAACCCACAGCCAGGTGGTAGGGTATTTTCCCGACTGGATGGCGACCACCCCTGGTCTAGAGTATGCCGCCATAATAACCTTGTGTTGTGTTCCGGCATTGGTGACCAGGTTCCAGTCTCCCTTAAGAGATCAGCAGCGCATTTGTAGCACATTTGGTGTAGCAATTGTCCATAGGCGATGGTAACCGCTCTCCATAAAGTGGGCCGTCTTCCTGTCTGCTGAACACCTGCAATAAAAAAAATATAAAAAAAATATATATATTTTTATTAAATTTGCCTTTCTGTGGCTTCAAATGAGTAGCAATCGGTTATTTCGGATTTAGTATGTAATACTCCTTTAATAGTTGTAGTTGATATTCTGTTGCGTAATTTGGTTTTCATCATATTATTAAATAGTAGTTATCAAGCAATATTTGCATAGTGTAATAGGTGGCACTGAACGCTAATTGAAAAAACAGTAAAAATTAAGAATGAAACAGAAAATCAATCAAATATTTATTTCAAATTGCGACTCACACAATACAAACTGATAACAAAATAACAATAAAAGAAAGCCGCAATATATGAAATGAGGTTGGCACTCAGTGTTTCGCTGTGCCGAAACATGTTCCGACACAGCACTGGTTTTCAGTGCCCACCTCCATAACCTCATATGTCCTAAGACCCCAAGTATGTAGATGACTTTGAACCAGTACATTAATAAACAATATATATATATAAGAATTATACAATAACATACCCAAGCAAAACATAATAAAAAATTAAGTAAATAATAAAAAAAATAAAAATAAAAAATTACCTATAACTAAATGTTAGTGAATGTATTCTAAAAACTGTAAACAACTATAAGATATCTTAAGTATTACTTGAAAAATGCACATACAAATCATGGATATAAACCTAATTACAAATTCCATTAATTCCTGCCCCCAGGTAAGTAAAATCATATGTACCATTCATATAGAAGGACGTCAAATAAACTATAAAAGGCATCAGAATTAACTAAAAAAGAAAAGAAAAGTGTATGTATAAGGATGATATTAAGAAATAAAATATAGAGAAGTATAAAAATCAGTTCTTAAATATATCTAGGGTCTTCTTTCTGTAACTGTAATAAATATCTTTTATAGTGCAATTTGAAAGTAAAAATTGATTTCAGGTCTCTAATTGGAGGAGGAATGTCGTTCCAACATTGCGTAGCAGCATGTTTAAAACAACCTCTAAAAGCAGCCGTTCTATGCTTAGCTGTTATTAGTGGCCTGGTAACAGATCGAATAGTATATTCTAACTTGCTTTGCCTCCAGTCAATCTTATTATATAAATATGAAGGTTTGTGGCTGGAGATCACTCCGAATAGAAGGCAGGACAAATGTAGTCTTCTTCTTGCTGCCATTTTTAATATGTTATTTTTATTTAGAAATGGAGTAATATGGCTTCTACGAGGGATTTGGTAACAGTACCGTGCACAAGCATTTTGAATACGTTGGATCAGGTGTTCTGTCCTTTTTAGAAGAGAAGGCCCATACACAGTATCACAGTAATTAAGCTTAGATAAAATTAGACTTTCCGTAATACGTTCTCTCACATCCTCATTTATGTACTTTCTAATTCCATACAAAATCTTAAGTCTATAGAAACAGTTTCTCATAACATTATTAACATGTTTCTCAAATCGAAGCTCAGAATCAAGAGTTAGTCCTAAGCTGTAAGCAGTATCAACCATTTCTATTGGCTCATGTCTAATTTTAATGATTGGGTTGGATTCTTTAATTATTTTTACCTGTTGACGATTTCCAAGTACTAAATATTTTGACTTTGCTGGATTCAATACTAGACAATTTGCTTCTGACCATTCAGCAATCCTTCTTAGATCACTGTTCATTTCCTCCACTGCCTTATCTTTTTCCTTCGGATTGAAGTGTATATACAGTTGTATGTCATCCGCGTACATGTGAAATTTACAATATTGAATACAGCTTGTAAGATCGGTAGTATAAAGAATGAACAACAATGGTCCCAATATTGAACCTTGTGGAACCCCTCTTGCCAGATTCAATGGTGCAGAAGTAGTGGACGTTCCATTAGATCTTTGTAATTCCACTTGCTGTGTTCTGTTTGTTAAATAACTGTGAAACCATTTGATAGTATCCGTTGTGAATCCATAAAAAGCCATCTTAGATAATAATAAGGATGTGTTGATAGCGTCAAATGCTCGAGAATAATCCAGCAAAACAAGTACAGAGACCTGTCCCTGGTCGCGAGCCTCAGTAATATTACCTATTACATCACATAGTGCACTTGCTGTGCCATGCTTCTTTCTAAATCCAGACTGTAAGTCGGGTAGAATGTTATTCGTCTCTAGATATTCAATGACCTGTAAGTAAACGACCCTTTCTAAAACCTTAGAGAGGCATGGCAATATACTAACTGGGCGCAGATCCCTGTTGTTTACTGGGTTATTTTTCTTTGGAAGAGGGCGAACAATAGCTCGTCGCCACAAATCTGGAAATGTATTAGATTCAATTGATAGATTAATTATATAAGTTATGGTTTTGAGTGCATTAGGCATTATTGATTTAATCATATCTATGTTAATTCCATCTATTCCAAACGCTTTAGATTGTAATGAATTTACGATTTTAAAAATTTTATCTGCTGTAGTTTTTTGCAAATAAAAATTGCCTTCACTGTACCGATGAAATTCAAAAAATGTTAGCTGCCGCATGCTTACATTATTTTCCCCGGGCACCTCCAAAAAAGACTTATTTATGCTTTCAGGATCACATAAATGTCCTCTCCTCTCCATCCTGCCGTCGTTTTATACTTCACAAATATAAGTGTGCCCGCCCGTATCATCGACTTAATTTCCTAGAAATACGTAATCCGCACACCTGTTTAATTATCCCTGCGAACGGCCATAAACTAGTACAATACACAATAGACTGTTTTTCTAAGTAAACAAAAGAAGTCCAAATGCGGGAAGGTAATAAACTGGCTTTATGGCAGGCAGGTGTGCATTCAATTTTGTCGACATGTAACAGTAAATTTTGTAAACAGCGTCTTTCTCTGATACGCCTTTCGTCGTTCGTTTTCGTCCCATCAGCTCGAGAGAGTCAATGAAATTTTAGATAGAAAGAAAGAAAGAAAGGAAAAGATTTATTTAGAACTACAATAAAACTCACTTAAACGATTAAAATAAAAACAATAAGTAAATTTAGTCCTAAATTGGACTTCGCTCGGCAAAACTACGCTGATCTTCCGCTAGGGCCATTAGTGACATATACGGACACAGGCAAACAACATAAAGATATGAAGTGAACCAACAACAATAAAAAAAAATTGAAAAAAAACCATAATAACGTTAACTAAATATTAAAACATTAAAAACATATTACTTACATAAATTGACATTGGTACCTATTATCCCTAAAATTAAGATAGAAGAAAGAAGAACAAAGATTTCTTTAAAACTATAATAATATAGTCTATATAAAACAAAAATAAATGGAACATACAATGTAAAATATACTTAAAATAGAAAGTTCTAAAAGAAAGAAAAACAATATATTTATATCCAATTGCGACACACACAATACAAACAAATTAGAAAATAAACATACAAAAATTGAATGGCGCAATTTAAGAAATGAGGTTGGCACTCAACGACACAGCACTGGTTTTCAGTTCAGGTTCCCAGGTTAAACCGAAAGACGTATGAGAGTAAGCCCTTAGATGTGTTTTTATCCGTGCAGGAACGGAGAAAGAATACAATTTCCTGCGGCCGGGCGGCCTGTCGTAAGAGGCAACTTAACAACCCACAGCCAGGTGGTAGGGCATTTGCCCGACTGGATGGCTACCACCCCTGGTCTAAAGTATGTCGCCATAACAACCTTGAGTTGTGTTCCGGCATTAGTGACCAGGTTCCAGTCTCCCTTAAGAGAGCAGCAGCACATTTGTAGCAACTTTGCTGTTGCAAATGTCCATAAGCGATGGTAACCGCTTTCCATCAAGTGGGCCGTCTGCCTGTCTGCTGATCTCCTGCAATAAAAAAAAAAGATGTTGTGGGGCCGGCTTTTACGAGGGTCATCGTCCCTGTCTGATGATGGCAGAGCGGATATGGGGCGTCAAGCAATTGCTCTTTGCCCCGGATTGAGATTCGCGGGCGGCAACTACCGCCTAACACATAGAGAGTATGTCGGCAGCTCGCGTCGGCCAATCAGCAGCGTTCGGTGGCCATCACGGACTTCGCGTTGACCGCGTCTGCGGCATGCGATGGCCATCTCGGACTTTAGGTGGCCATCTGTAGCGTCTGGTGGCCTTTCAGCGGCATTGAGGAGATTTTCGCGACCTCTCAAACATATCCCTGATTTGGGACCGGCGGCTGTTGGGAACCCCACACTCCCGGGCCCGAATAGCGCGCGAAAAAGCATATCATGTATAAGAAAAGGATATGTTATGTCACGAACTGGGCATGTTCTTATAATCTTTAGAAATATGAAACTTAGTTTTTAATTCCTAATACCCGTAACGCCATTTAGCGAAGGTAGTACTAACCATGAAAGCAACCCATTAAAATTGCGTAGTCATTCTCACTGCCATGTCCAGGTATGTGTCCGAGTGCGACTGCAGCGCCATCTCTTCGACCTTATTCGTCTATCACACCGGGATATAAGCCAGCAAAAAAGAGATGGATGGACTGTGTGACGGATGAAATAATGATTTGTGGCGTGAGAGAAGAGAGAAGACGTATGTCAGAATAGAGGAGTATGGAAGGAAAAGACATGTTGTATATATGTAGTATGTCGTCGGCCAATCACACTCCACTGTTGGACGTAGGCCTCCCCAAGTCGGCGTCACTCATCCCTGCCCTTCAACTTCCACCTTGCGCAGGGCGTCAGTCCATCTAGGTAGAGGGCATCCGACACTACGTTTACCGAGACGTGGTATCCACTCCAGGATTCGTCTACTGCATCGGCTGTCGGTCCTGCAGCAGACGTGACCGGCCCACTGCCCACTTTAACGTACTTTTGCAAGCGATGTCGGTACCTTGGAACTCTTCCGGATATCCTCATTTCTAATTCTATCCATAAGAGAAACACCCAACATAGTTCGCTCCATAGCCCGTTGAGCGACTTGAAACTAGTGGACCAGTCCTGCAGTCAGTGTCCGTCCACGTCTCGGCCCCATAGGTAGGACATATTGTGCCAAGCCCAAATAATCGGAAGAAGTTGAAAGGAAAGATTATTCATAATTACGGATCTCTTCACTAAGGTTGGTCGAGACGCACTTGGCCGGTTATCTTAATAATGATTGATTACCATTTTAACATGTTCCTATCAAAGTTATAAAAGTGAAAAATAATTAGAAGGCATGACTCTACGTATTTCCAAATTTAAAATTCGAGTTAATATTTTTTTATTGCTTTTTAGTCATAGAGTAGAAAGCTTCTTTTACTCGTAACTATGGCTTCGCACTCGTTTTCTAGAAAGTCAGTGTTTATATTGGGGTAGTTGACACATACCTAAGTGTCAAAAAGTTCTTAGAAGTGCATACATATGCAACTTTTTTGGGAGAAATTCGATATTCAAATTAAAGAGTGTCAATCACACAATTTTTTTTGTTAACGCACGGGGAATACATTTCGTACCATACTGGGTCCTTTGTGGGGGTTAGACCTTACGCGGCGAGATTAAGCGTGTGTGGAGACTATGGTACAATTGTTCCCAAATACTTCGCTAAAACTGAACCTGCGTCCCATGTGCCCGCGCTTGAGTTGGAAGAAAATGAGGTCTGGAGCGAAACTACACCCATGTTCATCCGCGCATCACTAATTGTCACTTATTTATGTCAGTTCGTTCGCACATAATAAATTGTTTTGGGCAACGAGTTGCTAAAAAAAAACGCATAATCTTTGTTTATAAAAATGAATGTTTGTCTGTATGTCCTTTTAAAGTATCGTAAACTATACATTTGATCATGTGATGATCTTTAGCAAAATTGTTGTGCATGAGCCAAAGAAGGTTTCCGAGGTGGTTCACAATTGGACCCGGTAGGTGGCACTGCTGTCGGCATATCGATTGAAGTTTTTCTACGGTTGGGTACTGGGGGGCTGAAGCCCCAAGTGATTTTTACTTATTCCCAAAATTAAAAAAGGAAATTCGTGGAACAAAATTTCACAATAATGACGCGGTTATGGCTGCCGTAGAGTTTTTTGAGACTTAAGTAATCAATTTTTTCGCAAGGAATAAGGAAGTTAAAAACGCGTTATTCTAAATGCATTGTATTTGAGGGAGATTATGTAGAAAAATAAAATATTTTTATTTAAATTATTGCATTTTTCAATATTGGTTCCAAGAACTTTTTCATTCACCCATGTATTACAAGAAATTCTGTAACAATGTTCATATAAAAGAGCGGGCCGTCATATACCATATATCATCATCATAACTTTGAAATGTCATGATGTTAATTACTCTTTAAACTATAATTAATATGCTATTTGTAAATACGTCATAATTTGCAACGCCCATACAAAATCTAGGCGGCTTCCGCGTTTTGTAAGTTGATAAAAAGTATCTCCGTTCATCTGATTGTCAACTACCCTATTAAAATGTTGAACCTTTATGTCTCTGCTCCATGTGGGATTATGTTACTGTTAGTGACCTATGACCAAATAAGTCTTGTTTCTGGCGTTAAAAATAACATTAGCCCGTCTGGATAGCTACCACCCCTGGTCTAGAGTATGCCGCGGTTACAACATTGTGTTCCGGCATTAGGAGTCAGGTTCCAGTCTCCTTCTAGAGAGCGACAGCACATTGGTAGCACCTTTTGTGTTACTAATATCCATAGGCGACGGTAACCGCTTTCCATCAGGTGGGCCGTCTGTTTTTCTATAAAAGTATAAAAAAATAAAAATAAAAAAACACCGCTAATGATTAACTAGAAAGAAAGAATAATATGTTGCAGTACAAACTTAGTACGTCTCGTCATTATTATAACAATACAGACCCCTAGTACCACTAAGAGTTCACCCCAACAGCCAGGTACTTTCTGATCTCATTTCCCACAATAGTTCTACACTAGCCGGGGCTTGTCCTTGGGTGCATTACTATATGGTGTAAACAGGGATAATCGCCGGTCAGTGTCACGCCACATTTACATTAAATTTGTCAAGGGGCCTCTACGTGTTGGCCTTCCCATGGCCCCATGCAAGCCCTCCAAATATCCGGGCCATTTTTATGGCCCGTGGTCTTTAAAGACATGCATACATTATATAATACTGTTCTATCCTCTTACTGTGTCTTTGTCTTACTGAGCATGCACTGTTTGCTATAACTCCATTAATTCTTCGAAAAGTAATTCTGTCACATATTTCTATATAAAACTTATTAAAAAAAAAGAGAATTTGAGATATAGATCGAATAAGAAATGTAAAGAAAAACAATATATAGCTAGACGTGTTGCTGGGGAGTTTCTTGCGGTTTCCTCTCCTTAACAGCAATAACACGTTGCGATGCGGTGTTCATAGACTAGGAAATAAAATAAAATTTAAACTTATATGTATGACCTTCAAAACGTTATCACCAGTGGAACTTATTATAAATTTGAAATAAATGCACACACATAAAATATAAGGATTTTTACTAATAAGTAGATACAGTTTCAGAAATGTATGTACATAAATTTCACGGCAATGAGGCTGGAAACTTAGCATTATGCTGTGTCAGGAGCTAACACAGCGCTGATTTTCAGTTCCAGCCTCCATCCAACCAAAATCAACCCAAACAACCTACTATTTACCTTCATGTAGGTAATTTTAAAACAGTGTTAAATACTTCTTATAATATCATTCTCTTACACGTATCACAAAAATGAGTATACAAAAAGAATATTGTCTTCCAATCTATAAATATAATAAACAATGCTAAATAAATCAAATGTCTTATAAAAATATATTGATTGAATGTAAAAGGAAATAAATTGATAAGAAAATATGAAATTATTATAAAGGTAATTAAGTAAATTCATATTATATAGGTATATGTGGAAATTATATAGATAGATATACAATGCAAAAGTGGATGGATGCAGAAGTCGTGGAAGGCCACGACACACCTTCCATGATCAAATTGATCGTGTACTAGCAGAAGGTGATGTTAGGAACCTTAAGAACAGACGAGCTTGCATGACAAGAGTTATGAATGTCAAAGAGGCAAGTGAGGTGTGTAAGAATAAGCCTAAATGGCACTTTGTTGTTCGTGCCTACCCCGCAAGGGAACTGCCGTGAAGTTATGTATGTATGTATGTATGTATATAGATAGAATAATAGAAACATACATACATACATACATAACTTCACGCCAGTTCCCTTGCGGGGTAGGCACGAACAACAGAGCGCCATTCAGACTTATTCTTACACACCTCACTTGCTTCTTTGACATTCATATCTCTTGTCATGCACGCTCGTCTGTTCTTAAGGCTCCTGACATCACCTTCTGCTAGTACATGATCAATTTGATCATGGAAGGTGTGTCGTGGCCTTCCACGACTTCTGCATCCGTCCACTTTTGCATTGTATATCTGTTTAGTCATTCTTTCATCATGCATTCTTTCCACATGCCCGAACCACCGGAGCATTCCTTTCCTTACTTTCACCCCGACACTCTCTTTCAGACCAACTCTCTTTCTAACTTCGGTATTACGTAATAGAAACAGAATATATAATAGTCCATATATAGATATGTACATGAATAAATATGTATATTTTTGTATTTCTAAAACTATTATCTGTGCAGGAACGGAGAAAGAATACAATTTCCTGCGGCCGGGCGACCTGTCGTAAGAGGCGATAAAACAACCCACAGCCAGGTGGTAGGGCATATGCCCGACTGGATGGCTACCACCCCTGGTCTAAAGTATGTCGCCATAACAACCTTGAGTTGTGTTCCGGCATTAGTGACCAGGTTCCAGTCTCCCTTAAGAGAGCAGCAGCGCCTTTGTAACAACACCTTTGATGTTGCAAATGTCTATAGGCGATGGTAACCGCTTTACATCAAGTGGGCCGTCTACCTGTCTGCTGAACACCTGCAATCATTTTTTTTTTTTAAACTACGTCGGTGTATGTATACACTATCTGTCAATGTTTATGGTATTATGTTTAACGTCATTATCAACTGACAACAATATGGCACAACGCATTTGCTACATTTGTGTGACACAGATACTAAATGGACGGAAATACATAGTTGTCGTGGCAACGCAACCGAAGTTTTCTGGCATATTCTAGTTTCGCAAATAACTCTTCATCGAAAAAAGTTTAAAATTTTCTATTTTAATAGAAAAGTTATTCAGGCCAAAGAGAGTATGGCAGCTTAGTGGTTAATGTACCTACTCATGTTTTATTCAAATCCGGGCCGGGAAGCGTGTACCACTTAGGTCGCATTCTGACCAATGTACATACTCGTATTTACAATCACCACGCGTTTAACGGTGAACGAAAATATCGTGATGAAACCAGCACATCCAGATAACCAATGTGTCAAACCCACTAAGCCGCCTTGGATAAGCGTGACTAGTATATTATCCGTTTCTTTAAAAAAATAGGTACACCCAAGTCCAACATTGGGACTTGTGGGCTGATACTGATTAAATGATTTAAATTGTTTTGGTGAAATAATATTGTCATGTCAAACCAAAAATAAACCATTGAAACATAAGCAACAAAACATTTATGTTTGAAAATGCTTCCGTATTATTTTTAAAAATATATTTTGGCTCCGAATCTTGGCACTTGTAGCGCTAGACGTATTTTTTTTTGAGACGCTCCTCGGGGAGTTTGGGAGGGGAGGTAGTAAAAAATTTTATATCTTCGCGTCTGCGTGAAGGATCGAAAAATTTTTTTGAATCAATAGACAAGAGTCTGGGGGAAGAAATTTTTTATCTATGTGTTATAAGGGCATATACTCACACATGTACGTAAAGTTTTGTGTTTTTTATGTGTGAAGTTAAACTTTTACTACCTACGTAGTTAAGTCGTCTAAAGCCTTTGCCAGACTACTGTAACACAGACGTCCTGGATTCGATTCCTGACATAGTAAATTTAATTAATGATCCTTCCGTTGTTTATTATGGTCTGGTTATCCAGGTTCGTCCTGAGTGTCGTTTATTGTATATAAGAGAAGCATAACTTGCTTAATTTGAACACATATAGAACACAATATGTAATATATTATTATATATTTTATGATGTTATTTGTAATTAACAGTTCTAAAACTACTAAAACACAGCATTCTCATTTTTAATATAGGCAACGACAAACGGTCGCATTAGCGGATTTCACACATCGGTAGACTTGTTGCAGTTTTCTCATGATATTTTCCATTGCCAGCATGTGGTAATTTTTACAATGTGGATATCAGGCCAGAAATTACTACCAAAGTTACGCATGCTCTCCCCGACCAAGATTTAAACACACGTTATTAAAATAATGCGTCTTTAGCCACTAAGCTACCGAACCCAGAATTAGGTTAACGATTCCTTAAGCCGAAATAAGCCGGTGGCATGAGCGCTAAAGGAATAGAATAAAAAATATATGGGAATAATATATCGTTACGCTGAGTATTGTCCTTCCCATACATGTTCATTATATTCGATTAACGCTAATACCATTTATCTACGGGCCCTGATGTTAAGTGACGAAGCGATCTAGGATGGCGCACGCTTACCTAGTAGATCCCTATTCACTCTGGACTTGAAGACCACTGGATTATATGAATCAGTGAACCCAAATTCCGGCAAATTTTTCCACTCGACAGCGGTGCGCAAACGAAAGGTGGAGGCAAAACCTTTAGATCTAATCAATGGTATGGCCACCGTGTAACGATGGCGCGACTGGTGCATCTGGTTGTCCGATGATATTGTTGTAAGCCGATACTAATCCTTTGCAGGTGTCTTATTACCCCTTTGAATTTGAGTGATCTATTGTTCGGGCTGTTGTTGCTAGGAGGTCATGTCTAATTTACAAATGGATGAGGTCGGTCAGTCAAGAAATCTGCCAGTCGTGTTCTGACTGCGAACGAGGCGTTAACTAGTGAACTTACGGAGCGAGTATCTTATAACAACGAACTTTACGCGATTTGTGTGATAAAGATTGTCTGCCCTACGGTTTGGTTTTGTTGTATTCGGCTATACTTGTAAGAGCTGTGAATTATGTGTGTGTACTTCTAATTTACTTTGTAATAATTCCAACAGCATTTTCGAATTTACATCCTACAAATTCGTAAAAATATAATAGAAATTACATTAGGGAACAAGTCGTAAAGTTCCATGGCACACTCTCCGAAGTGTATCCGATAGAACACCGACAGCTTTGATGAGACTTGCTACGTTGTTGAATATACCGTCTCACCTTCGAAAGTACACCGAGCATTTTGGCTGCTACTTGAGCCAAAGACTCAATGTATGATCCAAAATTAAGCGTTGAAGTCAAGGAAATACCTAAAAGCTGAATCCAGTTGGTTATCGGCACTGATACACCTCGGAAAGTCGGAGTCATTTAATCGTTCAGTTTTTTTTATTGCACGAGTTTAGCAGACAGGTAGACGGCCCACCTGAAGGATAGCGGTTAACATCGTCTATAAACATTTGTAGCACCAAAGGCGATATCAATGTGCTGCCGCTCTCTAAAGGGTAGACGGAAACCTATACCTATACGGGCATATCTTTGGGCCTTACTTCTCCCAAGCTTTACACCGAGAGATATGTGGCGCTCTCAGAGGCCAGCTCTGTACACTGCTTCAGTAAAGAAGGAGTTATAAGATATCGGCTGCCGAACTACCTACCAAACCTTCTACCGTAACTCCACGTCTTCGTGGGGCTCCACGGGATATACCGTAGGCCATTTCTTCGCAAAGCCTTGACGAAGTCAGTCATACTTATTTTATTGTACGAGTTCAGTCAACAGGTAGACGGCCCACCTGTAGGAAAGTGGTTACCATCGTCTATGGACATTTGTAACTCCAAAGGTGGAGGACTGGAACCTGGCTGAATGCCGGAACACAACACAAAATTGTTATGGCGACATACTCCAAACCAGGGCTGATAGCCAGCCAGACGAGCAAATACACTACGATCTGGCTGTGGGATGTTGTGTAGCCTTTTACGGCAGGCCGCCCGGCCGTAGGAAATTTTATTCTTTCAACGTTCCTGCACGGCTGTGACTTTCAACCAAAATGATTTTTGGGTACTTTGTCTAATATCAACAATAGTTGTCTCTACGAAATCCGTTGTGCGTAGATCTGTTATGAACTTAGTTTATTTTTATATGGGTGCGTGAAAAGTGCAATTTTTGCGCCTACAGTTTTTTATCAATAGCTTTCTGGCACCAGATGGCAAATGGGATATTAACGTATTTTTTAGGGTTCCAATATCTACTTCTACAAAATTTCCTTGGGTATGTACAAAAAAGTAAAAAATTGCGGAAATATTTCTATAAATATTGAAAAGGGCTTCAAAAGTGAAAACTGAAATTTAAAAGATGAACAATGTTATCGAAATTAATGATAAATGAAAAAGCGCTTGGAGCGTTTTAAATACTGCATACATATTTTCACGCCCATTTCCCATTGGGGTGAGCAAACGTGGATCTCCATTTGCTAGGATGCTAACAAACACTTTTGCTTCATCTACTTGCATTAATTTCTTCATAAATTCACGTTTGTTTTAAGTGCTGCAATTTGATCATGATGTCGTCTCGGTATACCGGCACCAACTCTCCCATTCACACTGCTGTATACTTAGCGTCTAAGCTAGTAAAACCATCTGCTGAAGCAGCGGCGGCAGTTAGTACTAAAGGCCTAAAGCGGCTGCTTTTGATGAATTGTTTGGTGAAATTTACACGTGTCTAGATATACTGGTAAGTGTAGGACGCATTAAAGTTCCAATTTATTTTGATATTTGCATATTCATAATAGGAATCTCCCAAAATCGAAAAGGGTGACATTAGGCCCCCTGATCTCAAGAAAGAAAGAAAAATTGTATTTGAAGAAATACATACATACATAACTTCACGCCAGTTCCCTTGCGGGGTAGGCACGAACAACAGAGCGCCATTTAGGCTTATTCTTACACACCTCACTTGCTTCTTTGACATTCATAACTCTTGTCATGCACGCTCGTCTGTTCTTAAGGCTCCTGACATCACCTTCTGCTAGTACACGATCAATTTGATCATGGAAGGTGTGTCGTGGCCTTCCACGACTTCTGCATCCATCCACTTTTGCATTGTATATCTGTTTATTCATTCTTTCATCATGCATTCTTTCCACATGCCCGAACCACCGGAGCATTCCTTTCCTTACCTTCACCCCGACACTCTCTTTCAGACCAACTCTCTTTCTTACTTCGGTATGACGAACGCGGTCCGCGAGCGTCACTCCGCAGATTTTGCGCAGTGCTCGCATCTCGACCGCGTTTACTCTACTTTCATGCTCTTTCTTCCATACCCAACTCTCGCTTCCATACGTGAGCGTAGGTACCAGCACCACGTTGTGTACGGCGAGCTGGGCCTTCTGGCTGAGTTTACCTAACGCTCCATTCAAACTATTCCCCAAATTCACTCTTCTTTCTATATCAGCGGTGTACCTTCCATCCCTGCTAAAAGCACATCCAAGATATACAAACTCATTCACTTGCTCCAGCATAACATCATCGATCATTATCCTTGCATTCGTTCTGGTTTCTTCTCTTTCAAACACCATAACCTTTGTTTTTGAAGAAATAGCGACATAATTACATTGCTTACATGTGATTTTAACAAAATGGCGTATTTCAAAAATTTGATCTTATATTATATTGGGCTCGATCACAAGATTCCCTCTTTTGAACTTAGTTCGGACCTTCTAACTACCATTTCCTCTTTTTCTATCTGCTACAAGTTTATTGCATTTGTATACTACATAAAATATGATAAAACGTGTAAAGGAAAATCCGGGGTGGAAGTGAGGTAGACGGGGGAGGGAATTCCTCGAACACCCACCGTCGTTTCCAAAATCGATCAAGTGGCGCGTGTGTGTCGACCATTTTGGAATTTGGAAGTACCAGAAAAATTGTTAATAAAACTTTTTGGTATATCCTGTACTCGACCTTATGTCAAAGGGTTTACCGCGCTTTTTGCTCTGTGACAGTTTAATATACGCACACATTGGTGACCAAATACCAAAATACAGAGTAATTTCAACTATATTTTCGTTGCGTTAAAGCATAAAATCTCATAAGAATTGTTATGAAACTTTATCCATAAGTCAATTTTCACATTTTACGTTACTCGTTGGAAATGTGTTACACACATACAAAGACCAAAATACAAGCAATATTCAACTTTCACTTACTAAACATAAGTGCGAAATTTCTTTAATATAGACCTGCCACGTCATTTTAGAAATTTATCAGTGTATTTTGTATTTGGAATTCGAGTTATAGGAATTTTTTATGAGAAACAATATGTTTTAAAAACCAAAACCTTATCCGCTAAGGCATAAGATTGACATTTTCTTGATAGCTACTTGGTTCTAGTCTTAACAAAATTTGGTTATGCTTTTTTGCACCTTATGTCTAGGAGCTAAGGTTGACTTGAGTAGTAATTACTGTCCCGCCAAAATAGATTTTTTGATGACTGACAAATTTCAAGGGCTTCCTTTATAGCTTTAGGGTCATCTTCCAACATTCGTAGGTATATTGAGCGTAAAATGTTTAAGTAGATTTTATAAATATAATAAAATCTTACAACAAGGTAGGTACTGGTGGTAGAACCAAGTTGGAGTCATTATTGTGATTACAGCTGTTAGTGCCGTCTCGATCGACGCGATACCACACTCTCACAGAATATCACCGAGAAACGGTTAGCATTGTGCTAATCGTATTTCGTATGAGGGGCCATTCACAAATTACCGTATTAAATTTGTCCGTGCAGGAACGGAGAAAGAATACAATTTACTGTGTTGGGGCGGCCTGTCGTAAGAGGGGACAAAACTACCCACAGCCAGGTGGTAGGTTATTTACCCGTCTGTATGGCTACCACGTTCCGGCATTACTGCTCAGGTTCCAGTCTCCCTTTAGAGAACAGCAGCGCATTTGTAGCACTTTTGGTGTTGTAAGTGTCCATAGGCGATGGTAACCGCGTTTCATCAGTTGGGCCGTCTGGCTGTCTGCTAAACTCGTGTAATAAAAAAAAACTGAACGATTAAATGACTCCGACTTTCCGAGGTGTATCAGTGTCGATAACCAACCGGCTTCAACTGTTAGGTCTTTCCTTGACTTCAACGCTTAATTTTGGATCATAATTTGAGTCTTTGGCTCAAGTAGCAGCCAAAAAGCTTGGGTCACTTTCGAAGGTGAGACGGTATTCTCAGCAACTATTGCAATCGTGCAATGAGAAAATAAGAAGCACGTCACACGAATTTCATGATCTTTGATCAACCCCCAACACCCCCCCCCCCCCGGCCCCCTACACGTCCATGTCCCAGCTGGTCACATTCGTGAGACACCACCCTGTCTAGTGTGATATCACATCTTTCGCAGTTTTACATCAAGTAATTATTAAATTAAAACAGCAATTCAGTAATTAGTTTTATTTCCATTTAAATTATTTTTTTATAATTTAAACACTATGCTTATACACATAGAGTTGGAAATATTTTGAAAGTTCAAATTTCGCGTTTTAAAGCTTAAATATGGTGGACTTTGAAATGTGACGTCACAAATTTTAACAGCAAAAGGACATGTCGGTATTCAATGCCATTCATTATATTATATCTACATTGTTTTTCCTTAGAAGATCATTATCGTAAATTATAAACAGGAATTTTGTAATGAATTACATTATTTAATGATGTTATACATACATACATAACTTCACGCCAGTTCCCTTGCGGGAACAACAGAGCGCCATTTAGGCTTATTCTTACACACCTCACTTGCTTCTTTGACATTCATATCTCTTGTCATGCACGCTAGTACACGATCAATTTGATCATGGAAGGTGTGTCGTGGACTTCCACGACTTCTGCATCCATCCACTTTTGCATTATATATCTGTTTAGTCATTCTTTCATCATGCCCGAACCACCGGAGCATTCTTTTCCTTGCCTTCACCCCGACAGTCTCTTTACTCTATTACCAAGATGACATAAAGAATGGGCACAACCTGGCCCGGTGACCTCCACTCCACTTACAGTCCGTTCCTCGCAGTTTTTAAATCGCTATTTCACAAGTCTTCATATTATCTCAACATTATACATATTTAAAGACTCCAAAAATCCGGGGCATTTTTATCGCCCGTAGTCTGGAGAAAATAATAATAATAATTGGCGGACAAACAGACATAATGTATACAAGTTACGCTTGTGTTATGATAGGTGATATGCAACAAACTACTCTGGGGCCGATTCCAGACACCCAAACCATAGTAAATAACGGAGAAAATACGTTTCCGAAATTTACTATGCCAGGAATCGAACCCGGAGCCTCTGCGTTACAGTGAGGTAGTCCAGTAAAGGCTTAGCCCGCTCAACCACAGAGGCCGTCCAGCCCTACGTTAGTCTAACATCAATTTTATACGTAACGGTCGCTATAACCGAAATCGGTTATACAGTATTACATATATTAACCCTGTAAGCATAATAACACTTCAGCCAGGAAACGTAGCCAGACTTACCCGTAGACGACTGTAACCTAGCCTAGACTCAATATTCTACTTATGGTCCTGAGGGATTATGGGTATAATACCATATAACAGACTTCAAGTTTTTTTTTACTTTTTTATTGCAGGAAATCAGCAGACAGGCAGATGGCCACTTGATGGAAAGCGGTTACCATCGCCTATGGACATTTGCAAGAGCAAAGTTGCTACAAATGCGCTGCTGCTCTCTTAAGGGAAATTAGAACCTGGTCTCTAATGCCGGAATACAACTCAAGGTTGTTATGGCGACATACTTTAGACTTAATTAATAATGTCGTAGTATAATTAATTTTGTTGTTATTGATAATTTAAAAAAAACACTTTTTAGGTACATGTAAAATATTTTTTCCCATGTTTTATGCAGACTCATGCTTATACCTAAATATATATTTCGAAACTAGCTTCGTTCACAACTGGTGTTGCCAGATGCAATTCGTTTTAAATTGGGGCAGAAGGAGAAGAAATCGAGATTTAGGGTTGAAGATCGGGAGAAACAATAAAACAAGTTTTTTTGTAATTTAAGGTTTAGTTACTTAAATAATCCAAATCTTAATTTCCTAATAATAATGCTTTTCAATGAGTTTATTGATTTATCGGGACATTTGGTGTCCCGATCAGGTTCAAATCAGGACCTGTCCCCATACCCCTGAGAATCGGGAAGTCCCACGCAAATCAGACACCAGGCAAAGCTTAACAACAATGATCTGGAGGGAACTCCCCGCCGCGGTTTTCCTTTTGCGCTACGACTTAAGGTTCTTTATGAAGGGCGTTATAAAATTTCTTAGAGGTCGGTAACGGGTTGGCGACACCCCTAGTGATGCAAACGGCCAAAGGTGACAGTAACCACTTTCCATCAGGCCGTCTGCCTGTTTGCCTGCTTCAGGCTATAAAAAAAAGCTACTCGCAACATAGTACGCGCGATTTTTGGACATAAAGTCCATTCATATCTTCTAGACCAGTGTTCCGTAAAGTATGCACCGCGGCACACTGGTGTATTGTGGTCATTAATTGGTGTGTCTCGGAAAAATATGGTTATGCTGCAATTTGAACTTTAGGTTTGTTGATTAATAATAAATATTGTTTCGATGATTAATAAATAAATGTTGATTAATATTACTTAAAAAATGATGATTTTTAAATGATTTGAAATGATTTTTATTTGTGGTGTACCTCCAAAAAATTTCGTTTTCCTAGATGTACCTTGAATACGTACCTTTATCCGTGCAGGAACGGAAAAAGAATAGAATTTCCTGCGGCCGGGCGGCCTGTCGTAAAAGGCAACTAAACAACCCACAGCCAGGTGGTAGGGCATTTGCCCGACTGGATGGCTACCACCCCTGGTCTAGAGCATGCCGCCATAACAACTTTGAGTTGTGTTCCGGCATTAGTGACCAGGTTCCAGTCTCCCTTAAGAGAGCAGCAGCGCATTTGTAGCACCTTTGGTGTTGCAAATGTCTATAGGCGATGGTAACCGCTTTCCATCCAGTGGGCCGTCTGCCTGTCTGCTGAACTCTTGCAATAAAAAAAAAATACAAAAAGTTTGCGGAACACTGTTCTAGACGACGGCCTCTGTGGTTGAGCGGGCTAAGCCTTTGCCGACGTACCTTCTGGAACGCAGAAGCTCTAAGCTCGATTCCTGGTGTGGTAAATTTTGGAAACGAGTTTTCTGTTATTTACTAGGGTCTGGGTGTCTGGGATCGACCCCAGAGTAGGCCATTGTGTATTACCCATTACACAAGAGTAACTTTCTTAATTTGGGAATATACTATGTGTGTGTTTGTCTGCCGATTATTATTATTATTATCTTGTGAACCCCTGCGCTTTTTTTAAGGCGGGGGAAATGCATTTCGCACATTACCGGGTCCTTTACTAGGGATTAGACCAAAGCGACAAGAGTTGAGCCACGAATAGCTACCAGAGTCAATCGCCGGCTTGTGTGGACACTCGAATACTCAATACTCCACTAAAACCATACTCCTCCCATGCGCCCCGCGCTCATGGTAAGAAAAGCGTGGGACTTAGAACGTAGTTACGCCCACGCTGATCCTAGGGCATCAGTGCTTCAGAGTGCCCCGGACATCAGGGCAAACTCACTTCGTCAACAGGGGTGAAGACTCCTCCGCTCGCTAGATGCTGGAGGGCCCCTACAGCGGAATTTACGGGAGGAGATATTGCGCGTATCTGCGTCTCCGGGACCCCGACTGACGTCTGTACCCGTGAGGCGCATGCGCACCTCTCTCCCTTTCTCGTTCTGCGACCTCCTCTTGAGACATGACAGTCTCGCAGAAATTGGCCGCACCCACCCAATGATCGTTGCTATGCAGCATGGCTTGCACCAAACTGCCCAGCGAATCGATCGGACCTACGAGGGTCTCGAGTTCAAATCTCTGTGGTGCCCATTCTGCGCACTCGACCAGCGTATGAAACGCAGTGTCTCGTGCGCCACGCTGGCGACATTGAGGGGAAGGCAATCTGATTCAGACACTTATCGAAGCACCCATGCTCGGTAAGTATCTGCGTCATCGTGAAGGTCAGGGTCCCGCGTTTCCGCGAGAGTCATCGCAACAGGTGTGGGCGTACCGCCTTCACTGTCTCAATGCCAGGCACAGGATTTTCCAACTCTCTCGACCAAGTTTGGATCATGGACGCGGTTTCCCTCGTCCTGATCGCCTGAAGCTCGGCCTGGCAATAAACCAGGCCACGGGCGGGGGCATACTGTCGGGAACGCCGAACTTTGGCAAGTACGAACCCCTGCGCTTAGTTCAACTTTCTACAACAATTCTTTTACCGTCAAGGCTATAAAGCTTTGGAACCCGCTGCGAATTGCTATCAGACAAGCAAAATCGCTACTAATATTTAAACCGATGACCAGGAAATATTACCTGTCCTTGAAATATGATGATATATTTAAATGTATGTACTATTATTATGGAAATATTTATCTACAACCATTTATATATTTTTGTAGATATGTTTTTTTTTCTATTGCAGGAGATCAGCAGACAGGCAGACGGCCCACTTGATGGAAAGCGGTTACCACATTTGCAACACCAAAGATGCTACAAATGCGCTACTGCTCTCTTAAGGGAAACTGGAACCTGATCGCTAATGCCGGAACACAACTCAAGGTTGTTATGGCAATATACTTTAGACCAGGGGTGGTAGCCATCCAGTCGGGCAAATGCCCTACCACCTGGCTGTGGGTTGTTAAGTCGTCTCTTACGACAGGCCGCCCGGCCGCAGGAAGTTGTATTCTTTCTCCGTTCCTGCGCGGATAAAATATATATTTGTATGTTATGTTTGTTAAGTAAATTGCATTTATATATTTATTACTAGAATGTCGGAAATTGTTCTATGTATTATGTATACCACCATCGTCATGATAATCTCAATTCATCCCCTGGGTTGTCTGGAAGAGATCGCTTTTTAGCGATAAGACCGCCCTTTGTATATTATAATGAGGCATAGTTTTAGTCTGTAAGTTCTTTTTTTGTATTGGTGCACAACAAAGAGTTATTGATTGATTGATATTTTGTTATAGGTGAAATCCGTTTGAACACTGGCAAGCGAGGGACCATGCCGTGAACGACGGCCGGGAGTAGCCAGTCAAGACTCTATGGTCGCTCTTCATTCCGCGCTGAGTACTCCTGAGGAGTTTGCAGTGCCATGTCCTCAGCGCAGGCACTACAGCAATGGCACACTATCGCCTGCTGCTACCCTATTTTGACACAGGTACCTCTGAAGCAGTCGTACCCCGAGACGATCTTTTTTTTGATAACGATGAGGGGGTTCGCTTTTGCGCACCCCCTCAAGCCTACGGGAGGAATGTGGAACTTCCGACGACCGGCTCCGCACACACCTTCCCTGAGGAAGTTGTGAGATGCTGGCCGCTGTATTACCCACTAAACCTCCCACCGCCCCTTTGCGTTTTTATGAGCTGCTGTGGGATATACCGTAGGCACCACCCCATGACACCTCGACACCTTCAAGAGGCTGCCCCTGGAACCAGGGTACATGGCGTCCTAGCCAGGGAGGTCGCAACAGGTGGTGTTACAGAGCGCCGTGTCTTATAACCATCCTCTAAACCACATTTGCAGCATTCCTACACGGATAAAATGATTAGGCTGTTTAAAATTTTTTGTCCTTTATTTTCAAAGCACAGACAGACACTTCAATTTTATTGGTGTAAAATAATTATGTACTATTTTTTCGATTATATTTTTTTGTATCACGAAGGTGTTAGTTAGGAGACTTAACACCACTCAAAAACCGGCTTGGACAGTTCCGTGTATGTAATAAGTGTGATTTTGCAAAAAATAGTTTTAATATTTGTTTAAAACTAATTGTAGTTTATTAAAGTCCTTGAAACCGTCATAGCTTAGTGGTTAACACGCTCGGGTCTCAAATGATGCGAGTTCGAATCCTGTCCGGAAAGCATGCACTGCTTAAGGAGCTTTTATTATCAAATATTCATATTGTTACAATTGCCACGTGTTGACGATGAACAGAGACATCGTGATGAAACTTTAGCCGGAATGTTCACTTGCTCTCTCTTTTGTACAACATCCTTTTTGACCCTCGTACTCCTCCTTATTTAAAGGAACGTTTTGATTTCCTACATTTTTCTCGTTCCCCATTATTTGCGCTCTAGTAATAATCTCTCCTTAATGACACCTGTACACACTTCTTCCTTCGTTGATAATTCTTTCACAGTACATGCTGTCCGTTTATGGATGTCACTGCCACTCAACATCAGACAAGCTAAGTCAGTATCCTCTTTTAAAATCATGTTTTTAGTTATTTTTGGTCCTCTCAGGTATAATAATGCTGCTTATTCTGTATGAATTATGATATGTTTATATAGTATATAATAAAGATTTTTATTTACTTATTTCATATATTTTATATTATTTACTAGCTGTCCGGGCAGACGTTGTTCTGCCCTGAAGAAATAAAATTTAGAACCCGATTCCAGCGCCACCTCGGTAGGCCAGGATCGAACCCGCGCCCTTTTAGTTTGGGACGCGTACGCTAGGCTAGGCAAGCTAAATGTGCATCATGTTTGGCCAGTTAGGCATACAAAATCCGTGCAGGAACGGAGAAAGAATACAATTTCCTGCGGCCGAGCGGCCTGTCGTAAGAGGCGACTAAACAACCCACAGCCAGGTGGTAGGGTATTTGCTCGACTGGATAGCGACCACCCCTGGTCTAGACTATGCCGCCATAACAACCTTGTGTTGTGTTCCGGCATTAGTGACCAGGTTCCAGTCTCCTTTAAGAGAGCAGCAGCGCATTTGTAGCGCCTTTGATGTTGAAAATGTCCATAGGCGATGGTAACCGCTTTCCATCAAGTGGGCCGTCTGCCTGTCTGTTGAACTAATGCAATAAAAAAAATTACTTATAGCGAAAAGCCTGGCATTTGGACCCGGTGGTCCAAATGTAAGCTATCCTATCTTTCAAGTGGGATCAAACCGCACACGGTGTGCAAATTTGATTAAAATCGGTCAAGTAGTTTAGGAGTCCATCGCGGACAAACAACGTGACACGTAATTTATATATATTAAGATTGTCTACACCGCCACTGTCATGTTTTAATATTTTCCTTAGTTTAGGGAGTTGCCTGGAAGAGATCGCTTTACCATGACAATATTTTAATTGTGTATTTTTGAAATTGTATATTTGGTGAGCAATAAAATGTTATCTATCTATTATTACAATTGCCACGTGTTGACGATGAACGGAGACATCGCGATGAAACCTGCACATAGAGTGAGTGACCAATGTGTCGAACCCGCCAATCCGCCTAAGACAAAAGTGACGGAAGACACCCGAGTCTAAAATTGCTATTAAGATTTTTAAAAAAATATTGAGAAAAAACATAGTTACGCTTGTATTATGGCTAATGTACATTTACAATTCCCCAGACACCCAGACCATAGAGAACAACGAAAAGTTCGTTTCCAAAATTTACCATGCCGGGAATCGAACCCGGAATCATTTATCAATTTATACAATTAACTTTTAAAAATAAACTAAGTTCTAAATAAATTAATATAAACTAACAACTATACTATAAATATAACTATACGTACAATATAACATAATCTATAAGTAAAAAATAGACTCCAGATCACTGTCGGCGGGGAGTGTACCCAAAATGCTAGTCATATTTCCACGTTAGATGGCACCCCTGATGCGTTGCCCTAGGTGCAAGACACAAATTATAATAAATCATTAAAACAAGACCGGAAGGCTGGAGCTTACCTCGCTCAAAGGATTAGCCTCTGTATCCAGCGAGGTAATGCTGCCAGCCTTCTAGGTACAACGCCCAGCGGCCATGGTCTGGTGGGGCTGGGCGGGCTTTAACCCTTAAGACAATTATCGATATACCAAAAAGCCGCAAGACTAACACTATCACTATCTCGTAATATACCAAGAAAATATACCCATTTCATACAAATCATACAACTCCTATATAAACAAAGTGAGACAACAACACAATTAACGATCACGTTCACAAACGCGATCTGCACTCTCATCGCGGACACATATGTGCTAATAGTGAGCTAAAGGGTTATAGGTTTTTTTTACTATTGTATATATATTTTTAACTTAGTTTTATTTTTAGCATAGTTTAATATTTAGTATTACAATTAATATTAATAAAAAAAAAAAAATACTTCTATTTGTAATAATAATATCTAGATGATAAGATGCCAACCATTACAGCATGTCAAATATATTTTTGTTCATTCATAAGGTTTTAACGTCCATAAACATGTTTATATTATAATATTTAGTAGTTACATGCGTAATTTAATTTTCTTTTTATATTTTTCTTAATCTGTGTGTATGTTTATTAATTCCATATCTTCTTTTATTACCCGAAGTTCATCGTCGTCTATGGACGTTTACAACACCAAGGGCGATGCCAACGCGACTTTACAATAGGATAGGGCGATGAAATAGGGCGGGTGAGGTAGAGATGACATAGGAGATATAAAATAAAGAGGAGGAAATAGGGGGTCGGAAAAGAGGAACGGGATAGGGGGGGATGAAAGAGAAACTTTTTGCCGATGGACTCCATGACATCATATTTGTGTTATATATATTTTAAATAATAAAATAGTGATTGATGCGTGTGTTACATTTTAGATTGGGTAGTATATAAAAATATACACAAATTTAATGTTTAATACATATATCTATTGGCAAAACATTTTATTGATTTCACAACATTGAAAATATTTTACTTTAACCCTGAAGACAATTATCGATTCACTTATCGATATACCAAAAAGCCGCAAGACTAACACTATCACTATCTCGTAATATACCAAGAAAATATACCTATTTCATACAAATCATACAACTCCTATATAAACAGAGTGAGACAACAATACAATTAACGATCACGTGCACAAAAGCGATCTGCACTCTCATCGCGGACACATATGTGCTAATAGTGAGCTAAAGGGAAGTTAGATATTTCTATTAAAAGCAAGTAAAATCAAAAAGGTCGAAATTACATTATTTATTTCATTTCATAGAACATAAAAACTTCCTATGCTAATAATAACATAACAAGAATCTGATATACATAACCTTCGTAGTATTATTATCTAATACCAGCAGTCACCATAGTTACCACTTGATTATATTGAACAGAGCTTCTTTGTTCAACCGACGAACGTAGAATGTCCCGGATCAGGCGATTTCACCTCGTTTTATATTATCGAACCAACAATACAGTGTTCACATTTTAGCAATCTTGTAATCTGAAACTTATTACAAAGTTTATTAAAAATCCTAAAAACATTTAAAAGTACTCACCAATATAAATCTTACCATATTAATACAACACAGTTTTTATTAAGCTAAAACACACTACTTACTCCATAAATCAAGTGCAGATATTTTACGAAAAATGTAAGTACCCTCAATTTAAATTCACAGTATGTCTTAGCACGGCAAATACATAACTTAATTGATTAAATACCTTCATATTATCTATTAGGTGCAAGTTCATACACAGTATAGGTAACAAGAGGCTATCCATAAATTACGTCACAATTTAAGGTGGGGAGGGGGTCGACGAAGTGTGTCATTGTGTGACAAGGGGTGGGAGAGGTCCTAAATTTCGTGAGATCACATTTCAAAATCTAATACATTTAAACTAATTACGAAGTTGCTGTTTTAATTTAATTTAATAAGTGATGTCACACTAGGAAAGGAGGAGTCTCACGAATGACCAGCTATTTTTTTTTTATTGCAGGAGATCAGCTGACAGGCAGACGGCCCACTTGATGAAAAGCGGTTACCATCGTCTATGGACATTTGCAACAGCAAAGTTGCTACAAATGCGCTGCTGCTCTCTTAAGGGAAACTGGAACCTGGTCACTAATGCCGGTACACAACTCAAGGTTGTTATGGCGACATACTTTAGACCAGGGGTGGTAGCCATCCAGTCGGGCAAATGCCCTACCACCTGGCTGTGGGTTGTTAAGTCGCCTCTTACGACAGGCCGCCCGGTCGCAGGAAATTATATTGTTTCTCCGTTGTCCTGCACGGATAAAAGCTAGCTGGGACAAGGACGGCGGAGGAGTCAAAAATCATGAAATTTCTGTGACGTAATTGTGGATTGCCTCCAAACGTTCACCGTTTTCGTGATTTAGCCATGAAACCATAAAAATTTTAAAGATAGTGTAGACTTGTTCATCCGGACCTCAGTTATAGGGATTCGGGATTATCCGGATTGGCAACCGCGAGCAAATAACTTTGTAGTTCGGTCCATGCGTGCACCGACGTCGCACCAGGCACTGTCTGTCCGCGCCCTACACGCTGCCACACGCGTTTCATTATTATCTAAAACTAGAACTAAATTAGACCACGTATCCCAATCTAAGCAAGTCAGAGACTATATATACATTTCATATAGAGCCGAGATGCGACGCTACGTACGCGACGCCGATCTACCAAATATGGGATTTTTGCCAGATGACGGAGTTGTATAACGGCGTGTAGTGTAGCTCTGTTCCAGACGTTGAACCCATCTGTCAAATTTAGTTGATGATTAGAAAAATTTGATACAGCCAGCATGAAATACACGACACAAGTTTCGTGTAGATTTATTATGTACACCAACCTTCCATGCGTAAGATTTCTCATGGTCGGTTCCTGTGTCTTACTAATTGTTCATTTGCCTCACTGTCGTTTAAAATTTGATAAGCACAATACAACTAATATCAAAATTCAACCGATGGATGTTAAAGCTAATTAAATAGTAAGATATAGAAACTGACCATCAGAAGTAAGTGTCGGTCTAATCGTTACTCTACTGCGTTATGTCAGGTCTGTACTAAAAATGTCAAAGCGTAAAAGAGTGGTGTTGTCGCTTAAAGATAAAATTGATATTATTGATTCATTAAAAAAAGGAGAAACCGGTCGAAAGTTGGCTGATAAATATGGTGTAGGTACTTCCACGATAAGTGATATTAAAAAAAATACAGATTCAATTATGAAGTATACCTGCAAATACAGCGAAGACGGGAGGAAACATCGAAAAGTGATGAAGAAACCGAGAAATGAACTTTTGGAAGAAGTTTTATATTGCTGGTTTTTACAAAAACGATCTACCGGGCAAGCGATATCTGGTCCTTTGCTCTGTGAAACAGCATTACAGTTAAATAAAAAAATTGGTGGCGATGAAACATTTGTAGCAAGTAACGGTTGGTTGTATAGATTTAAATCTCGTCATGGAATTCGCGAATTGGAAATACAAGGTGAAAAAATGTCAGCTGCTGCTGCAAATTTTTTTAAAGTAAAATTGAAGAAAGAATTAGACGAAAATGACTATGAATTGGATTTTATTTTTAACGCTGATTAAACCTGGTTAAATTGAAAATCATTACCGTCAAAATCTTTAGCTTCTCGGCGAGATAATTCAGGATATAAGGCCAATAAAGAGCGAGTATCAATATTAGTATATATTAACGCTACCGGAACCCATAAAATATCTTTACTCCTCATCGGTAAATCCAAAAACCGCAATTGCTTTAGAAATATCAGGATTCCTTAATTTACAAGCACTAAAAAGGCGCATGGAGATATTTATTGACTTTATGAAAGCACGTTTATTTCTGAAGTAAAAAAATATGAAAATGTATTAATAAACAAGGTAAGAACCTACTTTGACTGGACAATGCGTCAATCTATCTTTTTTTTGCTGAACTTTAAAAGAGAGAGAATGGATTTTTCAAAGTGAAATTTTTGCCTCCCAATGTGACATTATTGCTACAACCAATAGATCAAAGTGTTATTGAAACATTAAAACGACTTTATAGAAAACAATTTCTATATAGACTGTTTTGTGGTAATGAAGATAACCCAGAAGCCGTTTTGTCATTTTTCAAGCAAATTAATCTAAAGGAGTGTTGTTACATGAATGTAGATGCGTGGGATTTGATTGAAAGGAAGACTGATCAAAGCTTGTCAGAAAATACCAAAACTGGAAAATGATGATTCAATAACAAATAAAAATGATCCTATTTAAGAGGATATCTGTGAGCAATATCAAACATAAACATATGCCAGGAATGTGATGCTGATGATGGAATTTGAGGTTCACTTGTGATAGTAGAGATCAAAGTTTTCAGATCATGTCGGAAAATATAATACAGGCAAACGAAATACAAGATGAAACAGAAGAAAACGTAAATGCAGAAAATGATGCAGGACCATCTCATGCGGAAGCGTTTCCAGCCCTGGAAACAGGTTACAAATGGTACGAAAAACAAAGTGTTATACTATGAGTTTACTTCAGTTAAAAGGACTTCGTGATGAAGCTGGAATCTATCTATTTTTTATAATGTTACGAGTTGCAGGACTCGAATTAAAATGCCGTTAGAATTACTATAAAATTTATTAGAACTATACAAACACGTATAACACAGGTACAAATATAACTGAACACAATCAGTTTAAACGTAATGCGCGATTCAATAACACGCGTAAAATCCGTCACTGTATAGATTATCGAATGTACACACGTCTTGTCTCACTGGTGATTATCGCTTGACTCCCGATCTCTCCATTGGGCCATTGTTTTATATTGCACCGATACAATACGGCTGCAAGCCCGCGTAGATCGAATTTCTTAGAATCAGTTCGACACATCTGTCTAATGACTGCCACAAAAGATGACAATACACAATGGACTGTTTTTCTAATTACAAATTTTAAGCACAAAGCAGACAAAAGAAGTCCAAATGCCGAAAAAGGTAATAAAATGTGTTTCTACAGACGCAGGTGTGATTTTTTCTTTTGTCGGCATTCGATCGTAACAATAATATAATAAATCTGTAAATGTTTCGAATTTGCACATTGCGTTTCAAATTGTGAAAAAAAAACAGGGGGATAATTCAGATCAGGAGATTCCCATTATGCAAATTTAGAATTTTTGTCTATCTGTCCATTAGACCATCACGTGAATATTAATGAACGGATTTAAATGAAACTCGACACAGAGAAGCTAATATCCCGAGGCGTAACTTAGGATACTTTTTATCCCGATAAATGACGTCGTTTCTGCGGGATAGACGAAAATGTCGAAAAAGATGGCGTTGCGATTGCATCCTTTTTGAAAACTACTGAACGTATATGAATGAAACTTGACACAGAGCTGGCTTATATCCCGAATCAAGACTTAGGCTACTTTTTATCCCGATAAATAATGTCGTTTCCATAAAATAAGACAGATTAGCTAAATTAATGACGCTGCAATCGCGTTTTTTCAGTTGACTAACAAATACCTACGTTGGCATAAACAACATGTCATTCATTGTATTACTTCAAATCAGGTTGGTTATGACTCGTCTCTATGTTTTGCTGGGTAGTTGTTTAGAATTTATGGACTTAGTTTCATTGTTATTGTAGTGAATTGAACAAGAAACTCTAAAATTTTAGGTCTAATCTATATAAAAAAGGTTTATTTATTTTATAAAGGATCAACAATAGCTTTTTTACATTTGATAAATTAGTAGACTTATGACGAAGATTTACAATGCGATGTAAAAACTACTTATAGATGAACACAGCTTGCAATTTAATTTCTTCGCTGCTATTTAATTAAATTCTAATAATGAAGATAACAAAAAAGTGTAAGTAAGATATTAAAAGTCTTATTTTGTTTATACTTATAAAAAAACCTAATTTAGTTTTTATGTAAGCAACATAGAGCTACTACCACCTAGGGTTTTCATGCTGCGTAGCTGCGGCGAAAACGCTACTTACTAAAAAATAAATTGTTTACGTCAAGCTAGACCGAACCCAGAGCTCTCACGGTGAGGCCGGCTAAAGTTATTGTACATAATATTAAATAATCGAATTGATACGGATAAAGGTGGAGTAGTTTCTAGTGGATACATTACTATTAACCACACAAACCACGTGTGCACTATATAAGTCTCACATAAGTAATAAGAAATACTTTTCTTCATTTGACGCTTTAGACCACGTATGCTTCATCTAAACTGTTATCCTTCAGAGCCGTCAATAACAGCATAATTACTGAATATTTAGCAAAGACAAATAGCAGGAGAGAGAGCATGAAAGTAGAGTAAACGCGGTCGAGATGCGAGCACTGCGCAAAATCTGCGGAGTGGCGCTCGCGGACCGCGTTCATAATACCGAAGTAAGACAGAGAGTTAGTCTGAAAGAGAGTGTCGAGGTGAAGGTAAGGAAAGGAATGCTCCGGTGGTTCGAGCATGTGGAAAGAATGCATGATGAAAGAGTGACTAAACAGATATACAATGCAAAAGTGGATGGATGCAGAAGTCGTGGAAGGCCACGACACACCTTCCATGATCAAATTGATCGTGTACTAGCAGAAGGTGATGTCAGGAGCCTTAAGAACAGACGAGCGTGCATGACAAGAGTTATGAATGTCAAAGAAGCAAGTGAGGTGTGTAAGAATAAGCCTAAATGGCGCTCTGTTGTTCGTGCCTACCCCGCAAGGGAACTGGCGTGAAGTTATGTATGTATGTATGTACAAATAGCAGGCAGGTGGTCACACCACGCCGCCTAGAATAATGTCTTACGGAGGGCGCTTGCCACCGTTAACGTGCCGGCTTTATTGGAGCCAAACGATAATGCACATGACGATGGTAGGCGTCCTGACGGAATGACTCTAATTCCTTAGCAGCGTGGCAAGCCTTTGGTGTGGGATGCGACCTGCATAGACACGTTGGCCGCATCCCATTTACCAAACACGTCTAAATCAGCTGAATCACTCAAGCGGCGCAAATATGCAACCCTCAGTGAGAGTTATATGTTTGTGCCGTTTTCTGTCGAGAAGCTTGGACCGTGGAGGTCCTGAGGCCATGAGCCTCTACCAAAATTTACCAAAACGACTCATTGACTCTTCAGGTGATCAGAAGGCTGGTGATTACCTCGAGCATCGGATCAGTATGGCGATCCAGTGAGGGAACGTAGCCAGCCTTCTGGACACCTTACCCATAGAATACGGTGACCTGGGCTCAGTATTCTACTAATAGTCTTGAGGGACTATGGGTAGAATACAATACCAAATAAGTTAAGTTCTCTTTTATTGTATTAGATTATTATAACTTATATTAGTTTATAATATTGTATTACAGATAGAGAAAGAGAGAGAGAGAGATAACTCTTTATTGCACACCAAAACATACAATTACAAAAACAGACCATATTTACAATATTTTCTAGGCGATACAATAGGCGGCCTTATCGCTCAAAGCGATCTCTTCCAGGCAACCTAAATCAAAAACAAATTTGAATCAGGCAATGTAGGTGGTGCAGGAAAAAGGCAAGGGACTCAAAAATACTCAAAGTAATTTATCAAATAAATATACAAATACATACATATATACATAGTCATAAATATAATATACAAATATATACGTATACAATAATATATTACAAAATACATATATTATTGTAATAAATGTATTAGCGTGATTATATTGTGTTAATCAGACATGGCTATTTATGGACAAATAGTGTTTTCAGAGTAAATTTCTAAATGTTGGTAAGGATTTGGCCTCTCTGACAGTAAGAGGTAGCATATTCCAAAGTTTGACAGCCTGCACTGTAAAAGAATTATCATAATAGGATGAAGTGTGTGCAGGTGTCATAAGTTTTCGATACGTATCAGAGCGCAAATTGTGGGCAGTGGATAGGCGAAGGAATTTAAAACGTTCCTTAAGGTACTGGGGACTATTAGGAGTAAATAATATATTATACAGGAGAGTGAGAATGTGAGTATTCCGGCGAAAATGAATAGGAATAGGATACAGATATATAGATAGATAGATAGAAATAGACGGCTTGTGCCGCGATGATGGCAGGAGACCGGATAAGATGACGTTAGTACCTTGATAATTTTGAAAAATGCGCTTGTGAATAGCTAGATTCGACTCACCGACAGCTCGATGATGATTTTTGATTTGAAGAGAGTGAAATGCAGTATGGTATAGACAGTGGCGCCACTCGTAGACGTGTTGAAACGTCGATTCGATTGACACTCACAACTTCACAACGACGTTTAGACGAGCATTTTCGAATCGCGGGAATTTAAAGACGAGCGTTTAATAGCAAACCCTACAAATGTCGTACCTTAAATAACGCATTAATGGCCAGATCCTATACCTTACTATTCATTCACTTGGCTTACCAACGGTTGAATTTTGACATTAATTGTATGGATTTTCATCTGTGCAGTAACGGAGAAAGAATACAATTTCCTGCGGCTCGGCGGCCTGTCGTAAGAGGCGACAAAACAACCCACAGCCAGGACCCCTGGTCTAAAGTATGCCGCCATAACAACCTTGAGTTGTATTCCGGCATTAGTGACCAGGTTCCAATCTCCCTTAAGAGAGCAGCAGCGCATTTGTAGCACCTTTGGTGTTGCAAATGTCCAGAAGCGATAGTAACCGCTTTCCATCGATTGGGCCGTCTGCCTGTCTGCTGAAATCCTGCAATAAAAAAAAATGGAGCTTATGTCAAATTTCAATCAATAGCAACGCAAATGAACGGTCCGTAAGGAACGGGCATAAACCCATCACCATATCTGCGTGAAACGGTCTATAACATTATCGCAGATGAAGCCCTACAATTAAAAGGAGTGCTCTATGAGTCGAAGCATAGTAAAGCGGAGTTCCCAATTAAATAAGGGCAAGTGAGGTTCGTTGCCCTTCGGTTCCGTTCCACGAGATTGAACTATCGAATTGTTTAGTTTTAAATGGCTATTTTGAGTTTTGTATTATCTTATTTTAATTTGAACACCACGACAAAAACCATTCAACGTGGTAAAGGAGACGGGGACTTTTGGGCCAAAGAAATGTAATGAGTTGTGTGATATGGATTAAAAAGCGTATTTTAGCCGTGCAGGAACAGAGAAAGACTGGATGGCTGCCACCCCTGGTTTAGAGTATGCCGCCATAACAACCTTAATTTGTGTTTCGGCATTAGTGGCGTAGTCTCCCTTAACAGAGCAGCAGCGCATTCGTAACACATTTGATGTTGCAAATGTCCATAGACGATGGTAACCGCTTTCCATCAACTGGGCTGTGTGCCTGTCTGCTGAACTCATGCAATTAAAAAAAATCTGTTACATAGTGGTGAAGACTAAAAGTCTTAAAACTAAGGTCAGGGATAAAATAAGTTATTGATTAACAATTAATTGATTTTATTAATTAACAATTAATAATATAAAAACACTTACACCACAAGATGAATTCATTTTAAATAACAATACCCACATTTATAAAAAATATACATAAATAATATCACGCCAGTTTCCCATGGGGGTAGGCAGAGACTATGGATCTCCACTTGCGACGATCCTGACAAACAACTTTCGCTTCACCTACTTTCATTAACCTCTTCATACATGCACTTTATTTGAAATGCTTTTTATCCGACCTCTCTTTAACTTTTTTGATATTTGGTCATGGCGTGTTCGTCTCGGTCTACTGGCTATAAAAAAAATTAACATAATTAAAAGAAATGTTAAAATCACTCATATTTATATAGTCTGGCCATGTGGCTTGCCTAGATCAGCGTAGACACGTTGTTCGTATCCCATTTACCAAATACGGTCAGATCAGCCGGTCCGGCGGCGGAAACAGCCGACTCACTCAAGCGGTATGAATATATGACCCTCATTGACATTTACATACATACATACATAACTTCACGCCAGTTCCCTTGCGGGGTAGGCACGAACAGCAGAGCGCCATTCAGGCTTATTCTTACACACCTCACTTGCTTCTTTGACATTCATAACTCTTGTCATGCACGCTCGTCTGTTCTTAAGGCTCCTGACATCACCTTCTGCTAGTACACGATCAATTTGATCATGGAAGGTGTGTCGTGGCCTTCCACGACTTCTGCATCCATCCACTTTTGCACTGTATATCTGTTTAGTCATTCTTTCATCATGCATTCTTTGCACATGTCCGAACCACCGGAGCATTCCTTTCCTTAACTTCACCCCGACACTCTCTTTCAGACCAAGTCTCTTTTTTACTTCGGTATTATGGACGCGGTCCGCGAGCGTCACTCCGCAGATTTTGGGCAGTGCTCGCATCTCAACCGCGTTTACTCTTATTTCATGCTCTCTCTTCCATACCCAACTCTCGCTTCCATACGTGAGCGTAGGTTATTGATAGTTATTTGTGTTTTTTTTTTATTGCCTGAAGGAGGTAAACAGACGGACGGCCCACTTGATGGAAGGTGGTTACCGTACCGTACCGTGCCTATGGACGTTTGTAACACTAGGGGCGTTGCCAACGCGTTGCAGGCCTCTAAGGAATTTTATAACGCCCTTCTTAAACGACCCCATGTGGAAGGCGCAGAAGGACAACCTCGACGGGAAGTTACCTTCCAAATCATTGTTGTACGCGGAATAAACGCTCTAGAGAACCGTTGCGTAATTAAGCGTGGGAGCTCCAGGAAATGGGGGTGAACATCCTGTCCATGGCGAGCGGTGCGGTTGAAAAAAAACCTTAGACCTGTTTAAAACCTCAGAAGCATAAATAAAAGACTTTGTTTTTTTTAACAAGAGGAAATTCGTTTGCGGCCTATCCACCGCGGGGGAACGTGGTGGGGAGTGTGGGACACGCCAAGTTGGGGTGGCACTAGCACCGCAAGCAAGCCATATTGCTACGCCATAGTCGGGGATACCCACTAAAACCCCTCGGTGTTCCGTCCTTTGCCCTTATGTCAGGGCCAGAAGTATTTAGCTTAGCCATTTCGCAATGGAACCGCCACCAGTGCGAATGAAACATTTCGCCTCTACATTCCTTCTACATACGGCAGAGTTGTAGAATGCGCTACCAGAGTCCGTGTTTTCCGAAAAGTGCAATCCGGGTATCTTCAAGTTTCCTGTGAATAGGTATTATCTTGGTAAGCGTGCTCCATGTTCGACCACATGATCGTCCGACATGAAGCGTGATCGTGGGTTTTTTTAAAAATATTATATAGCATCGGGCTTGATCGATATTGCGCCTGATGTCAGGTGGAAATGCAGTCCGTGCAGGAACGGGGAAAGAATACAATTTCCTGCGGCCGGGCGGCCTGTCGTAAGAGGGGACTTAACAACCCACAGCCAGGTGGTAGGGCATTTGCCCGACTGGATGGCTATAACCCCCGGTCTATAAAGTATGTCGCCATAACAACCTTGAGTTGTGTTCCGGCATTAGTGACCAGGTTCTAGTCTCCCTTAAGAGAGCAATGTCCATAGGCGATGGTAACCGCTTTCCATCAAGTGAGCTGTCTGCCTGGCTGCTGATCTCCTGCAATAAAAAATAAAGTCTAAGGTGGAGCACGTTTACCTAGAACATACCTGTTCACGCGAGACTTTAAGACACCTAAATTGTATGTTTCAGGAAAAACAGAGGACGGTAAAGAGTTTCACTCTTCAGCAGTACGTATGATAAAAGTGGAAGGATAGCGTTTCGTCCGCTTTATCGGTGGCGTGAGCTCGTAAGTCTGCTTGCCGGTGGTAAAAGGGTGAAGGAGAAATTAATTCGTGCAATTTCGTGGTCAAACGCGAACCTATTTATCATTAAATATTTATACACATACATAGCTTCATGCCAGTACCCTTGCGGGGTAGGCACGAACAACAGGGCGCCATTCAGGCTTATTCTTACACACCTCACTCGCTTCTTTGACATATTTATACTTATACATATAAATATTTATACTTTTAGATATATTTTTCTTATAATCTGAAGTTTGTTTGTCAAATTAAAATTATATTATCTGTCTGTCATAAATCTAATAAGCTTTTTTAACAAGGTTTTGAAATCATGGATATCAAGTAAAACGAGGCCAAACACGACGGGTCTATCTTGTTTAGTACAGGAGTTTCTATGGCCACCTTCCGACTCCATCATCAGATCAGCTCCATGATACTGTTACTGCATTGTCACGCGATATACATATGGGTGCAAAGTTTCAGCTCAATCAGAAACCGGGAAGTTGGTCAAATTTAACTTGCAAGATTCCACCCGAACTTGCATACATACATTGAGATATAGACGTTTATATGATCTAAGCATACATACTTACACACATAAGTACATGCATTGCAAGTTAAATAAAAGCTTGTAATAAAAATTGCATGTATTGCCATGTTAGCATTAAATACCTTTATTAGCCACAAAAGCCTATCATTTCACTGGTAATCTCCGTAACAAGCATTTCCGAAAATACAACTACATATTTTAATATTTCTACTAAAAAGGTCACCTTAAGAGACCGTTGACCTTCTCGGTGAAAGCCAAAATAATGATTTCACTCTATTTGTCGATGACTTGCTGTTTTTATGTAATTTAATGAGCAAAGTGAGAATTTGTCTATAAATGACACCGTTACTCGCAAATGTATTTTTTTACTGAGATTTCACTACACTTGTATAATTTCATATAGATCCAATAGTTTTTGAGTATTGTCTATGACATACAACAACAAATGGGTGGATATGGAGTTTTTGGCGGGAACTGAAACGTTGTGCTGTGAAGTTTTATTTTCTAAAAATGTGTAAAATTAATAAAACTACGTTTTAACGGTTTTAAGCGCGGTAATTTTATTTGATTTTGGTTTTTCCGACGTTTCGGCCACTTTTCAGTGGCCGTGATCACGCAAGACACGGCCACTGAAAAGTGGCCGAAACGTCGGAAAAACCAAAATCAAATAAAATTACCGCGCTTAAAACCGTTAAAACATAGTTTTATTATGTATACAAGTCGCGAAAACTTAAGAAAATATTGTGTAAAATTACTCTAAAATGAACAATAGTTGTAGGATATTGATAGTTTTTGAGTAGTAATTATGTGTTTTTGCGAGAAATGTGAACTATATAGCCAAATGTGGCCTATCGAGTTTTCACAAGAACTCCATTGAGTGACGTCGATTGTAGCCTACAATACAACGGCGCCTGGCTTAAAGGCCTAGTTGCCAAGCCTTAAACATAAAAAAAATGGGTGGATATAAAGGTTCTATAAGGTTTTCATTTGTACCAAAAAGACTACGGAAAATATCGATGATGGTATAATCAAATATAAAACAAAGCGGCGCACATATCGATACCTTGGGGCTCAAAGGGCGTAAGCACCAAAACTCGATTTTTCAGGAGAGCCAAATAACAAAATATAAAATATTATTTTGGACATAACTTTTTTGATTCTTGGCCTAAATAAACCATCTTAAAACCAAAAGTCTTAAAATTTTATGATGCAAAACACTGTTAAATTATATTTCAAATAGATTTAAAAGTAACAAAAACAGCTTTCCTATACACCCCGGAAATTGCATGTTTGGGGCGTTTACACCCTAAAAATCTATGGGCGTGTGATCAGAGATGGTTGCAACTGCCAATTTGCCTACTAATTCTATCAGTTTGTAGACTGTTGCTTTGTTTTCTTCAGTTAACTAAATATCAAGTAAAGAGAGAAAATAAGAAATTCTTTTCTTTCTTTATTTAGTTCTTAGTATATGAATTTATCAACTCAGACAACTAATTGCATCATCTACGGTGTCGTTTACTACCCTCGCGTTTCTGATCACTAACATTGGTTGCTGTTACGACACAAAATCTAAAAATGTATGTTTTATTTTCTACAAAAAATGGGGTCGTAAACACCATTTTTTGGCGAATTAGAAGACTTTACATATACTGATCGATAGAGGAGAAAATATTAAGTAGGGCTGCATTAAAAAGTAAATTTCGCCGAAATGGCGGTTACGTCCTTTGAGCCCCGAGGTATCGATATGTAACCCTCAGTGGGAGTTATATGTTTGTGCCATTTGCTGTTGAAACGCCAGCTGTGGACCGTGTTTGATGTTGGACTGTGGGGTCCTGAGCCCATGAGCGTCTACCAAAATTTCTCAAAACGACTCATTAACTCTTCAGAGGGCTGGTGCTTACCTCGGACAACAGATCAGTATGGCGATCCAGCGAGGAAACGTAGCCAGCCTTCTGGGCACCTTACCCATAGAAGACTGTGATCTAGGCTCAATATTCTACTTAGTCTTGAATGACTATGGGTAGAATACAATATAAATAAGTTAAGTTTTTTTTATTGTATTAGTTTATAAAGTCACAAATAACTTTATTATACATTAAATCATAAATTGTAACAATAAAACTACTTAACAAAAAAAAAAAAACTTAACTTACACTGTATTCAACCATGGAACAAGAATTCTTTTTCCATGATTCTACCTGTAATCTCTTAAGACTCTACGTGGAATACAGAGCCTCAGTTATCGAAGTCATTGGATAAGGTTGAAGGTTAGCTACAATTCCTCGCTGGATTGCCATATTGATACGTTATCCGAGGTACGAACCTGCCCTATAGTCACTTGAAGAGTCGATTCAGCGTTTTGAGAATGCTTTGCAGAGGCTCATAGCCTCAGGATCCCACGGTACAAGCGTTTCAACAGCAAACAGCAAATAATTACATTACATCTCAAATTTCTTCAAAGACGACCGCCATATTGATTTTCTATTACATCACAGCATTAATCACTATGTGTAGAACTGTGTAACTCAGCGAATTTCTTTGCGTTAACTCAGTAACTCAAAACAGTCCACTAGCGCATTGAATTGACTCAAAATTTCATCATTACTCAGCAATTTAGTACGAGTGAATCAGAATAAAAAAAGAGGGTTGATTTATTTAGTTATACTCCTTGTCCACTCTTTATATCGGATTCCAAAATCAGTGTGGTGTATTAATGGTTTACGTTGCAAATCACACGCCACAAGAACATTATGTCTGCTGGCTTCTAGCCTAAAAGTACAGACAGCGCAGCAGCACTGGCTGTAGATTTTGGCATAACGTTAACTAATATCGTTCTGATTTAATCAGCGCTGAAGTGAGTTATCTTCTTATATCCAAAAAACCGTTACTGTAAGTTAGTCTGGCTAAAAGTCAAAAACGACTCGTACATGAAATTTTGTGTGTGTTTAAGTGGGTCTCGGTGTGGCTTAGATTTACAATTAGAACTGGTAGGTGACGCTGAAATTGGTTTTCAAGAATTTTTTGTTTGTGTTTGAGTGAGCCCTGGATGGTTTACATTTACAACTGGACTGGTAGGTGGCACTGCAATCGAGTTCTAGATTTTTATTTTTTCAGCGCAGGACAACGTCATCTCGGCCCACTAGTACACCATAAAACAAATACACTATGGTGAAAATAACACATCATTCGACAAAAATAGATTAGAAGATAGAAGGGATAAAAGAACCTGTAAACCTTGAAAAAAGTCTTAAGGGTTGTTGGTAATTTAAAAAAAGTTATTTGCTGACACATTTGGAATAAGTTTTGTATCACACCAGCGCAATGTATTGAGTTAGCGCAATTGCGCGGCGCTGCCGTGCTTTCCAGATCTAGTTATAAGCTTGAGTAGTCAAATTCGCAATGCGATCACGTCGCCGCGCTGGCGCAGCCGAAGCGTGCAACTGCGGATATGACGTAATGCGCGAATCGTTTCCTCGTTTTCAAAAGTATTTGAATTTAGAACCGTACTTTGTAGTAGAATAGGGGAGAGGACACGTATTACAATAAATGCTAATATTTTTACAAAAACAAAAGAACAGAAGTTAGAATAATATTTTATCAATAACTTTTAAAATATCAATAAAAATAATTTTAATTACCTTTCAAACAATAATTAATGCACTATTTGACTTATTTTACTTATGACGTCATAAGTAGGTATGCTCGAACAAAATCTATGAGGTCGCGACGTTCTGTAGATTTATAAAGGCTACGTTCCATTAGGAATTCACAACGACCACGTTCACGACCGCGATTTTGCCCGTTCCACCTGCTTACCGGCGTTACAATCGTAAACCCAAGTGGAACGGTTCTTCGACCCATTTCTTGACATGGATCCTTGTGAGCGATGTGTGATCGAAAATAATGACGTTTTCGCCAAGACCACAACGACCGCGGTCGCCTTGTGGAACGGCTAACTGAGCAGTTTGGGCGTTATGAGCTACTAGTGGAACGCCCTGTAAAAGTATTTCCATTGTTTTCATAGTCCGCTCCCCTATTGGTATGTCCCTACTCCACTTGAGTTAATGTTATTTTTAGTGACTGTGACAAAATACGGCTTACTTTTAGCGTTAAATATCTATCTAATCTCTAAATGTTTAACGTCATTAACAATGTCGTATTTCGTTTAATGCATTAAACTCTTGACTACATCTGCGTGACACAGTCAGTAACACTAATACCATCCCAGGTATAGCAGAACATCGCAATGATTTATCAAGATATTTTTTTATAGCTGCTGAAGTAGAGCAGACAGGCCGATGGCCCACCTTATGGAAAGCGGTTACCGTCGCCTATGGACGTTTGCAACGCCAGAGATGTCAGGAATGCGCTGCCGACCTCAAAGCAATTTTATGATACCCTTTTAACAAAAAATCCACATTGTAGCGTTTTGAGAAAAACACACCCTGGAGCTCATTCCACGCCTCCACGGTACGCAAGAAAGTTCTTGAGAAACGTTGCGTACATGAGCGAAGTGGCTCTAAGAAATGCGGATGAACGCCCAGCCGATGGCGAGCGGTAAGGTGGTAGAATGAAGATGAAGGCACCATTGGGACAGATCCTCGGATCACTCTCCGTTATACAGTCGGTAGAATACGCAGAGAGATGCGAAGTCTCTCCGAAGGCCAGGCGCATCTAGACCGTCTGTCAGTATGGGACAATTAACAGTGCGAACATGAACATGCGGCTCGACATTAAATACAGTCCACGGAATTAAGCTGGTAAGGTGATGCTCTAGCCAAGGGCGTAGCTACCGCCGTATCAGCCGTATCAATGATACGGGATCCCAGACTACAGGGGCCTCTAAAGTGCGTAAGCAAAAATTCGTAAAATGTGATCCACAATTTTTATAGATTAATAATATATTTTATTGAGAATAACTGCTGGGCCAACAGGAACGGCTGTCAGATTTGTCTTTATTGTCTATAGAGGCAGAAAATCTAGAAAAACTTAAATCGTCTTCAGCTATAGATGATTTGATAAATGAGCTTGCCGAAATAAAAGGTTAGAAAAGTATGAATGAATGAATGAATGAATGAAAACACTTTATTGTTCACCAAAAATTAAAACTACGTTCTTAAAACTAAGTACAACAAATGTTGAACAAAGGGCGGCCTTATCGCTTAAAGCGATCTCTTCCAGGCAACCCCCTAAACTAAGGAAAATATTAAAACAACAGTGGCGGTGAAGACAATAAATAATAAGAAACATTCCAAGTGTTCACGCCACCGCGTAACGAACGATGATTCCCCGAAAAAGTAATTTACCCCGCACTTCCGCGTCTCAACGATCAGTCTGAATCGATCCGTCGTAAAGACATTCACGCATCGCGCGCGCGATGCGTGAATGTCTTTACGACGGATCGATTCAGACTGATCGTTGAGACGCGGAAGTGCGGGGTAAATTACTTTTTCGGGGAATCATCGTTCGTTACGCGGTGGCGTGAACATCCTGGGGCCCGGGGAAAAGGTGACGGCTCCCATTTATAGTGCTGACTAAGTGCTGTTGTCGTCGAGGGGAAGACGAGCAATCTTTGTGACTGGTCTCGTTAAGCTGCCATCCTTGGTGCTGAGTTCTACGACTCGGACGACGTCATCCTTTCCGGGCAGAATCTTCTTTATTCTTCCCATCTTCCACTGGAGTCTGGGAAGATTATCCTTCTTTATGAGTACCAGCTCACCAATCTTGGGTCGACTGGTTTCCGTAGTCCATTTAGATCGGGATTGGAGAGTGTGCAGGTAGGATTTCGACCACAAGGTCCAAAATCGCTGAGCCAACGCTTGCACTAAGCGAAAACGTCGTAGGGTTGATGGAGGAGAGGATTCATGGGAATGTTCGGGTAATGCGGTAAGTGGGCGACCTATAAGGAAATGACCAGCGGTTAGGACTTCGAAGTCTGTAGGGTCTGAAGACAGAGGGCAGAGTGGTCGAGAGTTGAGAACGGCCTCAATACGGGCTAAGAGTGTAGAAAATTCTTCAAAGGTCAGATGCTGCTCACCTAATACGCGATAGAGTAATTGCTTAGTAGATTTCACGGCTGCCTCGTGCAGACCGCCAAAAGAAGGAGCTGAGGGCGGATTGAGCAACCATGTGATCTGCTGTGTGGCTAGCTTGTGCGTAATTATCTGAGGAATGTGGAATGGGTATTCAAATATATAAGGGCAGAAGTAATATGTTTATAAGAAAACAAAAAAGAAAAAACAAGGGCAGAAAACGGGTAAATGGGCAGATTGATAATGATTGTTTATTTAACTTTTTAGGTATGCGAAAATTTACAATTTGGTTTGAATTAACCATAAAATGGCAAAATACGGTTGTTGCAGACTGTATAAATAGGTCGCCAGTTGGAATATTCGGTTCGAAAGACCATATGATCTGGCCGATTGCGATTTGGTAGGCATGACGATGAGAAGTGCACAATAAGAAAAGGAAAAGCAAACGAAAAAAAAAAAAAAAAAAAAATTTTTTTTTTTTTTACTAATGCTAATAAAGAACACGCAAGAAAGCAGCCAGAGAAACGTAAGAAATACGAAATAAATAAAAATGATTAGGAAAAAAAATATATATCAAACTGTCGTGTGCGCTGAGTCTTAATAAACACGAAGCTATATATAAGCTATAAAAGTTGCACGGCAAAATATACTTTATATACTATACAAAAATAAGATATATCATGCTGCTCCTGTATCGCAGACGCTCCGGTTACTCAGCTCATATTATTACGCTATATATAGAATCAGCAGCATGTTTTAGACTTGCGAGGACCAAAGATATTTAGTAACCATCAATTTAAAAGACATTATGGATTTAGCTTGTCTGATGTTGAGTGGTAGTGAGTTCCATAAACGGACAGCCTGTACGGTGAAAGAGTTATCAACGAAGGAAGAAGTGTGTACAGGTGTCATTAAGGAGAGATTATTACTAGAGCGCAAATAACGGGAATGAGAAAGATGTAGGAAATCAAAACGTTCCTTTAAATACGGAGGGGTACGAGGATCAAAAAGGATATTGTACAAAAAAGAGAGTAAGTGAACATTCCGGCGAAGGCGAATAGGTAACCATTTAAGCTTCTTGCGATATTCGGAAACATGGTCATATTTGCGCAACCCAAATATAAACCGTATACAGACATTTTGAAGTCGATCAAGCTTGTTCAGTTGTTCTTGGGTTAAGTCGATATAACTGGCATCAGCATAATCAATTATGGGTAATAGCAGCGATTGAGCAAGCATTACTTTAGTAGCAGTAGGGAGGAAATTTTTAAGTCGTCTAAGCGACGCTGCCGACGCAAAGACTCTTCGGCTGAGATTGGTCAAGTGAGGCCTCCAAGACAGCTCTCTGTCAATAACGATCCCAAGATTTTTTACAGTTTCACTAATATCGACTACCACGCCATCAAATTCAATCTGAGGAAGATTACACCAGTCTATCTTGGAGATTAGCCTGGAACTACCAACTATTATAACTTTTGTCTTTTGTGGATTTATAGATAGACCGTAAGCTGTACTCCATTCGACTATTTTAGAAAAGTCTCGATTGGTAGTTGCAACTGCTGTATGCAGACCATCTAAATTAGCCTGGGTGTAGATTTGTAAATCATCTGCATAGAGGTGGTATGACGAAGAAAGGTTATTGGATATAGAATTAATAAAAATAGCAAATAAAAGAGGGGATAAAACGCCGCCCTGAGGGACACCAGCAGACAAGTCACACCACGATGAGTAAACATCATCAATACGAATTCGTTGCCGGCGTCCAAACAGGTAACTGCGAAACCAGTCAATAGACGTCGGAGATATGTTAAGAGAGCATAAAATCCCGAGTAAAATGTCGAAATCGACATTATTAAAGGCACTGCTAAAGTCGAGAAGCGACAGTATAGTTAGCAGACCGTTTCCCATACCGTAACGAATATCATCAGTGATCTTTACCAATGCAGAAGTAGTACTATAACCAGGACGAAAACCGGATTGGAGAGGATTGATTAGGGAGTTTGTATTAAGGAAGATGCTGAACTGCTCATATATAAGACGTTCAAACACCTTAGAAAGGAAGGGAAGAATGGAAATGGGACGATATTCGGAAAACAGGACAGGATTTACCTTTTTTGGTAATGGAATCACTTGTGCTTGTTTCCAGGTGTTAGGAAATGTACTAGAGGTTATAGAACAATTAAAAACGTGAGTGATCACTGGAATGATAATGTCCAATATGGGAACTATCATATTTCGACTGATACTGTCGCAACCCACAGCATTGGAACTGATGGACAGAATGCTCTTCTTAACATCACGATCAGAAAATTGACTAAAAACAAATGAAGGATAAATAGGAGTTGACAAGTTTGAAAGACAGCGTAAGGTGTTCAACTTTGATTGCCTATCAAATCTGGCGGAAGATGAGAAGTGCTGATTTAACAGTTCGATGTTTAAGTCTTTAGGGATGGTATTGTTAGAAGGTTTGCCAACTCCCAGAGATTTAAGAAACTTCCACATCTTAGTGGAATCATCAGTATCAAGTGATTTGTGGATATAACGGCGTTGTGCGTCCCTACACACCCTATTGCAGAGATTACGAATTTTTATAAATTTAGAGCGGTTTTCTTCTGTGGGCTTATGTTTGTACTTAGTCCGAGCAGAACATTTCTTTTTTTGTAATAATTTTATGTCCTCAGTAAGCCACGGAGCAGGTAGATGTTTAATCTTTATAGGACGTATAGGTGCATGTGAGTCATACAACTTAATCAGAGCTGTATTGAACACATGCACCTTTTCATCAACAGAAACCGCATTGTAGACCTCAGACCAATTTATTTCCTTGGCATCTCTGATGAGATTTTCCACTACTACCTTACTAAAGTTACGCTGCATGATAACTTTGGTTTTAGACTTCGGCGGACGTAATTTATAAGAGATGTAGATCAAATCGTGATAGGAAAAGGCATCCGCTGAGCATTGGCCGAAAGTAGAAACAAAAGAAGGAGAAGACACTAAAATTAAGTCAAGAAGAGATGGGGTACAATTAGGGAAATGGTGAGTCGCAGAGAGCGGAAGAATTGTAAGATTGCAAGAATTAGTAATATTTTCAAGAAGTAAAGAACGAGAGTCACGTTTTAGTAGACACGTATTAAAATCGCCCATAATGATAATGTGCTCATAAGATAAGGAGAAATTCTCTAACAATAGTTCGAAAGAAGGGAAAAAATTTACTCGGAGGGAAGGGCTATAGTATGCACCAAGAAGTATGCGGTTTTGTCCTAGAACAGCTTCTATAAATAGATATTCCCCTGAATCTGGCGGACATGGTTGAGGTGACATTTTTATTATTGTGTAGGGAATCTGGTCACGAATGTAGATACCAACACCTCCGCCAGTAGTGCCAACTCGGTCGTTACGGACTAGTTGGAAACCTGGAAGAGTGTAAGACGAAGAGGAGAGACAAGGTTTTAGCCAAGTCTCAGAAATACAGATAGCATGCACATTATCATGATTAAGTGACGCCAGCATATCAGTGAAATGAGCCGGAATGCTCTGCGCATTAATGTGTAAGACATTGAAGTTCTGTCTTTCAGTTGAAAGACGATTATTTAGCACTGCTTTAAGGGAAGGTTCATCATCAGAGCTATAGCTGTCTGAGCAAGAAAAGTAGTCCTGTGATTCACTGCTTGAGCTATTCATAAATACCTACAAATCGATATATGCTTATATATGTATATAAATAAGTATCTAAAATAAATAAAAAAATAAAAACAAAAACTGATAATTATTTTTTACCAGCCAGATACTTTCACATGCCTGTGTTTCTAAATAAAAATAAATCAAATTAATAATTTCGTTTTACAAAACCAACAAAGCAATAAGTGTAAGCGAAATGTACTCTGTCATACTGAAATAATTATACAAACTGAATATGTGCATAGATGAATGATAATAATATTATTAAGTTACATTATAACTGTTTATAATGTAATATAATGAAAATATATATATATATATATATATATATGTGTATATATATATATATATATATATATATATATATATATATATATATATATATATATATATATATATATATATATATATATATATATATATATATATATAACTATTATAACATTGAAATTGCCAGAGGACAATTCCGAACGTACTTGCATGTCAGCATGACGTTAATAAGTACTGACAAATGACGTTTCATAACCATAACCATAAACATTGTAAAAATAAAATTAAATTAAATTGTAAACACAAATTATTAAATGTTACGAACTAAGGTATAAAGTTGAAAAACAAATGCGAGTACAATATAAAAGTGAAAATAAGGAGTGGGTAGAAATAAACAACAAGAACATCTAATACAAACACAAAAACAGGATTACGCTTATTTCTTTCCAGTACGTCTTGCGGGGGCCTTGGGTTGCTCCTTGACACTAGGAGCAGGCATTGCAGTAGTCTGATGTCGAATTAATTTAATGTCATCCAAACAGCTTATAGAGTGTCGTTTATCGTCAGTACCAAGCGTAAAGATGGCACCATCACGTGTCCAACATTTGGAAACACCAAACTCCTGCCTCACGCGCATAAAAAGGTCATGGCGGTACTTTGTGAGGAATTCGGATACGGTCACCCCTGAACCTTTCAGTTTAGTTTTCGCCATCCATATCTTACTGCGTATAGAAACGTCAATCAGTTTAAATAAGATTGGACGGGGCCTGGACTGTGTAGCCGTATACTTGCCCATTCTGTGGCAGCGGCTAATGTGATCAACTTTAAAGTCAGGAAGTTTAAACTTTGTTAGAACAATATTTTTAATAACATCGGCCGTATCCTCCTGCTGTTCCTCTGGAACTCCATGTAGCAGCAGTATTTTGCGTCTGGATCGCATTTCCAAATTATCCACTGACTGGGACAGCTTCAACATTTGGTCTTGAAGAGATTGTAAACTCTTTAGAAAGAAGGACTTGAAAGTTAAAAAGTCTGCAGCCAATGTAGCCAGACTATTACATGGAGTGGCATTCTTCAGCTCACCTTCAAAAGCTTCCATGCGCTCTGTGAACATCGTGCACAGTTCTGCGAAGGCCTTTTGGTTGGCATCCATAATGTTTATTATACAGTGGTTTATTTATATGATAAAATAATTAAAACACAGTGAAATTATAAAGGAGACAAAACACTCAGGCAAGTGATTGCACTAGCTACTTTCAATATTCATATGATTTAGGTGAAAAAAACTAATTTTAATCAATAAAACCAATAAAAATTGAAGAGCTTTTGTTATATTCATATGATTTAGGTGAAAAAAACTAATTTTAATCAATAAAACCAATAAAAATTGAAGAGCACTTTTGTTATGTGTTATCTTTTTGGAAAAACCTACCCTTACTAATACGTATGTAAACCTATTTCTATTTTTTTATTAATTCACGGCCAGTCTTTCGACAACGCACCCTTGCTAAAGTGGTCTGACACTAAATTTTAACTATGACTGCATTCCAAATGTGACTGGCTGACTCAAGCGGTGCAAATGCGCAACCCTCAGTGGGAGTTACGTGTTTGTGACGTTTGCTGTTGAGATGCTTGGACCGTGGTGTTCTGAGGCCATAAGCTTCTATAAAGACCTATCAAAACGATTAATTGACTCTTCGGGTAATCAAAGTCAAGACGGGTCAGTATGGCGATCCAGCAAGCTAACGTATCCAGCCTTCTGGGAACCTTACTCACTGGAACCTTAATTACTTACTGGATGACCAAAGTTCGGGATTCTACTTATAGTCTTAACCCTTCAGCTCACTATTAGCACATATGTGTCCGCGATGACAGTGCAGATCGCGTTTGTGCACGTGATTATTAATTGTGTTGTTGTCTCACTCTGTTTATATAGGATTTGTATGATTTGTTTGAAATGGGTATATTTTCTTGGTATATTACGAGATGGTGATAGTGTTAGTTTTGCGGCTTTTGGAAGAACTGAAGGGTTAAGGGATTATTCGTAGAATGTAAATAAATTTTAACTACATATTAACAAGAACGTAATTTTGGTGAAGTAAAAAATTTTTCTTGGTAAGATAAAACCTATATTTTTAACGAGGGAAAACTCGATTCAGGGCAATCAGCCGCGGGTAGGGGGAAAATTCGGACCTGTGTGTGGAATTCGCCAGGTCGGAATGGAACTAGCACCTCTAGCCAAAACTAAAGATGCTATTGCCACACCAAAATTAGGGATGGCCACTAAAACGCCTCGGTATCCCTAGAGCCACGGGTATATGGCCTAGCCCCTCCATCGGCTCTGGTAGGCGCTGGCCCAACGGCCTCATCCACTGCTGTGGAACTACTTTTTGTCCTCCGGCGTCCTCAGACTCTCATTGCGTGGGGCTGTCTGCAACGCGCCCCACGAGAGGAGAGCTGTAGCGCCCCCATCTCGACGGCATAACAACTGGTGAAAACCCTTTCCCCAGGGACCCGTGCCACCCGCTCACGGTGGGTGAAGGTCCAAGCTGGTCCTCCAGCGCCGATGCATCATTATATTAGTTATAATGTCTTGTGCTTACAATTCCATAAGGCTAAAGAATATTCCGTGCGGGCGACCGGCGAGAAAACGGATCCCCGCACATAAAGGCCGGAGAGAAGGGTCCTCGCGGTGAATCTCGACATAGCCGGAGAGACCCAGTTCTCCGGAATACAAATGCAAGGCAAGCCCGTAAATGGGCCCACCATCGTCCGTCAGGGCTGGAGGTAAATGCGCAAGCGAGCCCGGACAAGGAACGTTCGAGTATCGGTCAAAGGTTTTAGTTGGTATCCCCAACCGTGGCAAATAGTATTCCTAGAGGTATTATAACAACGGACTTCTCTGGGGACCAATCGATACACCCACACCCAGACCACAGTAAATAACAGAAAGTTCGTTTATGAGATTACAACCTCGTCAAAATCGCCTGACACTATCGTCTCAATCGTAGGTTTGCCTGATTTCGGTATTTTGTTAATACCAATAGTGTGCCCGTGGCATGCCACTCTATATTTATAAATATTTATAAAAAAAAACTTGCGACAAAATGTTATAAATTTTTGGTAGCTTTCCAATATTCATTCTGATAGTGGCAATATCAATTTTGTCTATTATCTTTCTACCGCGACGACATCGAGAAGATATTGTGGATTTAGAAGAATACGAACTTTTGATACTATCGCAACGGAGTGTGCGTCAGTATAAGCTAGGAGAGCAAAGACTTAACCCACCAAACTACACAATCTGTCAAAATGTATTATATATAATTAGTTTATTTTTTGTTGTTTATTGCTACTAGTACAACCAATAATAAGCAAAAAATATATAAAAAAATAGCAAACCGCAAACTGTAGAATATTCAATTAATATTGTACAATCATGTATTTAAATACAAGAAATCGTAAACAAATATCGCGTCTGCCACACTGTATACTATATTTTGAAATTCATTTTGAAAAGAGTAGTATTTAGTGAAGGAATGTCGTCGTCGTTTCTTCCTTTAATAATAGGGTTGACAAACCAAAAAAATTATCGCGAAAAGTAATTATTTTGCATAATTGTAATAATTATTTTAATTTTATTTACTCAAGTAATTTATACAACGAATTTAACATAAATTTAATTAATTAATATGATATATTTTATTAAAAATGCCTTTCAACGCCTATTCTTTTATATTTACGTAAATAATTTTAAAACATTATTAATTTAACCGTTATGGACTTAGAACAAAGTTGTTGATTTAGTAAAAAAAAAGCCTAAGACTGAAACTAAAATACATTATGTAGCAGATCACTGCCAACGGGGAGCGTGCCCAGAAGGCTGGCTGCATTGCCACACTGTATGGCAATACTTATTTTAAAATGTATTTAAATACTAGCTGATGCCCGTGACTTCGTCCGCGTGGTGCGGTTTTTTAACTATCGCACGGGAACTCTTTAATTTTTCGGGATCAAAAATCCTATATGTTGACCAGGGATATAAGCTACCACCATAGAAAATTTTATTTAAATCGGTCCAGTCGTTTCGGAGCGTAGCCGGTACAAACAGACAGACAAACAGAGAAACAAAAATTTTGAAAAAAAAAAACTAAATTAGGTCTATTTCACTTCTTACATCCTCCTGACTCGGTTTTTAGCACGCTTTTCATTGTACAAAAATTCGACCTCTACAATTTTATTATATGTATAGATGTATCCACGTCCCTATTTTGGTCTGACGTTTTAAAGTTACGTACTAAGGGCATGAATTAATATCTACATAACTTTAAAACGTCAAGTAAATAATCAAATGTTACATGAAAATTACGTAAATAAATAGAAATTTAATTTAATTTAATTATAATGCCACTTTTAAACAGTAATAAGTGTTAGTTTATTTCTGTATTATTAAAATTTGTATCTAATTCATAGGTCAAGTATAAGATATTGTGAGAAGTTACATTCTATGGCATATGTCAGCCATATCCTCACATTCGAGATAGAAGGCAACTAACTGCTGTGGCTCAACGATCCAAAGCGAGTCCAGGGCTCCGAAATGAGTATACTCGTATCCTTACTATTCAGCACTGTCTCTTGCCAGTCATAGGTCAGCTCACTACTACTACTAGGTACTACCCTACTCGCCGCCCTGTCACTCTGTCCAAATAGGCTAATTTCATTCGACGATCCCTACTCCCATTCTTTATAGGTGGCCAAGCCAACGCAAGCGACGTGCCTTAGTAATAAACAATCGCATTGCTGGGCTCGGGTCTCCCATCTATAAGGGAAGGACAGTATACCCATCACGCTTGTCCAAGGCGTGTTTGACACATCGGTTATCTCGACTTTGTAGTATTCATCACGATGTTTTCTTTTAGCGTTAGCACGTGGTAATTGTAATATTATGCACATTAGGTCAGAAAACTGCCTAAGTGGTGCATGCTTTTCGGCCCGGATATGAACCCGCGTCCTTTCAGGTTCGGACGCATAATGTAGCCACTAAGCTACCGCGGCTGTTAGATTGGCAGATTGGAATGAGCCTAGCTCGTTAAAAAAACTGGATTAACCAAATAATCGTTTGTTATGACGCCAAAAAGAAGGTTTACACTGAAAATTAACCTCGTGTCGTATATAATTCCGGCACAGGAATAAGCAAAGTGCAAACTTTCGTGTTGATGCGGCGCACAAATTCTCCAAATATGCTATATTTTCAATAATAATATATAAGTAATGTAATTACGTTGCTGTTGGTTATAGACCGAGAAATAATACAGCACAAAACATAAATATTAACAGAGCTTTTTAATCCTACATTTTACATAGTGTAGAGAATTACAGTTTACTTGAAAACCTAATAACACGAGACGCAAAGACGTATTCTAATAGCATTGAAATATAGACAACTCCCTACAAAAAGGTTCTTGTTCAAATGAGAAGTTTATTTCAACAGTTGCTAATTACATACATACATACAAACATACATAACTTCACGCCAGTTCCCTTGCGGGGTAGGCACGAACAACAGAGTGCCATTTAGGCTTATTCTTACACACCTCACTTGCCTCTTTGACATTCATAACTCTTGTCATGCACGCTCGTCTGTTCTTAAGGCTCCTGACATCACCTTCTGCTAGTACACGATCAATTTGATCATGGAAGGTGTGTCGTGGCCTTCCACGACTTCTGCATCCATCCACTTTTGCATTGTATATCTGTTTAGTCATTCTTTCATCATGCATTCTTTCCACATGCCCGAACCACCGGAGCATTCCTTTCCTTACCTTCACCCCGACACTCTCTTTCAGTTGCTAATTCTTCAAATAAATTCTTTTTCTTTATTTATTTCTTTCTTATATTCAGAAGATATGCAAGTAGTCCCTTAAGTACATAATGACGAGTATAATACGTAATAAACTATTATCACTCCATGAAAATCCCATAGCTGCATATGGGCTTTTATTTTAGGGGAAAAGCGGTGGATACAACATGCTCTAGAGAGACAGATTTGTTAGTTTCAGACATCCGTTACTGCGACGTAAAAGTTTTCTCACGATGTTTACTCTCCCCGTCATATTACTTGTTTGGATGAACAGGACAATAATTATCTTTAAAATATTAATATCGGTTAACTTGAGTAAGATATATCATAGTGTGTTTTGCTGCTGATAATAATTTAAAAAAAAAAGTTTAGATGACTTTTATGACATTTGGTAGATTGAAATTGTCCATAGATAATATATTGTCCATAGAAAAGGTACATAAACTTACGTTTAAGTACTTTTTCTTTTATTGTATTACGTTATAAAGTCATTGTAAATATTATTAATAATAATTTTAATAAGTACTCCAAAAACATTACGGTACACCTTAGCTAGACTGTTAAAGAACAACCAAATAAACACATTTTTAAATTTATATGATAGCATCGATATAAATGGAAATACGTACCCACTTAACAAATTACATTATTAGTTAATTAAAAAGAATAGAAGTTGTCAGCCCTATTCTCTATATAGCAACGGCCATGACGTGTTCGAAAATATAATATGAAATTTTTAGATTATTGATTCCGCAAGCCCAGTCTGGCTCTATACAATTTTTATATAGAAAAGCGGTAATACAAAAAACTCACACCAGTAAAAAATTTCCATCCAAACGATAACTACACATACGGGAAATGACCCACACTAACACAGTTTTACATAGAAAAACAGCCGTTCTCCTCTCTAGTCTAGCTATACGTACTTATAGAAAAAAACTTCAAAATAGTATGGCTTCACTTACTTTATCTAGGCAATAAAGGAATTTTTAACTATTTCATATGAAATCGCAATAACTTTAAGGTCTATATTACGTTGTTTAAAATAATAATTCATCTCTTTCTCGCAACCGAATGCTTTCGAGTTTTCCCGTTCACGAACGATATACAACTCAAAATACGCCAAAAATGACGTCGAGCCAGCGTTCTTTCGAAAACAGTATGTCGCGTTTCTTTCTACGGGCACGGCGCGCTCACTCGCCGTCGCGACTCGCTATTTGGAATTTTCCAATTGACCAGCCGTTTACCGTCGTAAGTTTTACAAACAAAATTGCGTTCCTTTCGTATTTTTCGCGTTTAGCGCCAAATAGGAAAGTCTTAAGTGTCGCTGTCCATAAGGTCGGTTTTAGCCCAGCACTAGAAGCTAACCGGCCAAATGCAAGCGAAGGGCCCGCTGGTTATCGGAATGCGGCCCGCGGCGGCGTTCCAATCGGTCGCGCTGCACGCAGCAAATTCTGACAGCTCGAGCACCGTCACGAGAAAATAATGTCGTTTTTATTACATTTTTTGATAAATTATTATTCTAGCTTCGATTTCGCCGCGTACGTACGTTATCGATTTTCCTATTTAGCGCTTTTATATAGTTTATCAAGCGCAGGGAGGTCCGCACCGAGTGTATGCGCTTTCGAAAAATATTTTTACTTAATTCGTCGGCGACGAGCGGACGTCGAGCGCGGCGTTAAATTGGTAATAATTTCGTCGATTACACAGTAATATAGTGGCCAAATATGGGTTAGTGGTGTGTGTGGTGTGTCGGGAGCGTGCGACTTGTGTACTTATGAAGATTGGCTCCGGATGCAACCCTCGCATGCAGTGTTGTGTAGACAGTGCATTCTTTATGTGAAAGTGTTGTGTTATTATGCAGATGTTGGATTAACGTTCCTTCGCTGGACAGCTGCAGGGACCCCGACCTATATTATGGCACCCTTAACACCATAAAGTGAGTATTTAAGCGAGCCTTTCTAAAATGACCATGGATAAGCCTGTCAGCGCCAGTTACCGTTGCCAACGGCGATGTTGTTGTATAAAAACATAACCTAAACAGGATAAGGGGTACTTGACCTGATAAGCGTCAGAAGACCGTAACTTTTTAAATTGACGTTCCATTTTTGACCCACAATCGCCGGAAGCGTAACAACGGAAAATTCCAATTAGAATTATGTTTTTTAATTTATAAGACACGTTTTTAAATTAGACATTCTTTTCTTTTTAATTCTAACACTTCAAACTGTTCATAATAAATAAAATTGCCACATAACTATACCCCACCCAACAACTTTTTTTAAAATATTAACTTGTATGTTTGAATTGTAAATATAAGTTATTTCCATAGACTTAAAGGAGAGAAATCATTCACATGAAATTTACTTAGGTAATTTTCTATCTGCCTTCTATATCTCTAATTTTTGTTAATTTTTAATAAAAAAATATTAAATCTTAGAAAAATTGGAAAACAACTCATTTCACTAAACAGCTGTATTGATTGATATATATAAGTAAGTATAAGAATAAGTAATAATTAATAGATTCTATACCAGTGAAGAACATAGGCTATGTTTTAACTTGAAAACCAATCTATAAGTTGACGAAATATGAGATGAAAACATATGGGAAAACATAATTACTCTTATTTGAATATAATACATAAAATACTCTTATGCTTGTGGTAAGAAAAAATTGTTTTAGCATTATTGCAAAATGATAGTTGTAGAAAGAAATGTAGGGGCAAATTACTAGTTGTACTTCTTATATCAGTACAAAAAATTATATGGACAAAGTCACAGCTAATAGCTAGTGTAAACTTATTTGTGTTCTTATTCCTTTACTTTAAATAAATTATTGAACAAAGTCTACATTTTTGAAATAATATTATTAGTCAGAAATAATATTTATTTATTTAATATACCTAACAGCAATAGCCATAAAAACAAAATATACTGTATGTCTAATAAGACTACTTGTAAAATTAATTGCATATTTTGTATGGCAGAGAGAATATACAATCCTCTTAAAATTATTATTAAATTATTTATTTAATTATCATAATTTCTAAATTACTAGCAGTAACATCAAAAATATTTTAAAGAACAGTTAAAAGAATGCTAATCAATATAATGGGTCCTTGAGGTCCAATCATTCATAAGATTTTTTTTGTGTAGCATTTACATTATTAAAAGTATTAATAACACTGGCCCACAAATAATAAAAAAATGGTCTGTAATTTTGACCAGACCCATCTATTCTTTATGTATTTTAATGTGATGAATCCAAATCAGTTTGGTCCAAACACCCTCATGGGCCAAAAGACCGGGTCTGTGGTCAGGGGAAACTGAATGTGTGTGTGTGTGTGACAATGAATACTTTACAATTCCAAAGGTGTTGCTATACCATGTTGTTGTTTCCCCACAATGACAGACAAAGAAATTGAATCCACACAGCCTTCTCAAGTGTATTCATTACAAGTATCAGCTTAACTAAATTCTTGTTGCAACTCGTAGCTCTTGCTTATAAATAATCAATATCTATATGTATTGTATATTTTTTATTGATATAAAAGTATACACCCCCACACACCCATGCACACACACTCAAACACACCAACACAAACATATTTGTTGGTATACATAATACACACACATAGTTTTAAATAATGATTGTATAATTTCACGAACAGAATTGTACCAATTAGGAAGGTCCCCAAGATACAAGTTGACCTAGTTCGGGGACCAAGAAACTTCACAAATGTGAATGTTTTACTCAATAAATGATTTTATTAATATTATAGTGTCAACCCCTCAAGTTCCGATCAGATAGCCTTATGCTATATCATATTCTAAGTCTAAGATGAAATCTGTACTAAAATCTTTATACATATTTCAATATAATATTTCACAAAGTTATAGAGTTGATGTATTGGAAATACTGTCAGTATAATTTATATTGAGTTGGAATAAGTTTGTAGACTTCTTAAGTTCTTAAAGAAGCCTATAAACTCACACTAACTCAATATGAATAAGACTTTGTGGCACTGCCAACCAAAACAGAAAAATAAATATTAGATTTTTAAAAATAGAACAATAATTATTCTAAAATATAAAAAAGACTTCACTAGATTCATAACTTCATAAGATTTCACAAAATTATTTAAGGTTAATTATTAAAAATAAAAAAAATAAAACTGGCATATAAGACAGGAAAACAAGAATATGAATTTTAAGAATAGAACAATAGATATTTTAAAATCTAAAAAAGACTACTAAATTAAAAACTTCATAATATTTCAACAAGGTTAGTACAGGATATTAATAAAACGGTAGTACTGGCACACAAACAGGAAAACGAAAATTTGAATTTTAAAAACAGAACAATAAACATTCTATATTCGAACTTTGGAAACAGAACCCCCAACTGTCAGGGGTTTATGACCCCATGTCTAATTTGGGAACACTTGTACTGTGCCTTCACTTAAGTTATTTTTTTTTAACTTTGTTATATTACTTAATAAACTACTGCTCTTTTTACATATGGACATATGTTTTAAATCCTTATATTTTCTAATATATTTCTTATATAATTGAACAAAGGTATTGTAGTTCACAAACTAAAATTGGACTGTATTTGAAACCATGTTAAAGAGATTTTACAGAAGTAAGTCTGTCTTATCAGAAGTTGTACAGTTATAAGAGAAGAGAGGAAATCTTTGTTGAGTAATACAAAAATTACTAAAATATCATAATTTTTATGTTTTACTTCACACAGACTTCAAAATATAGTAGGACATATTTATTTGTTGTTTTTAGTTACTCATTAAAAAAAAATATTTCCTACTTTTTAGTTACATACATGGTATCTGGAAACTATCCTGAAGTTGTACTGAATCTAAAACAAAAAAAAATGATCAATATAGGACCAGAAACAAAAAATTATGGCTGGAAAGCCACAAAATTTCACATTTCTGTCCGAATTTAATTCTTATATTTTAGGAACTCAAAGTCCACAATACCAATAAAAAATGTATGGGACCATTTTGAATCTTTACTAAATCCAACACAAAAAGAATCATCACAAGGGGTTCAGTAACACAACAGTTATGGCAAAACATATTTATACATTGAATTCAGAACTTCCTTCTTTTTTTGAAGTCGGTTAAAAAGTACTATTTGAAGTAGAACTGTTTGTTAGAGTTTTTAGTCCTATTGTACGGCAGTGTGGCCTGTATTTGCGTGACGCAAGCAAGCGTGTTACGGAGATGAATATGCTGCGTCTGATGTGTGGAGTTACGCGGAAGGACCGCATTAGAAACTCCTGCATTTGTGAGCCTTCATGTCTGTCGCATGCAGACAAACCGTATGCTCGTGCTCCACCTGCGAAGTGTTAGTGACTGCGTCCAAAGGCGTCTTATTTGTAGCTTGAAAAATAACGTGTTAACTATTAGCTACATTGGATGTATTTATGAGTTAAAGTTAATAATAATGTTTATTTATTTATTCTCAAAACAACAACATAAATAATTGCTAATTTAAAAAAAACGTGTGCGTCTCAGGACGCCCGACAGAAGTGATAACTTAGCCTGCCTACCGCTGCCGTATGCGTGAGAGAAAGACCGCTTCAGGGGGCCTTTAGCTATCAAGGGAACAAAGGATTCATCACCCCCGCTGACGAAGTGGATGTGTTCTGATTCCCGGGGCACATTCAGGCACTTTGCGCTGGATCGGACTGGGCGTAACTACGTTCTAAGTCTCAGCCTTTCCTACATAAAAAGCGCGGGGCACATGGGAGGAGGGTGGTTTTAGTGGGTAGTGGTTGTTGCTCGTGCAACTTCTCTGAGTCTCCACACAAGCTGGTTGATTACTGTTTCGATTGCCCTTTATTAAAGGGTAAAGCCTCCATGATCAACTATGGTTTAATCCCTTGCAAAACGACCCAGTATTGTGCGTAAATAGCATTTAAAAAAATGCGTGCGAGAGAAAAGGATGCCAGACAGACTGGCGCCGTAACGCGTTACGTAACGAAGTGGTTTACACTCCCATAAAAATTTATCACTTTAAAAATGAATTGTATAATATTTAACAATGTCGCAACTTAAATAATGCATAGAAATTTTAGCTAGATATGGGTTTTTTTTTTTTTATTGCAGGAGATCAGCAGACAGGCAGATGGGCCACTCGATGGAAAGCGGTTACCATCGCCTATAGCCATTTGCAACAGCAAAGCTGCTACAAATGCGCTGCTGCTCTCTTAAGGGAGACTGGAACCTGGTCACTAATGCCGGAACACAACTCAAGGTTGTTATGGCGACATACTTTAGACCAGGGGTGGTAGCCATCCAGTCGGGCAACTGCCCTACCACCTGGCGAAGTGAGTTTTAAGAAAACGTGTTGCGGACAATGATGCCGCTCAGGAGATTCGCCCATCTGCTGCGTAATTATCTTTATTAGTGCGTTAGTTAAAGCATTAAGGCGGATTTGCATTTGTCTGACGTGTCGTATTGTGACGCGTCAGAACGGTTTGGGATTCATACATTTAGTATGGTGATATTTATATTAGCGTGACGCAATATGTTGTGTGATGTTTTGTGTTTGTCGCAATAGAAACGATACCGATCTGCGTCAAAGGCGAGAGAGGCGGAGGAGCGGCCGCGTCAGAGAAGTAAAACGCGCATGTAGTTGTGTTGTGACGCGTCAGAGTACCTGTATTTTATCTATTACTTTCTTTCTTTTTTATAAGATTTACCAGCGTTAAAAGGAATCGATAGAGGAGGATCGGGGAGTGAAGAAAGCATACTTGGGGCGACCGGTTGGTCGTCCCAAGTATCGCTGGAAGGGTTGAGTGGAAGCTGACCTGACCGCATTACAAGCTCACAACTGGCAAGACACTGCGCAGGACAGAGGAAAGTGGCGTACTCTCGTTTCGGAGACCAACACTCACTTTGGGTCGCTGAGCCAACGGAGTTAATTTAGTTAGTTTTTAAATGTAGACTAACATTTTTTTGGAAAATGTATACAATTTTGAGCAATATATGTTTTTTTTTACGCATTTTGGCATTTGGTTTTCGGCGAATAGTACACAGTATTCGGTCGAATGCCGAATCGTTAAACAACAACAAACACAAAAAGCAACTATTCGTGCAGGGACGGAGAAAGAATACAATTTCCTGCGGCCGGGCGGCCTGTCGTAAGAGGCGACTTAACAACCCACAGCTAGGTGGTAGGGCATTTGCTCGACTGGATGGCTATCACCCCTGGTCTAAAGTATGTCGCCATAACAACTTTGAGTTGTGTTCCGGCACTAGTGACCAGGTTCCAATTTCCCTTAAGAGAGCAGCAGCGCATTTGTAGCAACTTTGGTGTTGCAAATGCTCATAGGCGATGGTAACCGCTTTCCATCAAGTGGGCCGTCTGCCTGTCTGCTAATCTCCTGCAATAAAAAAAAAAACTAAAAGTCAGTTGTGAAACCTTAGATTAGGGGGGGGGGGGGGGGAGATCACTTTATTGCACACCAGAATATGCAATTACATGAACAGACTATATTTACAATATTTTCTAGGCAACACAATAGGCGGCCTTATCGCTCAAAGCGATCTCTTCCAGGCAACCTAAATCAAAGAAATTTGAATCAGGCGATGCAGGTGGTGCAGGAAAAAGGCAATAGATACACAATTACTCAAACTAATTTCAGAAATAAATATACAAATACATATTGACGGCCTCTGTGGTTGAGCGGGCTAAGCCTTTGCCGGCCTACCTCACTACAACGCAGAGACTCCGGCTTCGATTCCTGGTATATAATAAATTTCGGAAACGTATTTTCTCCGTTATTTACTATGGTCTGGGTGTCTGGGACCGGCCCCAGAGTAGTCCGTTGTATATTACCCATAACACAAGCGTAACTTGCTTAAGTTGGGGATATACAATATGTGTGTTTGTCTGCAGATTATATTATTATTATTATACATATATACATGGTCATACTTTTCTTTAAGTTTTATGTCTCATTTCTATACAAATTGAAAGACAGAAAGGAACCCCTCTTATATTAGCTTAAGATGACGTGTATAGTTCCCGTGTATATTAAAATCGTAATATATTCAGATTAGACGCTATCTTAGTTTCTATTATAAACCAGTCATAGCGCTAAATGAAGAATTTATTAGGACAAGTTTTGTATTTTTAGTGATCAATAGCGGTTATTCTACTTTAAGGTCGTCATTTATCTTAATAATGTTCAAAAATAATTTTATTTCGTTGTTTAAAAATGTAGTTTTATTTTTTTCTAATTTTTGAAACGTCGGCTACTGCCGTATTACTCTACTATAACCCTCAGATTTGGTATACCGAAAGCTTAGACCGTGAATAGAAAGACGGGAGTCTCGGACTCTCAATATGAAGCCGGCTAAAGGATGCCGATCGCGCTGCAGTGCGTTACGTCACTCAGTATTAAATAGAAGTAAATTAATCGAATTAGTACGAATGAAGATGGATTATTTTCCAGTGGCTACGCAAACCACGTATATACTACATAAGTTTTTGCACACAAGTTATATAAGTACATCTATAGTTTTAATACCGAAGTAAGAAAGAGAGTTGGTCTGAAAGAGTGTCGGGGTGCAGGTAAGGAAAGGAATGCTCCGGTGCTTCGGGCATGTGGAAAGAATGACTAAACAGATATACAATGCAAAAGTGGATGGATGCAGAAGTCGTGGAAGGCCACGACACACCTTTCATAATCAAATTGATTGTGTACTAGCAGAAGGTGATGTCAGGAGCCTTAAGAACAGACGAGCGTGCATGACAAGAGTTATGAATGTCAAAGAAGCAAGTGAGATGTGTAAGAATAAGCCTGAATGGCGCTCTGTTGTTCGTGCCTACCCCGCAAGGGAACTGGCGTGAAGATATGTATGTATGTATGTATCTATAGTTTTATTTCGTCTGAGATTGAAAGGCTTTATTTCACTGTAGTGGAGGAAAGTAGAATCAGCATGGTACCTTTAATATATAAGAAATTGCCCTAGTAATATGAAACATTAAATGACGAGATTTTTAAAACAAACGTTGACTGTTTTAAAGGAAAGAGTAGATTGTTACAAAAGGGATGGAAGTGACCTATTTAGGCTCGAGATGGTCTGGCGCACGAGCGTAGCGGGGGCGCTAATAGTTCGATGTATCTAAAGAGGCCTTTCACTCGAGGTTAACACTCTGCTTTTCGTTTCGAATATGAGGAAAACAAACAAAAACTGATTAGTTAAACAAAAAACTACTTATCAAATGAAATCAGGCTTTGACTCCATATCTCAACTTAATGAACTCATTTAATACGTCACATATGATAGGTCAAGTAAATTTATCTGTGGTAGAATACCAGCCAGCATTATTTTATTTATTGTGTCAAAATTGTTGATGAGTGAATGAGTTCGTATATCTTGGATGTGCTTTTAGCAGGGATGGAAGGTACATCGCTGATATAGAAAGAAGAGTGAATTTGGGGAATAGTTTGAATGGAGCGTTAGGTAAACTTCTAGGCGCTAAGAACCTCAGCCAGAAGGCCCAGCTCGCCGTACACAACGCGGTGCTGGTACCTACGCTCACGTATGGAAGAGAGAGCATGAAAGTAGAGTAAACGCGGTCGAGATGCGAGCACTGCGCAAAATCTGCGGAGTGACGCTCGCGGACCGCGTTCGTAATATCGAAGTAAGAAAGAGAGTTGGTCTGAAAGAGAGTGTCGGGGTGAAGGTAACGAAAGGAATGCTCCGGTGGTTCGGGCATGTGGAAAGAATGCATGATGAAAGAATGACTAAACAGATATACAATGCAAAAGTGGATGGATGCAGAAGTCGTGGAAGGCCACGACACACCTTCCATGATCAAATTGATCGTGTACTAACAGAAGGTGATGTCAGGAGCCTTAATAACAGACGAGCGTGCATGACAAGAGTTATGAATGTCAAAGAAGCAAGTGAGGTGTGTAAGAATAAGCCTAAATGGCGCTCTGTTGTCCGTGCCTACCCCGCAAGGGAAGTGGCGTGAAGTTATGTATGTATGTAAAATTGTTGATATTTTTTTAAATTACAATTTTATGCCGCCATTTAACAATGGCTGTATAAAAAGTTTTTGTTTTGTTGACCTGGGGTTCTCCGTCATGGGGCAGGACAGAGGCACGTGGCTCAAATAGTTTAAAATTTTTGACAGCAGGGAAAATCGTTGTCTAGGGAGGGAAAGTACTGTTTTCATCCGTCTGGTCATGTAACTTCAAGCGAACTTTCCGAATATGAGAAATGAAAAATCTATACTAATATTATAAAGCTAAAGAGTTTGTTTGTTTAAACGCGCTAATCTCAGGAACCGCTGGTCCAATTTGAAAAATTCTTTCAGTGTTCAATAGTATATTTATCGAGGAAGGCTATAGGCTATATTATATTTTCAAAAAAATTAGGGATCCTTATTAAAAGTCCAATAATGTAACCCAAGGTGTAAAAAAATTACCCAAAAAAATCCTTACACGGCGTGCGCTGCGAAAACTATTGATCATAGAACAAAACAATGTACTACCACTTTGCAGAACATATAATTGTCTACAAAAAATATCGCGTAACCATATGTCTAACTATTGTAGTTATCCCACAATAAGTGTTTTCTTTTATTTTTTTTAATAATTAAAATGCCGTCGCTTCAAATACTCTTTATTTTGTACCTTGGTATTAATCCTTATCAAAATAAATTACTCCATATTCAAGACGAATTCAATACCTTTCTAGAACTTTTTGAATTATTCAATTCGGACGTTTCATTCAAAAGATATCGCGATATTTAAAATGTAAGTATTAGTGTTGTAGCCAAATATAGTAATATATTGTTTGATTGAACGCGCTAATCTCAGGAACTACTGGTCTGATTTGAAAAATTCTTTCAGTGTTTGATAGCATTATAAGGTTATTGAATGTTTTACTGATAGTTTTCAATTGCTTTTATGTAATAATTTTCTTTTGATAGTATTTTCTTAACTTTTCGGGTCTAGTACACATAATAAAACTACTTTTTTATTTGATTTTTATCCGACGTTTTGACCACTTTTCAGTAGTCGTGATCACCGCCATCTTGTACATTTTAATTACTTATTTTTAATTTTGTTTATGGTTATTATTTACTATATGTGAGCCTGATTTACCACCGCTTAGCATCATGCCTAGCACTAATAATTGTATATACGAGTAAAAAAATCTTTAAAATGTTACATAACTCATTTATCCATTAAACAATCTTCAATTAGAAATGGTACTTACATAAAAACGTATTTACGTAATTTTTAAATATATCGTTCATTCATAATTAGATAAACGATATTAAAATAATATTTTTTATCTGTTATCGTATTGAATCTATCTTAAAAATATAATTTTGTACGTTTTATTTTCATGATAAGATATGTGCGTAATAAATTGTTAAAGAAATATGTGAAAATAAGTTCATTGAATCATCAATCGTCGTATGTAATAATTATGTTTCCATGCTGTGTCCATTTTAAATAAAAAAAATATATATTCAAACTAGCTCTTGCTCGCGGCTTCGCTTACATTAAAAAAAGAATATGCATGTCAAAAGTGAACATATTGTAATTACTAGCGGTCGGCCGTGGTGGAAATTCGACGATAATAATTAATTTAAATTATAAGTAATTTGACTTTAACAATAAACAAAAGAATATAATAATAATAATAATAATCGGCAGACAAACACACACATTGTATATCCCCAAATTAAGCAAGTTACGCTTGTGTTATGGGTAATATACAACGGACTACTCTGGGGCCGATCCCAGACACCCAGACCATAGTAAATAACGGAGAAAATACGTTTCCGAAATTTACTATACCAGGAATCGAACCCGGAACCTCTGCGTTGCAGTGAGGTACACCGACAAAGGCGTAGCCCGCTCAACCACAGAGGCCGTCATATATATGCGTGTGTGTGTCAAATACATGGTAGTGTGTGTAATGTTTTTTTTTTATTGATTTAATGTATTTTTTATGCATAATTAAAAAAAAAATATTAGCATTCTGCACTCCTTCTCTATATAAAAACTATTTCATACTCCTCCGTCCGCGCAATTTCAGTAAAAAGGGGTACAAAGTTTTTGCTGTTTTTTTTTTAAGGACTTGGACTAGCGTCCATATCAGTCCGTGAGGACAAAATCTTACATGCACATAAAATAATATTAATAAATAGATAAGCATAAAATAATAGTGATTTTATGCTTTTTTTTATTATTTTTTTATTGCAGGAGTTCAGCAGACAGACGGCCCACTTGATGGAAAGCGGTTACCATCGCCTATGGACATTTGCAACACCAAAACTGCTACAAATGCGCTGCTGCTCTCTTAAAGTAGACTGGAACGTGGTCACTAATGCCGGAACACAACACAAGGTTCTTATGGCGGCATACTCTAGACCACGGGTGGTCGCCATCCAGTCGAGCAAATACCCTACCACCTGGCTGTGGGTTGTTTAGTCGCCTCTTACGACAGGCCGCCGGGCCGCAGGAAATTGTATTTTTTCTCCGTTCCTGCACGGATAGAATTGCTTCACGTACATACCATAGATTAGAAACTAGAATATGCCAAACTCTTTTTTTATCAGCTGAAATCCTATTGGCATCTTCGTAGGAATGCTACTGCCACACCACCGTTTAGGGTACCCATTAAAATCCAATCCTCAAACGTCCCTTGTCCGGGCTGTGGACTCCCGCATTCTGACCCGGTCCGGACGTACGACGGCTGGCCCTTTTGCCGGTTGGCCTCTCCATTTGTAAGCCGGAGAGCTGGGTCTTTTTATCCGTGCAGGAACGGAGAAAGACAACAATTTCCTGCGGCCGGGAGGCCTGTCGTAAGAGGCGACCTAACAACCCATAGCCAGGTGGTAAAGCATTAGCCCGACTGGATCCTCCTGGTCTAAAGTATGTCGCGTTCCAGTCTCCTTTAAGAGAGCAGCAGCGCATTTGTAGCACCTTTGGTGTTGCCAATGTCTATAGGCGACGGTAACCGCTTTCCGTCAAGTGGGCCGTCTGCCTGTCTGCTGAACTCCTGCAATAAAAAAAATAAAAAAGTCGCGCCTCGAGGTGAGAGGGATTGCTCTATTTTACTTACTTAAAAATTTAATTACGATTTTTATACATCGCGAGCGAAGCCGCGGGCAAAAGTTGTATATATAAACCGTCCTTGAAAAATTATCTAACTGATGATGAAAAGCGCTTCGAAATCCGTTGAGTGGTTCAGGAGTTAGCGGATATACAGACAGACGGACACGGAAAGCGACTGTATTTTATACTACGTAAAGATGTCAAACTTGTTCGACATTTTTTATGAAGTATGAAGTACCTAATGTTAAATACCCATAAACGCCATCTAGCGAAACGAAGGTGGAACTATCCATAAGAGCAACACATTAAAATTGTCGCTGTCATTCTTATTGCCAGGACGATGTATTTGTTAGTGAAATGCTACTACGGTGGCGTCAATAGAACGCAGTCGAGTGTTATTCTTTCGGCTGTATTCGTCTATACCTCGGGAACAGTACTTTTTTCTAGATGAAAGGTACCCCCTATGTCCTATTCAATATCCCTGACAATGTGTATGCTAAATTTCGTGACGATCTGTTGCGTAGTTAACGCGTGGAAACGTCAAAAAGAAACCAACTTACATTCGCATTTATAATATTAGTTGGATATAAAATTACATCAAGAAAAAATCCATCGACGTTGCCTGTGGCAGAGTCACAGGTCCAACCTAGTGATAAGAGAATTGGGTCCATCTTCTATCTCTTATTTTTTATAATGAAAGAAGGAGATAGCTCTAAAATTGTCAGAATGTAACATGACCTTTACACTCTATATAAAGTGTAATAAAGTGAACTAGAGTAAACACATAGTGTAGGCAGTTAAGTGGGGTAACTACAATTAATCCATCAAACCATTATTAAACAAAAACATGATACATAGACGGTATACATTTTTTTACAGATACCTATACGTTTTTGCCTGTTGTTTAAAAATGGGTACTACATTTTTATATAATTTATTACTTTCATTACAGTTATTCTTAAAACTTCATGCAGTATTTCGATTAGGATATGGTCGAGCTGAATCTCATCTAATTTTACTTTGGGGAGGGAGGGTCCCAGCGAATATCACGTAATTTTTATCCGCAAGAAAATGTGGCAAATTGAGTTAAATTAATGAAAATATGTTTCATCACAAAAATATGGCTAAGTCTTACATAACAATTTTTGTCGTGGTTTTGCGAACCCCGCAAAGTAGCACATTAAATAAACACACACATATGATGCACAAGTTTGTTTACTTAATTTGGCGACATTTTTTTGGGCAGGCCCCGCCCAAGACAATGGTGTTCGTTTAGAAATTATTGCTGAGTTAGGATTGTCACAAAATAAAGCGTTGTAATAATGATTAAATTTTGTATAAAAAAATAAAAATTGCCATAACACATATTTTACAAAAAAAATATAATAAGCGTGTTATTCTTGAGATACCATATTAATTACAGGGTAGATTCTATATAGCTATAGAATACAATATATACGTATATGTACATAAATAAATAACAAATAATAAACACGTTATACAGATAGATAGATACAATGTCAGTTACTAGGTTTTCAAAATGCATAGAGGATCTCTTTTTCTCCATGCACCATATGTGTTGAGTACATATACCATTTGTACATTTCCCCCACTGAAATCTTCATTACTGTGGTATAGATACGATGAACAATCACAAATTAGAAAAAGAAAGATGCATATCGTTTTTCTGTGGGTTAGACAAGGATAGCGATAGAGCTTGAAACTAGCACTGCATGGCTTCAGTAAGCTTCTATAGCTACTTGTTTAATATGGAAGTCTTTATTGGATATAATATACTTATTTAAATACTAGTACTGCAAGTGAAACTTAGTTCGCGTTGCCATGACGACGTGTTAAGGCCCACTCACACGGGACCCGTCATTGACGATTCGTGAAAGAAAACGATACGTCATGGCGGATGCACGTTTACACTGCATACGAAAACGAGTTTGTTCTCGATTCGTCAAAATATCCGAATAGATGTTCACACTTGATTCGTGATTCAGGAGTTCAGTCTTTATGCGGGTGCAGGCGGGTGGGACGTAGCGCGAGCGCCTCAGCGGATCCGTCACAAAAAATAGCGATTCGTGTTTTTTGTCGAACGTGATTTTTAAAAGGTGGTACTTTATTTAATACGTATCCGTCATGTTTCACGATTCGTGATTCGCGTGAACACGGCCATTTAAAAAAGCAACGTAAAAAATCAGGGATCTTGAAAAATGAAGAAACAGCAAATAACATGAATCGTCCCCATGTGAATGGGTCCTTAGTAAATTGCATCGGCGGTACCAAGTAACCGCCAACCTAACGCAGCCTTTTGTCTATCCCACGGAAACAACGTCATTCATAGTGATAAAAAGTACCCTATGTGTTAATCAGGGATATAACTTAGTTCTATGTCCAGTTTCATTTAAATGTGTTTAGTAGTTTTCGTGCAATGCTCTCAATAGGTAGAGAGACAATTGCATTTTTGAAAATATGCTGGTCCGAATGTATGTATGTATACTATCTTTAACAAATTGAATCTGTTTTATTCCTGCCATCGCCTATTGTGCACATTTAGAATATTTTTAGGTTATAAGTTTATCTGTGTTTTCTGTAATGGTGTACAATTAAGTATTATCTCTCTGTCTCTCTCTAATTTTTAACTAGAGAAGAACACGAATATTCGTGGCATCTCTAAATAAAATACTTAAAAAATATGAAATAGTAGCTGTACCTGGCAGACCATGTCGTGCCCTTTAAAAAAATAAAAATCTAGTACCCGAGTCCCATCGTGAATCAACCATCCCGGGTCCCACTTGAACACACACAAGAACAATTTCACCTAAATCGTGGAACCCGTTTGATTTGATTTGATTATATATATATAATTTTTTTAAGCCAGAAATGTCGCGGACGTCAGCAGAACACCCTACTAAAGTTTCATCACAATCTGATCAATGGTTTGTGAACGGATCGAGGACAAACATACAAACATTGATTTCTATTTATAAGCTAAAACTATAAGCTAATTAAAGACTATGCACCACATCGTTGCTATAGACTATAGAAAAACGCGCCTAGAGGTCTGGTTGTATTGCCACGCTGGAAGGCAATGGTAATTCGTTGCGCGAAGAATGAAGCAACCTTCTGGTCATACGTAGCATAAATGTACATATTGTATGAATGAATAAATTAATGAAAACACTTTATTGTTCACCAAAAATCAAAACTATGTACTCGTACAATAAATGTTGAACAAAGGACAGCCTTATCACTTAAAGCAGTGCTTTTCAATCTTTTTGAACACGCGACCCCTTTACAAGCTGAAAATTTTTGGCGGCTCCCTTGGGCCATAGACAGACAAAAGTTAGTATGTAATTTAAAAGACTACGTTTATGTTTTTCTCTATTTTGTTTTCTATAATCATTATTACGGCCTATACTCTACAAAAAGCTGCTGAGCTTAGAAAGTACCTAAGTGTGAGGTATAAACTTAAATTGCCTTTTACCTTTTGCCGGCAACCTCCCGAGCAAGGGGTCGCGATCCCCAGATTGAAAAACACTGACTTAAAGCCATCTCTTTCAGGTAAACCCCTTTTTTTTATGACGCAGGGGGAATATCTTTTCTTGGGACACCCTCCTCGGGCCTGGGAGGAAGGCTCGCCGAGGAATGTGTGGGGCTCTTGATCGGCCGTATGCCCCCATGGTCTCCGAGCGGAGGACAGGGGGGATGGTCGGCCGTTAACTACCCACTAAACCTCACCTGCGCCCCTAACTCACACGCTTTTACAGGGCGCCACAGGAACTGGACCAATAGGTACTGCATCTGTGACGCCCCAACGCTTGTCGACGAACTCAGGGTGTCCTGCGGGTAAGGACACCCTCTGCAACAACAGGGGGGACCCCCCACCCCTATAATAAGGGCAATATTAAAACGTCAGTGGTGGTGTAGACAATAAATAATATGAAACATTCCGTCCGAAATGAGCAAAATAAAAGCTATAGATATAAATAAAGTCCTGGCAGACGTTGTCCTACCCTGAAAAAATAAAAGGACACGATTCCAGCACCACCTACGGGGTCTAATTGTGAATTTAAAGATCTAGATCATTATTATTATTTTTTAGCCAGGGGAAATCCGCTTGAGGACCATAAGCCGCGACAAGGGCAGAACCTTGGGGGGTAATTCGCGACCCGTGTGTAGGATTCGCCAGATCGAGGGTGGCACCAGCATGCCCAGCCAGAACTGGTGCCATGCTGTTGCCACCCCCGGTTAGGGATACCCATTAAAACCCCTGATCCGATTTGAATAATTCAAGAAGTAATCTACAGGGTATTGAAGCAGTCTTGAATACGAAATGATTAATTTAGATATGGATTAATACAAAGGTATGGTTAACATGGTCTGATGTTAGTTAGCCATTCTATCAACTTTTGACATGTAAAAAAGTAGTAGTCCAGGTGGTAGGGCATTTGCTCGACTGGATGGCTACCACCCCTTGTCTAAAGTATGTCGCCATAACAACCTTCGAGTTGTGTTCCGGCATTAGTGACCAGGTTCCAGTTTCCCTTAAGAGCAGCAGTGCATTTGTAGCACCTTTGGTGTTGCAAATGTCCATAGGCGATGGTAACCGCTTTCCATCAAGTGGGCCATTGGCCTGTCTGCTGATCTCCTGCAATGAAAAAAAAGTTATAGTGACATAACTACAATAGTTGGATATATGGTATCGCGAATTTTTGTGTAGATATTGATATCGAGGGGTGAAATGCTATTTGTTTTAAGCAACATTTGGAAAATGTGGCGGTAGAAAACTTTCAAGTTACAAATGACCAGAAAAGAGCATATTCAATAAACTTTATACCATACTTAAAAGAGAAGTACACCCATAGATTTAATTGGCAATGAGGTTGCTTGTATTTCCTTAAGTTTGATACATTAAAACGATAAAAGCCCAAAATTTTATGCATGTCACTTAAAGCATATAGCTTTTCGCCCCTCGATATGTTCCTTAATATTGTAGAACATTTTTTGCTTCTATCATCAATAGTGTCCACAGCGCATGGGATGAAAGACATTTTATGGCTAATTTTTTTACTAGGGCCCCTATTGTTTTCTAGTAATAAATATAGCCTATATTACTCAGCGATAATATGGCATTCTAAGGGTGAAAGAATTGTTAAAATTGGTCCTGTGGTTTTTGAGTTTATTCGTTACAAACATACAAAAACACAAATCTTTCTTCTTTATAATATTACATACATACATACATAACTTCACGCCAGTTCCCTTGCGGGGTAGGCACGGGCAACAGAACGCCATTTAGGCTTATTCTTACACACCTCACTTGCTTCTTTGACATTCATAACTCTTGTTATGCACGCTCGTCTGTTCTTAAGGCTCCTGACATCACCTTCTGTTAGTACACGATCAATTTGATCATGGAAGGTGTGTCGTGGCCTTCCACGACTTCTGCATCCATCCACTTTTACATTGTATATCACATGCCCGAACCACCGGAGTATTCCTTTCCTTACCTTCACCCCGACACTCTCTTTCAGACCAACTCTCTTTTTTACTTCGCTATTGGGAATGCGGTCCGCGAGCGTCACTCCGTAGATTTTGCGCAGTGCTCGCATCTCGACCGCGTTTACTCTACTTTCATGCTCTCTCTTCCATACGTGAGCGTAGGTACCAGCACCGCGTTGTTTATGGCAAGCTGGGCCTTCTGGCTGAAGTTCTTAGCGCCTAGAAGTTTACCTAACGCTCCATTCACACTATTCCCCAAATTAAAAGACGATACTGATTTAGCTTGTCTGATGTTGAATGGCAGTGAGTTCCATAAACGGACAGCCACTACCGTGAAGGAGTTATCAAAGAAAGAAGTGTATACAGGTGTCATTAAGAGATTATTAATAGAGCGCAAATAACTTGATGAAAAAAGTAGGAAATCAAAACGTCCCTTTAAATAAGGAAGAGTGTATGTACAGTCGTGGTATGAAAATGTTCACCAGTTTTCAAATTGATTCATTTAACGTTCCGCGAGCACATGTTACCTTTTCAAACAAGTCACAGAACAGACTGTTCTACAGAAGTGTTTAAGTATGTGACAATGAAGTTTAAAATTATTTAGATCAAAGTTGTTTGATTTTCTATCTTGTCTAAGAAAATTGTTTTGACATGTAAAACCTTTTTATTTGTTTTAATATTTATGTTAAGCGTAGTGATTATGTTCTCTTGTCTCGGCGTCTGTCATTGTCAACAATGCAATTTTATTTTTTCACGTTCCTGTATTTTATAAACGTAACATTTATTAAAATGTTGGCAGTATTGTTTCTTGTACTCGTGCAAGTAAAAGCTGATTTTAAGGTGACCAACATTTTCATTCCGCGACTCTACATCCATGTGTTATTATCTTAATATATATAAATTACGTGTCACGTTGTTTGTCCGCGATGGACTCCTAAACTACTTGACCGATTTTAATCAAATTTGCACACCGTGTGCAGTTTGATCCGACTTGAAAGATAGAATAGCTTACATTTAGATCCAGTAGGTGGCGCTGGAATCGGGTTCTAAATTTTATTTCTTCAGGGTAGAACAACGTCTGTCGGGACAGCTAGTATTATTATAATATCAAATTAATCTCTTGAAAAGATCACGCCCAGTGGTTTTTCGTATTGTACCTACAATGCTTATAATAAAGCGCCACGTCACACACCATCGGTTTTGGGAGCTCGCAAGGCCACTTCACATTATTGATCTAGCCGCGTGTATATACTCTGTGCTTTTGAATAGTTTTTTTTGTGTAATCACTAGGGCTCGGTCAATTCTGCTTGTTATTGCGTAGCTGACACAGGCAGACGGCCTACATGATGGAAGGGGTTTCTGTCTCCTATAAAGATGTTTCCAACACCAGGGGTGAAGGCAACATCTTTTATTGACGCAAGTGCCATTTTTAATTTGTCCATGTTGTATTGATGGTAGGGTTCCCAACCATACTATAATATACAGTGTCCTACTATATTTTAGCCAATTGTATTATACATCTATATATATAAATATCGATTGCTGTTCGTTAGTCTCGCTAAAACTCAAGAACGGCTGGACTGATTTGGCTAATTTTGGTTTTGAATTACTTGTGGAAGTCTAGGGAAGGTTTAAAAGGTGAGTAAATATGAAAAAAATGCTTGGAATATAGTAAAAACAACAATTTCGCTTTCCTTTAAAAACTATTCCTACCTGTCAAACATTTGATGTTCGTCACGTCGTTCAGAAATCAAAGTTTTTTATTTATTGATTCTGAGGCGGTACGAAGTTTGCCGGGTAAGCTAGTTATAGAATAATAATATTTAGTACCAAATGTACTATATTTTTATCGCTAATTCAATTGTCGCCCTTTTTATTCAGATTGTTTTGGTTATTTTAAAAATAATATATCTTTACTAACCAAAGCAAAAAGTAGTCATAAATACACATGAAAAATTCTGTGATAAAATAATTAATGAAAAATAAATGTGTACTAATTTTCCTCCTAACTTTCGCAAAAGTACTATATTTTTATGGTTAAAAAAGAAAAATACTATATTATCTTTAAAAAAGGTGGCAACCCTAATTGACGGCCTCTATGCTTGAGCGAGCTAAGCCTTTGCCGGCCTACCTCACTGCAACGGAGAGGCTCCAAGCTCGATTCCTGGTATGGAAAATTTCGATAACGACTTTTCTCCCTTATTTACTATGGTCTGGGTGACTGGAATTGACCCGGAGTAGTCCGTTGTATATCACCAGTGGAACTTGCTTAATTTGGAGAATATACAATATGTGTGCTTGTCTGCCGTGAATAATTATTATTATCCTGTGAATAATTTAATCTGGTAATTGTAAAGTCGGCCCTTAGTGGTGTCATATTCGCTGTGCTCAAATTAAAAAAATATGACACTGGCTAGATGCACATACCGTGCGAAGCTGTTTTTTTTTAGAAACTATAACAGTTTTTTTTAAATTCGCTTAGGACAGTGTGAAATAGAGATGACTTTCATGAACCAACTCTATTTTAAAGAACTTATTGATTTCGATAAAATTAGACTACTGCTATAGGGTTGGATTTAGCCCGAAATATGGTTTATCGGTTTATCGGTTTATTAGAACAAAACTAATTATGTTTTTAAGTTTTAAATGAAAAAAATCATCCTGAACCACACATGTACGCACAGACCGACTTATGGCGCAGCTGATGGAATGTGGTTATCCTCGTCTACATACAGAGCAATACCAAATTACTACAACTGATTTCGGAACACAACTCAGGGTTTTTATAGTGGTATACTGTAGCCCATTTTTTTTATCCAGGGGAAATCCGAGTGAAGACCATCAGCCGCGCGAGGGGTAAAAGTCGCGGCTGGTGTGCGGGATTCGCCTTGTCGGGGCGTTACTAACATCCCCGTAGGAATACTATTGCCTCGCCGAGGTTTGGGATACCCACTAAAACCCTGGTCGATGCTCGAACGTCCCTTGTCCGGATTGTGGGGCTTACTTACGTATTCACCTCCAGCCCCGACGGACGAGGGCCGTTCTCTTTACAGGCTGGCCCCATTTGCTGGGTCTCTCCGGCTACCTCGGGGTCTCACCTCGAGGCGAGTGGGAGCGCGGTACCTCCATAGAAATGCTCCTGCTACCCAGATCCGGTATACCCATGAAAACCCCCTGGCCGTTCCTCTAGATGGGGGTCCCATGTGCCGCTCTGAGCTCGCTCATTCACTCACTTATTTGTTATTTTGGTGAGCAATGAAGTGTTATATATCTAATCTGAACTTCTGAATTCGAAATTATAAGTATTGTAGTTAATACTTAGAATTCTTTTTGTTATTATCCATTGAATTGTAAATGCAGCGACGTTGTTGCGAAGCAAAAAAGTGGTTAGTTAATATTGCGTGGTGTGTATTACGAGCGGACACGATAATCCATTATTCATATTTATTCATAGTTATATACCTTATTATATATCTACGTATATGTTTAATATTATTCATGTTTGTATAGGAATTAATGTTGTAATTATATATTTGTTTAACCATTTGATACGATTATGGCAACAATATATTATTATTATCACATATATATTTTAGTTCCAAATTTTTTTCATTTTTCTTATAAAATATGTAAATTTATTTATAAAAAAAAAAACTGATCTTCGCCGGCAGTGGGGCCTAGGGTCCAGGCTACCGGTGGTTAAGGCTCCAGACACAGAAATCTCACAATACGGGCGGTGTCCAACAGAGCTGCCTTCTGCATCCGACCCTTCAACCGGATACCAAGCGAGAGCCTTTCAAGGTGGCGGTCAAGGCTCTTCGCTATTAGTCCATTCACTTATTATTATTATTCTGTTCTTATAATGCTTTGACTTCGCTCTAGGGTCAAGCGTAAGATCAGCGTTGGTCCAACAGACCAACAATAAAGCTGAGCTTGTTCCAATTTTTAGGACTTAATTAAAATGTCTTTATAGTCTGCGATTGATTTTCCTTTCTTTATTTCTTTACTTTAAACATGCTAATTTTTTTAACTATAAGTCGTGCGCAGAAGGTTTGCCGATGGTCGTCGCTCTCGCTTCCTACGTCTGGGACCGGGGCTTGTCTAAGTTGTACTAAGAACTAGACGACTGCGGGACGCGGTTGTGGGAGGCGTTGTCAGCGGCAAACTTTCTGCGCACGGCTTATATGTATGTTCGTTCTAGAAATAAACCTGTTTTCTTTCTTCTTCTTCTTTCATTATAAACTAATGTGTGATTTAAGTTATTGATTTATTACATTGTTGTTTAATCTGCAATTAATTGAATATTATGCTTTAATACTGCGGTCGGTGGACCCTCGTCAGGGACTAAATTCCTTTCGTTAAAACAAAAAATATCCATTTATAGAAAAATCTATGTTAATATATATAAAACACTACACATGCCGTGTCTGTACATTAAGCGATTTAAAAAAACTGGAATAGACCATATAAACGATGAAGAACACGATGCATTTTTTTTAGATTTCTTGTCTGTTTATTCGGGATTCACGTAAAAAATACTTTTCCGATTTCGATGCGGTTTTCGCTGATCGACAGCAAATTCTCGGACTTAAAATCTGCGCTAGTTTTTATCCTGGTAATCCCGCCGGAATTTTCCCGGGAGCGGTTTCAAAAGATTGCTTATTCCGACACAATTGACACTAAAACGATAACTTACATTCTTTTTTAAATGCTGCGGTGTTTAGTGTCCCGGGAATCTCGCAGGAATTACAAGTCAAGCGTGGACGAAGTCCCGGACATATTCTAGTTGTATAATAAAAGGGCGGCTACATGACCTTCTAATTTCAAAACACCGTAAGTGTGTAATAGATATTATATTAGCTCTTATTCCATTGCATTAAAGTTCGAAATTTTATAATAAAAACTACGTTAAAAGTCTCCTGGAGATAACGCTTTTTACATACATGCCGATCTCGGCCAGTTTACATGAAGTTGCGTAAGTCAAAGTTATTTTTTGTTTTAAACATGGACATTTTTGCAGATGTTATGCTAAGTGGTAAAAGTTACATGTTTCGCCTTTGACAGGCATACAAATTTTTTGTAGTTTTGGTTACAAGTCATTTGTAGTCTTTATAACTGCATATACATATTATGATTATATTATTGACTAGCTGTGCCCGCGACGTCGTCCGCGTGGAATTTGTTTTCAAAACCCCCCCATTTTGAAACATTCTTCATTGGTGCTCCGCTCCTATTGGTGTTAGCATGATGATATATAACCTGTAGCCTTCTTCGATAAATGGGCTATCTAACACTGAAAGAATTTTTTCAAATCAGACCAGTAGTTTCTGAGATTAGCGCGTTCAAACAAACAAACTCTTCAGCTTTATATGTTAGTATAAGATTATGATATTATTATAATTACAATCAGTATTTAGTATTCAATTATTATGTCTCCATCAATTATATATTAAGCACAAAAGAGTTAAATTAAGGTAATGTAATTAACAATTGTATGTACTTTAGTTAATTTATAATATTACGTTCTAATTATCCGTCCGTTTAAAATTAAAAAAAAAACTAAACTTCCTAAAAAGCGTAAAAGAACTTTGTTCCAAAAACGCCCATTTCCTGGAGCTCCCACGCTCTTTTACGCAACGGTTCGCTAGTACATTTATTCCGCGAACTTCCTGCCGAGGTTTTCCCTCTGCGCTACTAGATCGGGTCGTTTAAGAAGGGCGTTATAAAATTTCTTAGAGGCTGACAACGCGTTGACAACGCCCCTGGTGTTGCAAACGTCCATAGGCGACTGTAACCACCTTCTATCAAGAGGGCCATCCGCCTGTTTGCCTGCTTCAGGCAATAAAAAAAATCCGCTCTCGCTTGTGCCGTATACCACGTACCCGCACCGGTTGCCGTGTAGCGGTTTCTAACTGGTAACCACTGTCTGTATATGGCAAGCCAAGGGTTAACGTTACTTGTAACTTTTTGCCCAACCAGAATGCATATACCGCGAGCCTTTGAATGCAGTTCAAAAGGAAATTGTACATATATGCGGCTGGTGTAAGATTTACGAGAAACTTCTTTAGGATCGTTGTGATTTGAAACTCGATGAAACGAAAAAGCGACACTAAAAAGAGATAAACACAGAAATCTATAGGACTAATCCTGCGAGAGAATGAGATTAGAATACATTATACAGCGTTTCATGTTACTTGGTATCCTTTTTGTGCGATGCTTCGTAGCCTCCTTAAATACACAAAAAATATTGTTTCTATTAATTTAGAATGTTTATTGAGTTTTAAATGTCAAAAGATCACATCATAATTATTTGAGTGAAGATTAGAATCGTTTTGAAAACTTCAACACGTAAGAGATTGCCATTTGAAAATGTGAAGATTTTCTGTAAAAATGTAAGTCCACCTTGACCATGTATTGACAGTTGTAGCATGTAAATTTAAGCATATTGTCATACTGAAATCGAAGCAAGTAATATTCATGCACCCTAATTAGATGACGTAGCTTTATGATAGTGTTACGAGTCGCGGGACTCGAATTAAAGTGCCGTTAGAATTACTATAGAGTTTATTACAACTATACAAACACGTATATCATAGGTATAAATATAACTGAACACAACAAGTCCAAACGTAATGCAGAAGGTCGTAATTCCATAAAACGCGCAAAGTCCGTCACTTATTGGATTCCCGATTGTAGTACTCCATCAGGTCATCGTTTTATACTGCACAAATACAATGTCTCCGTATCTAAGTGGACTTAATCCGCCACACCTGGCTAATGACTCGACCGCAAACTGCCATAAAAGCGTACAATAAAAAATTGGCTATTTTATAATCACACATTTTAAACACAAAGTAAACAAAATAAGGCGATCATAAAAGAGTTACAATCAGTTTAAGTGCCGGCAGGTAATAAAATGTGTTTTGATTCAGATATGCAGGTGAATTTTGTTTTTGTCGGGACCTGAGTTGTAACAATAGTATATAAGGATTTTATCAATGTAAAAATTAAAATAGAATAAAGATATCACTCGTCGCTATAACCTCCACCACGCCACATAGTAATTATTGTCAGTTGTGTATTCTTCCGTTTTATAATGCCATAACTAGTTATTACACTTTTTCTTTTTGAAAAACTTCAACGATTGCTCTTTATCTTATGTTTATACTTATTTTTTCTATATTTCTATAATTGTATGTTTAAATGGTTAATTTAGAACATTTTCTACTTTATTATTAAACTTTACTAAGTTCCTTAAGTTGACTAAAACATTTAAGACTTTAGACATGAAGATATTTTCTACATTAAAAATGTGTTACTTACAACTGGGAATAGTGGATTCTGTAAATGGGTGGCGCTCAAAAGCCTGCCAGTAACTTTGCTTAACTGGTGTTACATTTTGTGAGGTTTCAGAAAAGCAAAAATAAACTATTTTACTTAATGCGCCTGACGGTAGTGATTAGACATCGTTAAATAATGTAATTGATTGCAAAAATCGTGTGTTTTATCCCAAAATTGTTTATACTTTTAATTGACATCATCATAGAGGTTATCTATTTGTATGTCGTATTTTTTTTTAAATCACGTATACGTTCACGTTTGACCATTATATCGCTCGATTTGAGCGGAGATATGGTCTAAGATCGAGCACGCTTACCTAGAAGGTACCTATTCACACGAGACTTGAAGACATCCAGGTTGTAGGTTTCGGGAAAAACGGACTCCGGCAGTGAGTTCCACTCCTTTGCGGTGCGCATGAAGGTGGACACAAATCGCTTTGTTCGTATAGGTGGTATGTCCACCATATAGCGGTGCCGCATGCCGTTGTATATAGAAACTATAATCCTAAGTATTGTATAGACAATATAACACGAACGTCAGTTGACTCCCCACCGTGTTGCTTAACGTTCAAGTCGGCCCCATCACGACAAAGGCACGAATGTAAAAATATATTTTTATTCACCGTCTGATAAGCGGACGTTTTTGGAAAAATAAACAGTTACAGATAACTGTTGTACAGGACGTTGTTAGAGGTCAAAAATAGTATAATGTAATGCTGTCATGGCGCGTGATTGTTGAGTCTGATAGGCCCGTATTGTATAAGGCGGTGACCTGATGCATACGCCGTAGGCCGCGTACAGCGTAACGCCGTACGCGACCGACGAATTATTATTATGGAAATGAAAGAAAAATATTTATTCAGAACTACATTCACACCAAGACGTACTTATAAATAAGACAATACAATTGAAATGAAGTTCTGAATCGGTCCTAACTCAGCATGATGCTGGTTGGCTCAACCAGCGCTGGTCTTCCGTTAGGGCCGTTCAAGTGACTTACGGATAGACAATACGAAACAAACACAAAACAAAACACAAAAAATATATGACGAGTACTATTGCAAACAAATATAAAAATTAGTATATAATATAAAAAATGTATATAAAAATAAACTACATCATTAATTTATAAAAAAAAAGCTAAATCCTTTGCCATATTTAAAAATTCACTTAGGAATCATTATGTAAGTCGTACGCAATAATGTATGTGCTAGTTTACAATAGACTAATCTGCTGTCCATGTATGTCATATTCTTCTTTTTTCCTTTTCTTTGTTGCATAATAATTACAGATAATTTAAGAATTTCCTTTGAGTCAGGTTGCCTGGAAGAGATCGCTTTTAGCGATAAGGCCGCCTTTTGTTTTACCTAGTAACTATTGTCTTGTTGTACATTTTTTTTTGTAATTTTTGTTTTGGTGAACAATAAATTGTTGTCTATGTCTATGTCTATATAAAAAAAACTGATATAAAAATTAAGGCTACGAAGCGCATTTATAAAGAAGAACATAACGGAATAAAGAACGTAAAGCTTAAAAACTAAAAACTATAATAATATGTTCTATCTTCTTCTTCTGCAAGCGAACAGTTTCCGCAACTCGACGATATAGCGTCTGTTTTGTGTGCGAGGATGGATGAGGGATTATGCCATCCAGCTCAGCTTGTCTAGGAAGTCCACCAGCTTCTTGACGTCGCTGAAGACTTCTCGGAGGCTACCTGGGGCGTTCAGATACTTCGCCCTGTATTGGGCCACCTCTTAGCATTTAAACAGGACACAGGTTTCTTTTGCCTCCGGGCAAGCTTTGCATAGGGCGCTGTCAGTGACACATACTTTTATTTTTTTTGCAGGAGTTCAGCAGACAGGCATACAGCCCACTTGATGGTAAGCGGTTACCATCGCCTATGGACATTTGCAACACAAAAGGTGCTACAAATGCGCTGCTGCTCTCTTAAGGGAGATTGGAACCTGGTCACTAATTCCGGAACACAACACAAGGTTGTTATGGCGGCATACTTTAGACCAGGGGTGGTAGCCATCCAGTCGGGCAAATGCCCTACTACCTGAGTGTGGGTTGTTCTGTCGCCTCTTACGACAGGCCGCCCGGCCGCAGAAAATTGTATTCTTTCTCCGTTCCTGCACGAATAAAAATGTTAGTTAAATAGAATTAGTTAAAAGATAATATTGAAAAGATGTTAAAATTGCCATGTCCAGTGGCTGCACTATTAACTAGTCTCAGCCGGGATCGACTGAGCTTTATATATTAGGTTGGGGAAAAAGTTTCTTCGCATTTTATATAAAAATTTACAGGGTTTTTTTTTATAAAGTTTATTTACATTTAACTAAAGTATGTAGGAGCCATTTTGTTGGATAACTTTTTGCCATCTTGTAGGTAGGGACGTGATCCCATTCTTATAAAAATTTTGGGGCTTCTGATCAAAAAACTGCGACAAGTCATTTTGGCAGTCCTCTCGTGAAGTTAACCTGACACTGCCTAAGGAATTCTGCAGAGACCGAAACAGGTGAAAATCTGAAGGTGCAAGGTCAGGACTATACGGCGGATGCATTAACACCTCCCAGCCAAACTCTCGTAATTTTTGCTAAGTGGCTAAAGATGTGTGAGGCCTAGCATTATCATAGTGAAAAACCACACCCCTTCTGTTGATTAATTCCGGCCGCTTTCTCTCAACTTTTTGCTTTCACCTCATCAGTTGTTCGCAGTACAGTTCAGAATCCATGGTCCTGCCTGGCGGTAACAGCTCATAATGAATAATGCCCTTCCAATACCACCATACACACAGCATCACCTTGTTGCGAGTTAACCCGGGTTTCGCCACAGTCTGTGAAGCCTGACCGGCTATTGGCCACGATCTTTTTCGCACGTTCTAGTCGTACGTGATCCATTTTTCATCACCAGTTATCAGCTTCTTCAAAAATGGTTGGGTTTCATTACGTCGTAATAAAGAATCACAAATGAGTACATGGTTCATTAGATTTTTTTCAGTGAGCTCATGAGGCACCCAAATATCGAGCTTTTTTGTGTACCCAGCTTTTTTCAAATGCGCCAAAACCGTTTTGTGGTCAATTCCCAGTTCTTCAGCTACATCGTAACTACTAATATGCCGATCTTGCTCCACTTTTTCAAAAATTGCATCATTTTGTCCGTAACAGGGTGACCAGAGCGACGTGCATCTTTGATATCAAAATTTCCGGATTGAAAACGCTTAAGCCAAATTTGCGCTACTCTCACAGATCTGCATTATGTCCATAAAAATCACAATTTTTTTTCGCGGCTTGTGTTGCATTTTTACCTTTTTTGTAGTAAAATTTTAAAACGTATCGAATTTCTTCATTAGATTCACTCATTTTAACAATAAGAAAAACAAATAAAAATCACACATTTTCCTAATTTGAATTTGGAATTGTCTTCTTTAAAAATAAAACTTTTTAATGATACCAAAACCAGCCAGATACAAATATAGCCAAAGAGATCTTATTACAAGTTCATACATACTACATGCTTAAAGACTTTTTCCCCAACCTATTATATAAAGATTACTAGGATATGTCCGTGACTTCGTCCACGCTTACTTGAAATTCTCGCGGGATTCCTGGAATACAAGGTATCGTAGCATTTAAAAAAAGGATGTAAGCTATCGTTTTAGTGAAAACTGTGTCAAAATATTTTTTTCAAACCGCTACCAGGAATATTCCCGTGGGATTTCCGGAAAAAATAGTGGCGCAGATTTTAAGTCTAAGAATTTGCTGTCGATCAGCGAAAACCTCATCGAAATGAGCCCAGTAATTTTTACGTGAATCCCGAACAAACAGACAAGAAGTTTAAAAAAAATGCATTATGTTGTTCTCCATTCCATCGTTTATATAATCTATTCCAGTCGTTTGTTTAATAAGTAACTTTAATGTACAAACACAGCATGTTTATAATTTTATAATATCCCTATTAATATTATAAATGCGAAAGTAACTCTGTCTGTCTGTCTGTCTGTCTGTCTGTCTGTCTGTCTGTCTGTCTGTCTGTCTGTCTGTCTGTCTGTTCCGTTTTCACGTAAAAACTACTGGACCGATTTGGCTGAAACTCAGTATATATATATTTTCGATGCCGAGAATGAACATAGGATACTTTTTATCCCGGAAAATGGGATAGTTTCCGGGATAAAAGGATATTTGTCTCTCTGTTTCTTATCCTTTTACGGAAAGACTTTTGGACCGATTTGGCTGATACTCGGTACATATGTAATTTGAATACCGAGGGTGGACATGGGATATTTTTCATCCCGGATAATGGGATAGATTTTGGGATAGATTTATGTAAAGATTATCCCAAAAGTGGGACAGGCTTTGGTTGGTTTTGTGATGTGCCATTTTTATCATTTTGGTTATTTTGTCCTTTTTGCCCTTTTGCCCTTTTGCCCCTTTGCCCCTTTGCCCTTTTGCTCTTTTGCCCTTTTGCCCTTTTGCCCTTTTGCCGTTTTGCCCTTTTGCCCTTTTGCCCTTTTGCCCTTTTGCTCTTTTGCTCTTCGACTCTTTTTTGTCCTTTTTGTCCATGTTGCGCTTTTTGTCCTTTTTGCTGATGTTGTCCCTTTTGACATTTTTGTAGTTTTCATTGACGGGGGATAGATAAATAAAACTAGGACTGTTTGTAATAGAGGATGAAAGTTTGGATGAGACCAATCATTTCTCAAGTTCATAGATATAAAAATGCATCGTCTATAAAAATGCGATAGTAACTCGATATGTCTTTCTGTTAAGTTTTCGGAAAACACTGGGAATACTGGATCGTTTTTATTTTAATTTTGTTTAAATGTAGTTTTAATGCCGAAAATGGACATATATACTCATGCCAAGAGATCGGCATGAGAATATATCAAGCATCGAGTTTGGGATATAAAATGAAGTGAATTTTTCGGGGGCAAATAGCACTAACATAAAAATGGTGTACATTGTAACCTGTATTAACGCCTGCTCTTTAAACAAGAAGCAGGAACTAGAGGTTAACCTGCGGCGCAGCCGCGGGGTAAACTTTAGTTATAGATAATTTAAAAATATTTAATGAATTGCCCGCCGAAGCATGCCGTACACTTTAGAAACTAGGACGGCGGTCGGTTTTGCATGAATACACAAGTATTCTTCTATTGATTGATACTTTTTTGAAACCGCTGTTTGTAAATTTACTATGTACCTACTCTTCTAACAACGTCTAAAATACCTTGCCGGGAACTATAAATGAGGGTTGAAAATTGAAATTGATTTTTTTTTACGTGGTGCTGGAGTCATTACCTTGACTAGCGTTTTAGTGCCAGTTCTATCAGTGTGATACCACGCTATCACAGAATAACAGCACGAAACAGCCTTGCGTTAATCATGTTTTGAGTGAGTATTCCGATGGCCGACTTCCCCCTTGCCTTCAGATTCAAAAGTTTTTATCTATGTATCTATACAGATAAATAAAATTGAAGTGTCTGTTTGTAATGTCAAAATAAAGATATGACATAAATCAGGGGGGATAATCCGGACCAGGAGATACCGAAAATGTAATTTTTAGAATCTTTGTCTGTCTGGATGTTCCGCCTAATCTCTGAAACGGCGGGTCCGATTTTGATGCGAATTTCACTGGCAGATAGCTGAAGTTATAAGGAGTAACTTAGGCTACTTTTAAAATTTGAGTTCCGTGGAAAAAAATTCCACGCGGACGAAGTCGCGGACACAGATAGTTCAAAATAAGTTCCACTGGAGAACACTTTTTGAAGTTCATACGTACAAGTCAAAATTTATTTCTACTTCCTATTTTATGTACACCGCTTTGCAACGTGTTATCGCTGTTTAAAAAAGAAACGGGATGAAATCCCCCAGCAACACGTCTAGCAAAAAAAATAAATCATTATAATTATTTATCTATCTGAAGCTCTTTTTCAAAATACATATAGAAGTTGTTACACGATTACTTTAAAAGAATTAATGGAGTTTTAAGAAACAAAAAATTTTGTTACCTTCGCAATAAAACTAAAAATTCATACTGCGACTTACCTCCATAGATTCCTTACATGTTATGCAAAATATAAACCATCTTCCCTTATTTTTAACGAGATGTAATCAGTCGTGGACACTCACCTGTTCGAGAACTACGGTAAGAGCCCTTTCACACCATGTTTTTATTAGGCGTCGTCGACGCGCGTCGCGCACAACTGTAACGCGCTGGAAACGCGATGTTATCGCAAGCGTACCTATTAACATGTCGTAAAATTGTAGTATGCAGACGACGACTTTTTTGTGTGCTGTCGACGCGCTACTAGCGGGGAGCCCAGCGCGTCTGTTTGGCTGCAAACAGACATGTACAGCAGCCAAACAACCTTGATGTCGGTCGGTCACACAGCGCACGCTGTTTCCAGCGCAATACACGCACGTGCTAGGCGTGTTTTGCTTGGCAAGGGGAGTTGCTCACGCGCGTCTGTAGCGCGTTTCTTGTGAGTTTGCAGCGATGCAATCGCAAGTAATTAAAACGCTCGTCGACGGCGCCTTAAAAAACGTGGTGTGTAAGAGCCCTAAGGTAATGTTAGACTCCCGATGGCATGCTCGCACCTACAAACTAAACCACCTACTTGTTTCATCTTGACGTCGTATGTCAGGACCTCAGGAACCAAAGATACATCCTAATCCCTTCCTACATAGGGAAGGATGTCAACCCTCCAGCATTAAACAATTAGACGCGCGTGCGGGAACAGCTAGCAGCGCCATCTCTCGACGGCTATTTGGGCGATAAATACCTCCGAATCTTAGTTCATGGCCGCTGTATCCCATCTTTCCTTCCACATTCCACCTGTTTCTACATAAGTGGTCTAAGTTACAATAGACACACTTTATTGTTCACCAAAACAAAAATTACAAAAATGCACAACAAGCCAATAGTTACTTGATAAAACAAAAGGTAGCCTTACGCTAAAAGCGATCTCTTCCAGGAGTTCTAGGCAACCTGACTCATATGAAATTCTTAAATTATATGTAGTTATTATGCAATAAAGAAGAAGGAAAAAAAAATGACATACATGGACAGCAGATTACAGTCTAAAGTATTGTAAACCAGCACATACATAATTGCGTAAGACTAACAATGATTCCTGAGTGAATGTTACGTCGTGGGGGTATCAAATAATATCCTTTGTACGAACACAGTCAACGGTCGTCCTACCAACTATAATAAAAATGTGCAGTACCGTGACTTCACAAAGATATTTCTCAACGCACCGCGGTCTTGCGAATGTCGTGCAATCGACACTTTTTTGCGTTTTAGTTCTTGGAAAATGAAAGTAGCTCGACGCGGTCTCATAGGAAAATGGCAGGCGGATTAGATATTGTGAAATCGACTGCTGCAGCGCGTTCATTTGTTAATTTTCAAAACGCAAAATTGCAAGTTTATTTTTTTTTTTTTTAATCGACTTCAAAAAAGAGGAGTATCGCAATTCTACTGTGTTATTGAAGTGAAACTTTTTTTTTTATAGCCGGAGCTCAGTAGACAGGCAGACGGCCCACTTGATGGAAAGCGGTTACCATCGCCTATAGACATTTGCAACACCAAAGGTGGGAGGAGACTGGAACCTGGTCACTAATGCCGGAACACAACTCAAGGTTGTTATGGCGACATACTCTAGACCAGGGGTGGTAGCCATCCAGTCGGGCAAATGCCCTACCACCTGGCAAAACTTTCAAAACTGAATACATTCAAAAACATGCTTAAATACATTAGTAATATAATATTTTGTACTCTGTGCAATGTGATGTTTTATATGAAGACACAGCTTGCCTTATTATGTATCTATAGCACTAAATCATAAAAAATAATACAAATCCTAATAAGCCGGTCCGGACGCCTACATGCGTGTGCGCACGCCTGCACTCGGCGTAAAACTTATCTATATATTAATACGTGAAGCAAAAACTTCGTACCCCTCTTTACGAAAATTGCGCGGACGGAGGAGTATGAAATTTCGCACACTTGTAGTTTATATAGAGAAGGTGCGACGAGTGCTAATATTTAAAAAAAATTATGCATCAAAAATACGTTAAATCAATAAAAAGAAACATTACACACACTACTATGTATTTGACACACACACGCATATATACTCTCTTGTTTTTTTTTATTGCAGGAGATCAGCAGACAGGCAGACGGCCTACTTGATGGAAAGCGGTTACCATCGCCTATGGACATTTGCAACAGCAAAGTTGCTACAAATGCGCTGCTGCTCTCTTAAGAGAGACTGGTACCTGGTCACTAATGCCGGAACACAACTCAAGGTTGTTATGGCGAAATACTTTAGACCAGGGGTGGTAGCCATCCAGTCGGGCAAATGCCCTACCACCTGGCTGTGGGTTGTTAAGTCGCTTCTTACGACAGGCCGCCCGGCCGCAGGGAATTGTATTCTTTCTCTGTTCCTGCACGGAGAGAGATAGACGGATAGATTATTGTTCAAGTCAAATTAACAGTGTAGCCTTGGCGATATCTATGATTACAGAAGTAAATTAATTATTATTATGGTCAAATTTCGACCACTAGTTATTATACATACATACATACATACATAACTTCACGCCAGTTCCCTTGCGGGGTAGGCACGAACAACAGAGCGCCATTTAGGCCCATTCTTACACACCTCACTTGCTTCTTTGACATTCATAACTCTTGTCATGCACACTCGTCTGTTCTTAAGGCTCCTGACATCACCCTCCGCTAGTACACGATCAATTTGATCATGGAAGGTGTGTCGTGGCCTTCCACGACTTCTGCATCCATCCACTTTTGCATTGTATATCTGTTTAGTCATTCTTTCATCAAGCATTCTTTCCACATGCCCGAACCACCGGAGCATTCCTTTCCTTACCTTCACCCCGACACTCTCTTTCAGACCAACTCTCTTTCTTACTTCGGTATTACGAACGCGGTCCGCGAGCGTCACTCCGCAGATTTTGCGCAGTGCTCGCATCTCGACCGCGTTTACTCTACTTTCATGCTCTCTCTTCCATACCCAACTCTCGCTTCCATACGTGAGCGTAGGTACCAGCACCGCGTTGTGTATGGCGAGCTGGGCCTTCTGGCTGAGGTTCTTAGCGCCTAGAAGTTTACCTAACGCTCCATTCAAACTATAAGAAAATATAATCTTCTAATTAAAAATGAACAAATAAATATTTTGTACAACATCTTGAAGTCGGTGCCGAGTAACAGACAAAAAACAACAAAATCGCAAAATGTAACGACTAGTACTGCAAGATAACGTAGAATTTATTTAAGTACTGCAAGATAATGTCTAATTTATTTATTTTTTGCTTCTTAGTATGAAGTCGGTTTTGTTTCTGTTAAAAATAATTGTATTTACAATACAATAAAATTATATGAAAACGTGTATGAGAACACTGGTGCACAAGTCCGTTCTGCAGTCAGAACCACGAGCGAGTTTTCTGTGAAGTAGGTTTGCACCAGGGATCCGCCTTCAGTCCTTAGCTATTTCTGCTGGTCCTATTTGAAGGAGGAGGATGTCGTATTAATAATAATAATAATAACCCGCAGCGGGGCGTTGTGGCGAAACCTTAGGTGAGTAGCGACACCTCGTACCTGGCAAGGCAAGGCCCCCGCCTCCGTGCTTGCCTTAACCAGCCGGCACGGAGTGGAGATCGATAGAGCTAAGTCTTAAGCTCCAGGGGTGGAAGTGATAAATGGCATCACGTCAGAAGTAGCTTCGGTGAACCTGCAGCCCACCTCTCTACACCCATGTTGCCCCTGTCTTCTATGGCATTTTTAGGGGCTCATGCAGGGAGTGGCGAGTCACCGTCTGCCCATTTTTCCATGTTCCCCGAACATTGCGACGAGCAGACGCCATATTCCCAGACCCCCAGTACCACTAGCAGTTCACCCCAATAGCCCGGTACTTTTTGACGTCATTTCCCATAATAGTCCTACATTGGCCGAGGCTTGTCCTTGGGTGTATTACTAGATGGTGTGGACAGGGATAATCGCCGGTCAGTGTCACGCTACATTTACATTAAATTTGTCAAGGGGCCTCTACGTGTTGGCCTTCCTATGGCCCCACGCAAGCCTTCCAAAAGTCCGGGCCATTTTCATGGCCCGTGGTCTTCAAAGACATACATATATTCATTTATTTCTTCCAATGTTATCATATTTTTAAATTCCAAATTAGTTCACGGCACAACAATTAATAAATAAAACAAATACTAGGGCATTACACCCGCGTCACTATAATTATTCTAAATGTTTCTATTCCACGGCGTCAAAGGGTCATGTATACCAAATGATTTCAAGTATGGACCCTGCCACCGGGCCGGGTGACGGCAGAAAACAAACAAACTCATGCACTTAACTGGGTGTGCAGTTGCACCCATTTACGTAGCAGTGGCGAGTCCCATCGATCTACAAAAGACTGAGCATGCTGTTGGTGCTGCTGCGTACGCGGGCCAGTAGGGATGCGCATCTCTTTCTAATGATGGCCGCAAGCCATCGATTCGCGCTTCTGTAAACATCCCTGACGCACTGCACCGCCACGGCAGCCTCAACAACACCCTCAGCCCATTATTATACTGGACACGTAGGTAGATTAAAACGCCCTCCTATTTGAAGGAACGCTTTGAATTCTTTCAAGATAGTAGTACAAGGCTCTTAAGATCATCAGCAAATCTGCGACTAATGACGCCAATTCATTCTACGCAATTTAGTCAGAAATCTTTTACTGTGCAGGCTAGAAGGTTGTGGAACGCATTACCAATGGGCATCAGAAGTGCAAAGTTACTTGCATCTTTTAATAAACTCCTCCAAGATCACTATCTATACATTTTAAAAAACAATATGTATGTGTATTTTTGTTTACTACTAGCGGCCCGGCGCGGTTTCACCCGCGCTCTGTCCCGCTGTCACCCGCTCCCGTTGTATATAGCGTCATGTTATATAGCCTATGACACTCCCTGTTAACGTAGCTTTCTAACAGTAAAAGAATTTTTAAAATCGGTTTAGTAGATCCAGAGATTACCCCTTACAAACTCACAAACTTTATCTCTTTATAATATTAGTATAGAAGTATAGATTAATATATGTATATATGATTGTACATATTTTAAACTATGCTCACTGCATACCGACCCATTATTAGAAATGTGAAATTGTCTCCAGAAGATTGTCTGGAAGAAATCGCTGTTAGCGATGAGACCGCCGATTGTAGTAGTTAAATGATTGTTAACTCATGTGTATTATTTTATTATGTCCAATAAAGAATATTCTATTCTATGTATGCGCTGACCGCAGGAATATAGGATGCCGCCCTCAGGTATATGCTATTCGCAGATGATATTGTTCTGGTTGACGAAGACGAGGTGGCGCTTCAAAACAAAGTGGGTGTTAGGTTGAAAATTAATTAGCAGAATTAAAACCGAATACCAGTTTTGCGATTTCGGCGGAATCTCGAGTGCTGTGTCCTCTTACCGGCCGGTTCCTATATCTTACTATTTGCCTTATTATCGGTTAACAAACACATTACAATCAGCCCCACTACCGTGTAACCTTGACTACGGATACCTTGGTTCACTGCAGCAGTGTAATAGTGATATAGCATAGTTCAACTGTAGACACAGGTAACTGGTGTGACATGTGACAAACTAATACATAGATACATACATAACTTCACGCCAGTTCCCTTGCGGGGTAGGCACGAACAACAGAGCGCCATTTAGGCTTAATGACAAACTAATGCCACTCAAAATAAATATTGTTACGACCTGAATGCCGATAAAAGACCAATTCGCACATGCGTCTGTAGAAACACATTTTATTAACTTTTTTGGCATTTGGACTTCTTTTGTTTACTTTGTGTTTAAAATTTGTTATTAGAAATACAGCCTATTGTGTATTGTAATCTTTTATGGTAGTCATAAGCCAGGTGTGATGCGGGCGAGAGACATATTGTATCGGTGCAGTATAAAGCAATGGCCCAATGGAGAGATCGGCGAGTCGAGCGATAAGCACAAGCGAAGCAAGACATCTGTATGTCTTCGTTACATTCGGTAATCTATTTAGTGACGGACTTTGCGCGTCTTATTATATTTGTACCTGTGTTATACGTGTTTGTATAGTTCAAATAAATTCTATAGTAATTCTAACGGCATTTTAAGTCGAGTCCTGCAACTCGTAACAATTTTTTTTTTTTTTTTATTGCAGGAGATCAGCAGACAGGCAGACGGCCCACTTGATGGAAAGCGGTTACCATCGCCTATGAACATGCAAGAGCAAAGTAGCTACAAATGCGCTGCTGCTCTCTTAAGGGAAACTGGAACCTGTTCACTAATGCCGGAACACAACTCAAGGTTGTTATGGCGACATACTTTAGACCAGGGGTGGTAGCCATCCAGTCGGGCAAATGCCCTACCACCTGACTGTGGGTTGTTAAGTCGCCTCTTACGACAGGCCGCCCGGCCGCAGGAAATTGTATTCTTTCTCCGTTCCTGCACGGATAGAAATACAGTGAAAAATGGAAAGTGGGTCCTTGATATATGTGAGACCTCTATTATTTATAATTACAATGAAGTCCGGACACTTCTGCATTGAAATACCTCTATTACTGAGAATTTCCAAACCGTTTTCACCGAGACATGATTTCTTAGATGTTTTTCGATGTTTATGTCTATAATTGGGACTTTGTAGCTGAGTAACCCGTATAAGTGAGACAATTTATCAGGTCTAGACAAGTTATGACACGTTTGTTTATAAGCAGTCTAATTATTTCAATTATATTAACCTTTACTAATTAACATTTCCACCTCTTTAAATGAAAGTGATACATTTAGATTTCTCATTGTGGGACACTCTATAAATAATAATAATAATAATCCTATGCCTAATGCCTATTTGGGAAACTGGGTAAATGCAAAGCCTCGATAAATTATAAACAGTATAAGAGGCCTTTCACATGCCTGTTTTTTTGTGTTTTTTTTATTGCAGGAGATCAGCAGACAGGCAGACGGCCCACTTGATGGAAAGCGGTTACCATCGCCTATGGACATTTGCAACACCAAAGTTGCTACAAATGCGCTGCTGCTCTCTTAAGGGAGACTGGAACCTGGTCACTAATGCCGAAACACAACTCAAGGTTGTTATGGCGACATACTTTAGAGCAGGGGTGGTAGCCATCCAGTCGGGCAAATGCCCTACCACCTGGCTGTGGGTTGTTTTGTCGCCTCTTACGACAGGCCGCCCGGCCGCAGGAAATTGTATTCTTTCTCCGTTCCTGCACGGATACAACGGATACGTTCCTGTTATACAGGTTTCATCACTGTATATACTAGTGGCGTAGCTTGCCTTAGATGGGCCCTGTATCAAAATGTGTTGGGGGGGCCCAAAGGAAGGGTAAAGTTTTTTATAAAAGAAACAAACAATGCTCGAATTGAATTAAAATAATTATATATTGATTATAAGGGTCTTACTTATAATCGTTTCTTAAATTTAAAGAAACTGCTCAGCAATTGATTAGTGAAAATACATACATACATACATAACTTCACGCCAGTTCCCTTGCGGGGTAGGCACGGACAACAGAGCGCCATTCAGGCTTATTCTTACACACCTGACTTGCTTCTTTGACATTCATAACTCTTGTCATGCACGCTCGTCTGTTCTTAAAGCTCCTGACATTAGTGAAAATCTTACCCATAAACTCCTCTTTAGTCGAATATTTTGGGTATAACCTACGTTAATCATTCAAATTTCGTTTATCTGTGCTCCTCTTAGGTAAACAACAGGTAATACACGTTTATAAGTGAAAAAAAAATCATTGATTAGGGTCTGATTCTGATTCTCTTACTTAAGAGATGCCTAATCGTTTCTTAACAAGATTGTTATAAGTAAGGCCGCAAGTTATTACTTATAATACTTAACGTTCCTAGGAGCTAAGTTAGATAAACAATTTAATTCAAAGATACACTTTTTTCAGCAAACTTATTTATGAAATCATCCATAGCTGAAGACGATTTCAATTATTCTAGATTTTCTGCCTCTATAGATAATAATGACAAGTCTGGTAGCCGTTCCTGTTGGCCCAGCAGTTACATACATACATACATAACTTCACACCAGTTGCATTGCGGGGTAGGCACGAACAACAGAGCGCCATTTAGGCCCATTCTTACACACCTCACTTGCTTCTTTGACATTCATATCTCTTGTCATGCACGCTCGTCTGTTCTTAAGGCTCCTGACATCACCCTCCGCTAGTACACGATCAATTTGATCATGGAAGGTGTGTCGTGGCCTTCCACGACTTCTGCATCCATCCACTTTTGCATTCTATATCTGTTTAGTCATTCTTTCATCATGCATTCTTTCCCCATGCCCGAACCACCGGAGCATTCCTTTCCTTACCTTCACCCCGACACTCTCTTTTAGACCAACTCCCTTTCTTACTTCGGTATTACGAACGCGGTCCGCGAGCGTCACTCCACAGATTTTGCGCAGTGCTCGCATCTCAACCGCATTTACTCTACTTTCATGCTCTCTTTTCCATACCCAACTCTCGCTTCCATACGTGAGCGTTATTTCAGTTATTCTCATAAATGTTATTAATCCATAAAAGATTCTGGATAACATTTTGGGATTTATTGCTTACACACTTTCGGGGCCCCTGTAGCCTGGGGGCCCGTATCATTGATAAAGCTAATACGGCGGTAGCTACGCCCCTAGTATATACATAGATCTGTAATATGATCGGACATGTTATAAGACTTGCCAGGTGGTAGGACATTTGCCCGACTGGATGGCGACCACCCCTGGTCTAAAGTATGTCGCCATAACAACCTTGAGTTGTGTTCCGGCATTAGTGACCAGGTTCCAGTCTCCCTTAAGAAAGCAGCAGCGCATTTGTAGCACCTTTGGTGTGGCAAATGTCCATAGGCGATGGTAACCGCCTTTCATCAAGTGGGCCGTCTGTCTGCCTGTCTGCTGAACTCATGCAATAAAAAATAAGATAAAATAAAGCTGAAAATTAGGCCATTAAAGTGATAGACCAAAAACGTCTCCACTCATGTGATAAGAATGTTGAGATGGATGTGTGGTGTTAGAAGAACGGTTACAAGTGACAAATGAGTATCTATGGGGGGAAGAAGATACTTCTAGTTTTTTTTTATTGCAGAAGTTCAGCGGACAGGCAGACGGCCCACTTGATGGAAAGCGGTTACCATCGCCTATGGACATTTGCAACACCAAAGGCGTTACAAATGTGCTGCTGCTCTCTTAAGGGAAACTGGAACCTGGTCATTAATATCGGAACTCAACTCATGTTTATTATGACGATATACTATAGGCCAGGGGTGGTAGCCATCCAATCAGGCAAATACCCTACCACCTGGCAGAACCTGGTATTACCTTAAGACTACAATGAAAATACTGAACAAATTCTATCGAATACAACAAGACTATTATTAATCTGGTTTAGTAGTTTCCTTCATTATATTCATTTATAATATACAAATATTATTTCGAAATAATATTGTGTTTCGAAATAGACGAAAATATGTACACTGTGAGCCCCTTATCTGTGGAGTAGGCATACAAATTATCGAGGCAATTACAAATAAACACAAACTATTGGAATATTTTTAAAACGGTACAGGCCAACCGTTTATTTTGTTTAGCCGAGTCATTTACTGTTATTACGAAGGTTACGCACTTATATTTCGGATGCGACTGCACTATAAACATTGCCGTTGTGGAGGACAAATGTTTTTTCCGTGTAGGAACGGAAAAAGTATACAATTTCCTGTGGCCGGGCGGCCCGTCATGAGAGGCCACAGAGAACAAAACAACTCACAGCCAAGTGGTAGGGTATTTGCCCGTCTGGATGACTACAACTCCTGGTCTACAACATGCTGCCATAACAACCTTGACCTCTGTTCCGGCATCAGTGGCCAGGTTCCAGTCTCCCTATAGAGAGCGGCAGCGCATTGGTAGGACCTTTGGCGTTAGAAATGTCCATAGGTGATGGTAACCGCTTTCCATCAGGTTACTCTTGAAAATAAAACCAAAAGCCATGGCCATCCGCTAAGTCCCCGTAGTAGGCTCAAGTAATGCTGGCTTGGCGCGCATCCGTCAGCATCCCTTATGGTTAGTCTAAAGGCATGTTTTAATCTCTTACGAAAAGTCAAAAGTTCAAAAGTATATTTGTTAATAAAGAAATTGACTTTTATGTACAATAGTTCGATTAAGAAAAAAAATTGCTGTATTAATATTATCCACCGAAAAAGACAGAAGATGATTTGCGACGAAATAACCCAGAGTCTAGTGCAGTAGCCGCGAAAGAAAACCTACTTTACTTTAACAGTGTAGTTATAGAATATGACATTATAACTCTAATTATATAATTAATAACTCTAGATATGAAAAGGCTAGAAACATTTTTAGAAATAATTAAATTTATATTTGATAAGAAACGAATACCGCCATCGACATGCTAACGCTGTCTTTGGGATTAGATCTTGTCCATCCAAGAGTTGCCTGGAAGAAATTGCTTTAAGCGTTTAAGCAATAAGAAAGAAAGAAAGAAGAAAGAAAATCATTTTATTCAGGAAAAAATTACATTGGTGTAGTGTAGGTGTAATTGTTAACAAATTTAAAACTAACAACATAATCTTGTCCTGAAAGGGGGGGCATCAGACTCAGCATAATGCTGGTCTTTTAAAACCAGCGCTGATCTTCCGTTGAGCCCTTAAGGTACTGTCACGGCAGACATTACATCAGTGCAAAGCATGAAGGGAATCCTAAATAATATATATATATATATATATATATATATATATATATATATATATATATATATATATATATATATATATATATATATATATATACATACATACACACTCATATACATACGTAGTATATACAAGAAATAGGGAAAATAATAATAATGAATAAATATATTAGTGTTTTATATACGAGTATTGCAAAAATAAATTAAAAGAATCGAATTAACAATTAAATTAAATACCGCTTGTATCAAGTTTTAGGTGGTGTTGTGAAAGCTGGTGTTCTTTTAAAAATATCTTTAATTGAGTTCTGAACCCATTAATATTTTGTAGATTTCTAATGGGTGGTGGAATATTATTTCAGCACCTTGATGCTGCGTAACGAAAGCTCCCGCGAAAGCCGATGAGGGCGCCCATTGTACGTTATACTATTTAAAATAATTGTGTTTTGGAGTATAATAAGGAGTATTGTAATTGTATATTATAAACAGTGTTTTAGAATTTTGAAGGGAATTTAAGGGTGATATTTCTGTGTACTATTTATATTGTTACGAGTCGCGAGACTCAAATTAAAATGCCGTTGGAATTATTATAGAGTTTATTAGAACTATACAAACACGTATAACACAGGTACAAATATAACTGAACACAACAAGTCCAAACGTAATGTAGAAGGTCGTAGTTCAATAAATGCGCAAAGTCCGTCACTTATTATATTCCCAATTGTATTACACACGTCTCGCTTCGCTCGTGGTTATCGCTCGACTGCCTCCCCCTCTATCAGTTCATCGTTTTATACTGCACAAATGCAATGTCCCCGTATCTAAGTCGACTTAATCCGCCACACCTGGCTAATGACTCGGCCGCAAACTGCCATAAAAGAGTACAATAAAACAATGACTGTTTTCCAATCACAAATTTTAAACACAAAATAAACAAAAGAAGATGATCATAAAAGATTTACAACTAGTTTAAATGTCGGCAGGTAACAAAATGTGTTTTGTTTCAGATATGCAGGTGGATTTTGTTTTTGTTGGGACCTGAGTTGTAACAATATGCTAAAAATGCATAAATTAATAATATTTTAGTACTTAAATATTTTTCAATATTTGATATTTACATCTATATATGACAAACCGTATTAGCCATAAATGATCACCAGCCGATTGATATTGTGCACGCACACTAAGCGCTGAACCTTATGAGACTTATTAGTCTCTAATAACATACTATTAATATGGTTATACTGTACATATTTTCGAGTTCGAAAAACATGATAAGAGTACAACGTACACCGCACACAAGTACAAAATTCTCATGTATGTATATTCATATATAATTTTCGAAATGACCGGTACTGTACGATAACAGCAGTTGTGTGTCAGAGGTTTGCCCTTATCTCGCTAACATTCAAAAATAAATGTTTATTATACTTAACAACGTATAGGGACATTTTTAAGTGTTTTTTTTTTTCCAAAGTTTGGGTTGCCAGTGTTATAAGGATGCTGGGTTTTTGAGATATTTTCCGTGGTAGAGGCACGCTGGAAGCGTTTGATGGTTACAGCTCTTAGGGCCGGTCCGATCCGTGTGATATCACGCTCTCAGAGCATAGCCAAGTGAAACGGTTAGCTTTGAGCTAATCGTGTTTCGTACGATGAGTGAAAGATCCGGTGGCGCAACTCCGTTTCCTCTTTTGTGATGACGCAGGGCGAATGTCTGCTCTTGGGACACCATCCGCGGGCCTGGGGGGAAGGCTTTAAACCGAGGGATGTGTGGGACTGTTGAACGGCCGTATGCCCTGCGTTCCTCTCCAATGCGATTTTATGGTCAGCCACAGGAAGTAGACCATAAGGACTACATCTGTGACACCCCGACGCTGAGCTGTCTTACTTATACCCTGTTTACCAATGGGGGGGGGGAGTTCACGGGATCGAATCCTGCTACGCCTTTTTTGTGATAACGTAGGGGGAATACGTTTCGTATCTATCTGGGCCGTTCGGGGGGAAGACTAAATGTGGCGAGAAGCGCCGCATACAGACATGTGTGGGAGTCTGGGCTAGTCGTTCCCAACCAAACACAAACCTGTGCCCTAATCTTGCCTTTTGTGTGGACGCCACCGGGTCAGGTGCAAAGTTACTGCACAGTGAACGTCCAAGGCGCCGACCTGGTACAACCCGCGGTCAGAGTGTCCACCTCGGGAGATAGAATAATGTGCATAACGGCAAAGCCCGCAATCGTCAATGAATGAAGACGGCGGACGATGGTCACTTGCACTTCCTTCTCCTTTAATTCCGATTCCCCCACCCGACCCTCCTTTTCCACCCCCTCTATCTTGTCTCCTCAATCCCATTCCTTCTGCCTGTCTCTATCCCACCCTAAAGCCTGGCAACACATAGGCAACGCTCCTGGTGTTGTAAACGCCTATGGGCGACAGTAACCACTTTCCATCAGATAGGCCGTATGAATGTTTGCCAGTTTCGCATTAAAACGGGAATTATGTGAATTAGACTAAATCAATGAAAAGTTCTAGTGTGCCAACCAATTTGATTACTGTCTACCTCACTTTAAGTAGGGGAAACTACACAATTGTTGGCACCCTACTTTTTATTAAAATAAAAGCATTAAGAAATCTTAATATTTTTTTGTCATCAATTATAGTGTACAATAATTATGTATACCACCATCGCCATTCCTAATCAGCAATATTCTTGCCACGGGTAGTCTGGAAGAGATCGCTTTTTCGCGATAAGACTGTCCTTTGTAATAAACAATTAGAATAATACTAGTTCGTAAGTATTCTGTAATGGTGTACAATAACATGTTATGTATCTATCTATAGTGATGATATTATTTAATGGCTACAGGGAAAGTTTTGGATTGAAAGAAGATATAATTACATAAAAAATTGAGAAGGGAATGTTAAGTGTTAAGGTGGTTTGAACATTTTTTTTTATTGCATGAGGTCAGCAGATGGTCCACCTGATGAAAAGCGGTTACCGTCGCCTATGGACATTTGTAACACCAAAGGTGCTACTAATGTGCTGCCGCTCTCTGAAGCGAGGTTTGGACCTAGCCACTTATGCCGGAACACAAGGTTGTTATGGTAGTATACCCTAGACCAATGGTAGTATCTATCCAGTCGGGCAAATACGCTACCACCTAGCAAATATAGAGAGAATGGATGAAAAGAGACTGACAAAACAATTGTATGACAACTGATGTTACCATGATCAAATGGCAAGTGTCTTAAAGTAAGGCCACGTAAAAAGCACATATTATTATAAACTTGCTTGTATGAAAAGATTAATGAATGTAGTTGAAGCAAAAGATGTATGTCAAAATCGTAGCAAGTGGTAATCCATCGTCTCTGCCTACCCCTATGGAAAATAGAAATGATAATAGATGTATGTATGACTACAAAACATGAAATATTAATATTTTTTCAATATCTGGAATGAATTGCCTGGGTGCCAATCATTGATTGAAGTGCCGACAATGGTATAGTCATTTATTTATATAAACTTATTTATAGGCCTTATATAATGATATATGTTACTATATAGTAGTTAAAATTAAGGCTACAAATTTTTTAGCGGCGGTTGCTGCACTAGACTCTAGGTCTGTATCGCGGCACCCAACACAATTTTATTATAGGAACTGAAATATAATTGATTTATTAATTAATTAAACTAAAACTATGAGTGCGTGTGTGTTTGTGTGTTTCTATGTGTGTTAATATTTAAAGAGATTTGATAAATAAGCTTGCCGAAAAAAAGGCGAGAAACGTTTATCTGCGTGTGTGTTTGTGTGTTTGCCTCCTAGTGTTAAGTATAAGTAATAACTTATAATAAATTATTTTAATTCAATTCAAGCACTTTTTGTTTCTTTTATAAAAAAAAACTTTACCCTTCCTTCGGGCCCCCCAACACATTTTGATACAGGGCCCGTCTAAGTCAAGCTACGCCTGAATCTTCATCATTCAATCTACACAACATACCATATACACATCCAACCCATTTTTAACATTATTAATATCTCTACGGACTCGAGTTCCGTACCCTTTTTTACTACTTAATTTCTATGAAAAATTTTAGACTCCATACACGCTTATTGTTTATTTTTGTTACTGTGTGTGACATTAATTTAGTCATTTTTATGTTGTGGTGTACCTTAAGAATAACTTATTAATATAGAGTGTATCTGTTACATGCTGGTGTTGTGAGGAAGTGCATGTGCAGTGTTGGTCTTATATCTATACTTATATATAGTCTTATCTAGTGCCATGTGGGCATACTTTATTATAAATATGGAGGAAAGCGTTTGGCAAGGGATGTATGTATTTTAGGTAAGGGTATATTATAAATTCTACGGGAGGTAAGGTATTGGAAGTTAGGGGCATTTAGATTTTGTTTATGAATTGCTGAGGCTACCTTGCAAATATAGAGTTGTCGGACTGTTTTTTTTTGTATTTATATATTAAAATTAACTAACAATCGCATTAAAAATCGTGTCAGTAACTATTCATTTTTCAATTACCTTGTAAAATGGTTTGACCTAATAGCTGGTTTACATGTATTAAATACTTGAGAAAATCTGCTAAATATAACTTAAAAATAAGTGCAACTTATTACTGAAAATTACCTATCGTTTACATGTATTTAGTCACTTAAAATTTGCCCATATTTTTTTTATTTTTTTTTTATTTTTAAGTGCGTTCTATTTGAATCACATTCCTGGTAACCCTATCGAATAGTTTTAAATAAATATTTGTTCAATTATAAAAAATAAGGTGATAAACGCGCATGTGTGTGTGTTTTTTTCCCTCAACGACAGCAACAAATTTTTAAGGTATATTAACATTATTTATTTTTGAATTTATAAGTTTTTCCAAACTGTTACACTATCTTGTAAATGAGTAAAATATATATAACTAGCTGCGCCCGCGGTTTCACCCGCGTGGTGGAGGAAAATCGTTATGTTTTGGATAATTCACACTATATCTTTATAAGTTATAGCCTATGCGTTATTCTGATGTGTAAGCTATATTATTGTATAGTTTCTACAAAATCCATTCAGTAGTTTTTGCGTGAAAGAGTAACAAACATACATTCATACATTCTTACAAACTTTCGCGTTTATAATATTAGTAAGGATAATAACACCCCATAAGCGTCCCACTGCTGGGCTCGCCCCCCCCCCCCACTATAGGGGAACGGAGATATACCCGCCACGTTTATGCAGAGCGGCTTGGCAGGACAAACATCGGTTATCTCGATGTGTAGGTTTCATCACTATGTTTTCCTTCGCCGTTGTTAACACGTGATAATTGTAACAATATGAACATTATGTCGAAATCTCCCTACGAGGTGCATGCGTTCCGGCTAGGATTCGAACCCGCGCCCTTTGAATTTTGGGACGTGTGCGCTAACCATATTACGCTAACTCAAAATAATTAACTCATTTTAAATTTCTCGTAAATACAATGAAATTGAAAAGGCGCTAATTAGGACTTGACTGATTTAAGTTTAAATAATATTGTTACATATCGACAAAGAAATGCGCACACCTGCCGGTCGTAAAAGCGCAGTTTAGTGCCTTCCCAGACTTAGGATTTTTTTTTGTTTACTTTGTATTCAGAATTTATAATTAAGAATAACATGCTATTGTTTTTCTACTTATTTTGTGGCCGTCATTAGTGTCGAACTAATCCTTATTGTTTTCAACTTTGTTGGCCGTTCGCAGGTGTGCAAATTACATTTTCTTGGAAGAACCCAGCCCACGAGCTTCCATTGTGTATTGTATAGTTTACTATAAAACAATGCCCGAACGGAGGGGTGGGGCAGTTGAGCAAAGATTACGATACGAATAAGACGTACATTCGACAAGCGATATAGTGACGGACTTTGCGCGTGTTATTAAATCGTGCAGTTTGTACTAGTAGTCTCTAGTTATATTTGTACCTATGTTGTACGTGTTTGTATAGTTCTAATAAATTCTATAGTAATTCCAACGGCATTTTAATTTCGAGTACCACACTCGTAACAATATGTTTTAAATTCTATAAAAACAAGAACGGTTTGGTGGCGCCATGTGTGTTACAAGAGTGTGTTACGTTTTACGTTTCTTACTGTAAGTTTGTCATTCTTTTGTATTCTTATTATTATTATTATCCGTGCAAGAACAGAGAAAGAATATAATTTATTGCTACCGGGGCGACAAAACAACTATGGTCTGGTACTGGTATAGAGTATGCCGTCAAAACAACCTTGAGTGGTGTTCCGGCGTCAGCGGGCCGGTTCCAGTCTCCCTTAAGAGAGCAATAGAGCATTTATAATACCTTTGGTGTTACAAATGTCTATAGACGCTGGTAATCGCTTTCCATCGGGTGGGCCGTCTGCCTGTCTGCTGAACTCTGCAATAAAAAAAACAACCCATATTTATGCCCGGCTGGATGAATGGTTACCACCCCTGGTCGAAAGTATGCCGCCACAACAACCTTGAGTTGTGTTCCGGCATTAGTGGCCAGTTTCCAATCTCCCTTTAGAGAACTCATGCAATAAAAAAAGAACTATTAAGAAGTAAACAATTAAATACGACACTTTGATCATAAGGGCTGTTTTTAAATTAATTTTGCAATTATGAAAGTGGTGTGTACAGTGTATTTCATATAGATTAAGGGCCGCTTGCATAACGATCGCCTTTAAATAAAATTAGTTAATCATATTAAACTGCCAAAATACGTTTTACACAAAACGTATTGACAGTTCTTTAAACATATTTAACGGCAAATTTTGCGTTGTGCAAGACGCTAATTGTATTTAAGGGTGTTAAATACGTTTTATGTCTCTTAAATAAATTTGAGCCACTTTATGCAAGCGGCCCTAAATGTGTTCAGATATCAGAATATTTTAAAATAAAAAATACACTCCAGCATGATTTTAAAACAGCGAGGTGTTTGGCATTTTGAGTGATTTCAAAAGCGTTGAGCTTTTCTACATTTCGGCGACTCAATTACGCCTTACTTGATCCGAAAGAGAAGATAAATACATTTTCTAGCACTTGAATATTAATTTACAATAGATTTAGGAGACCTAGCGACCACTATCAAATTTGGAGGCTACTCAAATCGATTTGACAATTCATCTGACAGCTGAGTTGAGTGGCGTTCCAGTATACGACATTTTCACTGAGTGGCGTTTGAAGGCCATTTAATTTGAGTAGCTGCTATTTTTAATGGATACTTAAAATGGTCTTTTAAGAGTATGATTTTGGAGTTTAGGAGCTGCTCAAATTTTTAAGAAGCCGTCAAATATTTGATTCAGTATTCGGCCGTTATTCTCTTCGTATTTCAAACTTTGTAAGTCGTCCCACTTAGTCGATTTTCTGATCTAATGTGCATATTGTTACAATTACGAAATGCTAACAACGGTGAAGGAAAACATCGTGATGCAACCTGCACATCGAAATAACCGCTGTATCTCTCGCTAGACTATTATGTGCATTCACACATATGCAAAGCTGAGCTTATGCCATGCCTTATGCTTATGTAAGCAAGAAAGGAACGGTTGTAAAATAATTATTATTATCTGTGCAGGAACGGAGAAAGAATACAATTTCCTGCGGCCGGGCGGCCTGTCGTAAGAGGCGACTAAACAACCCACAGCCAGGTGGTAAGGCATTTGCCCGACTGGATGGCTACCACGCTTGGTCTAAAATATGTCGCCATAACAACCTTGAGTTGTGTTCCGGCATTAGTGACCAGATTCCAGTCTCCTTTAAGAGAGCAGCAGCGCATTTGTAGCACCTTTGGTGTTACAAATGTCCATAGGCGATGTTAACCGCTTTCCATCAAGTGGGCCGTCTGACAGTCTGCTGAACTCCTGCAATAAAAAAATAAAAAAACACATGAAATTGACTATCGAAAAATATCGAGGGGTGACTGGTGGGAAATTAAAATAAAATTGAATTTTCGGTGTCTGCTGCTCCGAAGTAAGCTCCTTTGTGTTATTTATCTTTTTTTAAATTCATTGTACATGCTCGACTCGTATACAGACTTATTATATTATATTGTTACGACCTAGACATAGAACAGACGAGCGTGCATGACAAGAGCTATGAATGTCAAAGAAGTAAGTGAGGTGTGTAAGAATAAGCCTGAATGGCGCTCTGTTGTTCGTGCCTACCCCGCAAGGGAACTGGCGTGAAGTTATGTATGTATGTATGTATATTACGACCTAGACACCGACAGAGACAAATTCACACCTGCGTACCTGTAGAAACGCATTTTATTACCTTTCGGCATTTGGACTTCTTTTGTTTACTTTGTATTTAAAAGTTGTGATTAAAGAAACAGCCCATTGTGTATTATAATATTTTACAGCCTATTGATGTATTGTGATCACTGCCAGGTGTCTCGGATTTAAAATACAAGCTGATTCTAGGAAATTCGGTCACGCGGCCGGGCAGACATATTGCAAAGATCAGGCAGTCGAGCGATAACCACGAGCGAAGCAAGGCTTGTGTACATTCGGTAATCTATTTAGTGACGGACTTTGCGCGTGTATTTGAATTACGATCTTCTGCATTACGTTTGGACTTATTGCGTTCGGTTATATTTGTACCTGTGTTATACGTGTTTGTATAGTTCTAATAAACTCTATAATAATTCCAACGGTATTTTAATTTGAGTCCTGCAACTCGTAACAATATTAAAGATAAATATTTGCTAAAAGCAGTTTGTGGTTGCGCATAGTCATGAATTTAACACCTCTTTGTGTTTAAAAAATGGTGTGAGAAGTTTTCTATTATTATTTGGGACGATTAACAGTAGTTTTAGAATAAGTGACCTGTGTTGGAGACGCACGTTGAAGGGTTCCGTAAAGACGCTGGACTATTAGCGCGTATACGTGACACCACCACCACGCCGCCCCTGCACCGCCAAATTTTTTTTTTGTATTGTAGGAGTTCAGCAGACAGGCAGACGGCCCACTGGATGGAAAGCGGTTACCATCGCCTATGGACATTTGCAACACCGAAGGTGCTACAAATGCGCTGCTGCTCTCTTAAGTGAGTCTGGAACCTGGTCACTAATGCCCGAACACAACTCAAAGTTGTTATGGCGGCATGCTCTAGACCAAGGATGGTGGTAGCCACCACCTGGCCAGTCGGGCAGGAAATTGTAAATGCCCTACCACCTGGCTGTTCTGTCTTTCAATTATAGGTTGTTTACCCCGCGGCTGCGCCGCGGGTTAACCTCTAGTCGCCTCAGGCGTTACGACAGGCCGCCCCCGAAAAATTCACTTCATTTTATATCGCAAACTCGATGCTTGATATATTCTCATGCCGATCTTTTCATGAGTATATATGTCAGGAAATTGTATTCTTTCTCCATACCTGCACGGATAAAATAATTGTCATAAACATCACTATATCAATTTTACGCCGATATTTCAAGGTTCGCTTCTGTCTTTCAATTATAGAAATGTGGCAGAAAAAAGGACAAAAGGGCAAAAGGTCAAAAGGGCAAAAGGGCAAAGGGGCAAAAGGTCAAAAGGGCAAAATAACCAAAATGATGAAAATGGCAAATCACAAAACCAACCAAAGCCTGTCCCACTTTTGGGATAATCTTTACAAAAATCTATCCCATTATCCGGGATGAAAAATATCCCATGTCCACCCTCGGTATTCAAATTACATCTATAATATTATTAAATTCTAAACATGTCGTGTCTGTATATGAAGCTATTAAAAAAAAAAACAACTGGAATAGACTATATAAACGACAGAGAACATTATTACATTTCTTTTAGATTTCTTGTCTGGTTGTTCGGGATTCACGTAAAAGCTACTACTGATTTATATATCTTCTCGATATCGTCGTGGCAGAATAATAAATAGGTATTATCATTATCAGAAGCAAGTGAGGCGTGTAAGAATAAGCCTGAATGGCGCTCTGTTGTTCGTGCCTACCCCGCAAGGGAACTGGCGTGAAGTTATGTATGTATGTATGTATTATCATTAGCATAAGTCAGCCGAAATAAATTTGGAAAAGCTACCAAAACTTTTAGGCATTTATTTGCTGCATTTTCGCTTATCTATAGAGATAGCGTGGCGTACTCGCGGCACGCCATTGGAATAACAGAATACCGAAATCAGGCAAACCTACGATTGAGACAATAGTGTCCGGCGATTTTGATGAGGTAGTAGTAGCAGAATTGGGCTCCTGTATATATAATAATATAACTCAGGATTCGAACGATAGATCAATTATAGTTAACACGGCCATTGCGACAAACACGGAAGTTTTGTGAACACGTCATATTCGTCCATCACGTTACGGTACAGTCAGTATTCTTGGTAAATACTACATGCAGACGTATGGACGGACATGATGCTTATGGGCCATCCACAAATTACATACATAACTTCACGACAGTTCCCTTGCGGGGTAGGCACGAAGAACAGAGCGCTATTCAGGCTTATTCTTACACACCTCACTTGCTTCTTTGACATTCATACCTCTTTTCATGCACGCTCGTCTGTTCTTAAGGCTCCTGATATCACCTTCTGCTAGTACACGATCAATTTGATCATGGAAGGTGTATCGTGGCCTTCCACAAATTACGTCACACGAATTTCATGTTTTTTGACCCTCAGCTGTCCTTGTAACAGTTGGTGACGTTCGTAAGACTCCTCCGTCATATTTAGCGATTTTACATCAAGAAATTAACACAGCAATTCCGTAATTAGTAGTGTTATCACCATTTTAATTATTATTGGGCTCAGTATTCTACTTATAGTCTTGAGGAACTATGAGTAGAATACAATACAAATGAGTTAAGTTTTATTGCATTGTATTCGATTATTATTTAATAATTGTACAAATGGAGTTGGAAATATTTGGAAGTTTTTCGTTCATAGTTCAAATTTCGTGTTTTAAAGTTTAAATAATTATATTAGAAATTGAAATGTGACGTCACGAAATTTAGGGCCATAATTCATACATAAATAAAAAAATATGTATTGGCCCTAATGCCTATTCTAAGTGAAATGTATAATTGTCAAACTAACTACTAGGTGTATAATAATAACTTCTCAAACTTTTAAAAATTTTGTCCGTCTGTCTGTTAGAACACTACGTAAAAGCTAGTGCACGGATTACGGATAGGACACGAAATTCAATATAGAGAGTTTAGAATTCAGATCAACCCTTAGGCCGCGCGCAAACGAGCCACTGACCATAACCACGAGTGGCGACCAGACACAACCGCGCGAACAAGTGTGTGCGGCGTAATCTTACAAAATGTATGAAACAGCGTGTGAATTGCTTGTCGCTGACCACCGGCTGGTTCGTTTGTGCGTAGCATTAAATTAATTTTTATCGCGATAATTACCGTGGGACCGATGAATATGCAGAAAAAGATGCCGCCACGATTGTATAGGTTTTGAAAACTACTGAACTCAAAGCTTAAATAGAATAAATTTAGAAATGTGACGTCACAAAATTTAGAATCTCCCTCCCATCCCTTGTCACACACGCCGACCGTATTGACGTGTGACGTAATTTTGTGAAGGGCCCTTTTGGGGGGTGGACTGTTAAATCAACTGAGGGACTGTAAAATTACAGAACGTTGTGACGTGCACCCCCATGGAGCACCGTCCTGGAGTGACGTACTCAAGCCAAGGCATTGAGCGAAATATGACATTAAAGAATTTATATACCTAGTGAAATTTTAAATCTTTATTGCCAAAAAGTCAAATTTACATTATTTATGTTACCTACTGGTCCCAAACTAGGCGAAGCCTGTATTTTGAAGACCAAAGCCGATGTTTATAGCCGCAGCGGGCAGACGTATGTGTTTGTGTATGTGAGTGAGTGTCTCTCTCACACATAGAGAGACTCTCTCTCTCTCTCTCTCTCTATCTATCTCTGTATCTCTCTCTCTCTCTCTCTCTCTATCTATCTCTGTATCTCTCTCTCTCTCTCTCTCTATCTATCTCTGTATCTCTCTCTCTCTCTCTCTCTATCTATCTATCTCTGTATCTCTCTCTCTCTCTCTCTCTCTCTCTCTCTCTCTCTATCTATCTCTGTATCTCTCTCTCTCTCTCTCTCTCTCTCTCTCTGTGTGTGTGTGTGTGTGTGTGTGTGTGTGTGTGTGTGTGTGTTTGTGTTTACGCATTTGCGTGTCGCACTATTCAGACGGTGATTTTTAGCACATTTTCAGTGTCGTCGTAAGTTAGACTGCTTAGCCATGCGTGAATCAGTTTTTTAGCCACTTTGACAGACATTAAATGAATAAAACATTTAATATTGGCCATAAACCGTGATTATCTAGCAGTAGGAAACCCTTCATTGCAACGCCGTCAACCCTATGTTCCCAAGGTAGGTTAAATACAAGTGCTGGTCAAGTGACAGAAATACTCTCAAAAGGACGGTGAATGTACATTATGCTACATGCCGACAAAAGTGAATGCACACCTGCTTGCCATAAAGCACATTTATTACCTTCCCGCATGTGGACTTCTTTTGTTTGCTAATTTATTGGCATACGGGCCATTATCCTATTGTACTCGTTTATAGCCGTTTGCAGGCATAATTAGCCAGGTGTGTGGATTAGGATTTCTAGGAAATTAAGTTGACGATACGGGCGAGCACACTTATATTTGTGAAGTATAAAACGACGGCAGGACGGAGAGAAGAGGCAGTCAAGCGACGATTACGATACGAGCAAGACGTGTGTACTTCGATGAGCTATATAATGACGGACTTTTCGCGTGTTATTAAATCGTGCATCATGTTTGTATTGGTTGCGTCCAGTTATATTTGTACCTGTGTTATACGTGTTTGTATAGTTCTAATAAATTCTATAGTAATTCTTAGTAAGTGTAAGATTTTATGTTCTTATGACTAATAACAGATGACTCCCATGACAACGTCTCGCAGCCTCAGATTTAGTCCGAGTCCGAAGTGACGTCATAAGTGGGTGACTTATGACGTCATATTAGTAATGTTTGAAATTATGTCTATTATGATTTTTAATAGTTTTATATGTAAAAATATTAGCATTTATTGCAACACTAGCTGTGCGCGCAACTTTGTTCGCGTGGATATTTTTCAGCAGAATTCCAATTTTAAAAGTATTATGCCTAAGTTATTCCTTATAGTATCAGCTATCTGCCAGGGAAAGTCCCGTAAAAATCGGTCCAGCCGTTTCAGAGATTTGCCGGAACATCCAGACAGAGACAATAATTTCTACGAATTTCATTTTCGGTATTTCCCGGTTCGAATTATGCTCCCCGATTTTTTTACATTTTTATTTTGACATTACAAATAGAGCCACTTCAATTATTTTATCTGTATAGATCTGTCCGTTCCCCTATTCAGTTTATGCCAAAAAGAGCACGGAATACTAAAAATGATGAATGTTTAGTTGCTAATGAATAAAAAAGACGATTATCATTTTGCAATGGTTTGTAATTTTAAAACGAGTTTTTCCTTTGACAGGTGTATAAGGTAGGTAACCTGATAGATGCTACTAGGTAAATATTAGTCGGCCGCAGGTTTCCTGATGGTCATCCTCCTGTTAAGCTAGGTACTCAACAAACTGTAGGGGAATCAGTTCCTTCGTACACAAAGGCCGGAGAGGAGGGACGCGAACCGATCCGTGCGCCCCCTCTCACCTCGTGGTGAGACCCGAGGTAGTCGGAGAAGCCCAGCTCTCCAGCTTACACTTGAGGGGCCGGCCATCGTCCGTCCGGGCTAGAGGTGAATGCGTGAGCGAGCCCACAGCCCGGACATGGGACGCAACGAGGGTCAGCCAGGGGTTTTAGTGGGTATCCCCAACCGCGGTGTGGCAATAACATTCCTGCGGGAGTGCTAGTGCCACCCCGACGGGGCGAATCCCACACGCCCCACCGCGCTTCCCCCGCGGCGGTTTGTCCTCAAGCGGATTTCCCCTGGGAAAAAAAAAAAAAAGGTACTCAACAAAAATTCTAATGTATGCAATACAGTACGACCGATGTAACAACTATTTACAATAATTGTTTACAAATTTTCAAAAATCTAAAACTATAAGTATTTGAAATAAAATAATAAATATAATTTAAAGTAAAATATATGAATATTAATTAATAATAATATAAAATATAATTTTGAAAAGTAAACACCGTAATGTCATACAATAATTTGATACACGTAAAGCGAAGTCTCAAGGTGTACGAACTAAACGACTGAATGACGGTAGAGGAGGCAAAATCATCTGAGCTGACTCATAGATGAGACTGCATATTTAACTGTTAAATATTTTGTAAACTTTTATAACTCTAATATCTTAGTTACTAAATACAAGCTAAACTTGTAAACGTTAGTTATATTCGTGTTTAATAAAGTGCTTGTTATTCACATACGGGGTAAGTTGTGTAAATATATATATTTCTTTGTAGGGGTTTAAAGAACGGTTGTTAACAGCGTTTTGAAATGGTATCAAAGTTTTTTTTTTTTAACAACTCTACGGACTCGAGTTCCGTACCCTTCTTTACAACTCATTATAAATTTTCGAGTTGTTAACTTTTTCAAGCAAATTTGTGTGATTTGTACTTATTTCACCAAATATGCCCTATAGCGCAGTGTTGTGTTCCGTCGTCAAGCGAGCAGATATAAAAACTTAAGTAATTCAATAAAAATTCATAGATATAAAAACATTTTACATGTAATTGGTAATACATTACATGGTAAATGTATATTGCAGAAGTCGTGGAAGGCCACGACACACCTTCCATGATCAAATTGATCGTGTACTAGCGGAGGGTGATGTCAGGAGCCTTAAGAACAGACGAGTGTGCATGACAAGAGTTATGAATGTCAAAGAAGCAAGTGAGGTGTGTAAGAATGGGCCTAAATGGCCTCTGTTGTTCGTGCCTACCCCGCAAGGGAACTGGCGTGAAGTTATGTATGTATGTATGTAAATGTATATTGCTTTACATTTGTCGTAAAATAACGGAGTTTAGTATGCTTATGTCGAATTATCCGTGCAGGAACGGAGAAAGAATACAATCATCACCCTAAGACCAATAGGAGCAGAGCACCAATGAAGAATGTTTCAAAATCGGGGATTGTTTTTCCTTTTCCATTAAAATTTCGCAAAAATCATGTGTGACAGCTTACGTACGTATTATTTAAAAATATTTTCACTTTCTACGTAAACAAAGTCGCGGGTTAAAGTTAGCGTAAACCCAAAGTAACTTCCACGCGGACGAAGTCGCGGGCAGAAGCTATATTATATAAAGTTATTCGTGTTAAATTACGTGACATAATAGCCAATAACTGTTTTCTTCACGAGGGTACATGCGCGAAAGTTCGCAAGGCCTATCTTTAGATGGGCCACGACTCATCGGTCGTACTGCGGCTCACAAGCTTGCCACGAGCGAAACGCGCTGCGCTCACAGCAAGCGGAGGGCAACTTCGGACACATTCTTGTAACTGTAACCGTTGCACATTATTGTTACCAAAAATAATACGTACGTGGGTTTTTGCTGCAGTCGGCCGTCGAAGACAAAATACAGAGAATCAAACGGTGCCCTGGGCGCTCGCGGTATTTTTTTTTTAAGGTGGTGGAAATGCATTTCGCACACTACCGGGTCCTTTGCTAGGGAATAGACCAAAGCGATGAGAGGTGAGCCACGAATAGCTACTAGAGTCAATCGCCGGCTTGTGTAGACACTCGAATACTCAATACTCCGCTAAAACCATCCTCCTCCCATGTGCCCCGCACTCATGGTACGAAAAGCGTGAGACTTAAAACGTAGTTACGCCTACGCTGATGCTAGCTCATCAGTGCTGAGAGTGCCCCGGGAATCAGGGCAAACTCACTTTGTCAACAGGGACAGACACATGACAGTCTCGCAGAAATTGGCCGCGACCACCCAATGATCGTAGCTATGCAGCATGGCTTGCACCAAACTGCCCAGCGAATCGATCGGACCTACGAAGGTCTCGAGTTCAAATCTCTGCGGTGCCCATGCTGCGCACACGACCAGCGTATGAAACGCAGTGTCTCGTGGGCGCTCGCAGTATGCACGTACCCACTACAACCACCTCAGTACTGTATCTATTTGGTTAAGTTACAGGTCGCTAATGAGTACGCGGCCAAAGGCGGCTCGTTGGACGTCGCGAGCTAAGATCCGTTTCACGCGTACACACTAGTGCATCTATACTATATTACTTGTTTGACATTTATCAACCGTTTAATAAAATTTATTATAAATATTTGCATGCTCCTATATGAGGAAATCATGTGTACATATATCATATATACCAACTGTTTAACAATGTTTTGAACAATTAAATTTGATTTATGTCGTTACGCAGGGCCGTCTTTACCCGGGGGTCCAAGGGATACGTGGCACTAAGGCCGTAAACCGAATTACTTCAGTAAAGAAGAACATCATGATATCTCAAGATTTGACAAACGAAATATTTTTTTTTTAAATAGTATTAATAACAATAATATCCCGCAGGGAGCTTTGTGGCGAAGTCTTAGGTGAGTAGAGACACCTCGTACCTGACTCCGGGGGCCAAGGCAAGCCCTCCCCCCGCCTCCGTGCTTGCCTTAACCGGCCGATACGGAGTGGAGATCGCTAGAGCTAAGACTTAAGCTCCAGGGGTGGAAGTGATAAATGGCCACACGTCAGAAGTAGCTTCGGTGAACCTACAGCCCACCTCTCCACAACCCTTAGCCACTCACACCCATGTTTTCACTGTCTTCTATGTCATTTTTTGGCGCCCATGCAGGGAGTGGCGAGTCAACATCTGCCCATTTTTCCATGTTCCCTGAACATTGCGACGGAACGACGACGGGGGACGACGGAAACCCCGTCAGGGGGATGTAAGAAGTGAAATAGAACTAATTTAGATTTTTTTCAAATTTTTGTTTCTCTGTTTGTCTGTCTGTTTGTACAGGCTAATCTCCGAAACGACTGGACCGGTTTAAACGAAATTTTGTACGGTGGTAGCTTATATTCCTGATCAACATATAGGATATTTTTGATCCCGAAAAATTAAAGAGTTCCCGTGGAATAGTTAAAATTTTTTCCACGCGGACAAAGTCGTGGGCAGAAGCTAGTGTAGTTATAAAAATATAAAGTGCATTTTTATTCTTAGATGAATAAGCGGATGCAAAATTGATTGGCATAAAGCAAGGTAGACAGTTTTTATAAGCTCTTTATCTACGACATTTCTAAGTTGCATGAATACATATTGTTACAACCTAGGCGCCGACAAAGACAAATTCCACACGTACAGATTTCTAGAAGCACATTTACCCGTCGGCATTTGAACTAATAACATTGAAACTATTGTAATTCTTTTATAATCGTCTTCTTTTGTTTACTTATTTATTGGCATACGTTTCTAGAGAACAGTCTATTGTTGTATGGTATCATTAGCCAGGTGTTACGCATTTTAAAGTACAAGCTGATTCTAGGAAATTCGGTCCACGTTGCCGGGGGCGGACACATTGCATTTGTGCAGTATAAAACGGTGGCCTGATTGAGGGAGGGGGGCAGTCGAGCGAGAACCACGATCAAAGCGAGACGTGTGTACTACAATCGGGGATCTAATAGTGACGGACTTTGCGCGTTTTATTAAATTGCACTGCATTACGTTTGGACTTGTCGTGTTCGGGTTATATTTGTATACCTGTGATATACGTGTTTATATAGTTCTAATAAACTCTACAGTAATTCTAACAGCATTTTAATTCGAGTCTCGCACTCGTAACAGGATATTTACGTGATCTCGAAAATTAAAATTTTTGACAATGATTGTTAGTGCAATTTTGTACTAAAATAATGCCTTAGTGTTTATTAATCTGTAACCGCCGAGCCCCCCCCCCCCCCCCCGCCCGCCGCCGCAGGCAGTCGCTAATAAAAATTGGTAGCATTCATACTAGGGTGGCGCAAATAAACTACGTTTTTTTTTAGTTTTTTTTAAATTTACTAGTGCATTACTTTAGATTTTTTCGAGTTGGCGATTTTTGAAATCTTAAAAAATTTGGAGCTACCTCTTAGAATTTTTTTTGAGCTGTTCTTTGTAGGGAGTTCTTAAAAAATTAAAAATTAACAATTTTTCATACGAGACTCAAAAAAAAAGTCGGTTTTTTACGTCACCCTATAACACACACGTTTGTTTTATTAGAACCATAGTCATCCAATCAAAATTTTATCCGTGCAGGAACGGAGAAAGAATACAATTTCCTGCGGCCCGGCGGCCTGTCGTAAGAGGCGACTAAACAATCCACAGCCAGGTGGTAGAGTATTTGCTCGACTGGATGGCGACCACCCCTGGTCTAGAGTATGCCGCCATAACAATCTTGTATTGTGTTCCGGCATTAGTGACCAGGTTCCAGTCTCCTTTAAGAGAGCAGCAGCGCATTTGTAGCACCTTTGGTGTTGCAAATGTCCATAGGCGATGGTAACCGCTTTCCACTAAGTGGGCCGTCTGCCTGTCTGCTGAACTCCTGCAAAAAACACGAGAACGGCTGGACTGATTTGGCTAATTTTGCTTTTGAATTATTTGTGGAAGTCCAGGGAAGGTTTAAAAGGTGAGTAAATATGCAAAAAATGCTTGGAATATAGTAAAAACAATAATTTCGCTTTCCCTTACAAACCATTCTTAGCTGTCAAACAAAACATTTGATGTTCGTCCTGTCGTTTAGAAATCAATTAAATTTAAAAGTCGTTCAGAAATCAAATTCAATTGAAAAGTGAAGCGCTGGTTAACCTAACCAGCAACATGCTGCGCTAGGACCAGTTTAGAGCTACACTTGCTTCGTTTTTTTTTTGTCCGATTTACTGCATGTTACATTGTACATTAAACAAGCTCATCAAGAATTGATTCGACTTACGTCGCGTGAACAAGGAGCCAATTTATCGTATTTTGCAAATGATGAACATTGACAACAACAATATGTGTGGGTGTGTGTGTATGTATATATATATATATATATATATATATATATATATATATATATATATATATATATATATATATTAACTATGTTTATTTACGATATACCTAATAATCTGCACCACCTACATCCTTAGATTAGGTTAAACTATTCCTTAAGTTACATTGCCTGGAAGAGATTGCTTGAAGCGATAAGGCTGCCTATTGTTTCTACGGTATCAATATTGTAATTATGTATTTTTGAAATTGTATATTTGGTGAGCAATAAAGTGTTATCTATCTATCTAACATTTTTTATTGGAAGATATTTATTTAAGCAAGTTGGGCGATCTTAAGGATATGCTAACTGCGCACAGCGCGAAGCCGGCCGTGCCTACACAGATTACAGACGATTCTGTGGAAAGTCAAGCATATACCTAGGTCAAGCTACCACGTATACAGTTACCCATGTTTTCAGGAAACTATGAAGAGTGGCCGGCATTCAATGATCTTTACGTTTCGTTAAATCATGACAATCCGTCGCTTACCAACGTTCAGAAATTATATTATTTGAAGAGCAGTATCGCGGGCGAAGCAGCAGCATTACATAAACATATGCAAATTATAGATTCTAGTTATCAACAAACTTGGGACACATTAAAGCAGAGATGTGGTAATAAACGCTTAATAGTAATTCCCCTGTTGGGCGTATGGGCGCAGGGATCGCCCTAAATGAAACACCCCTTAGCAAGTTGACTGTATATATTTATAGGCGCTACAACAGCAACAGGTGCGATCAGCACAACTATATCAAACAGCACGTTCGAGTTTAACCGATACAACTTAGCACTAGCCCCGGACGTTACACTGAACGTAGATAGCACTAATTATATCGATTACACCGATCAATACGAGTGGCACTAATCACAATCACTGGTGGTTCACAATATCCACGTAGACACGCTGAGATTCCGTTGGCTGTAGAGTCTTCCGAATGCTCCTTGATCTTCCTGGTCTTCTTTTTTTTTTTTTTTTGGAGCTGGACCCAGCTGAATAGCCGCAGATGGCTGTTTCAGCGATACCGGACTTTGGGGGCTTCACGACTCCGTGGGAGCGGAGGCGTTCAGCCCGGGAGCAGCACGCTCGAGGAGGCACCTCCTGTGAGGTTCGACCTCGGCTCGACCGCTGCGGGGGATTGACTCTATATTGGGAATTAGCCGTTAAAGGCTGAAAGAGCTAAGCCAACAGGCTGAAATGATTGTTTTGGGGACCAATTACCGACTCCGCCGGCGGAGCCGATCCTAGTCTATCGTTACTACCGCTTCGCAACGTGTTATAGCTGGAGGAGAAGAAGCGGCGGAAGAAACTCTCCAGCAACACGCCTATGCTAATCGTGTATGGCTACTTGTGTCTGTAGTGAGTGAGTGAGATTGGTGGGGTCTTACCTTTGTGTAAGCGGATCCGAGCCGGGGGCTCTCCGGCGTCTGTTCTGTCTGCGTCTGTTATGCCAGGCTGATGTTCTGAGCCTCGGGGGGTTCATGATCGCGAGGAGACGGGTGATTTTATCGGGCTCGTCAATGAGTGCATTGCGAGGGCGACGATTTCTCATGGGAGCGTTCGGTGTGGGTTTATAGTTGACCGTTTCCGTCACCAGAGGGTTCGGGTGATGGGGGGCGAGGTCAAAGAATCTGCGCGATAGAGTGACTATATAGTCTTTGATGGCCTGGTCTTCTTAGTCTTCCTTGTGTGTGTATATATTCGACCGAACGTATAAGGTATGCCGCAGGCTCGCCCCGTGCTTACTAAGGTATTATTACAAAAATGCAGACGCTTAGCAGCTAACGGAGCGAGCTACGTATCAGCGGTAAGCGGGGCGTGGGGGTACGGGATTTACGGGGGAGAGATCAGGGGGTGATTCTGTCCGCAACACCCCCTATTAAAACGTTTCTTTTCACAAAAGAAATGGTCTGCACAAACTGCTACACAATTTAAAGGTTTATTGGACACCAACAACGAAGTCATGAATAGCCTTCAGAATCTTAATGTGCCTACGGATTCCTGGGATCCAATAATAATATTTTTGGTAGTGCAAAAATTGGACCCGGATGGTTAGAAAGAATGGGTACAATGGGGAGTGTTCCGAGGAACTGTTCAGAATGGTGCCTTCATCTACGAGTCTCGCCATCGGCCATCGGGCGTTCATCAGCATTTCCTCGAGCAACTTCGCTCGTTTACGCAACGTTTCTCAAGAACTTTTCGGTTGCGTACCGTGGGGATTTGGAATGAGCTCCCAGTTGAGGTTTCCCCACAGCGCTACGATATGGAGTTTTTCAAAAAGGGTATCATATTTCTTCGAGGCCGATAACGTGTTGGTCACAACTCTGGTGTTGTAAACGTCCGTAGATGACCGTAACCGCTTACCATCAGGTGGGCCGTCAGGCTGTCTGCTAAATAAAGCGAGTAGTTTCTGAGTAAAATGACTGTGACATACAAAGACAGACGGATAGACATAATGAATGTATGAGAGTTCCGTTTTTTCCAAACGGCACAACCTTCATACGCAAGGTTTGGTAACCGGTAAAAAAAGTCGAACCGGTTATAACCTAAGTACCTAAGTATATCTAAAACTTATGGTAATAACACATTTTGAATTAAAATTAAAGCTACAATTTTTTTGGCGACGATTGCTGCACTAAACTTTAGGTCTGTATCGCGGCACCTAACACAATTTTATTATAGGAACTTAAGTATAGTGGAATTATTTAACCTATAACTATGAGTGCGTGTGTGTGTGTGTTTGGTGTGTGTGACCCTTGTGTTATAGTCGGTTTAGTAATATGTTTTTAGTAACAAAAGTTCCCTAAATAGGTTTTGTTGAATAAACCGGTTTAGAGGAATTTCGAACAGTTTTTGCCGCACACCTAGAAAACGCAGCCATGACAGCAAGTTTTCAATCGTACACAAACACATGTTGAGAGAGATAGAATGATACTTTATCTTCTCGCGGAATAAACCGGTTAATTCCGGTTACATAACACTCCTTTTAAGGTTGACACTCTGAACGAAATAGTTGACTAAAACCGGTTAATTTTAAACCGGTTTCAAGCCTTGCTCATATATAACTGTTTTAACATGAAAATCGACAATAAAACGCTTTTTATGTTTGTTACAGATAACACAAGATACCAGCCACCGAGAGCACTTAACATTCCAAATAGAAAAAAAAATATTTATTTAAAAAAATAGTACCTTGAAGAAAGCTGATATATATAATAGCACCAGATACATTATAAAACTAGCCCCTATAATTCTATATTCATAAATGTAAAAAAATGACCAAAATTTTTCTACCAAAACAATTTTTCAAGTAAATTGTTATTTAAATTAAGAAAAAAATACTTTCCTAACCTGCCTTTATGACCAAAGCCTTGTAAATAAATAAAATATAACTAAATTAAATTCTATTTATTGAAGAAACTATAAGTGTAGTGATTTTTTTAAATTAAATAAAAAAACATCAAGTGAAGAGTTAAATTTATAGTGATTACATACATTGACATGTAAACTTTTCAAAAATTAGAAGTGAACAAATAAATTTATATAAATGAAGATGACGCCGCAGCAATACTGTTTGAGATGGAAGCATCATCACAGCAACGTCCAGAACATGTTCGCACAGTTGTTGGAGAAAGGTCAGTAGATATATTAGAGCTTAGCCTTTATGCTGTGCTTCATCTGCGTTAGTGTTAACAATGTAGGCGATGGACGAATGAGTCTTATTAAAATCGTTAAAAAAAAGTTCGTTTAAAAAAACCGACTTCAAAAACAGACATATTCACACCTGCACAGCTCATTCTGTATTGTAATCTTTTATGGCAGGTGTGTCGGATTTAAAGTACAAACTGATTCTAGGAAATTCGGTCACGCGGCCGGTTAGATATATTTCATCTGTAGAGTATAAAGCAATGCCTCGATGGAGGGACGAGGCAGTCGAGCGATAACCACGAGCGAAGCAAGACTTGTGTACATTCGGTAATCTATTTAGTGACGGACTCTTTGAATTGAATTACGATCTTCTGCATTACGTTTGGACTTGTTGCGTTAGTTTATATTTGTACCTGTGTTATACGTGTTTGTATAGTTCTGATAAACTCTATAATAATTCCAACGGCATTTTAATTCGAGTCGCGCAACTCGTAAAAATACATTAAAAAGAATACTAATCAAGTTGAGAACCTCCTCCTTCTAGAAGTCGGTTAAAAAATAACGCCGTTAAAGCATAGCCACATCGGTGTATAAGTAGGTTGTCTATGAATATTTAACGTCATTAACAATATCGCATCTCAAATAACGTCTTAAACTCATCGGCATTTCTGCGTGAAACGGACCATTTATGAATTTACAGGTGTTGCTAGCCACTTAAATTTTGTATGAGCGTGACTACTTACGACGTCATAAGTAGGTACAAGTAAAAGAAGCAAATAGCGTATTAATTATTGTTTGATAAGTAATTTGTTGGCAACAAATATTGACATTTGCCACATAAAATTTTCCTACTAACATGTAATGGTGCAAATTTAATAAGTTTTAATTACATAATTAAATATCTCTCATGGTACTTCTTCTTCTTCTTCTGCGAGCGGGCGGTTTCCGCAACTCGACGAGTTGACGCTTGCTTATTTTGCGTGCGAGGGTGGATGTGGGTCTACTCCATCCAGTCCAGCTCCTCCAGGATGTTTATCAGCTTCTTGAAGTTGCTGAAGCCTTCTCGGAGGCTACCTGGGGCGTCCAGATACTTCGCCCTGTATTGGGCCACATTCAAGCAGGACATGGGCGGCTATTTCTTCTGCCTCCAGGCATGCTCTGCACAGGGGGCATTCGGTGACACCTCTCGTGGTCCTTAAAATTACTTCTATCATCATATTGTAACAGTAACATGATAAAATGTTGTTTTAATAGCTGTTATTTTACATGTAAAAATATTAGAATTTATTGCCGCTTTCCTATTAGTGACATCCCCCCCCCCCGCCCCCCTCTCAAAGACTGTCACCCTATAAATTTATTTTAAACATGAAGACAGTACATACATATATAACTTCACGCCAGTTCCCTTGCGGGGTAGGCACGAACAACAGAGCGCCATCTAGACTTATTCTTACACACACACACATGAAGAAAGTCTGCCAGCTAAAAGTAAAATCGCATGAAAGAGAAATGTTCGTGCGGTTTTAAAATCGTGTATCGCAAAAAGTGCATTCGTGGTGTGTTCTTATCTTTATTCGGAATAAAAAACGATGCTAAAAAGGCGGATGGCAACACACAGTCGTGACCTTGCCGCGCCATTTTATTTTTTAAAACCTATTTATTTTTAAATCTTTACACGTGGAGCGGAATTTTCGAAAATCCGACTGCGAAGTATATAGAAAAAAAATACACTGACATTTTCACAAGTGTGAAACTTTTTTTTAAATTAAGGTTCTGTATGAATTATTTAAATCGCTTAAAGAGGTCGCTTTAGGCTGCCGGCTATTACATTGCAAAGAAAGATTTTTTTATTGCATATGGAGGGTAAAGGTAAGGAGAACCGTCTCATATGGGTGGAAAGTTGAAAAACTGGCCAGCTATAAACAGTAAATAATAGTTCAAAAACCCTCGGAAATGGCGCTAGCGTAGGCGAATGGTGTGGTATGAATGTAGCAGTTGTTAACGGATTGAAGTATGCCAAGTTATAAAATTTATTATTTTTAGTGACTAAGATAGTTGATAGTACACTATTAAAAAGGTCAACTATTTACGTAGTACAAAGTAATTTAGTAAATATTAAATAACCTTAAAGAATTATTGCTACATGAAAACGAGAAGAGTAATTTAATTTTGTGGACTTTGAATAATACGCTTAGCGATTTTTTAATATTTAATTTTATAAAACTAAAACATTTTATAATGCTCTATAATAATACTCTAATAACTCTTTAAAATTCACCTTGATGCTAAAGTGGCGCCACCCTAATTCAAATGCGTTTCGATGGACATTTATTTATATACAGAGATGGTTCTCCCTACCTCTACCCTCCATATTATTGCATAAACTGCTAAACAGGCAGACCGCCCAGCTCGTGGAAAGTGGTTCCATTGTCTATAGACGTTGGCGACGCCAGAATTTAGGTATAGGGCCATGGGATGTGCTAATCGTCGGGAGTCTCACATACCCCCTAGGCCCCAGGAGATGCGCAAACACATCCGCAATTCTTGAAGATAAATAAGATACGGTGTCGAGACCTGGATAGCTGATGGTGGGACTGGGTCACAAGTTTAAAGTCGCTTTGCGGGCTAATAACTATATCCGTAAGAGAACCAAGGTAACCGATATAGCTCACAAAATTAGCAAGTTAGTTAGTCCGAAGAAGAACTGTTTAGAATGGTGCCTTCGTCCTCCTTCTACCATCGCACCGCTCGCCATCGATTGGGAGTTCACCCCCACTTCCTTGAGCCGCTTCGCTCATGTACGCAACGGTTCTGTAGAACGTTTCTCTCGCGTACCGTGGGGATTTGGAATGAGCTCCCGGCCGAGGTTTTCCCACAGCGCTACGATATGGAGTTCTTCAAAAAGGGTGTCATAAAATTTCTTCGAGGCCGGCAGCGCGTTGGTGACATCTCTGATGTTGCAAACGTCCATAGGCGACGGTAACCGCTTTCCACCAGGTGGGCCGTTAGCCTGTTTGCTGTACTACAGCTATAAAAAAAAAAAAAAAAAGTGGATGTGGATGGAGCAAGCATGTCCTAAAGTGAAGATCGCGTCTCGGTAGGCGTAGCGTAGGACGCCTTCCAGCCCGGGCGGCCAGCGACCTACCTAAGGTCGCCGGTAGGGGCTAGATGAGAAGGCGGAAGACCGGAATATGTGGTGCAGACTTTGGGTGGCCTACGTCCATCACTGGACATTAATTAGCTGAAAAAGAAGAGCAAACGTTGATCTCCTTTTTCACCCCCTTAGGGGTTGAACTTTCAAAGGTCTTTTCTTAATGCGCACCTACATTATAATGTACAAAAGGACCCGTATGCTGATTTCACGGTACAAGCACCAGTAGTTTGGGATATACGTTGCTATGTCAATCAGTCTGTCAGGTCAAGTAATTATATATTTTTTTTATTGCATGAGTTCAACAGACATGCAGACGGCCCACTGGTGGAAAACGGTACCATCGCCTATGGACATTTGCAACACCAAAGGTGCTACAAATGCGCTGCTGCTCTCTTAAGTGAGTCTGGAACCTGGCCACTAATGACGGAACATAAGCTTGTTATGGCAGCATGCTCTAGACCAGGGGTGGTAGCCATCCAGACGGGCAAATGCCTTACCACCTAGCTGTGGGTTGTTTTGTCGCCTCTTACGACAGGCGCCAAAGCAGGAAATTGTATTCTTCCTCCGTTCCTGCACGGATAGATATGTATGTATAGATAAATACGGCTTACTCGTATACAGTGTGAAATCTGTAAACCGCACCTGGAGCAAATTTTACTGACAGGAAATATTCCTTTATTTAAAAAAAAGAAACAAATCTGTATTCAGCGATTTTCGAAAATTAGCTTGCCACACTCGAGAAACGAACTGGCTGAAATCCAAAAAAATAAGCCCCTGCACTCTTATGGCCTCAATCGATAGGGTCGATCATAAAGATCAAATCTCCCTAACAAACATGATAAATTAAATAAAAGGAAATCATAAAATAAATAACTTATTTGAATTGAACGAAAAAAGCGCAACTAATTAATTGCTCGGAATGAGCTCCATTTTATTATATACACAAATTTATTCCTTTAAGGAATCAATTTCCAATTCTCATTTAAATAAGTTCTTCGTCATTTTAATCAATACTGTTACGAATTTGCGGGACTCGAATTAAAATGCCGTTAGAATTATTATAGAGTTTATTAGAACTATGCAAACACATATAACACAGGTATAAATATAACCGAACGCAACAAATCCAAACGTAATGCATTATACTTCACAAATGCCAATGTGCCCGCCCGGCAATGTCCACACAATTTCCTAGTAATCGTAATCCGCAACATCTGGCTAATGATACTTCTGAGCGAGTACAATAGGTCAATAGCCTCTTCTCCACAATAGCTAGAAACGTATACCAATAAATAAGTGAACAAAAGAAAACGATCATAAAAGGATTCCAATTAGTTCAAATGCCGATAGGTAATAAACTGTGCTTTTACAGATCTGTATGTGTACATGACGTCAAAGACAATTGTGAATTGGGTACTCACATGTATCAGTTATCTGATACGACTTTTGAGTAAAAGTGCTCTCCTTATGTTGTGTCATTGAATTTATAAGTTTTTTTTATTCGCCTTCTCCATTATATGTTAAAATGGAGATTATTGTTTTTCTTTTTTTAATGGGATAAATAAAGGGGGATATCTTTTATTTTATTTCTTTCTTTCTTTTCAACAAAAGTTAAAACTTTTACATTTCCTTGCTTCTATTACAGTCTTTATATTATCTATTAATTACTTATGATCTATTATTTTTTTTGATAGCACGCCAAAAGGAAGGTTTGCGTTGTGTCGGATATTACGTCGGCAAAATAAGCTAAGTGGAAACCTTGTTTGCTGAAGATGCGGCGTACAAATTCTCAAAATATGCTTTTATTTTTTAAGATACATGTAAGCAATGTATCGACAGGTGACTGGTGCCATAAGTACAGGGCGCTATTTATCGCATTTTAGCCGGTTTAATTCCCGACTGTGGCAAACGAGTTTTCTAAAAAAAATTAACGCAGATTTCTTTCTTTTTGTAATTAAAAGAAAGTTTCTTTTGAGTAAAATTTGTTATCTCCAGTTGTTAAGGCCAAAGCCTTGTACCGCGTAAGAAAAAAAAAATATCATTGACAGTGACATTTTTGTGATGAATACTCTTTTTCGTCTCCCGCCCCTTCTCACTCGCTCCCGCGTTGATATATTTTTTCTTTCTTTTCGATTCACATCCGCTGACCGCCCCCGCAAGTTTCATAATATAATAATAATATTAAAGTGCCTTGTCCGTGTCCTGGACCACAAATCCCAAATCCAGTGTGTCTGTGTTCATTCAGAAAGAAGTAAGACCACGGGCCGGCCCAAAGAAGATCGAATCATCGAAAACAAGTAAGTCACATACAAAGCTCTTGCAAAACCAAAAAAAACCAGCACCTATACGATCCACCCCGTTTTTAAACCACCAGTAGGTGCGGTTAAGAAACTCCACTCTGTATAGGAGATGAGGCTTGTTTTGTATAGGTCATACTAGAGTTTTACCCACATCTAAAAATCCTGGGTAGTAGCGATATGTTACGTACATGAAAAAATAATTAGGTGTTTTATATACATAAACCTTCAATATTTAAATTTCTTATTCAGTTCATACCAATTACAGAGAAACCACAGACTACTAAAGAAACTAAGTCAATATAGTGTAGACAACTGCACAGCAAAACATAAAGAAAAGTCGCAGCCAACCTGATTTGAAGTACCTAATACGTAATGAATGACATGCGCGCAACCTGACAACGTATTTGTTATTGAATTACAGCGATGGTTGTCTACATCGCAATTGCAGTGCCATCTATTTTGCTAATCCGTCTATTTGAAAGAAACGACGTCATTTGTCGGGATAAAATATATTCTAAGTGTTAATTCGGATTATTAAGCCAGCACTATGTCGAGTTTTAATCATATAAGTTTAGAAGTTTTCAAAAAGGATGCGATCGCAGCGCCATCTTTTTATTTATTTTAGTCTAAACCACGGAAATGACGTCATTTATCGGTATGAAAGCTATGCTAAGTTACGCCCCGGATATAAGATAGCTCTATGTCGAGTTTCATTTAAATCCGTTGAGTAGTTTTCACGCGATGCTCTAACAAACAGAGAGACAGACAAAAATTCAAGAAATAGTATTTTCACAAACTCGAAGCACTTACAAATTTATTATAGTACCTATAGATATGGATTTTTGCCTGGAACCTTATTGTTGGAAGATGATTTTTAAGCAGATGACTAAACAGATATACAATGCAAAAGTGGATGGATGCAGAAGTCGTGGAAGGCCACGACACACCTTCCATGATCAAATTGATCGTGTACTAGCAGAAGGTGATGTCAGGAGCCTTAAGAACAGACGAGCGTGCATGACAAGAGTTATGAATGTCAAAGAAGCACGTGAGGTGTGTAAGAATAAGCCCGAATGGCGCTCTGTTGTCCGTGCCTACCCCGCAAGGGAACTGGCGTGAAGTTATGTATGTATGTATGATTTTAAAATTCGAACATTCATACTTGACACTGGCTGGATACAAAAATCGTGTACAACATTTAAAAAGAGAACGTTGTTCCCTTTCGACGGCCTTGGGCGCGTCACGTGTACAAGCCACGTGGTAGAAGCGTGCCGCATTTTGTATATGGAACTAATGGAACCCTAAATTAACGGCAAAATACCAGTTTTTTTTTCAACGCGCCGTGTATAATTTAGCTTATAATAGAGGTCGATTACCATACGATGTTTAAAATTAAACAATCTATTTTGGTTTAATTGTATAGAATAGTATTAATATATTCTATTCGTTTTATTTTCGTGTGTTAGTAAAACTAGTGTAGGTGAGTTCTAAGGATTGACAATCGTTGTGTGAAAAACGTAACTCGTCAACTTTGCACTCATGGTTGGCGCCATCAGTTTTTTTTGTTTATATAGAAAACTAGCGGCCCGGCGCTGTTTCACCCGCGCTCTGTCCCGCTCCCATGGTATATAGCGTCATGTTATATAGCCTATGACAGTCCCTATTAACGTAGCTTTCCAACAGTAAAAGAATTTTTAAAATTAGTTCAGTAGATCCAGAGATTACCCCCTACAACCTCACACACTTTACCTCTCTATAATATTAGTATGGATCACATTGATTGAGTTACACTATGGTTTGGTATAAGAACGCATCATGTTTTTTTTTGAAGTAATAACTTCTTATATGAGGGTAAATAAACCGAATCGTTACGTAACGCGTTACAGCGCCAGCTGTCTGGCTTCCCTTTCTGTCACGCATACGGCGGCGGTAGGAAGGCTAAGTTATCACTTCTGTCGGGCGTCCCGAGACGCACACGTTTTTCAAAAGCAGTCGTTCTGGCACCTTACAAGTGTAATTGAGTTTTCAAAAAATTTTCGCCGTGACGTAAAAGGAGAGCTGACATGAGCCAGGCACCAGTAATAAACTCTCACATCTATTAATTGATTATGAATGAATGAATGAAAACTCTTTATTGTTCACCGTAACTTAAACCTAGACATTTAATATGTATACATTTATATTAGTGGGCGGCCTTATCGCTTATAGCGATCTCTTTTTTTTTCTTTTTTTTTATTGCAGGAGTTCAGCATACAGGCAGACGGCCCACTGGATGGAAAGCGGTTACCATCACCTATGGACATTTGTAACACCAAAGGTGCTACAAATGCGCTGCTGCTCTCATAAGTGAGTCTGGAACCTGGTCACTAATGCCGGAACACAACTCAAAGTTGTTATGGCGGCATGCTCTAGACCAGGGGTGGTAGCCATCCAGTCGGGCAAATGCCCTACCACCTGGCTGTGGGATGTTTAGTCGCCTCTTACGACAGGCCGCCCGGCCGCAGGAAATTGTATTCTTTCTCCGTTCCTGCACGGATAAAAAGGCAGGCAACCCGGTGTCCAAGGGGAGACATTAATAGAAAAATTAAATAATATTTGGTGGTTTAACTTTTTTTTATTGCAGTTCAGCAGGCAGGCGGAGGGCCCACTGGTGGAAAGCGGTTACCATCGCCTATAAACATTTGCAGTACTAAAGGTGCTACAAATGCGTTGCTGCTCTCTTAAGGTATACTGGAACCTGGCCACTAATGCCAGAACAACTACTCTACTCTTCCAGGCGTGGTAGCCATCCAGACAGATAAATGCCCTGCCACCTGGCTGTGGGTTGTTTTGTCGCCTCTTACGACGGGCCGCCCCAACGCAGGAAATTGTATTCTTTCTCCGTTCCTGCACGGATAGCTAAATAAAAGTAATTCAATCGTAATTAAATATAATTAAAGAAAAAGAAGCAAATCATTATAATAATAAATTACTATACATATACATAATTAAACAGATTATAATAATATAAATTACATTTACCTACATGCCAACAATAATATAATTCTATTTACTGCAACAAATTTTATTTAACGGGCCGCGTGTGTTTGAATGTAGAAATGGATTTAGATTGTCTGATTTTCAAGGGAAGGGATTTTTTTTATTGGACTTGACTTTATGTTGTTGGTCCGAAGACCTTACAACTTTACCGGGGTTTTTGGGGCGAGTGCGGCGAGGGCCGGGATCGGTGGTTCGCGGCGGCCTACGCTATCTTACTGTCGTTTCGCAACGTGTTATGGCTGGGAGAGAAGAAGCGGCGAAAGAAACTTGCCAGCAACACCAGGCGTGTCTATCCTGTGGGGGGGGGGGGGGGCTATTTCTCCTAGCGTCCCTCGCGGGGACGTGGAGGGATCTCGATTGGCGGCGTCTCCTCTGTCGGTCGGTGCCTGCCAGCCTACCGTCGTAACCGCGGGCGAACTGATCCGGGCCAGACGTTTCGTAATAACGTCGACTCTGTCCGTCAGGACGTTACGCGGTCGTCGCACGAGAGCGTTTCAACGAGGCTTATAATCGGATGCGGACTAAGGGAAGGGAGTTCCTAAGGCGAAAATCCTGTACGGCAAAAGAATTTCCTACGAAGGACGAAATGTATTTAGGTATCTTTAGCAGAAGATCTTCATTTGAGCGCAAATTACAGGAATGAGATTGACAGCGGCAACTAAAAAGTTCTTTTAAATATGGGGGAGTACAGGGATTGAAAAGGATATTGTGCAGAAGTGAGAGTAAGTGAACATTTCGGCGAAGGCGAATAGGCAAAACCATTTAAGTTTATTACGAAATTAGGAGATATGGTCATATTTACGCAACCCAAATATGAACCGGATACAAGCATTTTGAAGGCGTTCAAACTTATCTAGTTGTTCTTCGGTTATGTCTAGATAGCAAGCATCGGCATAATCAAGCAGGGGGAGAAGCAAGGATTGAGCAAGCATAATCCTAGTAGCAGCAGGAAGGAAATTCTTCGGTCTTAGTGAAGCGAATGACGCGAAATGATTATTATAATGTTCTACACAGGTCAAAGCTCGATATGAATGAATGAAAACTTTTTATTGTTCACCATAACTTAGACCTAGATATTTATTATAAACACATTTAAATTAGAACAACTGGCGGCCTTATCGCTTATAGCGATCTCTTCCAGGCAACCCGGTGTCTAAGGAGATATTACAAGAAAAATCGTGATCGTCATGTCACTTTGAAGCTTAAATAAGTGGAATGTAAATGGATGGATGGAATGGAACTTCTTTTGTGATTTAGTATAAAGTGACAGAAAAATTAAATAATATTTGGTGGCTTAACTAAATTTAAAATAATTCAATCGTAATGGAAGAAAAAAAAATCGGTAGATTAGTTCTAGGCTCTTACTATGATTTTTAAGTAGAAGTTTTTATATTTCGTTGCGTGCGTAGCGGGCGAGTTTTTCGTCGTTTCTTTTTGGAACGGAAGCGGGTCGAGGGGGAAGATTTTAACCAAGGAATGGATAGGAGCGAATGAATGGAATGATAGGTGCGTATAGTCATTATTTCGTATAGTTGAGGATTTGGCTCACTTAGAAAATTTAACTACATACGTGACCTTGAATCATTTACGACGGCCTCTATGGATGAGCGGGCTAAGCCTTTGCCGGCGTAGCTCACTGCAACCCAGAGGTTCTGGGTTCGATTCCTGGTATAGTAAATTTCGGAAATGTATTTTCTCCGTTATTTACTATGGTCTGGGTGTCTGGGATCGGCCCCAGGGTTAGTCCGTTGTATATTACCCATAACACAAGCGTAACTTGCTTAATTTGGGGATATACAATAGGTGTGTTTGTCTGCCGCACAAATTTTAATGTCATTCATTACCATCATGTCTTTCTGCGCTTTTCAACGAAATTGATTTAATTCCATTGATCCGTTTACTGTCAGCGCTATAAACGACTGTGTTATTATACCGACCGTGAAACGTCGCCAAATATATGCATAAATAATAAAACTACGTTTTAACGGTTTTAAGCGCGATATCAATATCGCGGTATTTATGCGTTATCGAATCTGATGTAGTGGTTGGATTTATCCAGCGTGTGTTCACTGATTGCAGACTTCGTAGACCTTGTGCGTTTCATGTCAACAATGTGTTCTTTTACCCGTGTTTTTATGATCCTCTTTGTTTGCCCAGTGTATGAGAATCCACACTCACAATGGAGCTTGTAGACACCTGCATCCTGGAGTCTGATCATGATCTTTGTCTTCCGTGATCACGGCCACTGAAAAGTAGCCGAAACGTCGGAATAACAAAAATTAAATCAATTACCGCGCTTAAAACCGTTAAAACGTGGTTAGATTACGTATATAAGCCATCCCATGCCTCGCAGTTATTAATTAACAATTTAAAAAATCCTTATATCATCTCAAACGTGCACAGTAAAACAACAACAGCATAAATATGTAATGAGTATTTACACTAGGGTTGCCAACCCCAAATTTGAAAAAAAACTAGATATTGAAGTCGGGAAAACCAAAACAAATTCACTTTAAACACAGGATGCCGTTATTATATTATATAATTAATATAGAATTGTAAAAGTGGCGTGCGATTTTAAAATACATGACCTTATCAGGGCGCTTTAGGAGGGTATTCTGGTCTAGATGCCTAAATAAGCATTTTTCAAACTCAGATAAAAAAAAATGAAAAACATTTTTACTATCCATTTTTTTATAATTTTTATTGATATTTGAAGAATATTAAAAAAAATGAAAAAAGAAAATCATCGAATTATAGGCCGGTGGAGTGGGGGCTACAAAAAAACGGTGCTCCCTGGTTGACATGATTCCAACCCTTGAAGTGATCTAAAACAAACAAATAAAAAAATTCTTCAGTAGTAAAGATGTCGCTCTCGGATTGACCTTTGCCAAAGAAAAAAATCACAACATGGCGTGGATTAAAAAAAAAATTACCCCCTTTTTTGACCTTTTGGAATTTTTTTAAAACACTTAAAATTAAAATTTACCAAAATCCGAGGCAGGAGCGATAGAGAGATGTATAAAAAAGATTTTTATCAAATTTGAAAGGAATGGGTAAAGTAGAACTTGAGATATCATGACAATCACCTCAAAAAAAGTAGTTTTGGGAAAAAAACGCGCTTGAATTTTGAGAAACAATTCCAATAGAATAACTCAGATAATAATATTTAATACTCACTTTGGAATAATCGACGATCCCACATCCATACATTGGGCCTTCTTCTTCTTCATAATTAATGTCTTTTGAAAAATCCGTTTAAGGGCATATTTTTGAAGGTCTAAACTTTGAAAATATGCAAAAAAAACCGATATTTTCCAATTTATAGACCTGAATACCCTCTTAAAAACACAAGACGCTGCTCAAACATCTCAGGACACTATAAATACTAGGACATGTCCTGGGAAAACAGGACGGTTGGCAACTCTAACTTACACCAATGTTAGTGTTAAATGACATAATAGGTTGGGGGAAAAAGTCTTTTCGCATATAGTATGTATGAACTTGTAATAAGATCTCTTTGGCTATACCATTTATATCTGGCTGGTTTTGGTATGATTAAAAAGTTTTAATTTTAAAGAAGACAATTCCAAATTCAAATTAGGAAAATGTGTGATTTTCATTTGTTTTTCTTATTGTTAAAATGAGTGAATCTAATGAAGAAATTCGATACATTTTAAAATTTTACTACAAAAAAGGTAAAAATGCAACACAAGCCGCGATAAAAATTTGTGATGTTTATGGACCTAATGCAGTATCCTTGAGAGTAGCGCAAATTTGGTTTAAGCGTTTTAATCCGGAAATTTTGATAACAAAGATGCACGTCGCTCTGTTCGCCCTGTTACGGACAAAATTGATGCCATTTTTGAAAAAGTGGAGCAAGATCGGCATATTAGTAGTTACGATGTAGCTGAAGAACTGGGAATTGACCACATAACGGTTTTGGCGTATTTGAAAAAAGCTGGGTACACAAAAAAGCGCGACATTTGGGTGCCTCATGAGCTCACTGAAAGAAACCTAATGAACCGTGTACTCATTTTCATTCTTTATTACGACGTAATGAAACCGTACCATTTTTGAAGAAGCTGATAACTAGTGATGAAAAGTGGATCACGTACGACAAGAACGTGCGTAAAAGATCGTGGTCAAAGGCCGGTCAGGCTTCACAGACTGTGGCGAAACCCGGGTTAACTCGCAACAAGGTGATGCTGTGTGTATGGTGGGATTGGAAGGGCATTATTCATTATGAGCTGTTACCGCCAGGCAGGACCATCGATTCTGAACTGTACTCCGAACAACTGATGAGATTAAAGCAAAAAGTGGAGAGAAAGCTGCCGAAATTAATCAACAGAAGGGGTGTGGTTTTTCACCATGATAACGCTAGACCTCACACATCTTTAGCCACTCAGCAAAAATTACGAGAGTTTGGCTGGGAGGTGTTAATGCAGCCGCCGTATAGTCCTGACCTTGCACCTTCAGATTTTCACCTGTTTCGGTCTCTGCAGAATTCCTTAGGCAGTGTCAGGTTAACATCACGAGAGGACTGCCAAAACCACTTGCCGCAGTTTTTTAATCAGAAGCCCCAAAATTTTTATAGCAATGGGATCACGTCCCTACCTACAAGATGCTAAAAAGTTAGCCAAACTTTTTCCCCAACCTAATATATTGATCACTTACTTATTGAACTTAACTACTTGCTTACTTATTTACATATTGAAGAACTTAGGGTCTGGCGGTAGGTAAAACAACTGTATACGCCTCATTTCACCTTCGGGTTTTATAATATCTAAAACTACCGTCAATTATATTATATACTAACTGTGCCCGTGACGTCGTCCGCGTGGAATTTGCTTTCAAAACCCTCCAATTTTGAAACATTCTTCATTGGTGCTCGAATTGAATAATTCAAAAAGTTCTAGAAAGGTATTGAATTCGTCTTGAATATGCAGTAATTTATTTTGATAAGGATTAATACCAAGGTACAAAATAAAGAGTATTTGAAGCGACGGCATTTTAATTATTTAAAAAAATAAAAGGAAACACTTATTGTGAGATAACTCCAATACTTAGACATATGGTTACGCGATATTTTTTGTAGACAATTATATGTTCTGTAAAGTGGTAGTACATTGTTTAGTTCTATAATCAATAGTTTTCGCAGCGCACGCCGTGTAAGGATTTTTTCGGTTTATTTTTTTACACCTTGGGTTACATTATTGGACTTTTAGTAAGGATCCTTAATTTTTTTTTAAATATAATATAGCCTATAGCCTTCCTCGATAAATGTACTATTCAACACTGAAAGAATTTTCAAATCGGACCAGCGGTTCCTGAGATTAGCGCGTTTAAACAAACAAACTAACTCTTCAGCTTTATAATATTAATATAGATGTGCGAAGTTTAAATTGTCCAGTAACTTGTAAATAACAATAACTGTAAAACGTAGGTTAAACGATATCTTGGACAGTAGCAAGCAAGGAATACTTACTTGCTATTGATGGTACTCTTTAATTTACCTCTATATTTCTTTAAGACAGAATTGCTAATAACTGTATTTAATGACATTGAATGATTCAAGTTTACATATACATGAATCACTTTGGTTGATCCTTCTAAATTAAAAGACAGAAGTGAGCCGTCTTATATCGGCCTAACGAACTTGTGTTAGCTTACACGTGTTATGTTAATTTCATAATAAAATAAACTGTAAGTTAATAATAGAACTGCTTATATAAAGTTTGGATAAGTCAATGAACTTTAATCTTTACATATCTTCTATGTTAGTATTATTAATACACGCGCGAAGGTAGATCTTTGTACCATTGTAAGCGTAATCCGCGCACGGAATAGGATATTTGGTATAAAAAAAACCTTTATATTGTTACGTATTTGCGGGATACGAATTAAAATGCCGTTGGAATGATCACAAAGTTTATTAGAAGTACACACACGTAATTCACAGTTTTTACAAATACAACAAATTCAAACCGTAAACCAGAACATGGTAATGACCTAAATCACGCAAAGTCCGTCGCTATAAGATACTCGTTCCGAAAGTACACTAGGTAACGCGTCGATCGCAGTAGAAACTCAACTAACTCTCTCTCAATCGGGCCGACCTCATATATTTGTAAAATAGACATGGCTCAGTTTTATATAAAACGGTCGACTCCAACTACTAATTTTTGAATTCCAACAGAGTTTAAAGCTAGGAGAGGAGGATACAATTTTTACGACTGAAAGTTAATGTAGATACTCATCCTATAAGTACTAATATTATAAAGAAGGATTTGTATTTTTGTATGTTTGTAACGAATAAACTCCAAAACAACTGGACCGATTTCAAAAATTCTTTCACCATTCGAATGCTTTTTTTTTAAGGCGGGGGAAATGCATTTCGCACACTACCGGTCCTTTGCTAGGGATTAGACCAAAGCGATGAGAGGTGAGCCACGAATAGCTACCAGACTCAATCGCCGGCTTGTGTGGGGACTCGACTAATCAATACTCCACTAAAACCACCCTCCTCCCATGTGCCCCGCGCTCACGGTAGGAAACGCGTGAGACTTAGAACGTGGTTACGCCCACACTAATCCTGCGCATCAGTGCTTAAGAGTGCCCCGGGAATCAGGGCAAACTCACTTCGTCAACAGGGATGAAGACTCCTCTGCTCCCTAGATGCTGGAGGGCACCTGCAGCGGTCGAATGGTGCATTATCCCTGAGTAACAAAGGTTAGACCCGCGGTACAGCCGCGGGGTAAACCCTAGTAATATTATAACGAGGTAAAGTTTGTGAGTTTGTTTGTAGGAAGTAATTTCTTGAACTACTGAACCGATTTTAAAAATTCTTTCATCAGTAGAAAGCTACATAAGTCCTGAGTGACATAGGCTATATTTGATTGTGATTAATAATATTCTCAATGACGCTCAGTGACGTGGGCAGGGGTCAGCTAGTGTAGTGTAATATTTTATTAAGTTTTCGCGACTTGTATACATAATAAAACTACGTTTTAACGGTTTAAGCGCGGTAATTTTATTTGATTTTGGTTTTTCCGACGTTTCGTTCCGACTTTTATTTTCCTTCCACCCATTTTAATATTATATAAAATTATTAGAGCTAGGCATGTTTGCTGAAGAGTTTCTTGCGCCGCTTCTTCTCTTCAAGCCATAACATGTTGCGAAGCGGTAGTAAATTAGATTAGGCTCCCATAGAGTAAATAGTAACCATAAACACAATTAAAATTAAATAATTAAAATTAACAAGTTGGCGGTAGGCTAAATAAAACTTTAACAATACTCGTTGACACTTGACATCTTTGTCTTCCGTGATCACGGCCACTGAAAAGCGGCCGAAACGTCGGAAAAACCAAAATCAAATAAAATTACCGCGCTTAAACCGTTAAAACGTAGTTTTATTATAGTGTAGTGTAATTTAGAAAGAATGAAAAAATGGTTGTATTTAGGACAAATACACACTAGCAATATCGAGAAAAATTAAATAAAGCAAACAATATAAGTCACAAAATTGGACCCAGACTCAACGAAAAGTTGGCCACTAGGACTAGCGTTGTTCTTTCGCCAGCAGGTGAAGTCACGTAACACAATACAACGCAAATAATATAAAATCGATTTAGTTAAGAAATTACAAAAAATCTTTTCTTTAGCTATAAACCTGCGCTGCGTCTGTAGAACAGAGGTAATCGACCCAGGACACCTACTCTGGTAACTTGAGGAAACCCGTAACCCTCGTCAACTGCCAGCTGCTTGAGGCTGCAATGACGCTCAGTGAAGTGAGCACGGGTCAGATAGTATTGTATATAAATTACATTTGTGTTATGTGTAATATACAACAGACTACCCTGGGGCCGATCCCAGACACCAAATATATTAGTGTACTAGCTGATGCCCGCGACTTCGTCCGCGTGGTGCGGTTTTTTAACTATGCCACGGGAACTCTTTAATTTTTCGGGATCAAAGGTATCCTATATGTTGACCAGGGATATAAGCTGCAACCATAGAAAATTTCATTTAAATCGGTCCAGTCGTTTCGGAGATTAGCCGGTACAAACAGAAAAACAAAAAACTTGAAAAAAGTCCTAAGTTCTATTTTACTTCTTACATCCTCCTGACTCGGTTTTAAGCATTTTTTTCATTGTACAGAAATTCGAGCTCTACAATTTTATTATATGTATAGATATGTTATAGTCAAACATAGAAGCTCTGGCGCTCCTAGGTTTGACTGGTCAAACCTCAGGTCTGACTGGTCAAACCTCTGGTCTGACATAAAATCCCTTAATCAAAATCCAAATAAGTGACTTTTTCTACCTTTGACTAACGATTTTTTGTCTAATCTAGGAGATGCTAATTTATACAGTCGTTTGATCGAGTCTGCCTTAATCGCTTCTAGGATCGACTAGGTAAAGCCTAAAACAGATATTTGAAACATAATATCGATACATAATTAATAATAATATTGTTACGTACGAGCGGTGATACGCACTTAGGATTGGAAGAAAACACCAGTTTTTAATTAAACGCTTTTATTAACTTACACAGTCGTACGCAATTCCCGTCCGCAGGGTCGCCCCTACACGCACGACTAACAACAACGCACTTTCCCGACGATAAATTGTCTCACTTACAATACCGTCGCCGATATTGCGTGGACCACCTCCTGCTACTGCAGTGCTCATCTCCGATATTACCGCGTGTAGCTCGCTTCTGGTTCGTCTCTCCAACTACGCTACACTCCTCCTTCACTTAACTGTCCACTAAACTTGTTACTACATTCACTACTTAACTCGTCACTGTCTTCTATTAAACTGTTCTTCCAACTCTTCCGTATGGCACTTATCGCTTCGCTGTCTTGAACTGAAGTCAACTCTAAACTGCTCGGTAGGCGCGGCTTACGCTGCTTATATACCCGGAAGAATCTTCTGGAACCCATAATTTCGATCTTCTTTTCGTTATTATTTTATTTGCTATCCATCCCTTTCTATACATCTATCTATCTGTGTCTTTTCCTTCCCGAACCTTCTAACCTAGAATTTTAATTCATCATCTATCTCTTTCTAACATCTATCTATCTCTGTCTTTTCCTTCCCGAACTTTCTATTCTAGAACTTTCGTTTATCGTCTATCCCTTTCTAACATGTATCTGTCCTTGTCTTTACTTTCCAGAATTTTCTACATTTTTCTTAAACCAACTAGTTTGTTCCACCTTCACTCGCCACAATAATTTAATTAATGACACTGATTGAAATAATAACTTTGAAAAAAATACAGATATCTATATAATTAATAAATAAAGGTAATAAACATTATCCAAGTTACATAAAAGGTACTTAACGAAATAAATAGGAACTAATTATTTAAATAATGACGGTTAAGATCCTGCTTACTTGCACACCATTGAAACTGGTAAAATGTACTGAACCATGTATTTCTAGGAATAACACCTGTATACATGCAAGCAAGAATGCAAGAATATGCAACTACATGCAAGAATAAATATTTCAATTCAAGATTATTTTACGTTCGACTAAAAAGTTACGTACTTCTAGGTTTGACAAAAAATACTTTAGTCAAAGGCCGAGATTGGAATTTATTTCAGGGTTTGTCGAGAGGCCTTAGTCGAACCTAGGATAAACCAGTCATTCCGGGAAGAGACTGCATATCGACCTATGACTATAACATAATATACTAAAATTATATAATTAACTAATTACCTTGATGATTTGTAAATTCGCATTGACTTCTGACGCGTGGAATGTTTTAAAACCGGAATTCTTTTTATAATAACCATTATGTATGTAAGAGAGGGATAACAACATGTTTACATAATACATCTCCAACTCTTTATACAAATTTTATTGTAAAAATCTTCACCAATCAAGTGTTTGCATTTTTCAATTAAACGGCAGTTTATTCCAATGTTCTTCTCTTCGTCTTTCGTGATCACGGCTACTGAAAAGTGGCCCAAAACGTCGGAATAATAATCAATTAAAGCGCCCCGCTTAAAACGTAGTTTTATTATTTCTTAAGTTGATAAGACATTTTTCTCTCTCTTTTCTTTCACCATGTCCCAATTAATTGGGTTCGGTACAATATGGCTATTCCTTCCACACACCTCTATTCTGACATACATCTTCTGTGACAACACAAATCATCATATCATCCTTTGGCTTAAAGGCCTAGTTGCCAAGCCATAAATATATTTTTAAAAAATCATATCATCCTTCACACAATCCATCCATCTTTTTTGGTCTACCTTTACATCTGTACCCATCCCTCTTGTAGTTTAACATTTTTTAAGACATTTAAACATTATTAAATAGTATAATTTCTGGTTCACATAATATTTTCTTAAGTTTTCGCGACTTGTATACATAATAAAACTACGTTTTAACGGTTTTAAGCGCGGTAATTTTATTTGATTTTGGTTTTTCCGACGTTTCGGCCACTTTTCAGTGGCCGTGATCACGGAAGACAAAGATGTCAAGTATCTGAAGAGTTTCTTGCGCCACTTCTTCTCTTCAAGCCATAACATGTTGCGAATCGGTAGTAAATTAGATTAGGCTCCCGTAGAGTAAATAATAACCATAAACAAAATTAAAATTAATTAATTAGAATTAACAAGTTGGCGGTAGGCTAAATAAAACTTTAACAATACTCGCTGACACTTGACATCTTTGTCTTCCGTGATCACGGCCACTGAAAAGTGGCCGAAACGTCGGAAAAACCAAAATCAAATAAAATTACCGCGCTTAAAACCGTTAAAACGTAGTTTTATTAAGTATAATTTCTTACAAAAATCGTGTGAGTTCAACACCAAAATCATCCTTTAAGGAAAAACAGTGTATGTACACTTACGTAATTTGAATCATAGTAATTATTAGTATTGTTTATTATTTAAGTGGGAATTTTAAGCATGGTTGCCAGTCTTACACTTTCATACATTACATAGTATACTCGTCTCTCTCTACTATAGTAATGTGTATATATGTCTATCTCCCTCCCCCCAACACCGAGTACGCGCGAAATGCAGCGACGACGGCGCGGCTGCAACACTTCTCTTCGAACCCTGGGACACTAAACTTCGCAACACACTTATATATAATTATACAAAACAATATCAAAGGCCGGCCCAGTGAACTATTCAGCTTGTTGTTTTCTGTGATTGTGTAAAGTGTTAGCGGACGTGAATGCTCCACGTGCTATGTAAGTTATATGTATTCATATTTATTACTTTTTGAATTCACAACAACGGACGCGCCAAGTTGAGCTATTTGCTAACCAGCGGTCTTATTCGGATGCCCGGATACATTCCTTAAGTATTCTGTGGAAATCCGGGCATAAACAAGTATTATTAGTAAAAAAATATTCTCGTTATCTCCACAAGTGTTAATTATAAACTTGAGGTCGCCCAGTGGTCGAAATTCGACTATAATTACTCTTAATGAAATTTTAAACAAATTATGTTCTTGAGGTTTTTGTCAAAGAGTAAACAAAACTAAAAATTCATTGCATAAAAGCCTTTTGAAATTATGGCAACATTAAAAAAATCTTTAGCGTTAAATACTACTCGGTGCGACTGTTTAACCACAGATTACAAATTAGATATAGATTGTCGGTCCTATTTATTTTGAGTTGGAGTAAGTTTGAACGCTTCTTTAACGTTCTTAGAGAAGCGTTCAAACATATAATTTTTCAGTGAGTGAGTTGAGTAGATGAGCGGTTCCCAAAGTTGACTGGACCGCCTAACAAAACTTCCAAACTTAGGACTCACCTCTTAGCTGTGATGATGAAAATAGGGATATAACAATATGAATGCAAAACTGTTTATATATATAAAAAAAAAACTAAAACTCTGTCGGGGGATCCTGTCAGGAATGAAATTCCTTACGTGGAATCGAAAAATATTTATTGAAAAATTAAATATAAAATAATAAATTATATAAAACATATGTGCACGTAGTGCTTTTTCAATAACAAAGATTGATGTATTTGCATCCTAATGTGTATCTTGTTTCCTCGTACATAATAAATTACTGTATTTTCAGTTAAATTGTATGTTTTAACACAACGGTCCATACACACGATGATTAGGTTTACAATTTTAGATTTTTATTTATTACTTACAAAACTAATTAAATTGTATGATGGTTAATTAAAACATTTTATGCATCGATTGAATTTTGACATTACTTGTATGGAGCTTATGTCAGATTTTAACCTATAGTAAGGTAAACGAACGGTCAGTAAGATATAGAAACCGGGCTTTACAACATTTAAACGTCTTTAAATAGTGGATTAAAACACCAGTTGTTTTCTTGTAAATAATATGTAAGTAATGTAATTTTTTTTTATTACAAAGCTGGTGTACAGGCATACAATCCTTTTTTTTTTTGATAACGCAGAGGGAATGTCTTTGGACACCATTCTCGGGTCCTTCGGGGGAAGGGCCATAATGCAGGCATATAAGGCCGATAGCACACGGCGTATTTTAAACGCGCAGATGACGCGCATATACGCGCTTCAAACGAGATTCGAACGAACCTTGTAATCCTAAGCAGACGCGGTGATCGTGAAGCACGTCTACTGCGCGTATACGCGCAGATACAGCGATACAGACGCGTTGTAGTCGCTCGTAGCTTCTACGTTTTGATCAGATCAGTTCAGTTGTATAATGGCGTCGGTTGAGACTACACTGCTTACGCTGGCTTTAGCACTGCTTTTAAAAAGAAAAAACTTTAAAAAAAGCGAATCTATTGGATAGACCCATTTACGAGTGAAAGAAGATTGTGTGGCCATTACAACACCACATTTACAAAGCTGGTAAAACATAGAAAATTGGAAAATGTTTCTAAATGTTATCGAATGTCGTATTCGTCATTCCAAGAACTTCTTTTGATACTAAAACCGAAGTTAACTCGTCAAAATACAGTAATGAAATCATGTCCTGCGCCCTTTCGTACGCGCTTCAAACGAGTAGCAAACGCGCTTCGCACGCGCCTTTGTATCGCGTTTTTCGCGTGTTTATATCTATACAAACGCAAAAATCGGCATCTACGGCGCAGACGACGCGCGTTCCTGAAACACGCGTCGTCTGCGCGTTTTAAATACGCCGTTTGCTAGGGGCCTTAGGCCTGCATCGAGGGTGTGTGGGACTGTCAGCGACCGGTTCTTCCGGTTCTCCACGCTCGCTTCTAAAACGAAGCTGTCGCGAGAATCGGCCGCCGAACTACCCACTAAACCTAAACCTGCGCCCCATTTATAGCGCTTTTACGGGACGTCATAGGATCTCGTACAGAGTAACTGCGCCATGACGCCCCTACGCTCTGTAACTGGGCCACCCCGGGGAGCAGAGTGACCCACTTCGTACAGCAGTCAGGGAAGTCTGCTGTCACCCGCATGACATATAGGTTTGCTGGAAGAAAACTCTTTTTAGGGTTGAGCTCGCCTTTGTAAATCACCACTATTTTGTAGTTTTATATGTGACTATTTTGTGTACAATAAAGAATAACTGCTCAAGCTCAAAAATATTCGCTCGAGCGTCTCTGGACCCCGGTGGGTCGCGACCACAATTTGGGAAATGCTGAAATCGGATTTAGGTATATAAGGACAGTAGATTGCAATACTGTATTTAACTATTCTTTGATAAAAATATATATCGGTCAACAATTGGCTGGGAATTTAGCCACGCCTAATTCCGTTAGGTATAAGAATTTAATTCGCTTGCGAACGCCAAGGCTATCAAGTTATCAAACTCTAGGTTAAATCTAAGTATATATTATTTCGAAAATAGGCGGGGCCTGTCGAGGAAGAGTCTAGAATTATATGACTTTAAATGATACTTTATTTACAAGTTAATTTATATGCTTTTTCATATATGTGAATAACTAACCCGGATATGTGTAGAATGTAACATATCTTGGATTATTATTTTTGGAATTATTTATTATACGTAGTTTTTTAACTTGATTATTTTAATCTGTTTCTTATGTAGGAGTTAATTTATTCAAAAGTTGTGTATATATTCTTTTTATTCACTATGGCTTCGCATGGTTCGTATATTTAGACAGTGTCAAATATTCACGGCGGAAGTGTATCATAATCTTAACAATCATAATTACTTATATCTTATACTAATATATAAAGCTGAAGAGATTGTTTGTTTGATTGACCGCGCTAATCTAAGGAACATAGATGATACACTCTAAGAAACTACTGGTCTAATTTGAAAAATTCTTTCAGTGTTAGATAGCCCATTTATCGAGGAAGGCTATAGGCTATATATGTATCATCATGCTAAGCCCAATAAAAGCGGAGCACCAATGAAGAATGTTTCAAAATCGGGGGGTTTTGAAAACAAATTCATATCCAGATATGTTATATCATTTCTATGGTACAATGATTTCCTCTCTCGTATTGGTAATTTTTTTTTTTTTTTTTTTTTTTTATTGCAGGAGTTCAGCAGACAGGCAGACGGCCCACTAGATGGAAAGCGGTTACCATCGCCTATGGACATTTGCAACAACAAAGGTGCTACAAATGCGCTGCTGCTCTCTTAAAGGAGACTGGAACCTGGTCACTAATGCCGGAACACAACACAAGGTTGTTATGGCGGCATACTCTAGACCAGGGGTGGTCGCCATCCAGTCGAGCAAATACTCTACCACCTGGCTGTGGGTTGTTTAGTCGCCTCTTACGACAGGCCGCCGGGCCGCAGGAAATTGTATTCTTTCTCCGTTCCTGCACGGAGAATGATGTAGATGTATAATTTTGCTCAAATCAATCTTATGTCTTTTCCAGAACGATTTTGCGACGTGACGCTGTACTGCTCGCCGAGCTTCGCCACCCAAGTGTCCGGCAAGAACACCATATCCCCCCAAAGCATACACGGTGTGTCGCTCAGAGCTCACAGGTATATATATTTTACCAACAATTCCTGTGTCCGGGCGGCCTGCCGTAAGAGGCGACGAAATAACTACTACCACCCCTGGTCTAGATAGAGTATGCTGCCATACCAATCTTGAGTTGTGCTCAGGCATTAGTGGCCAGGTTCCAGTCTCCCTTTAGAGAGCGGCAGCACATTGTTAGCACCTTTGGTGTCACAGATGTCTATAGGCGATGGTACCCGCTTTCCATCAGATGAGCCGTCTGGCCGTTACTGTTATTTATTTTAGCGATGTACGATTAATAGTAATAACAATACACAAGATTGGGGAACACGTTTAGATTAGAGTTTACTTTGCAATTATTTTCTATCGAGGAAATTTATCGAAAATGCGTTTTGAGTACAGGGGTCACCTCAGAAGTGTGATCAAGATTGACATATTTTTTTTCACCGCAATAAAGTGTGTATAATTACTGTAACAACGGCTGAGAAATCGATCAAAAAACGCTTTTTGTCTGTTGTCTCGCTGTTTAGTCTGTGTAGGTAAATTCGCCATTAGGAAGAAAGGTTGAGAAGTGCTTGCAAGTACAGTGGAGGATTATTTGGCTACCGAGTCCTGAAAGACGTTACATGGAAAATACTTCTATATTTCAAAAACTGCTCAACTGTTTTTAATTCTGATTTTTTACATACATACATACATAACTTCACGCCAGTTCCCTTGCGGGGTAGGCACGAACAACAGAGCGCCATTTAGGCTTATTCTTACACACCTCACTTGCTTCTTTGACATTCATAGGTCTTGTCATGCACGCTCGTCTGTTCTCAAGGCTCCTGACATCACCTTCTGCTAGTACACGATCAATTTGATCATGGAAGGTGTATCGTGGCCTTCCACAACTTCTGCATCCATCCACTTTTGCATTGTATATCTGTTTAGTCATTCTTTCATCATGCATTCTTTCCACATGCCCGAACCACCAGAGCATTCCTTTCCTTACCTTCACCCCGACACTCTCTTTCAGACCAACTCTCTTTCTTACTTCGGTATTACGAACGCGGTCCATGATTTTTTGATTTTGATAATGATTTTTTCCCTCCATAAAATAAAAGTTAGAAAGAAAGAAGAAACAAAATCTCTCAACTTATTCGTCATCAGCCAATCGCAGTCCACTGCTGGACGTAGGCTAACTCAAGCCGGCGCCAGTCGTCCCTGTCCTCCGAACTTGCGCAGATCGTCAGTCTATCGGGCTGGAAGGCGTCCGACACTACGTTGACCGAGACGTGGTCTCCACTCGAGGACTCGTGTAGTCCATCGGCCATCGGTCTTCGATCACTTCTACTTGCTAATTTTGCGAGCAATGTCCATTACCTTAGTTCTCTTACGCATATCCTCATTTCGAATTCTATCCATAATAGAAACACCCAACATAGCTGGTTCCATAGCCCGCTGAGCGACTTGAAACTTGCAGACCAGTCCCACCGTTAGCGTCCAGGTCTCGGCCTCGTAAGTCAGGACGGGGAGAACGCACTACTCGAAGACTTTCGTCTTCCTGCATTGCGGGATGGTCGACGAGCTTATTGCTGTGTCGGAATTATATCTGACGCAACGTTGATTTCCAGTGCAAACCTTCCTTTTATGATTTTTTTTTATTGCAGGAGTTCAGCAGACAGGCAGACGGCCCTCTTGATGGGAAGCGGTTACCATCGCCTATGGACATTTGCAACACCAAAGGTGCTACAAATGCGCTGTTACTCTCTTAAGGGAGACTGGAACCTGGTCACTAATGCCGGAACACAACTCTAGGTTGTTATGGCTACATACTTTAGACCAGGGATCCTAGCCATCCAAATATATGGTATGATACCAAAACGAACCAAAATATTATATAAAAAAAACGTGTTAATATTAATCAACTAAAGTAAAGAAAAGAAACAAAAACATATGACTATGTAACTGGGTGATTGTGTTTGTTTGTGAATATGCTTTTAATATTGATGCGTGGATTGTTTCTGTTTCCAGGGTAGTTCTGGCAGCATGTTCGGAGCTCCTCGGCGCGCTGCTGGGCGCCCACGAGGCGCAAGGCGAGCCGGTGCTCGTGATAGACGGAGCGGAACCCGAACACCTCAAGGCGTTGCTGGACTACATGTACACCGGAGAGATGAACGTCCATCATGTGAGTTTTATGGCAGCTTTAGATAAAAGACGGCAGATATTTCAAAACGACTTATTGATTCTTCGGGAGATCAGAGAGCTGGTTGCTACCTTGGACAACGGATCAGTATGGCGATCCAGCGAGGTGACGTAGCTAGCCTTCTAAGAACCTTACCCATTGTCTTCGATGACCTAGGCTCAGCATTCTACTTATAGTCTTAAGGGATTATAGGCAGAATACAATATAAGTTAAGTTTACTTCACTGTATTTATTTATAGTTTATAATGTAATTGTTTTTTTTTAAATAGATAAAATTAGAAAAAAAAGACGATAAAAGAGTGTAACGCTGAAAGATTGACGGGTACAAATTTAATGTAAAGGTAGACAAAAAAAGAGACGGATTTACTGTGGGAAGGCTGAAATAATGATTTGTGGTGTGACAGAGGACATATGTCAGAATAGAGGAGTATGGAAAAAAAAGGCATATTGTACAAACATAAATACATACATAACTTCACGCCAGTTCCTTTGCGGGGTAGGCACGAACAACAGAGCGCCATTCAGGCTTATTCTTACACACCTCACTTGCTTCTACCAAATGAATATGTAGGAGAAGCATTATTGTATAGACATTTGCAACAGCAGGGGCGAAACCTACGTGTGGCCGACCTTTAGGGGCCATCCACACATTACGTCTCACGTTAAACTGTGACAAGGGGTGGAAAGGGTCTTAAATTTCGTGATGTCAAGTTTCAAAATCATTATATATTTAACCTTTAAAACACGAAATTTGAACTATTAACTAATTACGGAACTGCTGTTTTAATTTAATAATTGCTCGATGTAAAATTGCAAAGTATGTGATGTCACACTAGGTAGGGAGGCGTCTCACGAATGTGACCAGATGTGACAAGGACGAGGGTGGGGTCGAAAATCATGAAATTCCTGTGACGTAATTTGTGGATAGCTCCTTAGGATAGGATAAAGAGTATGGGATGGGGGGTGAGTTAGAGAGGTCACGAAACACGATTAAATGAAGACTAAGTGTTTCACGCCGATATCCTGTGAGAGTGTGGTGTCGGTAGAGTTGGGTAGGACGTGATTTTAAAATGAATTTATAAGAGCAACATGACATTTTGTACTGAATCAGTACAATATACCACTTCAAATGAGGCGACGAGATTTGTATGGTTTGTAACGCGGCAGTACATTTGAAGCGATGAGGCCGGTGAGGCAGTGAGCGTCATTCCCTCATTTATTACGTACAAAACTTCTAGTTCGGAAATGTTCGTTAAGAATCGGATGCGATCGACCTCGGTCACCTCATTTTACAAGGAGTCGTACATGTCATGTTGTCCCTCTTTCTCATGTGAATATCCGTAGAGGAGTTATTGTAGTGTTGTCCTCATTCCGCCCTTCTTCTTACATTTGACTCGTGAGTAGTAGCGTGACAAAAATTTTAAAGTAATACAAATTTCTATTTTGAGCCGTATCAGTACAAATCTATTTTGTACGGCACAAATGTACTGCCTCATACGTGTACTACTCATCACTAGGTGTCACACCGATCGAGCGGCCCTAAGAGCTGAAATAAAGATAATGATTCCACTGATTCCAGCAATAGCTCTACCACGTCAGCTTGTAGAACAATGTCCTATTAATATGACACGAGATATGTTAATATGAATTTTCTTCATTTTCAGTCTCAGCTGGCGAGCCTCTTGAAGACGGCCGAGGAGCTTCGGATCAAGGGTCTAACGGATGTACGGTGGAACAACAAGGATGAACCGCCCGATTCTGATACCGGTGAGAGATATTACCATCTACCCGTGCAGGAACTGAGAAAAAAAATACGATTTCCTGCGGCCTAATTTGGTGTCTGGATGGCTACCACCCCTGGTCTAGAGTAGGCGTGAAGCATATTTATGCTAACAGTTACTAATAACAGATATTCACAGAGAACAGATAACATTTGTTATTTCTAGAACACAACAATACCTGTTCTATCGATAACAGGCACATAACAAATCAAACATAAACATTAGCTACCTAACCGTTCTGTTAATTATTATTTTTCTCTCGTTCCATCTAAGCAAATCATAATTAAGCTGAAAAGAGATGCAACTATTATTCAAATCAGTGTCTCATTTACACTTCAAAGACTTATACGGGTTAGAACGAGACGCACCCAATATTTATAAGGTAACAGAATTAACAGAATGTAAAGCATTTAACATGCGCACACATTACGGGACGCATCGAACATGCTATGTAAACTCTTAATAAGCGCTAGATTGGCAATGATTTCGAAAACGCGCTGAAAATAAAGTAATAAGATTAGCCACTTTCTTAGTTTACTTTATTATAAACACCTGGTCCTTTGACGATAATATTGCAATACACGTCCATATTTCAGTGAAGAGTTACATAATTAAAAAAGTGCAAAATTAAGTTGCTACGCGCTGAAAAATAACTTTGTGTGTACATAGATGGTACATAGAGATAAAAATCTAACACTGAAAGCGCTAAGTTGGCAACAATAGGTATGCACCGCAAGCCGCGTAAAGGAACTTCTTTCCAATAACAAGCAAATAGCAATATGTTATTTAATAACAGATAATCAATGCTGTTATTTTTGGAAATAGTAACAGGAGTAACAGATATTTAAATTAACCTGTTATAACTTATCTCTAGTCTAGAGTATGCTGCCATAGCAACCTTTAGTTGTGCTCCGGCATTAGTGGCCAGGCTCCAGTCTCCCTTTAGCGCATTTATAGCACCTTTGGTTACAAATGTCCACAGGCGATGGTAACCGCTTTCCATCAGGTGGGCCGTCTGCTGAACTCATGCAATAAAATATATCTCTCTTTTTTCTTTCATCTTTTCGCAATTATTGTGCTTGCTGTGTTCGCACCAAGAAGGCCAGTCAGCAACTATATTATCTGTACTCTAGTTTTGTTTAAATTGTTTAAATAAATGTAAGCTGAATTGGCCAGTTTGCGAACCAAACTAAAAAAAAATAAAAAAATATTTGGGTTTGGCACAATATGCTTTTACCTTCCATGCTTCTCTATTCTGGCATACGTCCTCTGTCACACCACAAATCATCCTCTCATTCTTCACACAATCCAACCATTTCTTTTTTGTCTACCTTTACACTAATAGACGGTAGAGGTAAGGAGAATCATCTCTGTATATGAAGACGTGTCCATCGAAATGCATTAAAGTAGCATCAGTGTGAATTTTAAAGGAAGCGCCAAAAGTATTAGAGAAGTATTATAGTTTTATAAAATGAATATTAAAAAATCACTAAGCATTTACGAAATTAAATCATTCTTCACGTTTTCACATAACAATTCTTTGACGTTATATTTACTAAATTATTTTGTACCACGTAAAAATCGGCAGCGTCATGCCGATTGGACGACAGACAGCATGGTGTATGGCCATTAGATTCACGATAACCTTCGTCGATTTTGATATAAATGTGTATTATATCAGGTGGAGTAGTAGCAACAACAGCAACGCCAGCCCTGCAAGAGTCAAAGGACAAGATCGAGAAACAAGTCGACAAGCAAATGGAGAGGCCAGAAAAGACATACAAGCCTCGCCCGAGGCAGCCTTCTCCGAAGGAGCCTTCTCCCAAATACACACTCACAGCGATACCACCTTCGGAGTTACTTGCGTTTATGCGGACCGATGAAATTTCTGAGGTAGATGGGAAGGTTGAGAAGTTTAATGTCAATGGTAAGATTACAGCTAACATAATTTTATTTATGAGCTTATGTTATATTTTTACAAAATTAAAGCGCTCATTTTTACCTTGTCGGTTACTTCATCCAGACTGCTACATTATGAACTATTTATTGTTTTATTGCGAAAGTACAGCAGACAACTTCACGGCCCATCTGACGGAAAGCGATTATAGTTTCACACAACTAATGATTCTAATTCCGTAATACCGAAGTAAGAAAGAGAGTTGGTCTGAAAGAGAGTCTAGGGGTGAAGGTAAGGAAAGGAATGCTCCGGTGGTTCGGACATGTGGAAAGAATGCATGATGAAAGAAGGACTAAACAGATATACAATGCAAAAGTGGATGGATGCAGAAGTCGTGGAAGGCCACGACACACCTTCCATGATCAAATTGATCGTGTATTAGCAGAAGGTGATGTCAGGAGCCTTGACAAGAGTTATGAATGTCAAAGAAGCAAGTGAGGTGTGTAAGAATAAGCCTAAATGGCGCTCTGTTGTTCGTGCCTACCCCGCAAGGGAACTGGCGTGAAGTTATGTATGTATGTATGTAATAATTCCTTCCGATACTGTGTAGTGTACGAATCGTGTAAGCGGAACAGAGCTATATTTATTATGGCAATCAACACTGCCATTACCGGTTGCGAATAAAGTTCAATATAGATTATTTACATATCGGAAACCGGTCTGCACTTTTCTGCGCAAGCGTAAACTGCCCATCTGAATTATAAGTAGTGTAAGGTGCAGTTCTGACGGACGCGTCTGGCCTCCAGCCACGTGCCACCACCTCATCATGCAAAACCCCACACATACATGAGCGAAGTGACTCTAGGAAGTGGGGATGAACGTCCATATGATGGCGAGTGGTGCGGTCGGAGAAAGAAGATGAAGGCATCATTCTGAACAGTTCTTCGAAATCCTCCACATTATACAGTTGATAGAACAGCCAGAGAGACGCGAAGTCTCTCCGAAGGCCAAGCGTATCTAGTCCGAACGAAACAGACTTGACAATGCATATGGAATAACGGGGATATGTCCAGCGAAGTGACGAAACTAGATAATATTTGTCGGATCTACTGAACCCTTCATAGTTTGTGGTCAACCAAGCACGTGCCTGATTATAATATTGTTACAACCTCAGCGCCGACAAAGACAAATTCCACGTACAGATTTGTAGAAGCACATTTATTACCCGTCAGCATTTGAACTAATTGTAATCCCTTTATGATCGTCTTCTTTTGTTCACTTATTTATTGGCATTTGTTTCTAGAGAACAGCCCATTGTCGTATTGTACTCACTCATTAGCATCATTAGCTAGGTGTTACAAGCTGATTCTAGGAAATTCGGTCCACGTTGCCGGGCGGGCCCATTGCATTTGTGCAGTATAAAACGATGACCTGATTGAGGGAGGGGCGGCAATCGAGCGAGAACCACGATCAAAGCGAGACGTGTGTACTACAATCGGGAATCTAATAGTGACGGACTTTGCGAGTTTTATTGAATTAGGACCTTCTGCATTATGTTCGGACTTGTTGCGTTCGGTTATATTTGTACCTGTGTTATACGTGTTTGTATAGTTCTAATAAACTACAATAATTCTAACGGCATTTTATTTCGAGTCCTGTTAACTCGTAACAATACTTTTTGATATAAATGAATGAGGATATTTTTATGACAATGATAACTTTCTATTCAGGTGGACCTCCCCCATTAATAAAGCTGCCCATAAAAGAGAAACTCAGTCCGGTCAAGAGGGAAAACTCCGACGCGTAAGTATCAAAATAATTAAAGTTGTTCGTTGTACGCATTATGTTCACTTCTACGGCAGCGTGTGTATTTCGGAAACTTTCGCAAACAGACAGATGGCCCACCTGAAGGAATGTGGTTACCGTCGCCGTTTGCAACACCAGGGTCGAAGGCAAAGCGTTGCCAGCCTCCCCCATCCTGGTCACATCCGTGAGACTCCTCTCTCCCTAGTGTGACATCAATAATTTTGCATAAAATTGCATCAAGAAATTATTAAAATAAAACAGCAGTTCCGAAATTAGTTAATAGTTCAAAATTCATGTTTTAAAGGTTAAATATATAATGATTTTGAAAAATGACACACAATGTCACACTTCGTCGACCCGCTCCCCCCCTTTAATGAGATGGGATGGAGGAGATAGGAGGGATGATGTAGTGGAACCAAGTCAAAGTTTGGGGACCTCCCTGGAACAACGCACTCATGAAGTGAAGTGTCCTGATTCCAGGGACACCCCAGATATGACCGATTGCGTCGACAGCTTGTGGGTAAAATGGTTACAGTGTATCCCGTTGCGCCTCACAAAGACGTGGAGGGACGGTGGAAGGGTAGTCCTATGGCCGGCATCTCACAAATTCTTCAGTGAAGGAGTGTTCAGAGCTTGCCGCTGGTGGTCCTACATACATCTCGGTGTAAAGCCTTCACAGAGGCCTCAGGGTATTCGCAAAAGCATTCCTTCACTAGTACCAAAAAGGGGTTATTGTAGGAATGGGATAGGAGGAGAGAGGAGGAGGAACTCATTCAACTCACGAAACACGATTAGCGTTAAATTAACCGTTTCAATTGGATAGTCTGTGAGGGCGTGGTATTACACCCATCAAGCTGTAATCAAGATTATGATTCCAGTATGGCTCTACCATGTTAAACATGTCATAACATGGTATATTCGCGCTGCCCACTTCCCTCACCTATTTTTTGCATGCAGTCCTGAAAGTATATTCAAATTATATTTTTTTTGTGTTCAAACTAAATTTAATTGGAGAACTTTTTTAAGGTCATACATATACAGTCGACTTTCGATAATTTGAAAGAAAGAAAGAAGAAAGAAAAATATTTATTTAGGACAAGATACAAAAAGTCTTACATGATACGAGTATCTAATAATTAATTTTGATGTCCTAAAAAAGCTCTTGCTCAGCATAATGCTAGTTACACAACCAGCGCTGGTCTTCCGCAAGTACCTCTGGTGATGCCACGGCTTAGTTCCACAAAGTATTTTATTATTTATAATTTCACAGTCAAGACCAGAGAAAAATTTCAAATCCTCAAAAGTAGTTCAAAATAACAGTTTATAATCAAGAGGGAGGGAAAAAACAAGTTTGGATTAAATTTCTTGATTTATTAAACATTTGTACAATTATTCAGAAATGTTAATTTTGGAAACAAATCTGTAATTTTATGTCGAGTAAACGACTTCAGTCTATCATTGTCCAATGAATTTCCGATAGTGGTGAGAATCGAGAAGAAATTGTCACTTGTACCGGTTCTGAGGGCGTAAAAACGTAGGGCAGTGCTCAAATTATAAAGAGTAGGGTAGCTTAAAATTATTGCCGGTAAGATACTTACTATTACTTCAACTTAAAATTACTGAGGGGGCCAATTAATATTGATTTTTTATGTAAGTATTTTTCAACGAACCAGAAAAAAATTTCAAAAAATCTACAGGGTCAAATTATCGAGGGTCGACTGTATGTAAATTAAAAATTGAGTACTTCCTACTGTATACCGCTTCGCAACGTATTATCGCTGTTCAAAACTCATCCTTCAAGCCCCAGTATTATAAACTTTGTATCTGAATTTCTTTTAGAGACAGCCCGAGCCCCAAACGGCAAAGGTTAGCGAGTGGCACTGATCACACGGACGACGAATCTTTGTCGGCGCCCAAGTTGTAAGTAATTTATTACCTAAATAAATTATTTCTAATGCACTTTTATGTACCAAGGGTATATTAGTTACCGGATATTAATTAAAGGGTTATGAATAATGTTTTTTTAACACACGTTTGAAAGGTTATAATTAATCCCTATTAATATTATAAATGCGAAAGTAACTCTGTCTGTCTGTCTGTCTGTCTGTCTGTCTGTGTGTCTGTCTGTCTGTTCCGTTTTCACGGAAAAACTACTTGACCGATTTGGCTGAAACTTAGTATATATATATATATATTTTCGATGCCGAGAATGAACATAGGGTATTTTTTATCCCGAAAAATGGGATAGTTTCCAGGATAAAAATATATTTGTCTTTTTGTTTGTTATCCTTTTATGGAAAGACTATTGGACCGATTTGGCTGAAACTCGGTACATATATAATTTGAATACCGAGAGTGGCTAAGGGATACTTTTTATCCCGGATAATGGGATACATTTTGGGATAGATTTATGTAAAGTTTATTCCGGAAACTAGGACAGGTTTTGTGATTTTGTCCATTTCGTCCACTGGGTCTACTGGGTCCACTGGGTCAACTTGGTCCATTGGGTCCACTTGGACCACTGTGTCCACTTGGTCCACTAGGTCCACTGGGTCCACTGTGTCCACTGAGACCACTGGGACCACTGGGACCACTGGGACCACTGGGACCACTGGGACCACTGGGACCACTGGGACCACTGGGACCACTGGGACCACTGGGACCACTGGGACCACTGGGACCACTGGGACCACTGGGACCACTGGGACCACTGGGACCACTGGGACCACTGGGACCACTGGGACCACTGGGACCACTGGGACCACTGGGTCCACTGGGTCCACTGGGTCCACTTGGACCACTTGGACCACTTGGACCACTTGGGTGGTATTGTTTGCGACATAAAATGAAGTGAATCTTTCGGGGGCAAATACATACAAATTTAATACAATGTAACCTGTACCACTTGCTATTTAAACAAGAGATACGCGAAATCGGTCCAGTAGTGTTTACATGAATCCCGAACAAACAGTCAAACCAACAAATAGACAAGAAACCAAAAAAAAAAAAATGCATCGTGTTCTCCATCGTTCATATAGTATAGTCTATTCCAGTTGGTATTTTTTAATAGCTTTAATGTACAGACACGGCATGTTTAGAATTTTATAATACACATACATACATACATAACTTCACGCCAGTTCCCTTGCGGGGTAGGCACGAACAACAGAGCGCCATTCAGGCTTATTCTTACACACCTCACTTGCTTCTTTGACATTCATAGCTCTTGTCATGCACGCTCGTCTATTCTTAAGGCTCCTGACATCACCTTCTGCTAGTACACGATCAATTTGATCATGGAAGGTGTGTCGTGGCCTTCCACGACTTCTGCATCCATCCACTTTTGCATTGTATATCTGTTTAGTCATTCTTTCATCATGCATTCTTTCCACATGCCCGAACCACCGGAGCATTCCTTTCCTTACCTTCACCCCGACACTCTCTTTCAGACCAACTCTCTTTCTTACCAAATATTGTAAAGGACATTGCCCAGTTTGTTAGAAAAATTGGGCTTGATATAAAATTGCACGGGCCTTTATGACCTTTTCACTATTTTGTAGAAAATTTAAGTAATTATTATATACATTAAAAATATTAAAATCCTTAAACCAGGTTTAAGAGAAATTTTAATTTTTGTACAGCAATATTTCTTAGAACGTTATTAACCACACGCTATAGTGGCTGGCTCACGCTGTTTGTAGAAAGTTTATTTTGTTCTGGCCATGATGGCGATATTAAAGGTATATGGACCGTGTTTTATTTGTAGAGGAGAGTCAACAATATTTGGGATTATTGAACTAAATAAAGAGTAAAAATCTGAGTGAATAAGACTCTAAAAGTCAAGATACGAACCATCGACGTTGATAGCGGAACACAAAAATATCTTTATGTGGTTGTAATTTCTATACTGGGTTACAAAAAAATCTATAATTTTACTATAATAACATAACAAATAATATATGATTTTTGAAAGATATTTGGTTGAGGTTCGTCCAATTTCAGGGTGGACCCAAAATGGGCTCCAAAACGACTCCTTTCCCTTTAAAGTCTTCTTGGACATCAGAGTTATTTTTTATTCCCCTTCCACTGGGCGAACATGATTTGTCCGGTCTTTTTATCCTTTTTTGGGTACTTCTTTTTTTAAACTTATTTAATCTTTTTGTCTTTTTATTTGTTTATTTATCTTTTCTTTTTCTTATGATCTTTCATTTTTTCAAAAAACTGACACTAGATCCTTATCTCAATGTTATAATCATTTTACTTGGTTCCAAAATTTTGCTTTACATTGATTATGTCTATTAAGTTATAAATTACTATGTTTATTGATATACTTATATCTAATATATTAAATTCGCGTGTCACAGTGTTGGTTACCATACTCCTCCGAAACTGCTTGACCGATTCTCATGAAATTTTGTGTGCATATTGGGTAGGTCTGAGAATCGGACAACATCTATTTTTCATCCCCCTAAATGATAAGGGTGACCCACCCCTAAATAATTTATTTTTTGGAAATTTTTTATTTTTTTAGGATACAGCATTAAAAAATACATACAACCCTAAATTTTCACCCCTCTACGATCAACCCCTATTTTTTATTTGTTAATTATAAACTTTAATTTTTTGGCAAGTTTCTTAATCTTATTTTGTCATGACTTAGAAAAAAACAAATTATATTACTCTTTTAGATTCACAATAAGAACCGGTAGGTGGCGCTGATATCGGGTTCTGGAATCCTCCTAATGTCCTGGAGCGATTTTGGTGATTTTGTTTTTGTGTGTTTGAGTGGGTACCCGGATGGTTTAGATTCGCAATTAGAACCGGTACGTGGCTCTGGGATCGGGTTCTAGAATTTTATTTTTTAAAGGCAGGACAACGTCTGCCAGGGCCGCTAGTATATATATATATATATATATATATATATATATATATATATATATATATATATATATATATATATATATATATATATATATATATATATATATATATATATATATATATATATGATAGAACAATGAGCCACGTGTTGTCACCTCGCTCATTGTTCTAATGCAAATGTATCCATATCAATTATGTAGGTTGATGTTTGTGGTGTACAGTAGTTTTCATTTCTTTTCACAGAGAGAAAGACCAGGAGTGGCAGCATGGGAATTTGGTAAGCTGACCTCATGATTATTATAACAATATTTTACGCAATTGCATTCGATGTTATCCGTCGCCTATGAACGTTTGCAACATCGGTAAAGGCTTTTCCACTTCATCTGAGATAGCCCATTAATCGAGGAAGGCTATAGGCTATATATCATCACGCTAAGACCGATAGGAGCGGAGCACCGATGAAAAATTTTTCAAAATCGGGAGGTTTTTTAACTTACTTTTTTTTTTTACTATTCCACGCGGACGAAGTCGCGGGCAGAAGCTAGTAATAAATAAATACTTAAGCTGTTACCGACGTTTTTTACAGGTCTCCAAGCCCTGGTCTAAACGACAAAATGCCTTTCAGGACATAACAGCGGAGCGGGTAGTCAGTTGGGGCATGGGCGAGGGGGAAGGAGACGACTCCTCGCAGGACGGCTCCGATGAGGACTGGGCGGACGCGCCCACGGACATCGGCTCCTTCCTGCACACCCGGCTGAAGGTCGACGGGGACAACAGTGCAGGTACGTCTTGACCTCTTCAGTATGGCTCTGCACGATTCATCTATCGAGCTGTTATTTTATACTTTGATGAGAGAAGTAAAGAAAAGCGCATATGGTACAAAACGATACAGTCTCCAAACCCCCCCCCCCCCCTAACTAAATCCCCTGGTTTTCTGTAGGAAAATATATAAAGCTACTAAATAGAATCCGAACAGGTCATTTCACGACAAGAAGTTTTGGCCACCTCATGGGCATAGGGGATTCTCCCAACTGGTATGGAACTCGTGAGGATGTCCAACATCTGTTAATGGAATGCAGCAAAAATAAAGATGGCAGAGAACAACTGATGAGGGAGTTGCGACTGAATCGTTTTGATGTAGGTATATTGATAGAAATGCTGGCAGAGCCACCTTCAAAGAAGGCTAGTTTGTTTGCCAGCTCATTATTTCAAATTTAATATATGAGTTATTGTATGTTTAGGAGACGATGGGGCTGACTTGCCTATGTGGCAAAAGTCCCAAATAAACAAAGATGAAAAAAAAACTATCGAGCTGTTATTTTCTTTATTGCATGAGTACAGCGACGTTTCACCTCATGGAAAGTAGTTACTGTGACGGCCAGTCAATCGATATGCCGACAGCAGCGCCACCTACCGGGTCCAATTGTGAACCAACTCGGAAACCTTCTTTGGCTCATGCACAACAACTTTGCTAAAGATCATCACATGATCAAATGTATAGTTTACGATTCTATAAAGGACATACAGACAAAAATTTATGTCTCGATATTGCTACACAGCTACAACACTTGAGCATTGATCAAATCAAAATTAATTCGATACGGTAACTTAATATAATAATCATTTCCATGTAGGAATGCCAAGTCCTGGTAGCGTAGCTGTCAGCACACGCGTCCTAAACTAAAAGGGCGCGGGTTCGTATCCTGACCTTGCAGCATTCACCACTTAGGCAGTTTGCTGACCTAATGGGAATATTGTTATAATTACCACATTCTAACGGTGAAGGAAACCATGGTGATGAAAACTATACATCGGTATAACCTAATATATCAAACCCGCCAATCCACCTTGAACAAACGTAGCGGGCTATACTGTCAGTTCCCCTATAAAAATAGGACGCTTCAGCCCAGCAGTGGGATGTTTATGGGCTGCTATTACTTACTATATTTATATTACCTGTCAACTAGATGTTGCCAGCGGCTTTGATCGCGTAGAATAAAGTTAGTTAAAAGTTAGACCGCTTTTTTACCACCTTTAGGGTAGAATTTTCAAAAAGCCAATGTACATGTCCATTTATGTCTAATCAGAAACAGGTCCTTAGAATGCCGTGCCACTTTAAAATGATTGGTTTTCATACAAATCTTCATCCCTTTTTCACACCCTTAAGGGTTGAATTTTCAAAAATACTTTATACACAAATACTTTCTTACCTACAGTGTAAAAAGAACCCGCATGCAAATTTTCATGCTCCTACCTCCGGTAGTTTGGGCTTTGCTTTGATGTCAGTCGGTCAGTGAGGTCAAGTAATTATATATGAATAGTCCGTATTAATGTATATAGTTTTTTAAAAATAAAAATGAATTACAGACGAGGAGAGTAATGACAGTGGTGCTGGACCGCATAGCAGGACTGCTGCGTCCTCCTCTTCATCAGCGGCCGCGTCAGTGCCCGAAATCAAGGTGGAGCCTACGCTGGTCGCTTCCTCCGTGGCAACTAAAAGTGAGTAGAGTATTCTTATAGTTACACGGATTCGCGATTATCCGGACCACAGCTATACGGATTCGCGGTTATCCGGACCTCAATTATACGTATTCGATATTATCCAGACCTCAGTTATACGTATTCGAGATTATCCGGACCTCAGTGATACGGATTCGAAAGTATCCGCACCTCAGTTATATGGATTTGAGATCATCCGGACCTCAGTGATACGGATTCGCGGTTATCCGGACCTCAATTATACGTATTTGATATTATCCAGACCTCAGTTATACGTATTCGAGATTATCCGGACCTCAGTGATACGGATTCGAAAGTATCTGAACCTCAGTTGTATGGATTCGAGATCATCCGGACCTCAGTGATACGGATTCGCGATTATCCGGACCTCAGTGATACGGATTCGCGATTATCCGGACCTCAGTGATACGGATTAGCCATTATCCGGATCTCAGTTATACGGATTCGCGATTGTCCGGACTTCAGTTATACAAATTCGAACTTATCCGGACCTCAGTGACACGGATTCGCGATTTTCCGGATTGGTAGGCATTTAAAAAAATATATATTAGGTACTTTGATAGGTACATACCTACGAAAATGACTAATCTCTTATTTATGGTTACCTTATCTTGGTTATCTTACTATTCATTCACTTGCCTTACCTCAGTTGGAATTTTGACATTACTCAGGTAAGGCAAGTGATAACATATAGAAACGGGCCAACCATAAACATAGAGTTTGGTTGATAAGTTTTTTTTCAAGTATTTCGAATAAACATGTGTGCACGAACGAGGTAAGCTATCTTCCTAGAGCGATAATAATTATGTACAAAAATCGTTTTTCTTCATATATTAATTAATCCGGATATTCGATTATCCGAGACAACAATCAGTCCGGTTAATTGAGTCTCGACTTTAAGTGTTTAAAAACAAAAACTAATTTTAAAGGTATTCGAGGATTGGAGGTCTAGCGTGACCCAAAACAGTGGCTTGTACCTGGGGCAAACCCAGCATCGTTGTCATGCAACGTGGAAATGCGGCCAGCATTTTGGGAATGTTCCCCACCAACTGTGGATCTGCCATCAATTATTTACTAAAGATCTGTGTCCTATAAAATATTATACTATTGCATTTTAGCGTTTTCTTTTTGTGTTAATACCTAAGTAAGAAGCCGTTCATATAGCGTGTTAAGAAAATGGATATCGCTTCACGAAATGTGACAAGAGGGGGATAAAGGTGTCTAAGGAAATGTGAGGTCGCAGGTCCCATCGGCCAAAAAAATATGGGGTGTCCTAATTTTGGTAACGCAACATTTCAGCTGAATAATTTTAAAACCTAGCCAGTGCTTTCCAAAAGATTTTACAACGCAACACAAAAAATGTTCAATGTTCAACGATGTGCCATAACAAAACTATTTATCATAATTTTTATCCGTTCAGGAACGGAGAAAGAATACAATTTCCTGCGGCCGGGCGGCCTGTCGTAAGAGGCGACTTAACAAGCCACAGCTAGGTGGTAGGGCATTTGCCCGACTGGATGGCTACCACCGCTAGTATAAGATATGTCGCCATAACAACCTTGAGTTGTGTTCCGGCATTAGTGACCAGGTTCCAGTCTCCCTTAAGAGAGCCGCAGCGCATCTGTAGCACCTTTGGTGTTGCAAATGTCCATAGGCGATGGTAACCGCTTTCCATCAAGTGGCCTTCTGCCTGTCTGCTGAACTTCACATGTTTCATTGAGCACATACATCAGCAAATGGGTAACAAGCAACGTCAATTGCTAGGTTTTGATGTTTGCCGCCTCTGCATTTGCCCAATTTTTCTTTTGTAGCGGCAACAGTTGGTCCGAAGTCGGGTCCGACTGACCACCGTTTCACGGATGTGGTGAAGCTGAGCGACTACCTTCAGCACGGAAGGCGGCCGCAGTTCTGGGAGGAGCATTACGTCAAGAGGGTAAGTTCCTGTTATTCGTTCATTGTCCGTAACAGACAGATTCTTACGGTTTTACACGACTTATAATTTCGATCGGCAGTTTTAGTTTTCACAGAAAAGTGCAGAACAATTTCCGACATGTAAATAATCTATATTGAACTGTATTCGTAAGCGGAAATGACGGTGTTGCTTGATATGTGTTCTTAGTTTTGTCCCACTTACACAAGTAAGTTTCACTTTTTCTTACTTAACTTAGTTGAGTAAGAAAAAGTGAAACTTCAACGGACAAGTGGAAAAACGAAGAAGTTTTACAGGCAGATTGTTAATGTATTTGGCCAATTTGAAAACCTGCCCGTAAAACTTCAAGTTAAAATTTTGTTGCGATTCGTTTTTCCACTTGTCCGTTGAAGTTTCACTTCTATGTGTCCCAGCAAACATTTCGATTATTCGCAGTTTTACTGCAAATTATGATTTGGTTAGGTTAGGTACATTTTAATGAATACATTTTTTATTTAAACATATTTTATTTTATCAAACAAAAAACTGAATACGATCCGGAACCAAAGAAACATTCATAGTCCACTCTAAAATTATGCCGCCTCTCCACGCGGCCGTAACGCTTTTTCGTGACAGAGAAAATCCTAATACCCCCCGTCTATATAAAAGTTTCACTTCAATAACTTTTCGTGAGCTATATTTAACTTGAACGTGAAATGTGGTCTGTAAAAATATTATAGGTGATGGAAGCTGTAAGACTGAGAGAACTGGAGATGAAGCAGGCTGCTGAAATATTAGGCGTTAGTTACGGCACCTTATACGGCAGGTATAGGGACGTGTACGGCTGCATCAACAGGCCTTATAAGTGAGTTGCATTCATAATTCATATCGACATTACACGCTTTTACACTGAACCTGGACTTATAATATCTTGATATGTGTTTTGTACCTTATTCACAGTCCATAGAACATACTATTTACATGAAAGGGTATAGCAGGGTTTCTAAGTAAAAACTGCCCCCGCGGCGTTTTGTACTTTTATTATGGGGTTTTGTTATCGAATAAAAATAATTCATCCTTATTTTTAGCTTTTTATCTTTAATATTTTTCGAGTTATTTTGAAAAAACTATTTTCCGTTTTTTTTTCCAATAGTAAAATTATAAATTAACTCGTGGCGAATTATTAACAGTACTTGGGAGCAAAAGGCATGAAAAAATATTTTTGTTGTAATTTCCGGATGAAAAGCCGATTTTTTTAAAGTAATATAAAACTAAAATATTTTTTATCTCGAGTTTTTGTCACCAATTGTTTTCAGAATATGTCTTTTACAATCCTTCCTTGTCATGAATCTTTAAATCTTTTTTAAATGGTGGAACAGTGTCAAACAAAATATTACCTTCTGTTCTAACGAAATGATATTCTTTTGATTTTTAACTCAAAACACATACCTCGTTCAAAACCTGGAACGTAAAAGTAGAAAACGCCGCGGGGGCAGTTTTTACTTAGAAACTCTGCTATACCCTTTATTGGCCTATATTGTACGGATAATTTTTACAAGTGCACGAAAAATAGTCGAAGGAGTCTGGGGCCAATTTGAATGTAAATTTTAACTATATTACATGTAGTTTTGTGTAAAAAATCTTGGATGGAGTTTATGTCAAATTTTAACCATTTAAGTATAATAGATATATTAACGGGCTGTGGCTCTTTCAATTCAGTTGCACGCTCACTCGCTTATCCGCTCACTCAATCAGTCATTCACGCACTCACTCGCTTATTCGGTCATTCACTCGCATAACGATTCTTATCCAAGTCTATTAAAAGTAATCCATTGACGTGGGACAGTGAAGGATTTGTAAGTGATGGTTGAGTAAACAGACGATTTGTTTATTGACATGCACTGAATATAGTGCAATGAAGTCTTACTAAATAGAATATCCTCACAATCAACCTCATTCGAGGCATGCACTTTGTGTCTTCTTGATTGAAGTCTAGTTTCTATATCTCATAATCTATTCTACTACGTTAAGCTTGGTAGAAAATTGCCAAATTATTGTAAAGAGTTAATTTTTCAAGTCGAAATACGAATACCGAAAAACACTTAAAGCAGTCTCTCTAATTTTTGTCATTGAAATATTTGGTAAAATTAGTTGCAATCAAATGACTGACACAATTTAATAATTAATTAATATAAAGATAATATGTAATAGTACATTCTGTTTAAAAATAACTCTTTCGTATGTAACATTCTTTCGCAGAAATTGATCGTTACAAGCTACACTATGATTTGTTATGATAATACAGAAATGTGTATTTCTTCTAAATCAGCCGAATTGATTCTTGACTTGACACTTTAGTTTCGACAAAATCGGCTTCGAGACTTCTCTAGGTGTTTTTCGCTAATCCGTGTAGTTTAAGATTAAGCCCTGACGGCCCACTTGAGAACTTCAATCTGTAGAGCAAGATACACTCAAGTCCAACTCACTCAATCATTTACTTTCATACTCACTGGCTCACTCACTCACTGGTTCATTGATACAAGTTTCGGCAGTTGCGGCGTAAGGGCGGTGCGGGAGATGTGGCAGGTGAAGGGACCTTGCGACGTGATGGAGAGGCTGCAGCGCGGCGAGATGTCGCTCAACGCCGCCGCGCAAGCACTCGGGGTGCCGATCAACTCACTCGCGGCGCACATGGCCGACTTCCCACCTGGTAACTACTTTTATTTATTATATACTATAGTTTACCCCGCGGCAAATTTGCCGCGGGTCAACCTCTAGTGCGTGCCTCTTGTTAGAAGAGGTTACTACACAGGTTACATTGTATAAACTTTTTATGTTACTGCTATGTGCCCCGGAAGATTCACTTCATTTTATATCGCAAACTATCCCAACTCCCGGATGAAAAGTATCTATGCCAATTTTCGGTATTAAAACTACATATTATGTACACCACAACGACCACACCGACCACACCGACCACATCGACCACATCGACCACATCGACCACATCGACCACATCGACCACGTCGACCACATCGACCACATCGACCACATCGACCACATAGACCACACCGATCACATCGACCACATCGACCACATCGACCACATCGACCACATCGACCACATGGACCACATCGACCACATCGACCACATCGACCACACCGATCACATTGACCACATCGACCACACCGATCAAATCGACCACATCGACCACATCGACCACACCGACCACATCCTCCATAACGACCACACCGACCACATCGACCACAACCTCCACAATGACCACATCGACCACATCGACCACATCGACCACACCGACCACACCGACCTATTCCTCCATAACGACCACACCGACCACATCGACCACATCGACCACATCGACCACACCGACCACATCCTCCATAACGACCACACCGACCACATCGACCACAACCTCCACAATGACCACATCGACCACACCGACCACATCGACCATATCGACCACACCTACCACAACTACCACATTGACGACATCGACCACTTCGACCACATCCCCCACATCGACCACACCGACCATACCGACCTCACCGACCACATTGACAACACCGACCACATCGACCACATCGACAACACCGACCACATCGACCACATCGACCACATCGACCACATCGACTACTTCGACCAAATCGATCACATCGATCACATCGTTCACACCGACCACATCGACCACACTGACCATATCGACCACATCGACCACATGGACCATAATCGACCACATCGACTAAAATGACGAAAATGGAAAGTTACAAAATAAAAACCTATCCTACTTTATGGGATAATCTTTACATAAATCTATTCCCAAACTTCCATTATCCGGGATTAATTGGGTTTTGTGAATTTAAGATGGACTATAGAACAAAGAGAGGAAGACAGAGGGTTTTATTTACAGACACTGGCATGGATGACAGTAAATAATATATAGAAGTATATATATTATATAAAAGCTCCAGAAAAAAAAAACTACGTCTCGACGTTGGTTCTTTTTGACAGCTACTTAAGAGTTACTTTACCACCTGTCTATTCTTAAGAGGAGTTTATGCGTAAGATTTTCACTATGAAACGACACGGTACGAGATCAACGCAGCAGAGAGTTTATTCGACACAGAGTAGGTATTACATTGATATTTGACACATTACAACTGTCACTCATTACGGTGACAATGACACATATTACAACACCCACCCTCAATGTAATACACATATAAATTTCCAAAAAGAAACTATAATAAACTTACATTACAAAAACAATCTTAATTTACATCTTATACAAAACTATGTTTAAGCAATCAAAAGAAACACAATACTTGTATTATGAAACCTCTTTATAAATATCTTTTTCAAACCAAAAATTAAAATTTACATCACTTTGTTCATTACAAAAAAGCTTATACAGCTATCACTTATATACTACATACTTTAATTACTTTATTATTAACTAAACTTACACAAATAAAAAAAACTTTATACTTAACTACAATTAACTGATGAGACTACACATTTTACAAAATTTCATTAACATATCTTTTCTTAACCATTTTGTAAACATATCAGCTATTTGATCTTCAGTTTTTAAATACTGTAAACATATTGTACCATTCTGAACCTTTTCCCTAATAAAGTGATAGCGAATGTCAATGTGTTTTAATCGTTTCACTGTATTTGTATTTGCTACTTTAATTGCTGACTGATTGTCACAATATATCAAAACAGGTGTTGTTTTACATATCTGAAAATCTTTCAATAAATTGATAAGCCAGCATGCCTCGCTGACAGCCATACTGGCAGCTATATATTCAGCTTCTGTTGAAGACAGGCTAACACTACTTTGCTTTTTAGAGCACCAAGTTATAAGACAATTTGAGAAAAAGAAACAATAGCCTGTGGTAGATTTTCTATCCACTAGATCACCTCCCCAGTTTGCATCACAGTAACCTTGTAACACATCCTTATCATATGTATAAATTAACTTATAATCAATTGTATGTTTAATATACCTTAAAACTCTCTTAAGAGCACTCAACAAAACATGAGATGCACAATTTTGGTATCTACTAAGTATAGAAATGGTTGCACAGAGATCAGGCCTAGTGCAGGAGGCGGCATACATTAAACACCCTAGGATTTGTTGACATTTATTTTCTATGACCTTATCTATAGGTATATCATTACATTCAAGTAAAGAAACATTAAAGTTCTGATCCATTGGAGTAGACATTGGCTTACAATCTTCCATATTAAATCTTTTTAAAACATTTAAAAGATAATTTTTCTGACACAATTCAGTTACATTAGTTTTCAAGTTTTGTTTTATATTTATACCAAGAAATTCTGAGGCAAATTCTAAATCTTTCATACTAAACTCTTTATGTAAAATCAATTTAAGGTCATTGACCATTTTATAACAAGAACCAAATATTAACAAGTCATCTACATACAATAAAACATAGATTTGTTTACCGTTGTTACATTTAGTATATAAACATGAGTCACTTTCAGATCTTTTGAAACCTGCATTTAAAATTACAGAATTGAACTTTTCATTCCAGTATTTAGGCGATTTTTTTAAACCATACAAAGACTTGTTTAATTTTACTATTTGTTTTCCATCAGAATAAGCCCCTTCAGGTAATTTAAGATATACATTCTCATTAATTTCCCCATACAGGAATGCACCTGTCACATCCATTTGGTGAATAGGTACCTTTAACTTTGTAGCAACTGAGATAAATAACCTGAATGTTGACAATTTTGCTACTGGAGAATAAATTTCAGAAAAATCAATATTTTCTTGTTGTTCAAAACCCCTGGCTACTAGCCTAGCTTTATAGTGACATTTATTATCAAGATATTTTATTTTAAAAACCCATTTACTACTAATAATTGGATCAGTTACATTTTCAGTACAGATATCCCAAGTATTATTATTAATTAATGTTTTTAACTCACAGTTTATGGCCTTTGTCCATTCTTTAGCATTATTGCTTTCCATAGCCTCCTTGTATGTCTTAGGTTCTATATTGTTACATTCCGCTAAAGCAAGTTGACACTTATAGAATGATGGTGGTTTTCTTGCCCTCTTAAGTCTTTGACAATGTTCTGGAGTTATATTTACTTCACTTTCACTCACTTCACTGTCTGTACACGGTTCATAAATGCTACCTTCATCTTCTGAAGAAATAGGGTTGTAATTATCTTCCAATATCGACTGCTGACTCATTTTTGTGTGTATAATTGGTTCCTCAATATCTATTTTTGGGGCACTTGTATCTTGTTTTATGTTGCTTTCTTTGTCAAGAAATATAATATCTCGTTTGTTTTCAACTGTATTTTCAATAGGAAACCATATCCTGTATCCTTTTACATTCTCTCCATAGCCCACAAAAATGCCTTTCTTGGCTTTTGAGTCCCACTTTCTTCTCTTTTCTTTTGGTATGTGTACATATACAGATGTACCAAAAATTTTCAAATTATTAATGTCATATTTCTTTCCTGTCCATATTTCATATGGTGAAACACCATTTTGTTTTGTTCTTCCAGTTCTATTCAACACATATGCCGCTGTGTTCACGGCTTCAGCCCACAATTTCTTTGGTAAATTGTTTGCATATAACATTGCTCTCGCTGCCTCAACTAAGGTTCGATTTTCTCTTTCAGCCTTTCCATTTTGTTCTGGTGTGTATGTTACTGAAGTTTGGTGTACTATACCACGATTTATAAAAATTTCTTGTAAACTTTTATTCACAAATTCTAAGCCATTATCACTTCTAAAAGTTAATATTTTATTTCCTGTACTATTTTCAATCATATTTATAAATTGTTGTATATACTTGCATGTTTCTTCTTTGCTTTTTAAAAAGTACACAGTTCTATAACTAGAAAAGTCATCTTTCAGTATCATAAAGTATCTGGATCCCCCAATTGAATTATTTTCCATGGGTCCACAAAGATCAGCATGGATAACTTCACATATCCTTGTTGTATTTGATTTACTGGTTTTAAAAGGTAAGCGATGTATCTTTCCCTTTAAACATCCATGACAAGAATTATCAGTGTTGCCATTAACATATTCGCTGACTTCAATATTGTTGTTTTGTAGCACAGTTTTCACATACTGTATGTTCTGATGAGCCATCTTTTGATGCCATTCATCTAATGTAGACTTAACTTGAGTTACATTTGCATATACACTTTTGTAGCGAACATTCATCATATACATGTTCCCAACTCGATTTGCAATAGCACGTAGTGCCTTTCCTTTGTAAAACTTGCACTTGTTACCATCTGTCTTCATTATATAACCTGTATCCATTGCACAGTTGACAGAAAATAAGTTTGTTTTTAATTCTGGCACAAACAAAACATTATTTATAGTTGTATCAATCCAGTCTTTTCCATTGAATACTTCTAATTTTATCTGTCCACATCCCAATACTTTAATGGTGTCTCCATTGCCAATAATTACTGACTGTGTTGTCGGTGAAAATGTTGTATACAAGTTCCTTTCACAACACATATGTGCACTTGCACCAGTATCGACTAGCCACTTATATTTTTGTAGATATTCATTATTATTCTGTTGTACCATGAATGCATTACTATCTTTGTTTTTCCTGAACCGACATTCATTTTTAAAATGACCCGACTTGTTACAATAAAAACATCTTTTGTCTGTTTTTATGTTTACAATATTCTGTTTGTTCCTGCATTCCGATGCATAATGTCCTAGTTTATTACATTTAAAGCATTTCATGTACTTCTTTTTCTGTGCATTGCTTTTCACAATAAATGCAGATGCTGTTGATGGAGTATCTTGCTTCTCTTTCAATCGTTCTTCTTCAATCAACAAGCGAGCGACAAGATTATCATATGTTTGCTTGTTTTCTGGAGCTGACTCCCACGCAGATATAAAATGCCTGTAGTCATCGGGCAGAGACATCAATACTTTTGTGATTACAAATTTTTCTGATATATCCTCTCCCATCTGTTTAAGTTGGTTTCTTAACTCTTGAATCTTAGACAAAAATACCGACATTTCAATGTCTTTTACATATTTATATTGAAAAAACTTTTGTTGAACAATATGTATACTTGTTTCAGTCTTCTGCTCATAAACGCTGCTTAATTTGTGCCACATTTCGGCTGATGTATTGCACGTGATGATGTGAAGCATCACTTCCTCAGTCATTCTTGTAACTATTTGTGTTTGAGCCTTTGCATCCTTCAATTGCCATGAAGCTTGTTCTTCCGCCTTGTCTGGCTTTGTAAAAGTGCCATCGACGATACCCATGAGGTTTTGTCCTCGCAATATAACCATTGTTTGAAATTTCCAAATGTTCCAGTTTCTCGCACCCTCCAATTTTATAATTGTTTGATTTGCATCCATCGTATTGCTTACGATACCTTCCTGCCTTTTATTGTTATCCTTCCTTGTTCTAATTCGATTTGTACGAACACTCCGAACAAGTATTGCTTGAGAAAAATATGGCCGCACACTGTCGCGCCGTATTTTAACTTTTATTTTCGAAAAAAAGACTTATTTTACGAAACTAAATATCTGGCAGTATTCTCTGAACAATCCTTTATCCTGTAACAAAGTTGTGTGCCTGGGCTCATAACCTGTTTTAGGATTATTCAGGATTCTTTTATAATGAAACGACACGGTACGAGATCAACGCAGCAGAGAGTTTATTCGACACAGAGTAGGTATTACATTGATATTTGACACATTACAACTGTCACTCATTACGGTGACAATGACACATATTACAACTCGTCATTATTATAACAATAATAATATTCTTCTTTCCTCTTTTATTTTATTGCAGGAGTTCAGTAGATAGGCAGACGGTCCACTTGATGGAAAGCTGTTACCATCGCCTATGGACATTTGCAACACCAAAGGTGCTACAAATGCGCTGCTGCTCTCTTAAGGGAGACTGGAACCTGGCCACTAATGCCGGAACACAACTCAAGGTTGTTATGGCGACATGCTGTTAGACCAGGGGTGGTAGCCATCCAGTCGGGTAAATGCCCTACCACCTGGCTGTGAGTGGTGCAAGCAGGAAATTTTATTCTTTCTCTGTTCCTGCACGGATACACTCTTACTGTGTCTTTGTTTCAATGAGCATGCACTGTTTGCTACAACTGTATTGATTCTTCGAAAAGAAATTTCGTAACATACTTCTGTATAAAATTTATAAATAAAAGAACTTGAGATATAGATAGAATAAGAAATATATAGAAAATTTTGTGTTAGCTAGACTTGTTGCTGGGAAGCTTGCCGCTTCTTCTCCTTAACAGCGATCGAACTATTAGCGCCCTCGCTACGTTCGTGCACCAAACCATCCCACGCCTAAATAGGTCACTTTCACCTCTCGTGTAGCAATCTATTAGTTAGTAGTATTATTTAGTATGTATTTGTTACATACTACATCTGTTTTGCTAGAAAACTTTTATCTGCTTTCTGGCTATGTGTATTGGGCTTTCTGGATATAGCAACGAAATTATAGGGATCTCTTCATAGTCGTTATTACCAAATTCCACTGTTTTTTAAAGCGATAACTTCTCATGGGAGGGTAAACCGCTTCGTTATGTAACGCGTTACGGCGCCAGTCTGTCTGGCTTCCCTTTCTCTCACGCACACGGCAGCGATAGGCCAGGCTCCTCGTCTCTCTACTCAGTGTTTAGTGTGCGATAGACATATACGGCCTTACTTATAATAATCTCGTTAAGAAACGATTAGGCATCTCTTAAGTAACAGAATCAGAATTAGATCCGAATCATTAAATATCTTTATTCATTAAATATCTAATTATTCTGATTAACGTAGGTGGTACCCAAAATATTCGACTAAAGAGGAGTTTATGGGTAAGATTCTCACTAATCAGTTGCTGAGCAGTTGCTTTGAATTTAAGAAACGATTATAAATAAGGCCCATACTGTTGACAGTGAGCATATAACCTAAAACTATCTATGTCTTAGATTAATAATAATAATAATAATCAGCAGACAAACACACACATTCTATACCCCCAAACTAAGCAAGTTACGCTTGTGTTATAGGTAATATACAACGGACTACTCTGGGGCCGATCCCAGACACCCAGACCATAGTAAATAACGGAGAAAATACGTTTCCGAAATTTACTATACCAGAAATCGAACCCGGAACCTCTGCGTTGCAGTAAGGTACGCCGGCAAAGGCTTAGCCCGCTCAACCACAGAGGCCGTCATTGTGATTAGTTTGTTATCACTTCTGTTGGGCGTCCCGAGACGCAATTTTTTATTATTGTTTTCCTACATCCTACCTCCATTGAAGTGGGGATAATAAAATAGACGTGACGTCATCTCACTTGGCAGACATTGAAGAAGATAATGATAGGCAGCATCCAGGACGAGGACACGATACCGGCGACGGTGATATCGACGCACGAGCCGCGGGCGCAGGGGGGGGCGCCACTTACCACCACGCCGACGCCTCCCAACACCACGGCGACATCAGCGCCTACCAGTGAGTGATCTTTAACCTTTTAAGACGGAACCACCACAAATTTGTTCTCGAACTGTCATAGGGAAGCACCACAATTTTGTGGTCAAATACAGATAATTGAAACGAACGTTGAACTCATGCTTTCTCCCTCTAATTACATAGAATTTGTATTAGAATAAAAGAGACGATATGATTCTCTTGGTTTTGGCGCGGCAATTTTGATGCTAGCTGGCAGCTTGTGGACAAAAATAATATTAAATTTGACCTTGGAACGTGTTTAATAAGGGGCCATCCACCACGAATTTCATGATTTTTGACCCATTCCCCGTCCTTGTCGCCGCTGGTCACATTCGTCAGACTCCTCCCTCCCCAGTGTGACATCTCATATTTTGCAATTTTACAACAAGAAATTGTTAAATCAATACAGCATTTCAGTACAATTAGCTTAAATATATTACATAACATGTTGCGAAGCGGTAGTAAATTAGATTAGGCTCCCATAGATTAAATAATAACCATAAACAAAATTAAAATTAAATAATTAAAATTAATAAGTTGGCGGTAGGCTAAATAAAACTTTAACAATACTCGTTGACACTTGACATCTTTGTCTTCCGTGATCATGGCCACTGAAAAGTGGCCGAAACGTCGGAAAAACCAAAATCAAATAAAATTACCGCGCTTAAAACCGTTAAAACGTAGTTTTATTAAATGTATTTGTTGGAGCACGCACGGGGGGAGGTGCGCGGGGGACGAGAAGCCGCCCCACGACCACGGTTGGGCCGCAGGCCGCGGCGGCCGTGGGATCGCCGAACACTGCCCGCACGACGGCTAGTGCGAGGGACGACAACAAACTGTATATACCAGTACTTCGAATACACCAGCATCTATCTTTTATATACAGTCCACCACCTCATCAGTGTGTCTGCTAAGCAGGCATACTCTTCTGCAATATTAGATTTTGAAATGTACATACATACATACATAACTTCACGCCAGTTCCCTTGCGGGGTAGGCACGAACAACAGAGCGCCATTTAGGCCCATTCTTACACACCTCACTTGCTTCTTTGACATTCATAACTCTTGTCATGCAAGCTCGTCTGTTCTTAAAGCTCCTGACATCACCCTCCGCTAGTACACGATCAATTTGATCATGGAAGGTGTGTCGTGGTCTTCCACGACTTTTGCATTGTATATCTGTTTAGTCATTCTTTCCACATGTCCGAACCAACGGAGCATTCCTTTCTTTACCTTCACCCCGACACTCTTTCTTACTTCGTTATTAGGAACGCGGTCCGCGAGCGTCACTCCGCAGATTTTGCGCAGTGCTCGCATCTCAACCGCGTTTACTCTACTTTCATGCTCTCTCTTCCATACCCAACTCTCGCTTATTTTGAAATGTGACGTCACGAAATGTAAGACCCCTCACCCCTCGTCTCACAATCTCACACTTCGTGGACCGTGGACCCCTTCCTCCTTAAGGTGTGACGTAATTTGTGGATGGCCCCTTGAAAGGCTGTGGATATGTATTTGCTTCAATTAACTTGGATTTGGAGATACAAATGATGAAAACGATCTTTACTGAGAGACGAATTAGATAAACACAAAAAGGAATGACGTGACAGATATAGACAATACAAAAAATAAACTATAGCATAGATAGCGAAATGGTGCGCTCTATTCACTATTTATCACCCCTAATTGCTATAACTTGGCGTAGGAGCGAAAGAACAATCCACAGCCAGGTTGTGTTAGAGCCATCATGGAATCGTTACCTTGATGACAGCTGTTGGGGCCGACTCGTTCGGTGTCATACCACACAGAACATGCAAATGAAACGGAGCTAATCCTATTTGGTGCGATGAGTGAGAGTTCCGAAGGCCCACTTCCCACCCCCCTTTTTGTATTGCATGAGTTCATCATACAGGTAGGCGGTTCTGATAATCGCCTATGGACATTTGCAGCATCGAAGATGCTAACAATGTGCTGCCGCTCTTTAAAGGGATACTGGAACCTGGCATCTAATTCCAGAACACAACTCAAGGTTGTTATGATAGTATACACTGCACAAGGGGTGGTAGCCATCCAGGCTGGCGAATACCCTATAATCTGACAAACCTACCCACTATCTCATCACTATTTATTCCATATTCCATTCCGATCCCTTCCATCCTATACCCATAAACCGTCTCTCCTGTCCCATACCTCGTATACCAGTCCTCTTATCCCTGTGGTGAAACACCTAAAAGACAATAGATGGCGCTGTGCAATAATTGAGATCGCAAATGATTTCCGACAGATACAAAGAATATATACAAATTTCCTGAGAAGCATTCCGTCTCGCTCCTTCACACTAGTCTGGACATCCCTAACTACAAAAAAACTCTCTTCATCCCGACCCTCGTATCCCGTCCCTTCTACCCTTTCCTAAAGGCCGACAACACGTTGGCTTCCCACCTGGTGTTGCAAACGTCTATAGGTGACGGCAACCACTTTCCAGCACGTGGGCCGTCTGTCTGTTGGCCAGCTTCGCTATGAAAGAATTGTTCCATTCGTGTTCTAGGTGGCAAATGGCCGTCGATCCGCGTCGCCTCCCTGGACACCTTGCGAGGGTCGGAGCAGACGACTCTAGCCCCCCCAGCGTCCCCGTCCCAGCTGATGAGGACCAGACCGGACCTGACCATCGTCGCAGCCAAGAAACCGGAGAAACGAGATGAAGACGACACGTGAGCCATCTATTGAGTTTAAAATTAAACTTCATTCTGGATTCTTAGTTGATATTTAACGCCTTCAGAGTGCTTTGCGGGTTTATGTATCTTATTCATTGATTTGCCTTGAAGCCTAATTATACAGTTCAACTAAATGGAATAAACTTGGTTGAAATGCGCTGAAATGAAAGAAAAAGGCAATATCCAAAAACAGACACAAACATAATTGAATGCTTAAATTTTATGTTTACATGAATCACTTTTGATTGCTTCATCCAAGTTAAAAGACAAAAGTGAACAGTGTACTATCAGCATAAAACGTAATTGAATCTATTTGGTTGAAAGGCGCAAAATGAAAGAAAATTACGAAGCTTATAAACATTGAATTATTATTTTTTTGTTTACACGAATCACTTTATTGCTTCATCCAAATTGAAACAGAAATGAACTAAATGGAATCAACTTGGTTGAAAGTCGAAAAAATGTAAAAGTCGACATTTAAAAACATTGAAAGACGCCACAGCATTGAATGATTACGGCATTGAACGGTTCTTATTATTTTAACATAAAGCCAATTACTGCGTCAGTTCAAATAATTTGTAATATTAATGTTGACATTTGTGTAATACAGATTTGTCTTAAGCCAAAATTCACACAATTTATCATCAAAAACGTGATAATACGTGAGCGAGATAGCAAACTCTATTCAAATAATGTTTTACACAAGTAATAATTCCCCCGGATGTACCTACGCAGTAGATCAATGTTGACAGCACGCGATAGTGTACGAATTGTGTAAGCGGAACAAAGCTAAGAATGCATGGCAAGCAAAACTGCTTGCGAATAAAGTTCAGTATAGATTATTTACACGTTGGAAACAGCTCTGCACTTTTCTGCGCAAACGAAAACTGCTGATCGGAATTATAAGTTGTTAAATTTGTAGCTTCTGAAGGCAAATGAATGGTTAGTAGATATAAGAACCCGACATAAATAGCGTTATAACTTACGCCAAACTTTGTCTGTTCTTAGCAATTGATTAGTGTATGTTTGGACGCGTTTTTGTTGAATCTTCTCGAAACCGTTTTTGTGTTATTTTTCAAATAAAATAGTCTTAAAATATTTTTTAATTTATATTTGTTTTATAATAAATATAAGAGATGCGACATAAACACATTTCCATTTTTTTTTGTTTAAAATAAAAAAAGTATTATTGATTTTATATTAATTTCGTTTTATTATAAAAAAATAAGTTATATAATAAGTTGTTTAGAATAATTTAAACGTTTTCTCGTTTTTTGAAGCGTTTTTAAATGAATTTGTAAAATTAATTTGTTGAGTAGTAGAGCAGTGTTGGGGTACTATTACAGATTTCCACACATAGATGGCGTTATATTAAAAATATACATTTATTTATTTTCTAAGGACTTTTAAATGATATGTTTCAATTTTGATAATGCAATTGTTTGATAAATATATTTATTTAACTGATAATTCTAAATTAATTATAATTAAATGTGCTAATTGATTACTACATCATTTATTTGAAAGTCTATATCGGTTAGATTCCCAAAACTATTTGAAATGAATAAGAAATATTGTATTGTATAAACAATTAAATAGTAATAAACGAATTAAAATAAATAGGATACATTGCATTTTGTATTTTTAAATATTTTTGTGTAATATATGTATTTATTATATAATAAAATATATTTAAAACACTCAATTTAATTTTAAATATAAAATTTGGTCTTTATAAATAAAACCCAATATTTAAATATAATACAAGATGCAATGCGTTCGTAATAATAATACTATAATAGTATATTAAAATGTTAATTGTAATATTTGTAATATATATAATTAGTGTAATTAATTAATATGTTATAAATAAAATTGATGTCGAATCCCATGAAAACCTTATAGGTTATAAATAAAATAGTTTTGTTTTTATAGTTAAATGATATTTAGTTATAATAGGAAAACACTAGGAATGATAATGGTTCAGATATAACATGTAATTAGGTTTCTTAACCCTACATCACAGATGGCGTAACGGGTGATTTTTTTAAATATTTTTTAGACGAAAGTATTCTATAACCTGTCCAACGGTTTATTTTACTTTTGGCAGGTCGTTCATCGTTCATTCGTGATGTCCGAAAGCATTACCAATTCGATTTTATATGAAAATAGAGTTTCTTTAACCGAATTTAAAGATTTTTGCCTAACATTTTATTTAGTTTATTAAGAGAGAAAGAGAGAGAGAGGGGGGAAAAAACAAAAGTGTTAATTAACAAACAAATCTTTATTAACAATAAAGATTGCACACCAAAATATACAATTACAAAAACAAACCATATTTACAATATTTTATAGGCAATACAATAGGCGGCCTTATCGCTCAAAGCGATCTCTTCCAGGCAACCTATAAATCAAAGATATTTGAATCAGGCAAGCAATTAAGAGACAAAATAATATAAAATTTTATACATCTGGAAGTCGGTGCCGAGCAAACCATAAAAATTACCATATACACTGTTATACTTTTTAGTTTTTGAAGTCAGTTTTTTTAAGTCGGTGCCGAGCAAACCATAAAAATTACCATATACACTGTTATACTTTTTAGTTTTTGAAGTCAGTTTTTTTAAACGAAGTTTCTTTTTTATCAATTTGGTGCAACTATATCGTATGTATGATATTGTATAACCCAAATGTTTATACTTAAAATGAAATTAAAGCAAGTGTATGACTTGAGAATGCAGTGTTCTTTTTATTATTAATTAAAATCATTTCATATCAAAACGATTAATTATGATTAAATGTAATTAATTATTATGTATTAATTATAATTCAATTAAATTAATTATCATGTTGATAGTTTATAGTCTATGTCTCTGATTTAGCCGATGTCAAAGTATGAAGAGGTAGGTGGAGAAGAAAAGAAAAATCTAACAATTCGGACGGTAATTTAAATGCCTTACAGAACGGCACTATTGCATCGCTTGGGACAATGAAGTATGACAATTGTGACATGTGAAATTTACTGTCAAAAAAGTCCAACTTCATGTGTGTGCAAACTTCAAAAGTGAAATAAATTAAGTTTTTTAAATATACGGTGCAAAGTATGTCATGGAATGTCAACAAGCGAGACAGGAATGCTCTGTCTTCTATAGCTTTAAAATGTTTATTATTTAAAACATTTTTTTGCCTTATAAATAAATGTATAATTAATCTATAATATTATAAAATTCTAAACATACCGTGTCTGTACATTGAATCTGTTTAATAAAAACCAACTGGATTAGACTATATAAACGACGGAGAACACGATGCATTTTTTTTTAGATTTCTTGGCTGTTTGTTCGGGATTCACGTAAAAACTACTAGGACGATTTCGATGCGGTTTTCGCTTATCCGACAGCAAATTCTTAGACTCAATCTGCACTACATTTTATTCCGGGAACCCGCGATTTTTTTTTGGGAATGATTTAAAAGGATCAGATTGAAAAATAAATGTATTCCAATGCGGTTTTTTTCACTGATCTATAGCAAGTTTTATTTAATAAAATGTGTAATATGTTTGAATTTTATCGGGTGCTTAAAAATTAACTAATTCGACATAGTTTTTACTAAAATGGTAGCTGCGCTGCTTTGAGTCTCGGAAATCCCGCGGGCCTTTCAAGTCTAACGTGGATGAAGACGCGGGCATATCCTATTTTGTTCTATAAAAATTTTGATTTAAATAATGAAACATCAAAAATAGGCGAGAACGACCTGTTGCGCCATCTGTGAATTAGGGTTTAGAAGTTCTTTAGAGTTTTTTTTTTACTAATCTATTGTCATTCCATAGTACATTCATTGGTTCCGTATGGTTGTACATCTTGAAATATTGTTCCTCTTACCGTTATACTCTATTGATGTAATATATGGACATAGGTCTTCGATGAAAAAATCTGCGAGTGATAATCGCCCAGTAAAAAAAATGTATTTTCGAAAAGGCGCTTCTTTTAGAAGGAGCCGCAAGTCTTCGCCTTTTGACGACGTGGTAGAAGAGCCAAGCTGGAATTGTTTCCTTGATTATAGCTTTATAGAATCGGCTCGATCTCTGTGATGCTATACTAACACGGCATATATATAATACAAGTGAAACGGCTGGTATTGGGCTGATCTTACTTTATTTCCTTCCTTCTATCCTATGTCTTGAATAATAATAATAATCTGCCGGTACTATTATATTATTATCTATATATTAATACGTGAAGCAAAAATTTTGTACCCGATTTTACGAAAATTGCGCGGACGGAGGAGTATGAAATTTCGCACACTTATATTTTATATAGATAAGAAGCAACGAATGCTAATATTTTTTTAAAGTATGCATTAAAAATACATTAAATCAATTAAAAAAAACCTTACACATACTACCACATATTTGACACACACACGCTTATATACTCTTTTGGTTTATTTTTCAAGTCAAATCAACAGTGTAGCCTTGGCTAAATCTGTGATCATAGAAGTATAGTCTTTGACATTAATTATTTTGGCGACCACTAGTAATAAATAATCGCCAGGCAAACACACATATTGTATATTCCCAGATTAAGCAAGTTAGGCTTGTGTTTTGCCTAATATTACCCAGACTGTAGTAAATAACTGAGAAAACTCGTTTTCCGAAATTTACCATACCGGGAATCGAACCCAGAGCCTCTGTGTTGCAATGAGGTCGATCGTCAAAGGCTTAGTTCGCTCAATCACAGAGGCCGTCGTGATCGGGCCGTATGATATCTCATTTCTATCCCATCTATCTCCACCCCTTTTCCCTAATTCTTCCCCCTTGTCCAGTCTCTTCTATTCCATTTCTTTTATCTCTTGCTGAATGTTTGCTGGGACGATACCCCTTTTAGGACAAGTTTGTTTGTTTTAAACTAGCGGCCCGGCACGGTTTCACCCGCGCTCTGTCCCGCTCCCGTGGTATATAGCGTCATGTTATATAGCCTATGACACTCCCTGTTAACATAGCTTTCGAACAGTAAAAGAATTTTTAAAATCGGTTTAGTAGATCCAGAGATTACCCCCAACAACGTCACAAACTCACAAACTTTACCTCTTTATAATATTAGTATAGAAGTATAGATTAGTATAGATTTAACTTTTTGTAACAATTAGTTTAATGTAATTTGTACTAAATCATATTATTATTTTTCTTTCTTTCTTTCCATCCACGAAAAAAGGATATGGCGCCATCTATGCATGTAGAAGTTAACAGCTCCGGAGATGTAGAATTAATACGCTTAATTCTTTTTTCGTGGATGGAAAGAAATAAAATAATTTTATTCAGGACAAATGACATTAAATTGTTACAAAAAATGAAATAAAAAATATAAGCTGCCAGAGCCAAAAGTCGCAGTTCGCTTTTCGATGCATCAGTCCCGTCAGTCCATAGCAAACAGTTTCATTGCTCCAATAGTTCCAATTCCCTACTTTTTAGAAAGAATCTATTAACTTGCAACATTATTTGTGCCTTTGTGCGTGTCAACGAAGATAATGACATGGCGCTCACGCGCACATCGATTGGTTTTGTGCTTCAACTCTGATTGTAATTTTGTAGGAAATTATACATACATACATACATACATACATAACTTCACGCCAGTTCCCTTGCGGGGTAGGCACGAACAACAGAGCGCCATTTAGGCCCATTCTTACACACCTCACTTGCTTCTTTGACATTCATAACTCTTGTCATGCACACTCGTCTGTTCTTAAGGCTCCTGACATCACCCTCCGCTAGTACACGATCAATTTGATCATGGAAGGTGTGTCGTGGCCTTCCACGACTTCTGCATCCATCCACATTGTAGGAAATTATCACAGATATTATTACTGTAAGTTCGGAGCTATATTTTTAACTGGGTGGTTTTCTCTTACATTTTAGTCCTCACGAGGTCCTAGTATAAATAATACTTGTCAGGTCTGTACAGCCTTATAATATTTGTTGTGTAGTGTAAATTAATCTGTAGACTTATATCTACGACTAAAATGTGCCAGCGCAACTTCGTTCGCGTCGCTGCCATGTGTGACGTATCTGTTACGATATGGTGGGGTTCTATTTGGGATAATGTTACAAATATTGATCATTTCACGCAGATGTGGCGACGAGTGTAATGCGATATTGTTTTTAATTGTTAATGACGTTATATATTGGCAGATGTATATATTTACACTAATGTGGTTATTCTATAACGGCGTTATTTTTAGCGCTTTAAATGAGACTCGTGCGGCCACAGTCAATAATTATGTTTAACATTAGCGCAGGTGTGGCCCCACCATGAGTGACTTACAACACTGGCACCAAAAAAACCGGCTACAGCGGCATTTTTGAAATCTGATGGCCCGAATTAGCCTCGCTGATTTTTTTTTTTTCATTTTTATATGCATTGTACAAACTCGAACCCACTACAGATTTATTATAATATAGATATATACTCTCTATTTAAGCCGGCGCATTGTATTATTGTAAAAAATATAAATAAGTTATTTTTTTTTACGATGTGTTGGCACTGTGTATACAACATTTTAGCCCACCCTAAGAGAAATGTATTATATGAAAAATAATAATTATACTGAAAATGAATTGGTTTTTATTATGCTCTATTGAACTCTGGCAGAGGCTCGGATTTTACACCCGAAATAGCAATAGGGCTGAGTAATTAAAATTTTTGGGCTAATCGTGCCCAACTTTGTAAAATGTGCCCGATTTTTTAATTATGCTTATGTAACGATATAACTGAAATAGCAATTGGGCTGAGTAATTAAAGGTTCGGGCAAATTGTGCCCGATTTTTTAATTATGCTTGTGTAATGATCAATTTAGTAGTACTTGTTTTTTTGTGTTAAGAAACATAGCAGAATACCATAATGATCGCCTATTCAAAAACGTGTCTGAAAATGTTCTAAATCCTACGTGACTATACATCACTTAGAAAGAAAGAAAGAAAGAGAATATTTATTTTTTAATTCATATAATTTTTATACTAGTTTTATTTAGTTCAGGTATCAAAAAGCCTGCCCACATTAGTTTACGTGCAAATTTACTGTTTTTTGTTACTTTTTTATGTTTACTGTATGTATTATGAATAGGGATGGGTCGAAATTCGTTTTACATTCGGTTTGACCGAATTTCGGCAGCTTGAGCCGATCTTCGACATTCGGCCTAAATTCGGTTTAAATGCCGAACATTCGGTGCAAGGAATAAGTAAAATACCTACTTGTACTATTTTGACTGAAGTTAATAGAAATCATATCCATCATAACCGTAATATAAGAAATGGCATCTATACACTCATGGTCATTTATTTTAGTTAGGAACATGCAAATCTTAGCGTGCAATGTGATAAAAAATAAATAAAATTAGTTCTTGATTGAGTCTTTGCCTCATTAAATAGACATCAAATTAAAACAAAAATAAAATAAACTTATTATTCCTCTAAGAAACATCAGTAAGTAGTGCAACTGCTTAATTATAATGCGTAACTTAATTTTTTTTAAAAGACGTCTAAGGATCATCAGCAATTATAACTTTAATTTTAATTGAAATCACTTTTTACGAATTAAACATGATTTTTTTTCAATCAAAGGTCCAAAATTCGGTGTTATCAAGTTGACGTTGTCAACAGGTCACGATGTATTGCTCTTGAGAAAGCGTGCCGAAATCAAACCGAAGCTCGGCCGAATTTTTTGTTTTAACCGATTGTTCGGCCGAAGTTCGTATTCGGTTCAAACCACATTCGGCCCATCCCTAATTATTAAGTATATATTCGTTTTCAGAAGATTTACATTTCTTTAAAGCATTATTTAACAAAATTATAATTTTACTTTAATGTAATTAATAATTCTAATTTTTTTTTTTAAATTAATATTTTAAGATATTTATTTTATATAAAATAATGTTTTTTTAGTATATTTGTTATTGGTTTTAAATTTTAAATAAATATATGTACATATTAATAATATTTATATCTCGATTTATGACGTTTCACCACTTAAATCAATTTTTTCCCATAGAATCAGTAAAAAATTGAAAGTCTCGATATTAGACGAATCAATCAAATTGAATCGATTTGCTTGAATGGATACGTTATTCAATGACATTGAATTATTCAAGTTTACGTTTTTGACAGATTTTGTCTAAAAAAAATTGTTTTATATGATAAAGCATATTTACAAGAATAACATTTAGCGCCGTCTGGTCATGTAGGATTTGGAAGCTTTCAGTTACATTTTTGATTGAATGATGAGCATTTCTGCCATTTATCATCCACGATTTTAACATATGCCTGATATATTTAATGAGACGGTGTGAAGTTTGATCCCTGCCATGCCCTTTTGGTTTGTAAGCGTAGCGTTATTATGACTCGTTGTTAATTTGCTATTTATCCAACTTCAATTGGATGTAACGTACCAAATTTGTCTAAAATTTAGTTTAAATATTTTTTTAAATTATAACTAATAATTTTTTTTTAGTTCGTATATCATATTTTAATGTGTTGAGTTTGTATACATAGGTTTTTGGATTTACAAATTTAATTTCATTATGAATTTGTTTTCTTTTATGATTATTTTATGTGTTTTTACATATTTTTGTCGTTGTTGAAGATATTAAACTTTTGTCGCTTTTTATTTTTCTTTCGTAGCAAGTTGCTATTTTTAAAACATTTCTGATGAATAAGATGTCAGATTCACGACAATGACTAAATCTATAATTAAAACAGCTGAAATAAAAGCTGACTAGTTACTTTATTCATATTAACCGACCAAGCCAAGTAGACGAATACCAATTTACGGTCGACCGTTTCGGGTACCGATTGCAAAAACATCTAAAAATACCAATAATATTATGGGCATTAATTTAATTTATTCATCTAATTATACTTTTCGCTACTAATACTAATTTATGAGTCCATAACTGGTTTTTGTAATTCTTTATTTTCCTTTAAATGTAAAGGAATAAAAAACAATGTGTGGTGTGCGTGTATTTCACACGCAGTAGAAGTGAAACAAAGTGCGACAAGGGGTGGGAGGGATTCTAAATTTCGTGACGTCATTTCATATATTATATCGTTATGATATATTTTAGCTTTAAAACACGAAATTTGAAGTATTAACGAAAAACTTCAAAACATGACATGACTGTCATGACATGTATGAGCATAGTGTTCTAATGATTAAATATAATGTATTCTATATATTTTTAGTGTTATCATTTGCTTCGATGCAGTCGATGAAGCTTTTTCGTTTCATCGAGTTTCAAATCACAACGATTCTAAAGAATTTTCACTTCAATAATTGTGGTAAAAATAGCATACAGGAGTAAAAAACAAATGTAGCAAATCAATTAGTATTTTATTCATTCATCATCATCGGTAATATCCACTCAAAAGAAATAAGTACAGAAATGATGAGTCTAACACGTGCAAAGTTAAAGAAGCTGCGAACGGTACTAGGAGATACGCGGTATCTGAGCCGGTATAAGGGCGAGGAGGCCGCATTCCACGCGATCGTCTAGTTAGCTTGGTCGAGTAGTAAACCCATAGGTCGCTGTATAATATTCGGCTAGGAATACCACCCTGGTCTGTTTAGTGATTCGTCGTCGTTTTTCTACTGGGATTACTTGCACCTACCGGGATCTGGTGGAGGTTGATATAAATAGACATTTGGTCTTCACATAATTAGCCTCCGTAAAACGTGCCGATGTTCTTGGCCGTTACGTTACGGATATGGAAGCTTCCGCAAACACAGGAGTTCTAACCCCCACTCTTTCCGCGTTCCTCCAGTCGGCTGCTATAAAAAGAATTGTCATCAAACTGTTTCGAATTTGTATATCAAAACAAAAACCTTTGTCATTTCGACCATGGAATAAGAATACTAACATTGACAATTAATTGCCTGTTATAAAACTGATATTGAAAAGCTTCTAAATCGTACGTGGCTAGATGGCGCCACTGATAATGCTCACCTTTTGACATCATATTATTTAAAATGTATGTACATTTTTTAGGCGAAATCTATCAACGATGTTTCCTTTCAATTTATGACTGATTCGGGCAGACTTAACATTAGGTATTATAGTAATATACATAAATATCATCAAGGCTGTTTCTCATAGAAGTAGACAGAGACGATGGATCTCTAGCTGCTACTGGACTAACCAACACGTTTCGCTACATCTAATTTCAATAATCACTTCATAATTACATGCACGTTTATGTATGGTGCTTTTTAACTAAACTTTTTTTTAAATATCTTCAATTTGATCATGGCGTGTACGTTGCGGCCTACCGGCAGCAACTCTACCAATCACACTGCTATCATACACGTGTTTTGTAATTCAACTCATCCATTCTCTCTACATGTCCAAACCATCTTGACATTTGTGTTCCAACTCATCACTATATCTATCATATCGCTAACAAAATAATGTCTATATTTCAAGAATTGATACTCTAAAAAGCGGAAGCGAAAAGACCTGTGGCGCCATCTAGTTATGTAGAGTTTAGGAGTTTTTCAGAGTTGAGTTTTTACTAGGCCATTGTCAGTCCTTTTGTATTCTTCTTCAATGTTTTAACTCAAATTTGTTATCGACTCATAGTTTAATTTTATTTATTAAGACAATATCTCAATTATTTATAGACAAACCTGTGGCGTTATTTTTTATCCATAACTAAAAAGGTAAAATCTACGGTAGTAAACATCTCAAAATATATTTGACCCATGTTAGCATTGAAATGCATTCATATTACCTCTTGTCACTTTTATTCGCTGGTTTGACTAATAATTAATAAATAGATTTAGAAGTCGTGGCTGCGTAATAGCTAGCGCACGCGTCCCAGAATCAAAGGGAGTGGGTTCAATCCTGGCCGAAAAACATGCACCATTTAGGCAGTTTTCGACCTCATCTGTATATTGTTACAATTACCACGTACTAACAACACGTGACGGTGAAGGACAACATCGTGATGCAACCTGCATATCGAGATAACCGATGTGTCAAACCTGCCAAGCTGCCTTGGACAAGCGTGGCGGATATACTGTTCGTTTCCCTATAATGGGACGCCCGAGCCCAGCAGTGGGACATTTGTGGGCTATTATTATGAAAATTTGGTGAATATTATTGTGACAAAATATTGTCTTTGTTTTTGAAGTAAGAAATGTTAACAATATTATTGTCAAATGAAATGTTGCCAATACTATTGACAAATAAAATATTGTCGCTAACATTTGTCTAACGAAATAATTGAGTATGCTATAAATAAGATATTTTTTATTGTTTTTACTTTAGCCGATGAAAACTCACTATTGTAAGGTTTTTATGATTATTTGTAAGTTATTAGTTATTTTGTGAATATATGTTTTTTTTTCATTTATTGATTTGGTTGTTTTATTCATAAAATCTTTTTGAGTTCGTCGGTCCAATTGCAAAAACCTAAAATGATTCTTTATGTCTGTCTGTCCGTATGTCATAGATAATTCACTGAATTATTTTTCTTTCTATTCTGGGCGCGTTCTCATGTAAGTCATACCGCCCAAAATGCTCCTTCAGCCGTTCCACATAGCGACCACGGTCCTTATGGTAGCTGCGAAAACGTCACTAATGACGTCTTAATTGTCAACGCAGCGCTCACAACGACCCATGTCATGAGGTGGGTCGAAGTGGGTGTCGGCCACAGGATTAATTCTCTATCGATACGTCGAGATAGGCGCTATTTTCAAATCAACCATATAGCAGCCTATGATATTAACGCTCCATAATCTGTTCCACTTGAGTTTATGATTGATATGGCCGCAAACAAGTGGAATGGGAAAATCGCAGTCGTGAGTGTGGTTATTGTGAGCACCAAGACGAACATAGTCATAACGGGCTGCCTAAAAATAGTTTGATTTCTCGCTCAAGCATTACCAAATTTTTAAAGATATAAATTGAAAAGTTTAATTACGACAAATGTGTAATTACACGCAACAACATTACGAAGGTATCACATACAGCGCGTTCCATAGTAGCTCACAACGCCCAAAATGCTCCGTTAGCCGTTCCACAAGGCGACCGCGGTCGTTATAGTCGTGGCGAAAACGTTACTAATGACGTCATCATTTTCGATCACACAGCGCTCACAACGACCCATGTCAAGAGGTGGGTCGAATAACCGTTCCACTTGGGTTCACGATTGAAACGCCGGCAAGCAAGTGGTACGGGAAAAATCGCGGCCGTTGTGAATCTCTAATGGAACGTAGCCATAATATAATATTTGTTTTCATTTACATTTCATAAAAAAAAAATAGTTGTGCAAAAATATTTTTACAAAAACTTGCCAGAAACAAAATATTTTTGTGAAACATTCATAATTTATAATGCATGTGCCGGAAACTACCTGGACTTTTTGGAGAGCTTGCGTGGGAGGGCCATAGGAAGGCCAACACGTGAGGCCCCTTAGACAAAAATATAAATGTGGCGTGACACTGACCTATCCCTAAGTCATATAAAAATGCACCCAAGTACAATTCCCGGTCAGTGTAGGACTATTGAAACATTCGTCATTTTATTCTTAAAATTTGTATAATACGATCTTTAAGAATGTGGTAATGCGCCAGCGAGATAGTGAACTCAATTCAGCTCCGTAACTAAATTATCAAGAAATTTAGGATAATTGTCATCTCTGACTTACATACATAACTTCACGCCAGTTCCCTCGCGGGGTAGACACGAACAACAGAGCGCCATTTAGGCTTATTCCTACACACCTCACTTGCTTCTATGACATTCATAACTCTTGTCATGCACGCTCGTCTGTTCTTAAGGCTCCTGACATCACCTTCTGCTATTACACGATCAATTTGACTTACGGAACCTAATATTTACCAGATTAATGCATTGTCATAAAATTTACCCCAAAAACCCTGTCTCAAAATATCATAATATATCAAAATTTACGCCATTTATAGTATTCACCAACTAAATTAATATTAAAGGTAAAATCCACGACTAATAAATTCGATATGTGCAATTGTGGTAGTATAATAAATAAACCTTCGCCTCATTATTTAATTAAAATAAAATCGCTTCAGTGCATGACGTGTAATTGTCCATCCCTTTCTTTCCTACATAATTCCCTATATTTGAGCCAAGTATACCTTTCGCCAGGTGGTAGGGCATTTGCCCGACTGGATGGCTACCACCCCTGGTCTAAAGTATGTCGCCATAACAACCTTGAGTTGTGTTCCGGCATTAGTGACCAGGTTCCAGTCTCCCTTAAGAGAGCAGCAGCGCATTTGTAGCACCTTTGGTGTTGCAAGTGTCCATAGGTGATGGTAACCGCTTTCCATTAAGTGGGCCGTCTGCCTGTCTGCTGATCACCTGCAATAAAAAAAAAAAAACCTCGCTCACTGGGTGAGAAGAAATCGACTGAAAGAAAGGAGGTAGCCCACTTGTGCTCTGTGCGTAACTAGAAATAAAGTGAAATAAATTATTACAAATTACTTAACACTAGATTAACCAGACCAGTCATTTAGACTGGTTGTGCAATTTCAATTCGAAATTCCTACTATATTGCACTTTTTTTTTCAGAAATGATGTTATGACTTTTGTAGCTATTCCAGGTGGTAGGGCATTTGCCCGACTGGATGGCTACCACCCCGCACCTTCGGTGATGCAAATGACCATAGGCGATGGTAACCGCTTTCAATCAAGTGGGCCATCTGCCTGTCTGCTGAACTCCTGCAATAAAAAAAAAGCTATAATTAGAGAGTACGTTTTATAAACTTAAGTAAAATTGTGTTGTGATACAAATCTCCAAATATTTATCAGACTTAATAATAGTAGCCATAAGATATAATAACAGAAGAATTGTGCGGTATAACCATTTGAAGGAGATCCGATGAGTTCCCTTTATGTCAAAATTTTGTCTAATAAAATTGAACCAAAGCGTAAACAACACTCAATATGGTATTAAGACCAATACTTTGACCATTGGGGTCATTACATTATTTATTCATTTCGGTTTATGGCTTGGCAGCTAGGCCTTTAAGCCAGATCTTAGTTTACAATATAGTTTCTTCATTTTCTTAAGCCTATGTGTAGCACAGCTCAACTGTAGGTAATCAGCTAGTGCCATTCAACGGAGTTCTTGTGACAACTCAAAAGGCCACATTTGACTATATAGTTCATATTTCTCACAAAACATTAATTACTACTCAAAAACTATCAATAAACTAAAACTGTTCATTTTAGAGTAATTTTACACATTTTTAGAAAATAAAACTGCACAGCACATCATCTCCTTTCAGTTCCGACCAAAAACTCCGACCATTAGGGCCAAAGTATTGATAGAAATAAAAAAAAAATGTTCAACTTAATTAATTTATTGAGTTTTCATTTTTACAAAATAAACAACACCACAATATTTCTCTCACAAATTTCATATAAATAAATAAATATTTTTATGGAATGATGAGATGTCGCCTTCATTAAAATGCAAATAAAATTCTTCGGATGCGAGTTGAGCGCACTTCGCAAGGGCTCCGTACAGTTAATACTTTATTAATAAAAATAAAAAAATTGTTACGCTGATATACGATATATATACTGTGGCCTGGTGCTAAGAGAGCCAAAGTAATTTGATGATTTTAAAGTCAGATAATATTAAGTGTTCATTAAATTTCATTTCTCATATTCGGAAAGTACGCTTGAAGTTATAGAGATGAAAACAGTCGTTTTTGTCCCCTTGCTGTCAAAAAACTTAAAAACCATGTGAGCCATGTCCGAACTTCTTATATAGCCACTGTTAAATCGCGGCATAAAATTGTACTTAAAAAAATATCAAAAAATTACTTTACATTAAATTATTATTTAATTTACAGAAATTTGGGCTATATACAATAATATATATACTATCACCAGTGATCAAAAAAAAGTGCTGGCTGCTACAAACGCCACGGACAAAGAAATTTATTTGACGTATTAAATGAGTTCATCAGAGTTAGATATGATTTATTGCCTGATTTCAGTAGAGAAGTAGTCGTTTAACTATTCAGCTCCTTTTTTACTTTCCTTATATTTGAAATGAAAAACAGCTTGTATGTAACCTCCGATGAAAGACCTATTTAGGCACTCGAACTATTAGCACCCTCAACCATCATCAAATCATTGTGTGTAAATCATCCTGTGCCTAAATAGGTCACTTTCATCCCTTGTGTAACAATGTATTATTATTAAACAGCATCAAAGAGCACTTATTAACTTTTTTACATAATCTGTAAAACACTGTCGGTAAATATTACAAACCAAAGAAAGTAAACCATTGTTGGCACCCTGTCAATTGTTTCAAGAAATTAAGAAATACTAACATTTTTGAAGTGAAAATTTTCGAGACGTTGGGCTATATTTGTACAGGGCAAATCACTGAACTCGCGTGACTTTATAATAAATAATGTTTAGCCAATTTTCTGAAATAAAATCTGAGATACTTTTTATCCCGGGAATTCTGAGGGGATTTAAAGTTGTTAGGGTGCGTAAATATTAGCTTAATCAGATACAACTTTCTCGATTTCACTATACTCTATTTTTTAATTACCTAGGATAAAATGAAAGCTGTGATCGACTTTTTTTATTTTGTAAGCGCGGAGCATAATGTTGCTCTTTCAAAAGTGAGTTTTGTGAGTTGTTGATTCAATTCATCCTTGTGAGTTAAATCCTCCAGAATGAGTGGAATCAACAACTCATCATTGTGAGTTAAGTGCTAGAGAATGAGTTGAATCAACAACTCATCATTGTGAGTTAAATCCTACAGAATGAGTTGAATCAATGACCCACCATTGTGAGTTAAATCCTACAGAATGAGTGGAATCAACAACTCACCCCTGTAAGTTAAATCCTAAAAAATGAGTTGAATCAACAACTCACCCTTGTGAGTTAAATCCTAAAGAATAAGTTGAATCCACACTCACCCTTGTGAGTTAAACCCTAAAGAATGAGTTGAATCAATAACCCACCATTGTGAGTTAAATCCTACAGAATGAGTGGAATCAACAACTCACCCCTGTGAGTTAAATCCTAAAGAATGAGTTGAATCAACAACTCACCCCTGTGAGTTAAATCCTAAAGAATGAGTTGAATCCACACTCACCCTTGTGAGTTAAACCCTAAAGAATGAGTTGAATCAATAACCCACCATTGTGAGTTAAATCCTACAGAATGAGTGGAATCAACAACTCACCCCTGTGAGTTAAATCCTAAAGAATGAGTTGAATCAACAACTCACCCCTGTGAGTTAAATCCTAAAGAATGAGTTGAATCAACAACTCACCCTTGTGAGTTAAACCCTAAAGAATGAGTTGAATCAACAACTCATTATTGTGAGTTAAATCCTACAGAATGAGTTGAATCAACAACTCACCATCGTGAGTTAATCCTATAGAATTTCTATAGGATTCAAATCACAGTGGTGAGCTGAATCAACGACTCACACAAGTCACTTATGAATGAGCCATACTACAGCACTATGCTCCAGGCTTGCAACATTAAAAAAAGTCGATCACAGTTGTCATTTTCGTCCAGCTAATTAAAAATCAGAGTATAGGACGAAAGCTTAAGTTCTTTTTCAAATGCTTCGGTACTTTATATTCCGGGAACCCCGGTTTTTTTTTTCATAGAATCAATTAATTACACTGCTAAAAAATAGCATGAAAATTGGCCGTGTTAATTTTATTACGAATTAGCTTGTTACTTTAAAAAACACTGCAAGTATATTTTGCGGAACTTTTGTCAGCTGTGTCCTAGCCTAAAAGTAAAAGAACTATTAAGATTTCTACGTGTTTTAAATAAATTAATACAGTGCCATTAATTAAGGGAGGGTCCCATCAATGGTATAAGTATACCCTATTAAGACAATGTACTTACATTATTTTTTTTATATTAAAAATTATAAAACCAGATCTTTTATATTGAATGCTAGCTTCTGCCCGCGACTTCGTCCGCGTGGAAAGTTTTTTTAACTATCCCACGGGAACTCTTTAATTTTTCGGGATCAAAAGTATCCTATATATTGACCAGGGATATAAGCTACCACCATACAAAATTTCATTTAAATCGGTCCAGTCGCTTCAGAGATTAGCCGGTAAACACAGAAAGACAAACAGAGCGACAAAAAATTTGAAAAAATAAATAAATTAGGTCTATTTCACTTCTTACATTCCCCATGATTGTTTTTATCATTGTACAGAAATTCGACCTCTACAGTGTTATTATATGTATATAGATTTATTACATGCAACGGAACCCTAAAAACATTTATACCATATTTAAAATATACTAAGTTACACTTAAACTTATTCAACCCCCTAACTATTATAAATAACTATTCATTTAAATATTTTGTTATAATTTTAGATTTTTTACAGTAAACGCAACTGATCTTGACGATATCAAAGCCTAATTTAAATTTTGATTAGATAATAAGAAATTAACCAGCAAAACTGGAAAGTTAACCCACTCTTGTCGATTAGATGGAAATAATGATTCACTAATTACAGCGCCATCTAGTACAAAACCGCTACAGTACATAAACAATCGATTAACCATTTCTCACATCTGGGGTCTTTAAGCGGCTGCTTTCGTAGGGTCGTATTACGGATATGATAAGTATGAAACTAAAATGGAATTATATATTATGTCTTACACCCATCAGTATAGAAAGAAACGTGTCAGTTTCACTAGGCGATTTTCTAAAATCGGCCGCTTTAGGCCCCCCAGCTTTTCGAAGCAAAGATCGATAAAACAGATCGCTCGAATGTAGATAAAACAGTTTCGTCGCCATTATTAAGAATTATTGACCATTTTATTTGTAAATTGGTGTACAGTAAGTTAAGTGTAAGTACAGTAAGTGGCTTGACTGGCCAGTTTTGCGAGTTAATCGATACTTAACGAATACAAATCTAAATGAGGCTTTAGATTATGTGAAAGTTGTAGTAGCTCAGTAATTAATCCGCCTTTCATTCAGAGCATGTGGGTTCGAATCTAGTACCGCAAACCAAACTACACCATCACCAGCAAGCCTTTGCAAAAGCTATACAAAAAGGGGGTGGTAAACTATCTTCCTCTTACCTTTATACAGTATAAATTCATGATCAGACAGCATTTAGTGAAATTTCAGAAAAAAAAATTATTACATTATCAACTGTAATTCCGGCCAGGATTCGAACCTACATAAGTCATCAGAATACTGGCGTGTGATAGTCACTAAGCTACCACAACTACCAAAATACAAGTCGCCATTGATTTTATATTTCTCTATGTGGTGCGATATAAATTTCCTACTGATTTTGTGCACGACATCGACTCCCCTTTCTACTATTATACTCTCCCTCGACTCTCCCTTCAACACTCCTAACAGGAGTATGGAGGGGTGAGCCTCCAATACTCCTCGACCATGAAAGAAGTAAACTAGGAATAACAATAGTGCAATAAAAATATAACTGAAAAAGCTTCTGGATCTTACATTTTTAGAGGGTCTGCTAGTTTTGATATAACAAAACACCAATAGACTCTCAACCAACTTTATATAATTAACCGAGTTCAAAAAAAGAGGTGTTCTCAATTAGTCGTATAAATGTTTATTGTTCGACAGGGCTTTTTTATGGGGGCACGCGGTGCTCTTAAAGGAAATTTCTAATATAGAAAAATTGCCATAAAAACTGAAAAAAATTATGGGCTTACAATTTTCGAGAATTAGCGCGCCCAAAAATGAAATGACAAAAAAAGGCCTGTATATATTTGCTATTTATATATGCGTTGGATTCAGTACAGGTCCAAGAGAGTTTCGTACAAAGTTGATTGTTATTGGATTATTGAATGGTTACATATACGTAACTTAAGAGTGACAAATAAAAAATTACTAGCAAAAAAGAAACCGACTTCAAGAGTTACTAAAAAGCATAAAATAAATATTGTCTACAACATCTTAGAGTAAAATATTTATTAAGTAAATATAGAAAACATAAAAAAGACAAATTTTTAAAATGCACCGACTTCAAGATGTTGTTGAAAATATTTATTTATGCTTTTTAGTTACTCTTGAAGTCGATTTCTTTTTTGCTAGAAAACTTTTTTTTAAGATTAAAGCTTGGATTATGTAAATTGAAAAAACACTTAACAAGCCACAAAAATATGGTCAGTATAAATCGCTTTATAAGCCTACATTGAAATACTCATGTGCTGAGAAATAAAAAGTTTTCAATCCATCAAAAAACTAGCTCCATTTGAGTATATTTGATCTATTGATCAACTGTGGATTTTCTATTACCAAGTTATTGTTTACAATTGCAAATTATATTTTACAAATCTCATCCACCGAGTTACATCGGTAGTCTAAAAATGTAGCAGTACGAGTAGTAGTAATGTAGACGAAAGTTTTAGGTAGGACCCTGTAGCGAATAGTAGAATGTTACTACTATTTATAGTAGTAATTTTGGAATGAGATTATGTAAAATATAATTTTTAAATAATAAAATATTAGTTGAAAGTCTTAATTTTGTATATCAAGACGCAACAAAAGACTTATGACCACCTTTAACATTGTAGTATTTAGGAGCGTAATCAAAGTTCATTTCTTAATAGCCCATTGTTGTCCCTAGTATCCTCCTTACAAGCTTATACTCTCCCTTCAACCCGATTGTACTCTCCCCTCAACACTCCTTCACTCTCCCCCAACACTCCTTCACTCTCCCTTCAACACTCCTCCCCCCGTTACCCATTATGCGTCTTCAACTTCAGTTCAGGGGTGACATATACGTGATATCATCCCAAGGGTGACGGTATAGGGGCTGCTTCATCCGCTTCTGGTCTAGGTAGTGTCCCACCAGCCCTATGGTACGGCCGAGGACGAACAGAGCGTTAATAGAACCCATTTCTATATAGTTGTTGCCTTCCTCTCTGTAAGAACAATACATAATATATGAATTAGGATACTTAAAGGCATAGAAGAAATATTATTTATTTATTTTATTGCAGGAGTTCAGCAGACAGGCAGACGGCCCACTTGATGGAAAGTAGTTACCATCGCAACACCAAAGGTGCTACAAATGCGCGGCTGCTCTCATAAGGGAGAGACTGGAACCTGGTCACTAATGCCGGAACACAACACAAGGTTGTTGTGGCGGCATACTCCAAACCGGGGGTGGTCGCCATCCAGTTGAGCAAAGACCCTACCACCTGGCTGTGGATTGTTTTGTCGCCTCTTACGACAGGCCTCCCGGGCGCAGGAAATTGTATTCTTTCTCCGTTCCTGCACGGATATAACTATATTCCTTGGGTCCAGTTTTTTATTCAATTATTATTGAACACTTATCAATCAAATAAACAGAAATAGATAGAGCACTTGAATAGAATATTTTGTTCAAAAACAACCCTTCCGCTTGGTTTTCCGTTAAACATTTCTTCACAGAAATTGATCCTTACAAGCTATACTATAATGTCTTGCGCCGCTTTTCCCTTCAAGCCACATATTGCGAAGCGGCGCTAAATGCGATTAGGCTCCCATAAAATAAATAATAAACATAAACAAAATTAGATAATTAAAATGAACAAGTTGGAGGTGGACTAAATAAAATTTTAACAATCCTCATTGACATTTGACATGTTTGTCTTCCGTGATCATGGCTACTAAAAAGTGGCCAAAACGTCGGAAACATAAAAATCAAATAAATATTCGCGCTTAAAACTGTTAAAATTGTAGTTTTATTATAGACTGCTCTGACGCCGATTTCAGTAACACTCACACTTACGACGACTGGACGATAGAACCCGTTACAAACAAGTGAACTCACTGAGTGAGGCCGTCACTAACAGACAGTACGGGTGAACTCACTGAGTGAGGCCGTCACAAACCGGCAGCACGAGTGACCTCACTGAGTGAGGCCGTCACAAACAGACAGTACGAGTGAACTCACTGAGTGAAGAGCTGACAGTGCCTGAAGAGGTCCACCATGGCCGCTGCAACGATGCCGTCCACGTTCAGGATGAGGTTGGGCTTCTTCCGGGTGGTGATGGCCTCCACGTCCAGGGCGTACCTGGTGACGGGCCACGCGGGCCAGCGCGATGTCACGTACGCCTTCAGCTCCCTCACCCGGGAATCCGGGTTGTTTATAGACTTCACCCTGACACACAAAAAAGATTTAAAAGATGGCAGTCATGTGGGTTACCTAGATAACTAAATATGTATTAAACTAATATAAGTGTCAACGTGGCAGACCACTATTTGGAACTGAACGCGTATCCGAAATGGCGTTTTTTTTTATTAGATGACTTCAGAAGACAGGCAGACGGTCCACTTAATGGAAAGCGGTTACCATCGCCTATGGACATTTGCAACATCAAAGGTACTTATAAATACGCTGCGGCTCTCTTAAGGGAGACTGGAACCTAGCCACTGATGTCAGAACATAACTCAAGGTTGTTATTATGCCGCCGCATACTCTAGACCAGGGGTGGTAGCTATCCAGACGGACAGATATCCTACCACCCGGCTGTGGGTTGTTTTGTCGCCTCTTACGACAGACCGCCCGGCTGCAGGAAATTGTGTTCTTTCTCCGTTCCTGCACGGATAAATGGTGCTGTGGTAGACATTGTCTATGTTTTGGTGGTATAGATGGAAGATGGAAGAGAAACGAGTTGTTTGTAGAGAGAACATATAATTAATTTTTTTGCAATACAGTTCTCCTTACACAGTCAGTTATATATTTAACACAAACCAGCCTGTGATGAACCAAAAAAGTCTCAACACTATGCGAGCTGATCGCCAAGTCGTGAGCTTTGCAGCAAATCATCTGGCTTCTCTCCTTTTTGCGGCCTTCGATGTTATATGAACAAACGCGGTATACCTGCACTAGTAGGCAATTGGTGGCGGAGATATATGGGGGTTGTTGTACAAGGGTCGACAGTAGACTGACTCGTAAAGACGAGAAGTATCAGTACAGCGGTAAGTACGACAAGGATAGTCGTAATGGAACGAATAATGCGGTTAGGAAAGCGGGTAGTAATGGTCATCATCATCATCCGAGCGTTAAATCCCGGTTGCGTTCGGAGCGTTCACTCCGACGCCCAGGGTCCGCTTTCCTACTTTTTCTACTCCACTTCGCGCGGTCTTCTGCATCCCCCGTTTTGAGACCATTGGTACGCATGTCATCCTTCACAACGTCAAGCCAACATTTCTTGGGCCTTGCCCTTCGACCGGGACCTGGCGGTGGCGGCATGGCTAGACATTTGTTCCCTACATAATTAGCCGGTCTCCGTAAAACGGGTAAAAGCGGGTAGTAATGGTATTAGGTAGTATACGTGTACGATGTGGTCCACGGTACCTGTGCCCGATGCCCATGATGAGCTCGCCCTTGGCCCTCTTCTCGTTGACGAACTCCTGCGGGTGCTGGCCCTTGTCGTACGCCGCGCAGAAGTCGGCCGCCGCCCGGTCGAGCGCGCCGCCGAACCGATCGCCCTGGACGAACGACCAACACAACATTAGGACTCATTCATTCGTTCGTGCGAAGACACAATTACGACTCATTCATTCGTTCGTGCGAAAACACAATTACAACTAATTCATTCGTTCGTGCGAAAACACAATTACGACTCATTCATTCGTTAGTGCGAAAACACAATTACGACTCATTCATTCGTTAGTGCGAAAACACAATTACGACTCATTCATTCGTTCGTGCGAAAACACAATTACAACTAATTCATTCGTTAGTGCGAAAACACAATTACAACTAATTCATTCGTTCGTGCGAAAATACAATAACGACTCATTCACTCGTTCGTGCGAAAACACAGTTATGACTCATTCATTCGTTCGTGCGAAAACACAATTACGACTCATTCACTCGTTCGTGCGAAAACACAATTACGACTCATTCATCGTTCGTGCGAAAACACAATTACGACTCATTCACTGGTTCGTGCGAAAACACAATTACGACTCATTCACTCGTTCGTGCGAAAACACAATTACGACTCATTCATACGTTCGTGCGAAAACACAATTACGACTCATTCAATGGTTCGTGCGAAAACACAATTACGACTCATTCACTGGTTCGTGCGAAAACACAATTACGACTCATTCACTCGTTCGTGCGAAAACACAATTACGACTCATTCATACGTTCGTGCGAAAACACAATTACAACTAATTCATTCAATTCATTAGAATAAGCTTTATACATTTATACTCTTGTTTAATTATGATACCACACAGTCATACAATCGCGCGCGTGCGCGCTGTTTTAAGGGGCGATTGGCATTGGAAACTATAACGGAATGAATAAATGTATAATACTTTCTAAATATATTATCTTTTTATTATGTATAGTTTCTGCGCACAGCGTTATTGAAATGACCCGCAAATCAGTACATTTTTTTTAATAAACAACATTCTTTCAAGGGCGAATAGTGCACTCACAATGGTGAGCATCCCGCTGACGACCGAGGAGATGAGATCCTTGCCAGCCCTCGCCGTCACCATGGTGTTGTGGGCCCCAGAGACTGCAGGTCCATGGTCGGCGGTCACAATAACCACCAGCTCGAAGAACTTGGAAGCCCACTCGGGCAGCTCTCTTTGGAACCTGTACATTTTTTTAAGATCACCAACCAAATTTAAATGTTATTATTCAAAATAAGTTTCACTGGAGAACACTTTTTGAAGGTCAGACATGTAAGTCAAAATTTAAATCGACTACCTATTCTATATACACCGCTTCGCAATGCGTTATCACTGTTCAAAGGAGAAGAAGCGGCAAGAAACTTCCCGGCAACACGTCTAGTTAAAAAAGATTTTCCATCATAATTGTTTATATATTATCCCAAGTTCTTTTTAAAGAATATATATAGAAGTTGTATTACAATTACTTATCACTACCACTGGTAGAATATGGAATCTAGATCTAAATTTAAACTAAGTTTACAATTCAGCAATAGAAGTAAATAAAAAAACAAGTGGTAGTAAATTAACATTACAGTATGCGCAAAACTTATATGCGCTTCGAGCGAAATTAGTTCTGTTAAGTTGCACAGGTCCTAACAAACTTACGTTTGTTGCACCTTACGGTGTGTTGTGCGAAACAGATGGCATGCGAGTCCCGTTGGAGGACGAGCGAGAGCGCAACACTCTCCCTTCTCAGCTCTGTAGGCAAATCTTGTAACTGTATTTTGAGCATTGACGCGTACGAACTTCAAGGACGCATTTAAGCTTTGCACCTAATCGTACTGGTATAGAGTTTGTGAAACTTTGATAAGTATTAAGGTAATAATAAGTTAGAAATCCGGCAAGTTTTAAAATAACAAAGAAACTCATTGTCAACTCATATTACCATAATAAGCTGATGGTTCCTCCTACTCCCAGCTGCCTCTCGAGGACCTGGCTGATGGGCACCCCGCAGTAGCTCAACTCTTGACCTCGTTCGTCGCAGATCGTGCTGATGAACGCCGCGGGTTTGCGGATCAGGCCCAATTTCTGTAAAACACATCCCACCCTATTATTTGTGCAGAAACGGAGAAAGAATACAATATCCTACGTTGGGGCGGCCTGTCGTAAGAAGCGACAAAAAGCCAGGTGGTAGGGTAATTGCCTGTCTGGGTGGCTACCACCCGTGGTCTAGGGTATGCCGCCATAACAACCCTGAGTTGCGTTCCGGCACTAGTGACTAGGTTCCAGTCTCCCTTTAGAGAGCAGCAGCACATTAACATTTATGGTGTTACAAATGTCCTTACGCAATGGTAACCGATTTTCATCAGGTGGGCCGTCTGCTGAACTTATGCAATAAAAAAACTTTCCCTCAGTTTGCCCTTAAACATTCATTCAGGTAAATTGACCCTTACAAGCTACACTATTTTTTGTCGTAATAATACGTGTTCGATCCTTGCCTAGTATAATGTAGGTAGAATATCGCCCATCAATTTTACTGTCTACCCTCTTTCTGAGTGAGGCGACGGCCAATGCACGGAAAGTCAGGGCAGCCATTTTTTTTAACACTTAATGTCAACGTTTTGACAAAGACAGTTCGCGCCGTGCGTTTATTATTTCAACATATTTTACGCTAACTGTTAATTACTGGCCGTGCTAATAACTAATTGTGCAATACTGGTCAAAAGAAGTGATCACTGCAAAGTGAAGTTGGTGCTGTGCAGTGTTCTTCTGTGTGTTGCAACTTGAACCAAGCCAGGAGAGGGCGGATCTCAAGGTTTGGTAAAACTTCTGCTTTTTTAGTGCAAAGATCAGGTTCATATCTCTCCCAATACAGTCCATAACTATCGAACCATATTATCCATGGCTACATTTTTTTTATTTTTTTTTATTGCAGGAGTTCAGCAGACAGGCAGACGGCCCACTGTAAGGAAAGCGGTTACCATCGTCTATGGACATTTGCAACACCAAAGGTGCTACAAATGCGCTGCTGCTCTCTTAAGGGAGCCTGGAACCTGGTCACTAATGCCGGAACACAACTTAAAGTTGTTATGACGGCATGCTCTAGACCAGGGGTGGTAGCCATCCAGTCGGGCAAATGCCCTACCACCTGGCTGTGGGTTGTTTAGTCGCCTTTTACGACAGGCCGCCCGGCCGCAGGAAATTGTATTCTTTCTCCGTTCCTGCACGGATAGATACATACGTGTTTTTTATTCAAAATTAGCCTCGAGACTCCTTTGAGTATTTTTCGCTGTTTCGTATTGTTGCGAACAGAATCACCCCCTGATCTCGCCCCCGGAAATCCCGTACCCCCACGCCCCGTTTACCGCAAATATGTAGCTCGCTCGGTTAGCAGCTAAGCGTCTGCTTAAAAGTAGTACCTTAGCAAGTGCGGTGCGAACCTCCGGCATATTAGTCGCTCAAGTATTATACATAAACAGTTTTCAAATAAGTAATACACACAAGAGAAGAAAAGGAAGATCTACAGCCATTTTGAACTCTCAGCGTGATTTTCGTGGATCTTGTAAATAGCAGTGTGTTTGATTAGTGCAACTAGTATTGATCGGTGATATCGATACAATTAGTGCTATATCTGTTCAGTGGAAGATCCGGGTTCTAGTGCTAACTTGTGTTGGTTAACCTTGAATGTGCCGTTTAGTATAGTAGTGCTGATCATACCTATTCCTATTGTAGCACCTATAAATAAATACAGTCCATTCAAGGGCTGTTCATTCCGTACACCGCCTGCACCGTACACATATAGTATAGGATTTGGTCCTGAAGGCCCACTCGAAATAGTAAACACTCACCCTAGCCCAGTCGTAGTCCATGGGCACCTTGGGCGGCTCCTCCTCCTCCTTGACGATGATCCTGCCCTCGTCCACCAGCCTCTGGTAGACCTCCCTCACGGCAGCGCCCAGGGTGTCGAAGGAGTCCGGGACGGTGGCCCCGTACGCGCGGAGGGAGGCGTTCTTCGCGACCGCCTTCTCCAGCGCTGAGCCGGCGAGCGAGCCCGCGTGCCCGAACTGCACCTCCGACGTGAACATGTCTATGAAGAACGAAGATATTTCGTACTTAATATAACGGTCGAATATTAGGAATGATAACCGACCAATAAAATGTAACTTTTTAATACAAAGGCTGATTTTTCAATCATCAGATAAAATTTATCAGTCGAATAAAAGATAACATGATAGAGTTCAAAAGCGAAATCATTCAAATATCTTATTCATAATCCCTATAAAGATGATAGGGACAGACAGACGGAGTTACTTTCGCATTTATAATATTAATAAAGATTAATATTATAAATGCGAAAGTAACTCCGTCTGTCTGTCTGTTCCGTTTTCACGGAAAAACTACTGGAACGATTTGGCTGAAACTCAGTATATATTGTTAAGAGTTAGCAGAACTCGAATTAAAATGCCGTTGGAATTATTATAGAGTTTATTAGAACTATACGTAAACTCAGGTACAAATATAACCGAACGCAACAAATCCAAACGTAATGCAGAAGGTCGTAATTCAATAAAACTCGCAAAGTCCGTCGCTATTAGATCCCCGATTACACGTCACACCTTGATCGTAGTTGTCACTGAACTGTCGTCTCTCTCCATCAGGCCTTGGTTTTATACCTCACAGATACAAATGTGCCCGTATCGTAGTCGACTTAATCCGCAACACCTAGTTAACGATTCGGCCGCAAGCGGCCATAAACCAGTACAATAAAACAATGTGGTGTGTGTGTGGGCTGTTCTCTAGAAACGTATGCTAATCAATAAGTACGCAAAAGAAGACGATCATAAAAGAATTACAATTAGTTCGAATGCCGACGGGTAATAAATGTGCTTCTACAAATCTGTACGTGGAATTTGTCTTTGTCGGCGCCTAGGTTGTAACAATATATATTCGATGCCGAGAATGAACATAGGATAGTTTTTATCTCGAAAAATGGGATAGTTACCGGGATTAAAATATATTTGTCTCTCTGTTTGTTATGCTTTTACGGAATAACTACTGGACCCATTTGGCTAAAATTCGTTATATATGTGTATTAATACCGAGGGTGGACAAGGGATACTTTTTATCCCGGATAATGGGATAGATTTACTTAAAGGTTATCCCAAAAAGGAGGATAGCTTTTTTTTGTGATTTGCCATTTTCGTCATTTTGGTCATCTTTGTCCCTTGTTCTTTTTAAAAATAACATACCTGAACATGTACCAATGCACCAGGCCACGAGTGGTTTCTTGATGATGCCGTCCCTTATGGCCTTACACACGTGATACTCCTCAACACCCCCCACCTCCCCTAGTAGCACCAGCATCTTAACATGAGGGTCGGCTTCGAACCTGTCGCGAATTAAAAACATACTTATAAACCCTTCTTCTCTTCAAGCCACATGTTGCGAAGCGGTGGTAAATTAGATTACGCTCCCATAGAGTAAATAATAACCGTAAACAAAATTAAAACTAAATAATTAAAATGAACAAGTTGGCGGTAGACAGTTGACATCCTAGTCTTCCCGCGATCACGGCTACTGAAAAGTGGCTGCAACGTCGGGATAGTAAATATCAAATAAATTATCGCACTTAAAACCGTTAACACGTAGTTTTATTATTTATACTAGTCGCGAAAACTTAAGAAAATATTAAATGATAAATCCAATAGACAATTTATTTATTTGTTTGGGAAACATACAATAATTAATATTCTTAAATATAAAACACAAAATTAATACATATATCAATTAAGTTTCCACTAAAAAATAATTTATATAAAAAAAAGGCTCAAATAGTTAATTACAAAAAATTTACATTAACAATATATTAGGGCACATAATGGGACACGTGTTACCTTTAATAGCCCACTGCATGGGAAATGTCGACGGCGCCAGTGCTCCTGCACTTTTAACAAAATTTTTACTACCACAAAATGCAGTATCTTTTTATTTGGCATCGACTTCAACATGTTGTAGAATTTATTTATTTTTTGCTTTTTAGTTACTCTTGAACTCGTTTTCTTTTCTTTAGAATATTTTTATTTCTATGAGAGAATTTTGTTATTTTTCTTACTATTATGTCAGAATTAATTATTGATTATCTACTAAATAATAAATAAATACTTGATGTCACAATTTAAGTGAATTTAATTTATTTAACTGACACTTCTGTTTTATTTCTAATTCTATGGATACAGAAAGACCTTTCCGTAAGACCGACCAATCAGCACGGGAGGTCAGTGACATCGCATGCCGTTTCACAATTTGACGATTTCACGTCGATAGATTATAATCTAATGAAAAATAATGCGTTAAATTGTAAGCAGTGTGTTACGATTCACAATATTTCGACAGTTTACAATCTCGCGAGATAGATTAGTATAATCTAACAATATTTACAAATTGACGGTGACATATATATATTTGACGAAAACAATTAGTTAGAAGTTCCTGATGCCGACGATGTGTTATCTTAATAGGCCACTGATGGGTCATACGTTACCATAATAGGCCACTGTATAGGACATTTGTTACCTTAATAGGCCACTATATGGGACATACACTACCTTAATAGGCCACTGTATGGGACATTTGTTACCTTAATAGGCCACTATATGGGACATTCATTACCTTAATAGGCCACTGTATAGGACATTTGTTACCTTAATAGGCCACTATATGGGACATCCATTACCTTAATAGGCCACTGTATGGGACATTTGTTACCTTAATAGGCCACTATATGGGACATCCATTACCTTAATAGGCCACTGTATGGGACATTTGTTACCTTAATAGGCAACCGTAAGCAGCATGCTTTATCTTAATAGGCCACAATATGGAAGATGCCTTACCTCAACAGGTGGTCGATGAATGTGGTCCCTGGGTATCTGTCACCCCCGATGGCCACTCCTTCGCACACACCATCTGCCTCCTTTGACAGGATGTTGTTTAATTCGTTGCTCATGCCACCGGAACGAGACACGTACGCAACGCTGCAGACAAATGATAATAATTTATTTATTATGAAAATTGAACAATTCACGTGTTAAGGACAAGGGGAACATTGTGATGAAACCTGCACATTAAGTTAACCGATGTGCAAAACCTGTGTTCCTAAGTCCCAAGTATCCAGCGTTTCCATTCTATTGACAATTATAAACAACAGATATTGAAAATACGGGTTGTCTGGAAGAGAACGCTTCTTAGCGATAAGACCACCCATTGTGCACATTTAGAATATTTATAGGCTAGAAAATTTTCTGTTTTCTGTAATGGTGTACAATAAAGCGTTATCTATCTATTTATCTATCTATAGACAATGTGCTTCTCACTCGCTTTAAAATAATTTCAATCTAGCTTTTAAATTATTACCACGTCATAGTTCTTAAGTCGCTAGAAGGGACTAACCCCTAAGAGACAGGCTTGACCTATTTTAGGTTTAGTACCCAAACTGTCTTAATTTTAAGACAACATGTAAATTTAATTTTGGTGTCAATAAAAATCTTATTATTATTATTGTTACGAGTTTAGCGGGACTCGAATTAAAATGCCGTAGGAATTATTATAGAGTTTATTAGAACTATACAAACACGTATAACACGGGTACAATTATAATCGAACACAACAAATCCAAACGTAATGCAGAAGGTCGTAATTCCATAAAACGCGCAAAGTCCGTCACTAATAGATTCTCGAATGTACATACGTCTCGTCTTGATCGTGGTTCTCGCTTGACTGCCCCCTCCCTCATTCATGCCATCGTTTTATACTGCGCGAATGCAATGTGCCCGTCCGGTAACGTGGACCGAAATTCCTAGAATCAGCTTGTACTTTAAAATCCATAACACCTCGCTGATGAAGCAGCCTTAAGCGGCCGTAAATTTGTACAATAGAACAATAAGCTGTTCTCTAGAAACGTATGCCAATAAATAAGTAAACAAAAGAAGACGATCATAAAAGAATTACAATAATTTCAATGTTATTAGTTCAAATGCCGACGGGTAATAAATGTGCTTCTACAAATCTGTACGTGGAATTTGTCTTTGTTGGCGCCTAGGTTGTAACATTATTAAGTATGGTATACCTTCTATTCCCCTATAAATGTGAGACCCAAGCCCAATAATGGGTCGTTTATGAGCTCTGCAGTCCTTATAGCAAACATAGTCATTGCATAAACATATTTTTAGATACCTAAATCATATATCAGGAGCCTTAAGATCAGACGAGCGTGCATGACAAGAGTTATGAATGTCAAAGAAGCAAGTGAAGTGTGTAAGAATAAGACTAAATGGCGCTCTGTTGTTCGTACCTACCCGCAAGGGAACTGGCGTGAAGTTATGTATGTATGTATGTATGTATGTAAACCATATGTCCTTGATATATAACTTTTTAGTGTATCTAAAAAATAAATTTAAAAATCAAGCTTTATGTATATATTAGCGCCTTGGGATACGATTTCTGCAAAAAAGTGAATAACCCAAAAACGTCGACTACTGAAAGTGCAATTAATAGGGGAGAGCTGTTATTAGAGAATATTCTACAAGTCGAGTTCCGTTTCAACAGAGAAAGAGGCAACAATCACTACATTAACAGTTCGAAAGCAGGTTTCAGATGTCGAAATTGAATTTCAACACAACCGGGATTAATGTCTACAAAGCAAATATATTATACAAAGTAAATATACCTGCCAGGCCTGTACAGTTTGCTGTCGATAATGTTGTCAATCATGCCGGCAGTGTTGCCAATCTTGAAACAGCCCGGCTTGATGCCACCCACTGTCGCTGGACCGATTATATTTACCTACAAATAAAAATCAAACAAATTACAATAGAAACACTAGTTCACTTGTCGTAATATATTAAGAAAGAAATTTTTTATATCTAAAAGTGACACACACAAGACAAACAGTAATATAATAAAACAGTAAATACAGTGTAAACTCCATGTAACGTCACTCGATTTAACGACAAACTCCCTTAAGCGTCGAAATCACTTGGCTTGGGTTGGTTTAGTTCATCTTCCATACAATGGTACACTCTATATAGCATTACACCCACTCTCAACAACGATAACAATTAAGTAATAAAAAGTACCTTTTAAGTTACCAAAATCAGTAAAAACTGCGCAGCTATGTACGTTCTTTTATTTTTTAGTATCTTAGCTCGTAATAAACACGACTGTCGGCATCATGCATACCGAAATTTCTAAGAAATTCCGAAATGTCTAAATACTTCCCTTATCACCAAGATGCCTGCCTAAATATCGCAAGATATGAATAAAATAAGTAAAAAATACGACAAAATTCCTGGTGCAGCAAAAGACGTCAGACAGACAAAAATAACAGATTTCTCTCCATTTAACGACAACTCTCTACAACGTCATAAATACACAGTCCTTTCATTGTCGTTATATAGAGTTTACGCTGTACATATAAAAATTGTATGCTGCAATTTCGAGATTGGGATTGGCACCAAGACTTGAAACCGGTTCAAAATTAACCGCTTATAAGACGTTATTATTGATTTTAGCCAACTATTTCGTTCAGAGTATTAACCTTAAAAGGAATGTTACGCAAATCTGCAATAACTGGTTTGTTCCTTGAAAATTATTTTCTTATAGACATACGTTTGTGACGACTGAAAACTTACAGTACCACATGACTGCACTTAGAAGGTGTGCCGGCAAAAACTGTTTAAAACCAGTTTATTTAACAAACTTTTGTTACCAAAAACCGTTTGATTGAGGTTAAAATTAGAAAATAACTGAAAAGTACAGTACCTGCACTTACACAGTCTGATTTTTATTTACTTACGACTAAATTGACAGCTGCAAATAAAATAAAGGTCAATCCTATATTTTTTGTTGAAAGCTTGGAGCACAGTGTTCGCTCGTTCATAAGTGAGTTAAAATAGAATAGAGTAGAATAGGAAACCCTTTATTGTTCATCAAAATAAACAATTACAGAATGAATAATTACAATAATTTAAAGGCAAAACAAAAGGTGGCCTTATTGCTTAAAGCTATCTCTTCTAGGCAACCTGACTGAGAGGATACTTTTAACAAATTATGTCTAGGTATAATTAAATTAAAAGGAAGTAAAATAAAAAAAGGAAGAACAGTACAATGTGGACAGTAAACAGCAAAGTTTAGAAGAGTAGAAGAATAATAGGAAAGTTGTGCAAAAGTGAGTTGTGCGAGTTGAATCAACAACTCACCACTGTTTGTTGCTCCACATGTGTAACATAAATAGGTCGATCGCAGCTGTCATTTTAGTCCAGGTAATTAAAAATCAGAGTATACATACAAAGAGCCAAAAATAAGCACTTACACCTCTTATATCGGCCAGTTTGATGATTTTCCTCGTCATGTTCTCCGGTATACCTTCAGCGATGATTACTATTGTGTTGATTTGGGGATGTTGCATTGCCTAAAAAAAAAAAAAAAAATTAACCTTAACACTTTTTTTTTAATTTAAGAAGTCCGACATTAGGATAGAAGCTAACTCCTTCTCCCCTCGAAGAAGGTGAAATAAGGTAGAGAGTGAGAGAGATTCACCTGCATAGTGCTGTCGTAAGCCGATCTCAACGATGCGAAATTGACTAATACGGTGGCCTCTTGATGTTTCCTCATAGCGACGTCCATGTCAGAGAATACTGTAAATAAAATACTTTCAAACTGACCACAATGTACTATTCTTTAAAACTATGATAATAACACAGGCCAACCATAAATAAAAAATTGTCTGTACTTTTGACCAGATCCATCATCTATTCTTATGCATTTCCATGCACTGAATGTAGACCTGGAGTCATCCTCAAATTTTGAGTGTATATGGACCAAAAGTCCAAAAATTTTCGTCCATATACACTCGAATTTTGAAGGCGTATGGACTGTAAACTGACCCCAGATTCGGTCTTTCGGTCCATATTCCCTCAAATTTTGCGGGGGTATGGACTATAAACTGACCCCAGATTCGGTCTTTTGGTCCATATACCCTTAAATGTTGAGGGTGTATGGATTATAAACTGACCCCAGATTCGGTCTTTTGGTCCATATACCCTTAAATTTTGAGGGTGTATGGACTATAAACTGACCCCAGATTCGGTCTTTTGGTCCATATACCCTCAAATTTTGCGGGTGTATGGACTATAAACTGACCCCAGATTCGGTCTTTCGGTCCATATTCCCTCAAATTTTGCGGGTGTATGGACTATAAACTGACCCCAGATTCGGTCTTTTGGTCCATATACCCTTAAATTTTGAGGGTGTATAGATTATAAACTGACCCCAGATTCGGTGTTTTGGTCCATATACCCTCAAATTCTGCGGGTGTATGAACTAAACTGACCTCAGATTCAGATTCAGTTAATATAAATACATAAGAATAGATGTATCAAGAGTACAGAACACTTTTTATTTTTTGTAGGCCCACTGTATTTATTAAATAATTCCGAGGAAAATGAAATGGGAGTCAAAGTGTGCCCTCATCTGGGATAATGTTATAGTTATATGCCGTTGCACGTAGATGTGGCGTTGGATGTAACGAGTTATTTCTGATGCGATATTGTTTTTAACTTTAATGACGTTACGTATTGACAGATAATGTATGTAATACACTAATCGATAACGGCGTTGATTTAACGCTTTAAATGAGACGCATTCGGCCACAGTCAATACGTTTAACATTATCGCAGGTGCGGCCCCACCATCACACAAACATACAAACACGGTGATGATACAAGGGTAACATTGATGCTAAAATGGCTACGAGACCCGAAATAATAACAAATTAATTACTTACCAGGTATGAACACTTCCTTGTTGCCGAAATAGTACTTCTGCTTATGGTCAGCCGTGAAGGGGTACACTATGGCGACCACCGACGGCTCCGCGCGACGGCATATGTAGTCGAAGTCCAACATGCCCTGAGGATCATCAAAACGTCCCATATTTACTTGGCAATGACATCGCTCGATTACTAGTTTTTGGTGTGGTGTTATCTGGGCGCGTGAGTGATTGAGCGAGTGAGTGCGTCCGTGAATGAGTGAGTGAGTGAGTGCATGTGTAAATGAGTGCGTGAGTGAGTGCATGTGTAAATGAGTGCGTGAGTGAGTGCATGTGTAAATGAGTGCGTGAGTGAGTGCATGTGTAAATGAGTGCGTGAGTGAGTGCATGTGTAAATGAGTGCGTGAGTGAGTGCATGTGTAAAAGAGTGCGTGAGTGAGTGCATGTGTAAATGATTGCCTGAGTGAGTGCATGTGTAAATGAGTGCGTGAGTGAGTGCATGTGTAAAAGAGTGCGTGAGTGAGTGCATGTGTAAATGAGTGCGTGAGTGAGTGCATGTGTAAATGAGTGCGTGACTGAGTGCATGTGTAAATAAGTGCGTGAGTGAGTGCATGTGTAAATGAGTGCGTGACTGAGTGCATGTGTAAATAAGTGCGTGAGTGAGTGCATGTGTAAATGAGTGCATGTGTAAATGAGTGCGTGAGTGTGTGAATGTGAGTGAGTGCTTGAATGAGTGAGTAAGTGAGTGCATATGGTTGTGTCTGTGTATAGGTATACCTATACAGACCTGTATAGCTCTGTTCTGCATTCCCCACACTATGGCTTTGGTTCTGTCGCTGAAGAGTGGCCTCGCCGTGGACACCCCCTGGCCTAGGTCCAGTCTTGTGGGCGCTTGGGAACAGACTAGATCCAAAAGTTTGTGGGTCAGCTCCGGAATCTCTAACTCTGGTTTTGGCTGTAAAGAAGATAGATTTTTTTCAGAATAAATCTATACCAATAATAGAATTGAAAAAGAAGAATTTAGAAATTTCGTCTATCTGTCTGTCTATTAGAGCATCACGTTAATAATAGTGAATGGATTTAAATGAAATTCTACACACAGCTAGCTTGTAATAAATATCACTGACAAATGGTTTTTATATGTGAATTTATAATAAAATTTCACTCAAAGGCATTTGCTACCAGGCCATGGAATAAATTTATGCATCTACTACAGAATGTGCAATATTATTGAACTGTCAAAACCTACCTGAGCATCAAAATAATCTCTAATCCATCCAAATGTTGTCTGGATGATATTTTTGTTTTCATTAAGACCGCCTACCGTACTCTGCAACGTAATTATTCGTTATTTAAGGAACCTTTCATTTTGCGTGTATTGACAAGCACTTGGCCGTATGTTTTCTTTAATAAGTTACGTATAAGAACGTTGGATTACGTGATAGAGCCAAGCTGGAGTAATTTTATCGTGATTACAGCTGTTAGGGCCAACTCAATGGGGGATATGCATGTAAATATATCAAAAACGAGTCACTTTTTTATGTGAATGAATGAATGAAAACACTTAAATAAATAAAAACCTTTATTATATACTATATAAACACAGTACATATCATAATATATACAGAATAAGCAGCACTACTATATCAGAGGAACAAAAGTAATTAAAAACCATGATTTTAAAAGAGGATATTGACTTAGCTTGTCTGATGTTGAGTGGCAGTGAGGTCCAAACATAAAGCCCCTAAAAGGGATTAAGACTTTCAGTTGTGGTTACATTAGCTGAATGCTGAATCAGAAACTGAAATTCCTAAAACAAATAAATAGTTCGGAATACCTTTTGTAACTTAAAAACTAAAGTCCAAATGTCGCTTACGATATAATGTCGGTAAAGGCTCGATATCATGACTTTATTGCTGTAGAATCACATGTCTAACGTTAGTGAAACGTCTTTAGAATCGTTATGATTTGAAACTAGATGAAACGAAAAAGCGACACTAAAAAGAGATAAACACATAAGTGTATAGGACTAATCTGGGGAAAGAATGAGATAGAACACAGGTAAATTGGCTTCGAGACGTTTATGCGTTTCTAGTAGTATACTGTCAGCACAAAAATCAATATTATTTATAGGCAGGTACTTAATATGAAACTGATAGTATTAAATGATAATAATGATAAACAATGGATATTAATATTAAACTTATTTTTTAATACTAAATCTTAAGTATAGTAGGATTCAACGATCAGAAGTGAATTAAACTATTAAATTGATAGATATAAGAGTAAAGACAGATCAGAAAAAAGGTGATGGAAGACCGTGAAAGATGATGTAATAATTTTAGATATTGTTACGAGTTTATCGGGACTCGAATTAAAATGCCGTTAGAATTACTATAGAATTTATTAGAACTATACAAACACGTATAACACAGGTACAAATATAACCGAACGCAACAAGTCCAAACGTAATGCAGAAGGTCGTGATTCAATAAAACGCGCAAAGTCCGTCTCTATTAGATTCCCGAATGTACACACGTCACGCCTAGATCGAATTTGTAGCTCAACTGACCCCCTCTCTCAATCAGGTCATCGTTTTATACTTCACAAATGCAAATGTGCCCGCCCGGCAACGTCGACATAATTTCCTAGAATTAGCTTGTATTTATAATCCGCAACACATGGCTAATGATGCTCCTGAGCGGCCGTAAACGAGTACAATAGGACAATAACTAGAAAAGTATGTCAATTAATAAATGAATGAAAGAAGACGATCATAAAAGAATTACAAGTAGTTCAAATGCCGACAGGTAATAAAATGTGCTTTTACAGATCTGTACGTGAAATTTGTCTTTGTCGGAGTCTAATTTGTAACAATATTAATACTGAACATAATTTTTAATACTGTGACGACCTACACGCCGACAAATGTGGATTCACGCCTGCATACCATAAAAACACACTTTATTATCTTTCCGCATTTCAACTTCTTTTGTTTACTGTGTGTTTAAAATTTGTGATTAGAAAACAGCCCATTGTGTATTGTAATCTTTTATGGCAGACATTAGCCAGGTGCATCGAACTGAATCTAAGAAATTCGGCCTACGCGGTCGGGCGGACACATTTTATCGGTGCATTATAAAGCAATGGCCCAATGGAGAGATCGGCAGTCTAGCGATTACCACAAGCGAAGTAAGAACTGTGTACATTCGGTAATCTATTTAGTGACGGACTTTTTTTTTATTTTTTTCTTTTTTATTGCAGGAGTTCAGCAGACAGGCAGACGGCTCAATTGATGAAAAGCGGTTACCAGCGCCTATGGACACTTGCAACAAAGGTGCTACAAATGCGCTGCTGCTCTCTTAAGGGAGACTGGAACCTGGCCACTAATGCCGGAACACAACTCAAGGTTGTTATGGCGACATACTTTAGATCAGGGGTGGTAGCCATCCAGTCGGGCAGATGCCCTACCACTTTGCGCGTGTTATTGAATTGTGCATTACGTTTGGACTGGTTGTATTCAGTTATATTTGTACTTGTAGTATACGTGTTTGTATAATTTTAATTAACTATATAATAATTCCAACGGCATTTTAATTCGAGTCCTGCAACTCGTAACAATACTAAATTTCAAGTATAGTAGGATTCAAGGATTAGAAGTGAATTAAACTATTAAATTGATAGTTATAAGAGTAAGATAGATTAGAAAAGAGCTGATGGAAGACTGTGAAAGATGATGTAATAATTTTAGATATAATAGAGAATGTATGCCAGATAAGATGAGAAAAAAAAGAGTAAAGATGATAAAAATTTACAGCAGCCTGAGTTTTTGGTAGTGTGAAATGATGATTTGTGGCGTGACTGTGGATGTATGCTAATAAAGTATGGAAAAGACTTATGATGCCAACTCCAAATGATAGGAACAAGTTGAAAGAAAAGAGTAAATATAGTCAGTACTCACAGCAGCCTGTGGCTTGGGCAGTTGCTTCGGTGCGTAGTCGAGCTGATGCTCTTTGGGGATGGGAGCATGCCCCAACGCTAGACCAACGATGGCAGTCATATTGCTTTCAGGGCCAAACACATATAGAGGGATCCGCAGTCTGTGGCCAACTTCACGCATTTGCCTGTCGATTATAGTGTATAATTATTACATACATTTTTTATTAACAACTCTATGGACTCGAGTTCCGTACCCTTTTTCACAACTTAATTTCTATGAAAGTTTTTAGAGTTCATACACGCTTATTGTTTATTTTTGTTACTGTGTGTGACATTAATTTGGTGAATTTTGTGTTGTGGTGTACCTTAAGAATAACTACATTAATACATACATATTACTTAACACAAAAAAAAAAACAAAATTAATATTAATTACGGGTTGGCCAAAGAGTAGAAAAAATCTTGTGTGTGTCAGCCCCAAGTTATTTACTTCCCATAACAAGAAAAACAAAGTTTAATAGAGTACCGAAAATTTGAGAAACTTAATAAAATCGGAAAGACAGGTTGGAGTTTACTCCTACATTAAAAAACATGTGCACGTGCGCCACGACAGCGGCCGAATACGGCCGAATAAGGGCGATTATAAGAAAAAAAAACAACATACAGACAGATGAGTATTTAGCTAGTACAAAATATACATTTAAATACAATACACACTCACAAACATATTCATTAAATATCAAAATCATAGAAGTAATATCAGAGCGCCTGACAGAAATATAACAGTAGTTTTGCTGAAACTCATCTTGATAAGTAATCTGATATAAGAAAGGTCAAAATTAACATATAGCCTAACAATGACATTACTTTAACTTGTAAGACGGGACCACCACAAATTTATTGTCGAACTGTTACACAGGGCTCATTGGGAAGTCCCACAAATTTGTGGTCAAATACAGATAATTGAAATGAACGTTGAAACTGATGCTTTCTCCCTCTAACTACATAGAATTTGTATGAGAATAAAAGAGACAATATCATTCTGTTGGTTTTGGTGCGGCAATTTTGATGGCAGCTTGTGGAAAAAAATAATATTAATTTTGTCCCCTCTAATACAGGGGTGGTTCAAGAAAAAAAACTTATATTACACTTGGATTATTTCACTACTGACAAAATCTCCATAGCGGCGGCCTTTATTAACCACTTAAGAACATAAAATTGTAAATCTCACCTGAGCCCCTCCTGGTAGTTAGGTCCTCCCCTCCTCACGAATATGGTGATGTTGTACTGTATGAGGGCGTCCTTGTAGGTCTCGATGGCCGTGATTATGCCGCGGAACGTGTCCGCCACGTTCGTGAAGTTGGCTATGCCGCCGCCTATTATCAACACCTGGCAACGAACAAACGGGATTTATATGAAAAAGGTACTATTGGTGCCACTTGCTTCTTTCAAATAAACCTCGATGTGGAACTGTATGACTTTTTATTCCAATTTTTACAATATTGTTACAACTTAGGCTCCGACAAAGACAAATTCCACTTACAGATGTGTAAAAGCACATTTTATTACCTGTCAGCATTTAAACTACTTGTAATCCTTTTTTCTCTTATTTATTGGCATACATTTCTAGTTATTGTGAAGAACAGCCTATTGTCCTATTGTACTTGCTCAGGAGCATCATTAGCCATATGTTGCGGATTATAAGTACAAGCTAATTCTAGGAAATTATGTCGACGTTGCCGGGCGGGCACATTTGCATTTGTGAAGTATAAAACGATGGGCTGATTGAGAGAGGGCGTCAGTTGAGCTACAACTACGATCTAGGCGTGAAGTGTGTACAATCGGGAATCTAATAGTGACGGACTTTGGGCGTTTTATTGAATTACGACCTTCTGCATTCTGCAGTGTGCATGACCAGAGTTATGAATGTCAAAGAGGCAAGTGAGGTGTGTAAGAATAAGCCTAAATGGCACTCTGTTGTTCGTGCCTACCCCGCAAGGGAACTGGCGTGAAGTTATGTATGTATGTATGTATGTATGCATTGCGTTTGGACTTGTTGCGTTCGGTTATATTTGTACCTGTGTTATACGTGTTTGTATAGTTCTAATAAACTGTATAATAATTCTAACGGCATTTTAAATCGAGTCCCGCAAACTCGTAATAATATTTATATTTGATTTATACATATATGAGTACAGAGAATAATTTATTTATTTGTTTTATTTTATTTGGGGGGTTAACAGCTGTAGTCTTACAACCTAAAGTTACAAAGATAGCTAAAGAACAGCTATTCATAAACCTACACAGATGACAAGGAAATAATCTCTTATATATAAAAATGAATAGTAGAAATGTATGTACGCACATAACTTGATTGGTAAACTTGTTTTAATGAATAAACCTACTGAACGAACCCCGAACGCGCGGCGCGCAGGCCGGCGCGTGAGTTCCTACATACATGCGTACGTCACAAGGTTGCAGGATTAACTGAGTAGCTTGGCCGGCGGGCGGGTCGGGCGACCCGAACGCCGCGAGGGTGGAGCGGGGGCCCGCATCGGGGATACGATGTTCCCAACACGTATACTTCCAGCGCTTTTACATACTTGCCGCGCTATAGTCTCCCCCTCCAAGTCCTCGGACACCCCGGGAGAGGACTTGGCTTTGGAAGGCCTACCCCTCCTCCTACTCTGAATTACGGCAGAATCTCCTTGATATAAAGTGAGAGCACTAGCGTGGTACTTAGTAGTGTTTCCATTATTATCTACTACTTTATAGGTGGTAGGACTAACTAACTCAGCTATTTTGAACGGTCCCAGTCGTCTGGGCGTAAACTTACTAGTAACCCCTTTGTCAACATTACTGGAAACGTGGGCCGAAACCAAAACTAAATCACCAATTTTGTAGCTTGGTGCGGGTTGACGCCCCCTGTCGGCGTAAATCTTCCTCCGACGCTGTTGATTAGTGATTCGCGTAGCATCGCCCGTATCTATACGATGCAGCGCAAAAGAAGTTGGCTCTCCCCCTGGAGTAAAAATGTCCTCTTGATCATTCAGGAGTTCCGGGAGCCGTTGTCGTTGATCCGACCCAAAATGGGAACCTACCTCTGGTTCAAATCTCATCGTAAAATATCGCGGTATATGACTAAAAGTATAACGAGAATTTTTAAAGTCAAGTACCACACCTGCGTCTAATAAAAAATTCATACCTAACAAGGTATCAGTTGCACCAGGCAAAATGATAAAAAGAGTGGGAACAACAGGCCCCTGCGGCACCCTTACATCCACCTTAGCTACATCTACTACAAGATTTTTACATGAACCATCAGCTAACTTAACACTAGTACACGTTTTATCGAACTTATGACCGTGTTTCACTAAATGTGCACGTAAACTTTCACTAGCAACCGATTGCTTTGCACCAGTATCAAACAACGCACTTCCACGAGCACCATAAATCTCCAATTCCACTACGGGTCTCTGACGCGGGTCAATGACCTCGCTTCCAATAGCGGCAATTGACTGGAAAGCGGAAATAGAAGCAGACGATTCCTGTTTATTCTTACAAGTAGAGCAATTTGCTCGTATAACACCAGGCGTGCCGCATCCAAAGCATGTTACTGAAGGTGTCAAACTGTCTTCTTCTTTCTTAACGTTACCAGGAAACGACTTCTTAGATAACAGCTTCGGGCACTCCTCTTTCAAATGGCCGAATTGCTTACAATAATAGCAACGAGCTCTACTTGCTTTACTGGACGAAGCTGGTACTGCTGGATATGCTGTGTCTACAATCGGAGTCACTGATTCCTTATTCTTTCTAAGCTGTGACTGCTGAGAGCTACGGCCTTCATCTAAAATATCTTCAATAGAACGGGCCTGTTCCAATAGCTCAGAGAAAGACATAAAAGATTTACGACATATCTTCTCCCTTATTCTCTTATGCAGTAGCCCATACACCATGTCGAGCTGAGCTTCCTGAGAGATAGCAGTCGACGGCAACTGTGCTAACAATGCTCTTATTTTGCAGACGAAAATATCGGTAGGCTCATCGCCTTGTTCCCGTTCAAATATTTTCCGGTAAACCCTGTGTGGCGGCAAACGAGGACCATAAGTTTGCTTTAATAATTCTATGGCATCAGGCCAACTATTAACAGATGCTTTCACACCTTGCCACCAGGTTGCTGCAAGACCAGACAAAAGCATTGGTAAGCCTCGCAAGGCTATGTGATCTTCTATACCGACGCATTCCTTATATATTTCTATAGCGTCGACAAAAGCTAAAACGTCGCTCCCTTTTGCACCGTCGAAGCGCGATGAGCAATTTGCAAAGTTACCAGACAAGGCACTCGTAACAGGCGCAGGCGGTGAAGCTGGAGCGCGTATCAAAGACAAAAGATACGCCAAGTGTTGATCCGTCATAACTATTGGAGTTCCCGGTTGAACAGACGGCGCCGGCGACTGCGCAAACGGCGCAGCAGAGGTGGAGGCCCCGCTAGGGCCCGCAGTAGGCGGTGGAGGCGCGCCCGGCGGCACATGAGCCACGCCGGACGCGGACAAGAGAGTCTCAGACTCTCCAGCGATACCCCTATCCACAGAGGGTATATGCTGATCCATCCCGTCACTGGTTGCACCAGACCGTGTAAGCACCATAATGCCTAATCGGAAAACTCTATGTTTCCACGGTGATAAATTGTCCGATCACCAAGACAAACGGAAAACACAATATAGTTCAACTCAAAATAATTGTTCATCGTAGCCTAAATAAACAATAACTTCAACTATAAAAGATAACTTGAAAATAAAGTTCTAAGTTCAAAACAGTCTGACACTAAAAGTCTTAAATTGGAAAACAACACTGTCTGTACACAAAACACAATGTTCCAATTAACGAAAAAAAAAAGTCTTTGTATAAAATTATTCTTCCAAAATTATTCCAACTAGTAGGTAAGTACAGTCCTGTATAAATAAGTCCAAAAGTACTTACGGAACCATCGTACGTATTAACAACAAATCTTCTTTTCACTTCGTAGGTACTTACATATACGAACATAAACACTAATTTCTAGTTCTTTATACTTATAGTCACTTTATATAAAACAATAAATTAAATTTAAATCAAAATGTCACGTAAAACAAACACAAATAAACATTTGAACCGTTTTAGGGTACCTAGGTTTATTCAAAGTACTAACTTAAGTTATAAACAAGTATGCAAAAGTACGAACAAGTTTGAATAAAAACGAATGAGTCCGAACAAGTTCAAACAAGTCCAAACACGTCGAGCACTCACACTCGTACGAACGTGTATTTCACTCACAAGTCCTATAGAAACCTATTCAGAACACGTTAGGTCATTAGGTACTAAATCACGAACCTACAGTTTAGTTCTAGACTTACGATAGCCACCTAAACGTCGCGTTGAGTACTAACTCAGAACAAACGCGGAACAAACGTATTAGGCACACACAGGTATCGCAAAGTTTATAACTAGAACACACTAAAACTGATTTAAAACACTATATTTCGTGCCACACGTTGGGCTGCCAATTATTATAGCGGGCACTTGAAATAATAAAGCTTGATTGGTAAACTTGTTTTAATGAATAAACCTACTGAACGAACCCCGAACGCGCGGCGCGCAGGCCGGCGCGTGAGTTCCTACATACATGCGTACGTCACAAGGTTGCAGGATTAACTGAGTAGCTTGGCCGGCGGGCGGGTCGGGCGACCCGAACGCCGCGAGGGTGGAGCGGGGGCCCGCATCGGGGATACGATGTTCCCAACACGTATACTTCCAGCGCTTTTACATACTTGCCGCGCTATAATTAATATCACTATATAACGTTTAATCGTATATATAGCCAAGAGTATATACCCATTTCATACAAATCCTATACAAACAGAGTGAGACAACAACAAAAACGCACGTCGTAGCGTCGCGAGAGCGCGACCGCCACTTTCACTGAGCACATATTTGCAGACAGGAGCTTAAGTAATAAGGAATTGCCAGGTAGTAGGGCATTTGCCCGACTGGATGGCTACCACCCCTGGTCTTGAGTATGTCGCCATAACAACCTTGAGTTGTGTTCAGCAGCAGCGCATTTGTAGCACCTCTGGTGTTGCAAATGTCCATAGGCGATGGTAACCGCTTTCCATGAAGTGGGCCGTCTGTCTGTCTGCTGATCTCCTGCAATAAAAAAAATAAAAAAAAATCTATGTATCTATCTGACCTTCCCGTTGGGGTGTTTCTCCCTGCACATGAGGCTGAAGATGGTCTTGGCGTAGTCGGCGGTCTGGCTTTCGGTGGGTGCGCCGGAGTACTCGCCGTAGTTGGCCAGCTCGGCCGCGCCGCCCAGCTCGCATATGGTGTCCGTGTACACCACCGACGCGCCACCGCCGGCCACCATGGTCCATATGCGGCCCGATTTGTTCAGCACTGTCAGCTGGAATTGTTTATTCATTATTCAATTATAGGTTACTACAGTTATATATTATTACGGAGTGTACCTCTTGTTTGAAGAGTAGGCGTTAATACAGATTACATTGTATTTTTTTTTTGTTAGTATTTATCCTCGGAAGATTCACTTCATTTTATATAGAACTATCCCAAATAACAAAATGACCAATGTGACTACAATGGCCAAATTGACGAAAATAACTCCTATACAAACTTTAATCCCATATTTCAACCCGTTCTAGTTTTATTTATATATCCCTGTCTATCTCTCTGTACACTACACAAACGACCAAAACTATCAAAACTACCAATACTACTAACCAAAATTACCGCAACTACCAAAACTATCAGCCAAAACAATCGAAACTACCACAACTATCAAAACAAACGAAACTACCGGCCAAAGCTACCAAAACAGCTAAAACTACTACAACTACCAAAACTATCAGCCAAAACATGCAACACTACCGAAACTACCACAACTACAAAAACAACCAAAATTACCAAAACTATCAAAACAAGCAAAAATATCAGCCAAAACAACCAAAACTACCACTACTACAAAAACTACCGAAACTACCTACACAACCAAAACGACCAATTTGACCAAAATAAACAAGATTGCTAAAATGGCAAACCACAAATAAAATCCCATCATATTTTCTGGGATAACCTTTACATAAATCTACCCCAAAATATATCATATAATCCGGGATGAAAAGTACCCTCGGTATAAAATTTACATATATATACCAAATTTCAGCCAAATCGGTCCAGCAGTTTTTCCGTAAAAGCATAACAAACAGAAAGACAAATACATTTTTATCCCGGAAACTATCCCATTCTTCGGGATAAAAAGTATCCTATGTTCATCCTCGGCATCGAAAATTTATTAATACCGAATTTCAGCCAAACCGGTTCAGTAGTTTTTCTGTGAAAACGGAACAGACAGACAGGAGTTACTTCCGCATTTATAATATTAAATAGGTATTATCTCACTCTTTTTTTTAAATACTTATAGAAGTTGTATTACAATTACTTTACAAGTATGGTAATGACATATCGCTACGCTAAGTATTATGTGATTTCCATACACTTTCTATTCTGTTCGTTCAGTGCGAATGCTACTTGCCTATGGGGCGGGGCCTACTTCGTTCATTCCCATACATTTTTTACTCTCGTTCGTCTAACTCAGTGGTCGGCAAACTTATTAGCCAAAGAGCCAGATATGAACATTACAACAATAAAAAAAAAAATTGGGATCCAAATCTGCTTGTTTAGTAAACTTTTATACACTAAATAAGTAGTACTGTGGTAATGTGCTTGCATCTCCTTGGAAAGTGTAACGTAATATTACATAAATATTAAATTTTAAAATAAATATCACATTATAGTACATTATGGTACTAGTGTGTAAGATTGGTGATTACCGGCGAGGCGCCATTGAGACTCGAGCCGTAGGCGAGGGTCTTAAGAGAGCCGAGGACGGTAATCATCAATACACGTGTATCATACGACGTTTTTCAACACACTTGTGAATAAAATAACAACAAAAACTCATTTTATTTAGTAGATAAAAAAAGTTATATATGAGTGAAAGTTTTATTTATTAAACACGTACGAGTTAAAATTATCTATTTAAATAAGAAGTTGCATGAAATGAGCAAGCAATAGGAACATTAATTTATTTGTTCTATAGAACACGATCTTTTTTTTTTAATAAAAACTTTTTTAAGAACAAAGCAACTCAACCAATAAAATTAAAAAAAAAATCTATAACTCACTAGTGAGTTATAATGTTTTTTACTCACAGTTTGATAATGGGTGTCATTCTGTGCCTAATTGCGGTGATCATAGAGCCACTTTATGAGCAAGTGTGTTGAAAAAATAATAAACGCGAGCATCGCCGAGTAGCGGCGGCTCGCAGGCACGCGTTTTGACCAGCACATCGGTGCTCGATGGGTCATTCATTCGTAGTAGAATTTAGCACCACCAACACGTCGTTCATAAAAAGTTTTGCTCGTAACTTAACATTTATTAAGATTATTTTGTTTAAATCTAACTACATATATTTAGTGTATATAACCCACGTTTTGGGTAAGTGTTGAAACCTATAATATAAGCCTATTTAATAGTAGTTTTTTCACCCACGAATACTTTATAGGTATCACCTCATTAAATTGTGCATGTGGGTATGCTCACTTTTATTTCTTTGTCTTACATTTTAATTTATCTTGTTTTTATTCATGTTTATATTGTTAGAGCTTTAATCTCATTTAATTAATTACAAAATCATTTTATTTATTTTAAATGCTTTTGTAACTCCGTCTGCCTTCCGCTTGGCCACCTCACCAGCTATGGTCTTTCGCCCTGTTTTGTTGTTCTCGCCGAGGTGGCCGACTTTTGGAAGCGCTTCCATTTTATATTAACACGCTGGACGTGCATTCCAGGTTCTTTCTTTCCCCTTCTCAAAATTGTGCTTGGAGTTTTGTGAAAAAAGGAAAGGAAGGTCATCCCCGGCTGTCCAAGATACCAAGCCCAGTACCGTCAGGCACCACCCCTGGACTTGCGGAGACTTCAGGGCAGTACCGCCACAAAAATCGAAACGACAGCCAAGGAAAAACTAACCGCTCTCTTATATATATATTTTTTTAATTTAATACACATATGCGGTATGATATAGTCGTATTATTATATTACCCGCTACAAAAGTTTGAGTAAGTCAGATTTGTATGTTGTTTTTAATTTTAGGCATGATTCCAAGTTCTCATCAATAAGATTTATTATTGCGTCTTCCGTGGATATTTGTGCCAGAGCCGCCCTTAAGGAGCCAAAGAGCCACATGCGGTCTAACTGGACCATGGTCATTAGCTTCAAACTGTACAAGACTAACCTTCAAACTGGCCCCACTCTTCGCGTCCAGATCAGCGATATGAGCCTCCTCCGGGTAAGCGTCCCTCCCGAATGGCGGCGGGAACGTGATCTCGCCCCAATTCTTCGCGCATATGAAGTCGGCGGTCTGATCCAACTTCGCCGCCAGGTCCAGGAGGTATATCCGCTCGTTGGTCACGACTATGGGGTTGATCTCCATGTACGTGAAGTAGAGATCGACGTACACTTTGTAGAGTGATAGGACGAAGGTGGCTAAGATTCTGCGGGTTGAAACGTGATTTATATGAAAAAATCGTTAAGCTTTTTTTTAAAATTATTTTTATTGCAGGAGTTCAGTAGGCAAGCAGATGGCCCACTTGTTGGAAAGTGGTTACCATCGCTTATGGACATTTGCAACACCAAAGGTGCTACAAATGCGCTGCTGCTCTCTTAAGGGAGACTGGAACCCGGTCACTAATGCTACAACTCAAGGTTGTTATGGCGACCAGAGATGTACAATTTAGTCTATACAAAGTATATGAATACAAAATACAAGATACTATTAAGATAAGTATTTGAGATACCAGATACAAGATACTTTTGAAAATGGTATTTGAAATACTAGATACAAAATACGTATTTTGTATCTGGTATCTGTATTTTAGATACTTGTATCTTAGATATGTCACATCTCTGATGGCGACATACTTTAGACCAAGGGTGGTAGCCATCCAATCGGGCAAATACCCTACCACCTGGCTGTAGGTTATTTTGTCGCCTATTACGACAGGCCGCCCCAACGCGGATATTGAATATTGTATTCTTTCTCCGTTCCTAGACGGATACAATGTGTAAGTGTGCTATTATTAATGTATGGATAGTGTTATTACGAAAATATTGTTACGACCTAGACTCCGACAAAGACAAATTCACACCTGCGTACCTGTAGAAACACATTTTATTACCTTTCGGCGTTTGGACTTCTATTGTTTACTTTGTGTTTAAAATTTGTGATTAGAAAACAGCCCATTGTGTATTGTAATCTTTTATGGCAGTCATTAATTAGCCAGGTGTGTCGGATTTAAAGAACAAATTGATTCTAGGAAATTCGGTCCACGCGGCCGGGCAGAAATTGCATCTGTTCAGTATAAAACAATGCCTCGATTGAGGGATGAGGCAGTCAAGCGATAACCACAAGCGAAGCAAGACTTGTGTACATTCGGTAATCTTTTTAGTGACGGACTTTGCGCGTGTCATTGAATTACGATCTTCTGCATTACGTTTGGACTTCGTCCGGTTATATTTGTACCTGTGTTATACGTGTTTGTATAGTTATAAAAAACTCTATAATAATTCCAACGGCATTTTAATTCCAGTCCTGCAACTCGTAACAATATATTTTTCATTTCTCATATTCTGAAAGTACGTTTGGAGTTGCCTGATCACAGGGATGAACACAGTACTTTTCCTCCTTAGGAAACGCTTTTCCCTACTGTCAAAAAATTTAAACTACGAACTATAGATAATAAATACATGCGACTCAAGTCCCAACTTTTTTACAGCTACTATTAAATCGCGGCATAAATTGTAATAAAAAAAATATCAACAATTTTGTAACGTAATCTTATGCTTATAAATGATTTTTCGCTAAATTATTATTTGATTTACATAAATTTGAGCTAAATATTTACTATAATCAGTGATAAGAAAATACTGGCTGGTAGAATGGCACAGAAAAAGAATTTTACTTGATGCTTCATATGTGACGTATTAAACGAGTTCATCAGATTTAATGCTTGATTTCATTAAAGAAGTAATTGTTTGTTTGTTTAATTAATCAGTTTTTATTTACTTTCCTCATATTCGAAATGAAAAGCAGAGTGTTAACCTCGGGTGAAAGGCCTATTTAGGCACTAAAACTATTAGCGCCATCGCTTTAACTATCTCATGCCTAAATTGGTCACTTTCACCTCTCGTGTCACAATTTACTTATTACCTTTTGGTAGATGCCTGTTTGACATTCTTCAATAACACACGCTCAATCTCTTCGCCGGTTGGGAACGTGTCAACTGGTACCTGAAAATAATGGACGTAATTAAGAAATTTGAACAATTATCAGAACTAGTGGTCGCTCAGTGGTCGACCATTATTAATTTAAATTATAAGTACATACATACATAACTTCACGCCAGTTCCCTTGCGGGGTAGGCACGAACAATAGAGCGCCATTTAGGCCCATTCTTACACACCTCACTTGCTTCTTTGACATTCATAACTCTTGTCATGCACACTCGTCTGTTCTTAAGGCTCCTGACATCACCCTCCGCTAGTACACGATCAATTTGATCATGGAAGGTGTGTCGTGGCCTTCCACGACTTCTGCATCCATCCACTTTTGCATTGTATATCTGTTTAGTCATTCTTTCATCATGCATTCTTTCCACATGCCCGAACCACATAAATTATAAGTTTGAATATTATTAAGGTTCTGTTGTCAAAGACTATATACTTCTATAATCACAAATTTCGCCAAGGCTACACTGTTAATTTGACTTTAACAATAAACAAAAGAGTATATATGCGTGTGTGTGTCAAATACATGGTAGGTTGTGTATGTACTGTTTTTTTTTATTGATTTAATGTATTTTTTATGAATATTAAAAAAAAAAAATTAGCACTCGTCGCTTCTTCTCTATATAAACTATAAGTGTGCGAAATTTCATACTCCTCCGTCCGCTCAATTCCAATTTTCGTAAAAAGGGGTACAAAGTTTTTGCTTCACGTATTAATATATATAGATTATCATGATATTGTAATACACATATAATGAAAAGTCTACAAAGGACAGGACCTTTTGATAGGAAGGAAGATGAGATAGAGGGAACAGACAGGAGGACGAGGGACATCGGGACTCCTCACTCATCGCACGAAACACGATTAGCTAAAGGCGAAATGTTTCACACCAAAATTTTTTTTTACGAGCTTTTATTTAACTTGCAATGGATGTACCTATGTATGTATGTATGTAAGTTCGGGTGGAATCTTGCAAGTTAAATTTGACCAACTTTCCGGTTTCCGATTGAGCTGAAATTTTGCACGCATATGTGTATCGCGTGACAATGCAATAATATGGTACCATGGAGCTGATCTGATGATGGAGTCGGAAGGTGTCCATAGGAACTCCTGTACTAAACAAGATAGACCCGTCGTGCTTGGGCTCGTTTTACTTGTCTTGGCTAGCACTCTGCGGCTACATGATATCCAGGATCTCAAAAGCTTGTATTTTTTTAAAATTCATAATTAAAAGGGTTTTCCGTTTAAGTGATCATGCTGTCCTGGACTACCACCTTTCACAAATTGATTCTATTCTATTTCTGTTTGGTTGTCGGGCTGTTTGGTAGAGATCGCTTTTTAGCGACAAGACCGCCCATTGTGCACATTTAGAATATTTTGGCTTGTAAGTTTTTCTGTGTTTTCTGTAATAGTGTACAATAAAGTGTTATCTCTCTCTCTCTTTCTAAATACCTCCAGCCTGACGGCCAATGCGTCCACATCGCCCACGTCGACACCTCCTTGGTGATGGAAGAGGATCGTGTCAGAGCGACGACCCGACTGGATGCACAGGTACATCTCTTCGTTCTACAAAAAAAGGAAATAAGAAAAAATTACAGCGAGCAATACTTAATTGTGTCCCTGAAGTTCTTACGCATTGCTGTGCAGTACAGCCTATGGACACTTGCAACAACTTGCATAGGTGCTACAAATGCTTTGCTGCTCTCTAAAGGGAGACTGGAACCTAACCTAACCTAATAAGTGTTGCATCAAGTGGAAGGACTGGAATTCCCCTTGTGTCTGGTGTCGTGGTGAAGGTGTGGTGAACTCATTCATGGTGATCTGACAATGTACTGTGATAAGGTGAGTGGGCATATTTTCTTAGCCGCTCCAGTGGTTGTCGTATGAGTTATCGTCTTGATTGCCCGGCATCGCATACTTTTGGTTTATATCAGCGTATATTAATTTTGGGCTTGGTTCATCAAAGCCCGCATACTACGTGTCAGGGCTATTTACACGCCTTAACAACAACATAAGTGAGTAATTTTTGCTTTTGAACATCGCTGTTCTGGCCACCTTGCTTACTCACCGGTTCGTGTCTGACAAACGGCTCGACTATGAAGTTCCTGAGCTTCCCGACTGCGGCCCCGACCTGCTGCTCCTTGCCCATGTGTTCGCTGAGCCATCTCCTCACATCGACGGCGTTTTTGTTCACACCGACCAGACCCAGTTTGCCTCTACGCTTGATCAACTGGTCTGGCTTCACTACTAGTTGCTGAAAATTGTAAAAAAACATATATTTGAAACTTGTTCTCTTTTGTATACCTCAAATAATAGAATAGAATGGAAAACAATTTATTGTTCACCAATTAAACAATTACAGAATGTATAATTAAACAGCAAAACAAAAGGCGGCCTTATCGCTTAAAGCGATCTCTTCCAGGCAACCTGGCCGAGAGAATTCTTTTAACAACTTATGTCTAGGTATAATTAAATCAAAAAGAATTAAAACAAAAAAGGATAATTATATATAAAATAAAAAAAAATACTTATTCTTAGAATGTTTTATTTTATTTTTAATAAGGATCACCAACAGTTTTGTACATTTAATCAGTTACTAGACTTATGACCAAGGTTTACAATGCGATGTAAAAACTAATTATAGGTGAACACAACTTGCAGTATAATTTCTTCACTGTTATTTACTTAGACTCTAATAATAAATATAACAAAAATGTGTAGGGTATTGAAATTAGTCTGTCCGTCAGTCTGTCTAATAAGTGTCCTGTTGGGAGGCTAAACGAATCCTTTTATAAAATGAATTTTTGGAGTCAAAGTGAATGTCAGTAACATCACTGCTGCTGTTGAGAATTCTACACATTCTAGAGATAGGGGAGTTTGCACCTAGTACTGTTGTTCTTAATGGGGGAAGAGGGAGGTTATAGGTTGTCGCGGGGGTTTCGAGGGGACTCTTAAGCGGAATTGGCTTAACAATTCAGGGCAATCAATGTTATTATGAAATAATTTATAAGCATGCAGCAAACATAAGCATTTCATCCGTGCAGGAACGGAGAAAGAATACAATTTCCTGCGGCCGGGCGGCCTGTCGTAAGAGGCGACTTAACAACCCACAGCTAGGTGGTAGGGCATTTGCCCGACTGGATGGCTACCACCCCTGGTCTAAAGTATGCCGCAAGAACAACCTTCGAGTTATGTTCCGCCATTAGTAACCAGGTTCCAGTTTCCCTTAAGAGAGCAGCAGAGCATTTGTAGCACCTTTGGTGTTGCAAATGTCCATAGGCGATGGTAACCGCTTTCCATCAAATGGGCCATTTGCCTGTCTGCTGATCTCCTGCAATAAAAAAAAAAGCAAACATGGCATCTAAAATAATTCTACGTGTCTCCAGGGAATCAATTTTGAAATAAATCAATATTTTCTGATATGATGTTTCATATTATTTATTGTCTTCACCGCCACTGTCTGTTGTCTTAATAACTTCCTTAGTTTAGGGGGTTGCCTGGAAGGGATCGCTTTAAGCGATAAGGCCGCCCTTTGTTCAACATTTACTGTACCTAGTTTTAATTTTTGATGAACAATAAAGTGTTTTCAGTCATTCATTGTTCAGGGAATGTACTCTTACTATGTAATCCATTTTTTACAATTTTAATCTGCCCCCTCGATGATCAACTATATACCAAGCCACACCGTCAGCCCATAAATGGTCCAACTGCTGGGCTCGGGCCTCCCATTATAGGGGGAAACGGACGTATACCCGCCACGCTTGTCCAAGGAGGCTTGGCAGGTTTGACACATCGGTTATCTCGATGTGCAGGTTGCATCACGATGTTTTCCTTCACCGTTATTGGCGCGTGGTAATTGTAAGAATATGCGCATTAGATCAGAAAACTGATTAAGTGGTGCGTGCGTTCCGGCCAGGATCGAACCCGCGTCCTTTGAGTTTGGGACGCGTGCACTAGCCATTACCGTACCACGACGTTTTCATATAGTAATCATAAATATGGTTGTAATTTTTTTTTTCGCAAACAGGAACTTTGAAAAATAATAATTTGGCTCATGTTTGTCTTTAAGCCGTTTAAAAAGCGCTAAACGCTGAGCGCCATTTGAACATAGCTCCAAAAAGAGCAAGGTTTCCCTAGAGGATATTGACTACGTGACGGAAACCTAAGAGGGCCGATCGATTCGCTGAGGGGACTGATTGAGGCCATGCTCCACAGCGACGATCAGCGGTCTCCTCCTTTTGCGAGGCAGTAATGTCCCGCAAGGAAGCCGCTGAGAGAGTAAGGGAGCTACGCACGCGCTCCCCGGACACCGTCGTCTCATTGGCCTCCGGAGACACAGATCTCCTCCCATGATTCCATCGCAGGAGTCCGCGCATTATAGGGATGTGACGGGTACAACCTCTGTTGCTGAAATGAGTCACTCTACATCCCGGGGTGACCTAAGCTTGTTGCGCGGTTTCTCATGTTCTTCCACACAAGCGGCGGATATGGGACGCAGGTTTTGGTTTAGCGGAGTAGTTGGTTCCGCACTGTCTTCGCACACACTGCGCGGCGCTTATCGCCGCGGTCTGGTCCCACTGCCGAGGGGGACTCAGTTTGGTACGAAATGTATTCCCCCTGCGCATCAAAAAAAAAAGCCGTCGCAATTTTGAAGAGACCCCTCAACGGGTCACGTAGTATGGGTATGTTCCCTTATATTAGCGTTTTGTTGTCTGTCATAACCAAATGACTCAATTCTGTGTGCGTAAATATATTGTTACGAGTTACAGGACTCGAATTAAAAATGCCGTTGGAATTACTACACAATTTATTAGGACTATACAAACACGTATTACACAGGTACAAATATAACTGAACACAACCAGTCCAAACGTAATGCACGATTCGATCACACGCGCATAGTCCGTCACTAAATAGATTACCGAATGTACACTAGTCTTGCCTCGCGGCTAGTTATCGCCCGACTGCCCCACCCCTCCGTTGAGGCATTGCTTTATACTGTACAAATACAATATGTCTACTCGACCGCGTGGACTTTCCTGGAATTCCCGAGAATCACACCTAACTAATGACTACCATAAAGATTACAATACACAATGGGCTATTTTTTCAATTACAAATTTTAAACAAAAAGTAATCAAAAGAAGTCCAAATGCCGAAAGGTAATAAACTGCAAGTGTGAATTGTTCTTTGTCGGTCGTAACAACATCATCTTCAACCCGTGGCAAAGTCATCGGTTCTTAACGTATTTTCACTTCGCAAAAGAAAATAGTTCGTTTAAAATTAATAATATTTACTTACCTCTTTTGTCAACCATGGGTTCTTTCCGAGCTCGTCCTCCCATATTGTGCTCTGCTCGAAGGTCGCAAATCTGCAAGGCACCAACGCTGTGCCAGGAGCTATATGCCTGGAACACAATTTTTTGATATCAGCCCATAAATATCCCACTGCTGGGCTCCGGCCTCCCAATTTTAGGGGGAACGGACAGTATACCCGCCACGCTTGTCCAAGGCGGCTTGGCAGGTTTGACACATCGGTTATCTCGATGTGCAAGTTGCATCACGATGTTATCCTTCACCGTTGTTAGCACGCGGTAATTTTAGCAATATGCACATTAGATCAGAAAACTGAAGTGGTGCATGTGTTCCGGCCAGGATCGAACCCGCGCCCGTTTGAGTTTGGGACGCGTGCGCTAGCCATTACGCTACCACGACATACATATGATGTCACGACATATATACGATAAAGTATAAATCTTCTTATACTAATATATAAGGCTGAAGAGTTCGTTTGTTTGAACGCGCTAATCTCAGGAACTACTGGTCTGATTTGAAAAATTCTTTCAGTGTTAGATAGCCCATTTATCGAGGAAGGCTATATATCATCACGCTAAGATCAATAGGAGCGGAATACCAATGAAGAATGTTGCAAAATCGGGGGATTTTTTTTACTTACTTGAAGCTAGTAATATTGTAAAATTGTAAAAATGCTGTGTCTGTACATTGAAGCTATTTAACTAACTCAACTGGAATACACTATATAAACGATAAAAAACACGATGCATTTTTTTACAATACTTGTCTGTTAGTCCGTTTGTTCGGGACTCACGTAAAAACTACTAGGCCCATTTCGATGCGGTTTTCGCTGATCGACAGCAAACTCTTAAACTTAAACTCTGCACTACTTCCTATCTCGTTAATCCCACAGGATTTTTTTGGCAATAATTTAAAATGGCTAGATTAACAAAAAAATTGAATTTTATGCACTATAAAATGAAAGAAAGAAAAATATTTATTGTCGCGAATGAATGCACATAAAACTAAAAAATAAACTAAATTAACAGAATATCACTCATAAAACAAAGCCATTAGAATTTTATAAAATATCCAACTTTAAAATATCAATGTACATAACACTCACGGCAATAAGGCTGGTAACTCAGCATTATGCTGTGTCAAGAACTGTCACAGCGCTGATTTTCAGTACCAGCCTCTATCAAGTCACAAGTGACCCAAACAAATGTAGTGGAACACTTACAAGCCAATAGATGGCGCTGTGCAATAATTGATGTCACAAACGTTTCCCGAAACATACAAAGAAAATATACAAAATTTCAACTATAACAGATGGGCCTAGGCCTGCGAGGAACAACACTAGCCTCGCTGGAAGATCTTCCTTTAAGACGGAGGAGCATTCCATCTCGCTCCTCCACCTTATCGGGGCTCACCCTTCACTAGGGATGCAACATCGCTCATAAGAAACATCGATATTTTATATCGATGTTAAAAATATCGACGTTTATGAACGATATATCGATGCTTTTTTATCACCATTTCCACAAGCTTTTTAACGCTTGTTCCTGTGATACAAATGAAACAACGTTTTTTTTTAACATCGATGTATCGCTCAAACCACCTTAGTACACCTTTCTTAATTCTTGTTTTCACTAACATCATCCTTTTATGCCGCTGTTACTCCATCTTTGTAATATTTGCATCTCAATGCTCTCATCCTACTAAATACTATGTTTATACTATTTACATGTCTTTTCCCTTACCCATATTCACTACCGTACTTACCGTACCATAACATCCCTATCACTATTTAAAATAAATTTACATCTAAGAAAAACGGTTATTTTTAATAGAAATGAAAAAAATAGATATAATAATCAACTTTCATATTATAAATTATTACTGGCAATAATAAAAAATATTAAAAATAGAGCGCAAGATGGCGCGTTACGTCTATGTACGATAAAACATCGTTCATAAAACATCGTTCTTGAACAACGATATATCGTCGATGTTTTGGTTCCAACATCGATGTTAAAACATCGATTTTTATGAACGATACATCGATGTTTGGAAACATCGATGTTTTGTTTGCATCGCTACCCTTCACAAATAACTTCTTTTTGCCCTTTTGAAGCAAATTTAAAACAATTTTACTTAATACTAACAACAATCAAACACCTCTTATAGTCCAGATATTGTACTTTCGCATAATAAATAATACTATTATAAGTACACATATGAATGATATTTTTATCCCGGGAGTCTCGCGCGAATTCCCGGGAGCGGTGTGTAGTTGCTCGGGTGCATAAAAAATAGCTTAATCCGACACAGTTTCCACTAAAGCGATAGCTTACATTCTTTTTTGAATGCTTCGGTACTTTGTGTCCCGGGACTACCACGGGCATTTTAAGTCAAGCGTGGACGAAGTCGCGGGGATATCCTAGTCCATTCATAAAATAATTATTCACCGATACATACTACGGAGATTTACGCAAGATCGTTCTTTGTCCAGGCTGTGCGTCTCTGGAATGCTCTGCCGGCAGATGTCCAATCTGCTAAATCTATCCATTCCTTTAACAGACTTGTGAAGGAGCACTATTTAACTGTATAACGTGTTTATTGTTTGTTTTGTATGTCTATGTGCTTCTTTTTTTTAAGTTTAAGGCTTGGCAACTAGGCCTTTAAGCCAGACGCCGTTGTATTGTAGGCTACAATCGACGTCATTCAACGGAGTTCTTGTGAAGACTCGAATGGCCACATTTGGCTATATAGTTCACATTTCTCGCAAAAACACATAATTACTACTCAAAAACTGTCAATATCCTACAACTATTGTTCATTTTAGAGTAATTTTATACATTTTTAGAAAATAAAACTGCACAGCACAACGTCCCCCCTATCAGTCCCCGCCAAAAACTCCTATGTACTTCTATATTTTTATAACCATAGTATATGTATTATAAATATTTTATTATTATCTATTTCAACGGCACGCCAACGCCATCTATGCAATTAGATCTTGTCCATCCAAAGGTTGCCTGGAAGAGATTGCTTTTAGCAATAAGGCCGCCCATTGTACTACCTTATAGTGACCAAGTTTTTTGTGTATTTTTCTATGTAATGTTGGTGTAGAATAAAGAGTATTTATTGTATTGTAATTATTCACCTGTTAATAAGGTCCTTTCCGGCCGCTTCGTAGATCGCTTTGGACGACATGTTTTTCTATGAATCTCTTGCTAGTCACTTGATTTTCAAATTCGCGACATATGGCCGACGGTTGGATCTGCGACAGAGAGACGAATGGATAATGAAAAATAGAATTAATGTTGGTCTTAAAAATGTAACATCTGAATTTATGCAACACCTACATCGCCAGATTAGCTTAGAATCTTCTATACTATATTTATTTAGGTTAATGGCTTGGCAGCTAGGCCTTTCCGCCAGACCTTAGATAACAATATAGTTTCTTCATTTTCTTAAGCCTAGCTCAACTGAACTGTAGGTTACCAACTGACGCCATTCAACGAAGTTCTTGTGACAACTCGAAAGGCCACATTTGACTATACAGTTCACATTTCTCAGAAAAACACATAATTACTATTCAAAGCTATCAATATCTAACAACTAACGTTCATTTTAGAGTGATTTTACACATTTTTAGAAAATAAAATTGCACAGCACGACATCTCCTTTCAGTTCCCGCCAAAAACTCCCTACTATACTAAAATAAATCTGTAAATGGTTCGAGTTTGTACAAGGCGTCTAAATATGTGAAAAAAGTTAGAGGGTATTTATTATAATTCAGAACAAATTCCGAAAATGCAATTTTTTTAATTTTTATCTGTCTATCTTTCTGTCTGTATGTGTAAAATAAACAGATTAGCTAAATAGATGGCGCTGCAATCGCGTTTTTCAATTCACTACAACAACAAAGAAACTAAGTCCATATAGTCTAAACAGCTGCCCAGCAAAACATAGACACGAGTCGAAGCCAACCTGATTTGTAGTAATAAAATGAATGATTTGTTTAACTTCAAATCAGGTTGGCTTCGACTCATCTCTATGTTTTGCTGGGCGGCTGTTTAAACTGTATAGACTAAGGGCCTTATAATAATTTCTTAAATTTAGAGAAACTGCTCAGCAACTGATTAGTGAAAATCTTACCCATAAACTCCTCTTCAGTCAAATATTTTGGGTGCAACTTACGTTAATCATTTAAATTGCGTTTATCTGTGCTCATCTTAGGTAAACGACTATACACGTTTATAAGTGCAAAAAAAAGATATTCATTGATTAGGGTGTGATTTTGATTACCTTACTTAAGAGATGGCTAATCGTTTCTTAATGATATTATTATAAGTAAGACCGTTAGTTTCTTTGTTATTGAACAAGAAACAGTCAAGTTTTAGGTTTAATATATAAAAAAAAACCTAATTTAGTTTTTATGTAAGTAAACTAGCGCTACTACGCGGGGAAAACTGGTGGTATCCTATAAGTTAGGTTGCCTGGATGAGATCGCTTTATGCGATAAGGCCACCTATTGTTCATCCTAAAAATACTGTAATTAATGTATTGTGTCTCCGTTGAGGATTGTTTTTAGCTTAATTTTTCATTAGTATATGCACTGTGTTACATGCGCGCGCGCTGCTGACAACATGGCAGATGATAGTGATGTGCTAATTTACTTGATATGATGGTTACTGATGTGCATTAATTGTCTGTTGTTTTGGTAGGCAACAAAGTATTATCATATACTTATATTATATATACACTAATATATACAGGCAGTCACTCCCCATTTTTAAAAAACTGGTACGAGAATATTATCTCACTTTTTACAAGCTTTTATGTAACTTACAATGGATATACCTATGTATGTATGTAAGTCCGGGTGGAATTTTGCAAGTTAAATTTGACAAACTTCCCGGTTCCCGATTGAGCTGAAATTTTGCAAACATATATCGCGTGACAATGCAATAACACGGTACCATGGAGCTGTTGTGATGATGGAGTCGGAAGGTGGCCATAGGAACTCCTGTACTAAACAAGTTAGACCCGTCGTGTTTGGACTCGTTTTACTTGTCTTGGCTAGCACTCTGCTGCTACATGATATCCAGGATCTTAGGAGCTTGTGTTAAAAAAAACCTTTTTAAAAAAGCTTATTTAATAAATATTTAATTGTGTGATATTTATATGTGTATTTGCACACCACCGTCATACACTTGCGAATGTCCCGTTGATAAAATCCATAGCCCGGGTTGTCTGGAAGAGATCGCTCAAAAGCGATAAGGCCGCCCATTGCTCCGACTTTCACTTTTTACTGTGACTACTTTAAACTTTTTATTTTATGTATATGTGGTGAACAATAAAGTGTTTTCTATTATATATAAAACAATCGATTCTGTACAATTGACTTTTTGGACGCGGTAAAGCCATGCTGGAATCATTATCTTGATTACAGATTTTAAGGCCTTATTTTGATAAAAAATCGTCCTCCTATGTATGTAGCCACTTTTTTGTAACACGATTAATGACCTGTTCCTATATACCTTACTATGCATTCACTTGCCTTACCATCGGTTGAACTTTGACATTACTTGTATGGAACTTATGTCAAATCTAAACCGATAGTAGGGCAAATGAACGGTCGGTAAGATATATGAACCGGGCCTAAAAGAATGTCACAATCAGTTGATTTGACAAACCGCTCCATTACCCACTAAGTGTAGTTGCCAACAATTTTGAAAATAACATATTCACGTAAACAAAATAACAATATATATTATTTAAATATATAGCGTTAACCGCATCGCAATTATTATAATTAATTATTTAAATACATCGTATAATTCATAAATATTATGCATAATTATTTACATAAACTTATTAATTAAGGTAATAAGTTTTTAGTTTAACTTCCTTAACTTAACGATTCATGGATAATGAAGCTGATGTTTTATCTTATCTTATACTAATATATAAAGCTGAATAGTTTGTTTATTTGATTGAACGCGCTATCTCAGGAACTACTGGTCTGATTTGAAAAATTCTATCAGTCTTAAATAGCCCATTTATCGAGGAAGGCTATAGGCTATATATCATCACGCTAACACCAATAGGAGCGGAGCACAAATGAAGAATGTTTCAAAATCGGGGGGGTTTTGAGAACGAATTCCACGCGGACAAAGCTAGTAACTAAATATAGACCAAGTGCTTGAAAGTCCACGTACCATGAAGCTTTGACAGAGACAGTAAGACAGTTGATGTAGTTTTTTAAAACTCTGTACGGTTCAACGTATAGCGTTTTGCTGACGCAGCGGTCTACGTTCAGAATAGAATAGAATAGATCAGTGTTCCGCAAACTTTTTGTGTTCAAGGTACATCTTGGAAAATGAGAATTTTTGGTACACCACAAATAAAAAGAATTTTTTTAGTAATATTAATCAACATTTACTTATTAGTCATCGAAACGATATTTATTATTAATCAACAAACCTAAAGTTTAAATTGCAGAAAAGGTATTTATTTATTTGCCAGGTGGTAGGGCATTTTTCCGACTGGATGGCGACCACCCCTGGTCTAGAGTATGCCGCCATAACAACCTTGTGTTGTGTTCCGGCGTTAATGATCAGGTTCCAGTCTCCTTTAAGAGAGCAGCAGCGCATTTGTAGCACCTTTAGTGTTGCAAATGTCCATAGGCGACGGTAGCCGCTTTCCATCGAGTGGGCCGTCTGCCTGTCTGCTGAACTCCTGCAATAAAAAAATAAAAAAAATATTATTAATCAATAAACCAAAAGATTAAATTGCAGCATAACCTTATTTTTTCGAGGCACACCAATTAATGACCACGGCACACCAGTGTGCCGCGGTACCAAACTTTGCGAACACTGGAATAGATAACACTTTATTGCTCACCAATTATACAATCACAAAAATGCACAATTACTCAAGATAAGTAAAAACAGAACAATGTTGAGAATTTATTAACTACGAATGAGATAATTGGCAATAAAAAAATACACCTAACAAAATTAAGCATTGTTGCGGCACGATTTACTACGGGAAGGTACACACCGGTCCAGCCGAGTATGAAACCAATACGCACGCGCCGGTGTGTACGCGCAATATTAACCTTTTACTATGAAAACGCTCATTGTCTACGGCCAACCGCCAATATTCGAAATTTCACGAACGAGACGACGACAAAAATTGTACGCGCAAGAAAATTTATTGTAAAATCGCAAATTATTGAAAATATACGCATTTCGAGCCAAAGGGTGCTTCATTGAAGACTTCCTACGCTTCAAGCATACTTCAAATACATTTTTACAATTTGTTTGATCTATGACTACGTACCTATACTACGTGACCCGTTCCACCACGTACCACGTTGGTTACAGGGGTGGGTCAGGTTTTCATCACGTTGTCAATATCCTGGAGGGAAATCTCACGCTTTTTATAACTCGATTTTTGATGTGAAACTTCTATATAGACGGGGGGTAATAGGATTTTCTGTCACGAAAAAGCGTTACAGCCGCGTGAAGGAGGTAGAAGGTATATCGCGTGGTAAGAGGCGGCATAATTTCAGAGTAGATTGTGGACGTTTTTTTTTGGTTCCGGATCGAATTCAGTTTTGTGTTTGATAAAATAAAATATGTTTAAATAAAAAATGCATTAATTAAAATATACCTAACCTAACCAAATCAAAATTTGCAGTAAAACTGCGAAAAATCGAAACGTGTGCTGGGACACATAGTAGAAGGGAAACTTCAACGGACAAGTGGAAAAACGAATGGCAACAGACAAGTGGCAAAACGAATCGCAATAAAGTATTAACTTGAAGTTTTACGGGCAGATTGTTAATTTTTTACTTTCTGTGTGCCAAAAATGATTTAAAACCATATTAATGAATTACTAAATGAAAAGTAGAGGGAGAGGAAGGCGACTTTTTTTTATTTTTATAGCAAGAATTCAGCAGACAGGCAGACGGCCCACTTGATGGTAAGCGGTTACCATCGCCTATGGACATATGCAACACCAAAGGTGCTACAAATGCGCTGCTGCTCTCTTAAGGGAGACTGGAACCTGGTCACTAATGCCGGAACACAACTTAAGGTTGTTATGGCGACATACTTTAGACCAGGGGTGGTAGCCATCCAGTCGGGCAAATGCCGTACCACCTGGCTGTGGGTTGTTTGGTCGCCTCTTACGACAGGCCGCCCGGTCGCAGGAAATTGTAATCTTTCTCCGTTCCTGCAAGGATAAAAACTTGGCTATACTCCTGCTAGTCACCGAGGAGGGCTTGAAAACTGTAAAAAAAATAATGGGTTATATAGTATAGGTACGTAAAAATACCCCTATTACCGGTAAAAAAGTCCTGCTCGAAGGATCACGTCTAGGCTCCTTCCTGGCTGGTACGGGGTTCTTGTAGTAATCGGTGGACTATTATGATTATATGAGCTCGATCTCATCTGAGAGAATTAAGATGGAGAATAGTTATTGCACATACCCTTAACAACCCTGTTTCGATCTTCCCGCTACTATACATCACATGACAGTCCTTCAGCCAATAAGCGCCCGCCGTTAGTGCCGGTCACAGATCAACGCGTGCGCATTCGAACAGACTATTCAGATATCATTTTTTGTTTATTTGTTTGCATGAGATTTTAATCTTTAATTTCCGCGAAATCGTTGACCGGTTGTATTTAGTCAGAAAATAAATATGTTTTTAGTGTTTCGCTTAGTGATCGGTAAACTCGTCATGCAAAAGAGCCAAATATAAATAATACAAAGTGTAAGATTATTTAAGACCTTTTTTTTTAATTCAAGCTTTGAGGTGACGTTTATGGGCTGTTATTATTATAAAAGGCAAATTAATAAATAACATTGGCCAAAAAAAGTATGTACTTTTGACCAGACCCATATATTCTTATGTATTTCAATGCATTGAATCTGAATTTGTGGTCAGATTATTCCATACACTCTAAAAATTTTGAGGGTTTATGGACCAACGAATCTAGAGGTTGGTCCATATACACCTTGACTCTAAACAGGCCCTAACTCAGCAAATGCTGCTTGATGACAACCAATGCAACCTGCATTGGTTGTCAATATTCATACATACATACATACATAACTTCACGCCAGTTCCCTTGCGGGGTAGGCACGAACAACAGAGCGCCATTTAGGCTTATTCTTACACACCTCACTTGCTTCTTTGACATTCATAACTCTTGTCATGCACGCTCGTCTGTTCTTAAGGCTCCTAACATCACCTTCTGCTAGTACACGCTGCTCTTCCGTTAGTGCCAAGCAATAACGTCGCCTTCACAGAAGAAAAAAAATAATCAACATTTAAATATTTATGCCTAAGAAAAATCTAGAGACTAATGTTATTTAGAGTGAGAACAAATGTGTGTGAGAAAAAAGTCGTCCGCGTGGAATTTGCTTTCAAAACCCTCCGATTTTGAAACATTCTTCATTGGTGCTCCGCTCCTATTGGTCTTAGCGTGATGATATATAGCCTATAGCCTTCCTGGGTAAATGGGCTATCCAACACTGAAAGAATTTTTCAAATCCGACCAGTAGTTCCCGAGATTAGGGCGTTCAATCAAACAATATATTAGTATATTTGGCTACAGCACTAATACTTACATTTTAAATATCGCGATATCTTTTGAATGAAACGTCCGAATTGAATAATTCAAAAGAGTAATTTATTTTGATAAGGATTAATACCAAGGTACAAAATAAAGAGTTTTTGAAGCGACGGCATTTTAATTATTTAAAAAATAAAAGAAAACACTTATTGTGAGATAACTACAATAATTAGACATATGCTTTCGCGATATTTTTTGTAGACAATTATATGTACTGCAAAGTGGTAGTACATTGTTTTGTTCTATAATCAATCGTTTTCGCAGCGCACGCCGTGTAAGGATTTTTTCGGGTCATTTTTTTACACCTTGGGTTACGTTATTGGACTTTTAGTAAGGATCCCAAATTTTTTTGAAAATATAATATAGCCTACAGCCTTCCTCGATAAATGTACTATGCAACACTGAAAGAATTTTTCAAATCGGAAAAGCGGTTCCTGAGATTAGCGCGTTTAAACAAACAAACAAACTCTTCAGCTTTATAATATTAGTATAGATATCAGGGATCGCCAAATGGCGGACCGCGGTCTGCATCCGGACCGCCAACTCATTTTGTGCGGACCGCGAAAAAATTTCATTTTTCTCATTGATATGTAAAAAAATACCTTTGTTATTTCCGTAAATACATTTGTTTAATAAATATTTTTTTCTATGAAATGTTGTGCGGACCGCGATGGTCATCTCATTTCTTTTCCTGATACTCTGTGGTTGTTTTCTCTTTTTTTTATTGTGCTTTATTTATTACTTTAAATGTGTTTGTTTCATTCGTATATGTTCGTCCGAAATTTAAACCTGTTTTCTTTCTTTCTTTCTTACATATATACATTATATGTCAATACTAGCATTTGCCCGCGGCTGTGTCCACGTTGGACAGGTAAAAAAGGTTACAGTTATTTGCTAAATATAAAATCCGATTCTTGGTAGGTATATAAAATATCGCAGATTTTAAGTTCGGAAATATACTATCGATTAGCGAAAACCGGATCGAAATCGGCCCAGTAGTTTTTACGTGAATCCCAAACAAACAGACAAACACAAAAAATGTAACAAACAAAAGACTACACTTTTACAATTTTATAGATTTAACGTCATTAACATTTAATAATAATATCGCATCTCGAATTACGCATTAAACACATTGCTGCATTTACGTGAAACGGTCATTATCCCAGATGAAGTAGGTAACATTACTAACAGTTAAAACTTACGACAAAAAAGTATTTTAGAACACAGAAACCCTTCTATACGGTGTAATCACTAGGAAAATACTCGTAATAATGTAGTATTACTAAAAGCGATTGTAAATTACCGCCGACGTCATTATAGCGTAATCTTCCGATACCGCACCATGAATGAACCATCAATGGCCACACGTCACAGAAACGAACAGCCAATCACGGAGACGCGCGAGCGCTCGTTCGAGATTCGAATGTCGCGATGTTCGAAATTCAAAGTGTTTGTTGCATGTGCGGTTTTTTACGCGGGAAGTTTCAAGTTTTTATTTCATTGGTCTTCGTGAGCAAATAATATGAAGTTTTTGGGGGGGACTTGAAGATGTTTTGCTGTGCAATTGGGTATTTGCATACAATAAATTCTATAAGAAGGTACATTAAAAAGACTGCGTTTTTAATACATATGTTGCGAAAATTTATTATGTTATAAATAATTTTAATTATTCTATCAACACAGATAAATAAATTTGAAGTGTCTGTTTGTAATTTCAAAATAAAAATGTGGAAAAAATCTACAAGCCTAGATTCCGAAAATGCAATTTTTAGATTTTTTGATTGTCTCTGTCTGGATATTTCAGTTAATCGTAGTACCGATTTTAACAGGACTTTCACTGGCGGATAGCTGATGTTATAAGGAGTAACTTAGGCTACTTTTTGGTTCCGGAAAAAAATCTACGCGGACGAAGTCGCGGCCACAGCTAAGTTATCAATAAGATATTTGATTCATTACAATTGTCACGTCACAACGCAGTACATCCATACAAAAACAAAGGAGACTCTGACATTTTGTATTACGCTAAAAAGTTTCTAAATGGATAAGGCCGTCAAGTAGTCCATTTATTTAAAAATAATATAAAAGCGGTTAAAAATGAACAATCGTTTTTGATAGCTGGAGTACAACACAGCTGTTGGAAAACGGTTGCAGTCACCTATGAAAGTATATTCGCCGGGATTAGGGTGATGTAAGAGGTCGCGATTTATGCCCCTAACGCCACAGATAGGCCACCAGACGCCAATGATGGCCAACCGAAGCCCGGGAAGGCCATCGGAAGCCAAGATCGGCCAACCTACGCCGCTGACGTAGCCCACGCAAAGCCGTGAAGGCCACCGAAAGCCGCGGATTGGCCCGCGCGAGCCGCCGACACCACGGCGGCTCCCTTATACAGATACCGGAGGGTAGTAGCCCTCCGAGCTGCAGCCGGGGTAAAGAGCTTCAGCTCGAAGCCCCCTCACCAACACGTCGACATCCAAATCGACGTAGTTGAAGAAAAGCGATCGAAAGTATAAAAGTTTGCAACACCAGAGATGTCACTAACGCGCTGCCGGCCTTGAAGGACTTTCATGACAGTTTTTTTGCAAATCTCCATATCGTAGCGTTGTTAAAAAATGTGAGCTGGGAGCTCATACTTCACAGTCCGCAAAAGGAACGTTGCGTACATGAGCGAGATGGCTTTAGGAATGTGGATGAGCGGTGTGCCAGTAGAAAGACAAAGACACCATTCTGAACAGTTCTGCGCAACGTTCTCCATTATACCAACGGGAGAATAGGCAGAGAAACACCGAGTCTCGTCGAAAGTCATACGTATCTAGACCGTCTGTGCGAATAGAATAGAAAAGAATACTTTATTATTAAACTGTGTACATAAAGGTGGTATAAATGGAACGAAGAAGCAAGGCCCAATATATATATATTTTATTGCAGGAGTTCAGCAGGCAGGCAGACGGCCCACTTGATGGATAGCGGTTACCATCGCCTATGGACATTTGCAACATCAAAGGTGCTAGAAATGCTCTGCTGCTCTCTTAAGGGATACGCTCAATAAGAGCGTACAATAACATTTCTTACCTAAATAATTACAAATAATATTATGTCATAGGTTAATCAATCACTATACTTTCATTAATTTTATACAAGCATATTATTTTTAAAATGTTTTTATAGACTGCCAATAATATGTAATTTAGTTACTTGTAACATAATTTACACTACAAGTATATTCTAATAATATAATTTAATTAATTTAGTCAGTTTTAAGGAATGTCGATACGAGTATTCAGGGACAACGCGAACGGCTGGACGTTGAAAAGGTAATCAGCTTTGTGTCGGATATTATAGGTCGGCGGCACAGCAAAAAGCTGAGTGCAAACCTTGTTTGCTGAAAATCTTCTTCTTCTTCAGCCCCTCTCAGTCCACTGCTGGACGTAGGCCTCCCCAAGTACGCGGCACATATCCCGGTCTCCCGTCTTCCTCATCCAGTCCACCGGGCTGGCGGGCGTCCTACGCTACGTTTGCCGAGACGCGGTCTCCACTCCAGGACTCGTTTGCTCCATCGGCCGTCGGTCCTGCGACAGACGTGACCGGCCCACTGCCACTTCAACTTGCTAATTTTGCGAGCTATGTCAGTTACCTTCGTTCTCTTACGGATGTCCTCATTTCTGATTTTATCCATAAGAGAAACACCTAACATAGCTCACTCCATAGCCCGTTGAGCGACTTTGAAAATTGCTGAAAATGCGGCGTACAAATTCTCAAAGTTTGTTTATGTTTTTAAGATACATGCCAGCAATGTAAGTACGTCGCTATTTCTTCAAATATTTTATTTCTTTCTTTCTTTCTTGGTAGAAGGTGGGCGTCCCATTCCACAGGTGTGAGCAGGTATAGAAGAATGCGCTTTACAAAGCGCAAATTAGGCCTGATATGGGGTACTGCTCATAGTTATGGCTTACCAGATCGATCCCCTCGACTCGACCATCGACGATCCCATAGTAACAGCCGAGACTGCGTCTCTCTGCGTATTCAACCGCCTGTAAAAAGAGCAGTGTTCCGAGGAATTGTTTGGTCTGGTGCCAACGCCTCATTTTTACAATCGCACCGCTCGTCAGCGACGGGATGTTCACCCCCACTTCCTGGAGCTGCCACGCTCAATTAAGCAACGGTTTTCTAGAACGTTTGTTCCGCGTACATGATTTGGAGGTAGCTTCCCGCCGAGGTTTTCCCTCTACGCTACGACATGGTGTTGTTTAAAAAGGACATTATAAAATTCCATACAAGATCGTAACACGTTGGCAATGCTCCTGGTGTTGGAACCACTTTCCATCAAGCGGGCCGTCTGTCTGTTTGACTGCTTCAGACAATAAATCTTAATATATATAAATTACGTGTCACGTTGTTTGTCCGCGATGGGCTTGCGGGCGCAGGGTCGCCCTAAATGAAACACCCCTTAGCAAGTTAACTGTATATATATTTATAGACGCTGCAACAGCAACAGGTGCGATCAGTACAACTGTATCACACGGCACGTTCGAGTTTAATCGACACAACTTAGCACTAGCCCCGGACGTTACACTGAACGTAGATAGCACTAATTATACCGATTACACCGATCAACACGAGTGGCACTAATCACAATCACTGGTGGTTCACAATATCCACGTAGACACGCTGAGAGTCCGTTGGCTGTAAAGTCTTCCGAATGCCCCTTGATCTTCCTGGTCTTCTTAGTCTTCCTTGTGTGTATATACTCTTCCTTGTGTGTATATATTTGACCGAACGAACAAGGTATACTTGGTTGCGTGGCGTGTCGTAGGCTCGCCCCGTGCTTACTAAGGTACTACAAAAATGCAGACGCTTAGCAGCTAACGGAGCGAGCTACGTATCCGCGGTAAGCGGGGCCTGGGGGTACGAGATTTACGGGGGAGAGGTCAGGGGGGTGATTCTGTCCGCAACATCCTCCCCCCGGCGCAGATCCTCGGAGCCATCTTCCTTCGTCAGGACAATCAGCCGCCTGACCGGTCGCCTGAAGATACCTCCCTTCGTACGTACCTCCGCGCTTCGTACGACGTTATCTGGCCCGATGTATGTCCGCTCGACGACACCTCGGGGCCACACGTTCCGTGGTAACAAGCCGTCGGCGATTATTACCACGTCCCCGACGTGCACGCGTTCTTCCTTACGGCGCACGTCGTCCCTGGCTGCTAGCGTTGGCAAGTATTCTCGGAGCCAACGCGTCCAGAACTTGTCCGCCAATGCCTGGCTGGCGAACCATGTCTTCCTGTCCGCTATTTCAGTCACTCCTGTAATCGGCAGGCCCGTCGCTGAACCGATCAGGAAGTGATTGGGAGTGAGCGCGTCTTCATCTTCCGCGCTTACTGACACATGCGTTAATGGGCGAGAATTCACCGTGTGCTCGATCTCGGCCATCGTCGTAATCAACTCCTCTTCCTTGGGAGCTTGCTCCGCGAGCGTAGCGTGGAGTGCCGTCTTCACCGTCCTGATGAGGCGCTCCCACGCTCCCCCCTGGCTTGGTGCGCCGGGATCGATGTACCGCCAGGCCAGTGGTCTCTTTTTTACATAGCTTGGCGCTTCCTGCACCCATCTGGCGTGCGCCGTTCGTAATTCGGCGTCTGCCCCATGAAAATTGGTCCCATTATCCGACCACATCGTCTTCGGCCACCCGCGACGTGCACCCATCCTTCTGATTGCCATGATGGCAGAATCTGTGCTCAAGCTCGCGATGAGCTCTATGTGAACGGCGCGGGTCACGAGACAAGTGAACAGCATCCCCCAACGCTTCTCCCTGCGGCGTCCTATGGTTACCCACATAGGTCCGAAACAATCCACTCCGCAGTTGGAGAAGGGTCGTGTGTAGGCAGCCAGGCGGTCCCTCGGCAGGTCACCTTTGACAGGTACTGTCGGTGCGGTCTTCCTAAGTCGGCAGTTTATGCACTGATGCATGACGTGACGTGCTGCAGGTCGAAGTCGCAGGATCCAATACTTCTGCCTCATGTTGTTCACAATGTGCTCCGTCCCGACGTGATGATGTGCCTCGTGCTCCTGTCTGATCATCAGTCGGGTGATGTGGTGTGCTCCATCGAGGATCGGCGGGCTTCTTACAAACTCGGCGAGGGGGGCTGCCTTAATCCTTCCGTTCAGCCTGATGATTCCATCTCCTCCGTACTCCGGGTCGAGCTTGTGAAGCCGACTGCCGCGCTTGACTCGTTCTCCCCTCTTCAGGCGCTCGTAATCCTCAGAGAAACTCTCCCTTTGCGCCTGTCGAACGAGCAAGCGTTCAGCCTCTTCCGTGTGTCGCGCCTTCATAGACTTCGTCTTGCGGCGACACATGTCAATGAACGTGAGCGCGTATGCGGTCGCTCGCAACAGCTTCCCATATGTCGAAAACCTCGTGGCGTCGATGAACGGTTCTGCATCAGTGGCGAAGTTGACCAGGACTTCCGTGGTTTCGTCGTTCGCCGGGAGTTCCTTCGGCCATTCGTTCCTGGGTCCGTAAAGAAAACCCGGGCCAACGAACCACCGGTCGTCCGTCTTCAGGATCGAACCGCCTATCCTGGTCGCGTCGTCTGCTACATTTTCCTTGGTCGGTACCCATCGCCATTGCCCTGGCTCAGTGAGCTCTCCTATCTCACCAAGCCTGTGAGCCACAAATGGCGTGTACTGTGCCGAGTCGTTCCTCACCCAGTGCAGCACTGTCTTGGAGTCGCTCCAAAACGTCACGTCACGTGGTTCGAAGCCGTGCTCTCTTCGTATCTCCGCGGCCAGTCTTGCCCCAATCAGAGCAGCCTGCAGCTCCATCCGTGGAATGCTCTGAGCCTTCATCGGGGCTACCTTCGCCTTCCCAGCTATCAATGCGACGCTGACGCTCCCGTCTCTTCGCTCGAAGCGCCAGTACGCTGCCGCCGCGTAAGCTTGTTCACTGGCATCCGTGAAGATATGAAGTTCTGTGTTTACGACATCTTCATCCCTGCCGTAACACCGTGGTAGCCGCAGCTCCTTGATGGAATCCAAGTCCTGGATCCACTCTTCAAATTCCCTTGCTTCCTCTTCCGGCAAGGGTTCGTCCCATCCCAATTCCAGCAGTTTGTCGATCTGGGCCGTGTTCACTTCCTTGGACTGCGGCGACTTGTCCATCTTCCTCTCGATACCTTGCGGACGTCGCACGGCCATGTCGTAACTCGGCGACATGGAGATGTCGTCCTTTCGCCAGGGCAGTCCCATCTTGAAGTGTTCATTCATCTTCCTAACGGTGCCCGAGAAGATCTTCGGAGCCCGTTCTTCTTCGGCCACAAGCTTCACCTTGCTGGATGTGTCAAGTGCGTCCATGTCAAAATAGGGTTTGGCCATTTCGAAGAGTTCATCTCGTGACCCATCTTCTTGCCACGAGCGAACATGCAACACTCTGTGTATTCGCTGACTCATCATCATTCCCCTGGGCGCACTCCCATGGACGGTCCACCCCAGGAGAGTCAGGGAGGCGGCTGGCTGGTTCTTCTTACCTGCCAGCAATTTCCTCGTGACAATCAGATGCCAATTGTCAGCTCCAATCAGCACGCGTGGCTTGACGTTCTCATAGCACACGTCGTCCTCTCGCAGCGTCTTCAAGTGGCGTAGCTGTTGCACGACTTCTCGCCTCACAGAGTGGTTCCCTAAGGTGAGCTTCTTCACCGTGCGCGCTTTTATTTGATGGTAGTGCGGTTGCTCCTTACCGCAAACCGCCAGACTTACCATCCTACTCTGGGCCTCACGCTGGCTTGAGTTGATCCCGTGGATGTTCAGAGGTCGCTTCGGGCCATCTGCTCCAATCTTCGCGGCAATCTCCTCATCCACCAACGTGATCGTTGATCCCTCGTCCAAGAGCGCGTATGTGCTCACCTCCTCACCGTTGCGTCCTTTAACGGTGATCGGGCACACCTTCAGCAACACCTTCTCATTCGTGTTGGCCTTGTGTGCCGATGCCGTCATTACCGACTCCTCGTTCCTGGTCGGTTTTCCTGCCGACTCCTTCCTCTCGGTCGGCTCACAAACGGCTTCCGCGTCCTTCCGCAGGTGTAACAGTGCGTGGTGTGGCTCGCGGCACTCGTTCACCCCGCACTTCTTTGCCCCGCAACGGAACCGTTGGTGCTTGCTGCGTAGGCACAAGAAACATATCCTGGCTTCCTTGGCCCACTTCCATCTTTCTGGCACTGTCATTGCTGCCAGTCTGCCGCATTGCGTGGTCAGGTGTCCTTCTCCACAACAGTGACATACGTCCTTTTTCTCGGCTGATGTGGTATACACGCGACGACGCTCGTTAATCCGTGGCGGCTTCGCCCTGGTTTCCCTGGCGACATTCATATCCGTTGTAGACCTCGATGGTGTCGAGTAGGAGTGTCGCATGGCTTTGTCCGCTTCACCCATCAGAAACCTGGATAGCCTCACAATCTCTGGTTCGCCTTCGCCCGTAGACTGCTCGGCGAAGTCCCACCATTTAACCTGCAGAGGCAAGCTAAGCTTGTCGATGACCTGTCTCGCAAGCATAGGGTTCAACAAGTAGCCTCTGTTGTCAACGCACGAGATGGACGTGACAATGTTCTGCAGTTTCGTGGCTAACGTATTCAGTTCGCTGGCGGACGAGCCCGATCGCGGCAACTTCTTAATTTCCTCTAGCGCGCGATCAATTATGATTTCCGGGCGACCATATGTTTGCTCCAGCGTCTTCATAATCACCGCGGGATCCGTAGCAGTGTACAACAGACCTGACACATGCTCCCTGGCTTCCCCCTTGAGGCAGTTGCGCAAACGCCCCAAGTTCTCGGCGGCCGTAAACCCATGCACGACCGTGGATTCGCGCATGGCCGCCTTGAATGGCAACCACTCACCAGGAGCTCCACTGAAGGTGGGCAGATCTTGGCACTGCCGCGGCGTCGGTCTGGTGCGGATGATCCTTTCCAAAGCGTCTGCCAGACGATCGATGCCTCGGTCCCTCGATCTCGTCGGTGTCGGTGATCTCGCTGTTCGCGGTGTCCGGAAGGTCACGTGAGCGGCCCGGTCATTAATCTCCGCAGACCGGTCACGTGAGTCCCCATATAACTCCGTCGACCTTTCTACGACGTCACGTGGTGGTCGTGGCTCGGCGCCTCTCGTTCTGGGCGTCGACCTCTCACCTGCGTTCGGCGACTCCCCCCGTATGCGGGTGTTCTTCAGCCATTCCGTGATATGGTGTTCTGTATCCATACCTTCGTCTCCACACACGCTCGCCCTGTCTGAGTGTTCCCGTAGAGCGGCTATGTTCGCAGCCGTTCTCTTCCTTATGAGCGCGGCCTGCAGCTGGAGCTCTTCTCGGCGGATCGCAAGCGCGGCGATCTGCTCCTCTGCCTCCAACTCCATCTGCCTAATCTGGTCGGCGGCACTCACATGTGATCGCACAGACGGGGACCGTGATCGGCGTTCGGTACGATGCACGGTGTGTGTGGGCGCGATCGTCGTCTCCTGTACACCGGGCGACGCGGGTCTCGACGTAATCGGCGCAGACGCGGACGCAGAGATGTGTACCGACGGCGACGCAGGAGGTTCTTCATGTACCTTCTGTACTCTCTCTTCAGCGGCCTTGCTTCTTGTGCTCGGCATCTTAGTTTCAGTCCCGAGAAAACACTGACACTAAACACTTGTCACTTGCACTGTCACTTATCACTGTCACTTATCCGGGCTGACTTCGATGCACTCCTCTTGCTGTTGCGATCCGGCTCGAAGGACCAAATTTTTTGGCTTGCGGGCGCAGGGTCGCCCTAAATGAAACACCCCTTAGCAAGTTAACTGTATATATATTTATAGACGCTGCAACAGCAACAGGTGCGATCAGTACAACTGTATCACACGGCACGTTCGAGTTTAATCGACACAACTTAGCACTAGCCCCGGACGTTACACTGAACGTAGATAGCACTAATTATACCGATTACACCGATCAACACGAGTGGCACTAATCACAATCACTGGTGGTTCACAATATCCACGTAGACACGCTGAGAGTCCGTTGGCTGTAAAGTCTTCCGAATGCCCCTTGATCTTCCTGGTCTTCTTAGTCTTCCTTGTGTGTATATACTCTTCCTTGTGTGTATATATTTGACCGAACGAACAAGGTATACTTGGTTGCGTGGCGTGTCGTAGGCTCGCCCCGTGCTTACTAAGGTACTACAAAAATGCAGACGCTTAGCAGCTAACGGAGCGAGCTACGTATCCGCGGTAAGCGGGGCCTGGGGGTACGAGATTTACGGGGGAGAGGTCAGGGGGGTGATTCTGTCCGCAACATATATATATATATATATATGTGTGTGTATATGTTATATTGTTGTACAGCAAAAATCTCAATATTTTTTATTTATTTATTTGAAAAAAAAAACAGTAATCTGTACAGAATTTAATATTATTTGAGTCTTATACGTAGTTTCAATTAATACAACACCAACATCATTTGCCATATATTGAATAATTGAAAATATACTAGTATTAAGAAATATTTCGTAAAGTGTTGTTTCGAGCTGCTACAAGGACTCCTTTTTTGGCGTCAGTCAATGCCCTATAATTTGTTTTGTGTTCGGCTTACCCACTTACTGCCTATCTGCTTGAACATTATATTAATACTTGAATATCCATAAATATTTGAAACACTAGCTTCTTAATTGGCAACGAAATACACAAAAAAAATCGACCTCAAAAACTAAAAAGTATATATATATTTTTTTTATTGCAGGAGTTCAGCAGACAGGCAGTTCACTTGATGAAAAGCGGTTACCATCGCCTATGGACATTTGCAACACCAAAGCTGCTACAAATGCGCTGCTGCTCTCTTAAGGGAGACTGGAACCTGGTCACTAATGCCGGAACACAACTCAAGGTTGTTATGGTGACATACTTTAGACCAGGGGTGGTAGGCATCCAGTCGGGCAAATGCCGTACCACCTGGCTGTGGGTTGTTTGGTCGCCTCTTACGACAGGCCGCCCGGCCGCAGGCAATTGTATTCTTTCTCCGTTCCTGCACGGATAAAATAAAATAACTTAATAAAGACTTTTAACTAAGAATTTATTTAGTTTATTAATATTAAAAGACGAAATAAAATAAAACTTTCTATATCTTGAAGTCGGTGCCGAGCAAACATTATTAAGTTGTTTTATACTTTTAGTTTTTGAAGTCGGTTTTTTTAAACGAAGTTTTTTTCTATTTGTTACTTTTCAGTATCTAGCTATGGGTAGGCCTACGAAAGATGTCGCGCGCCTTAAAACATATAGGTCCGAAGAAACGGGAACGGAAAATTTTCATAAAAAAATGTTCATAAAATGAAAACTACTGGGCCAAACTATGTTAAATTTTTAGGGGACCAAATTGCAACTATTCCGCATCAAACTAAAAAAGAATCACGTAAATCGGATACGTACATACATAAAAAAAACCAATCAAGTTGAGAACCTCCTCCTTTTTGAAGTCGGTTAAAAAACTGTGTTAACAGTGTTAGAACACATTTATTTTACGCAAAAGCATGCAAATATTTCTATAATAATTTACGTTTCATCTCGTTCGGCTACTTCGGAACTTGTCGGGCGACAACTTTCACCGCGGCCTACTGGAAGCGATCAGCTGTTTTCGCCGCGCCATTGAATTCTTTTAGCATGCAATAATATCCGTACATCGGGTTTCCAAACGCTATACCACAAGGAGAAGTACTTTCAATATTGTAGATAGGATATTTTGCTCAATGAAAACATTATTTTATTTTTAAAAGTAAGTAAAATTGCTCTCACAGATTTTTCAAGTTGCTTACCTCATCTGGGAGTCGAACCGACTAAATGTAAAAAAAAATGAGCGTATTTTTAGAGTACTTTTCCTCCATGTGAAATAGCTTTGGGACACTCTGTATAGTTATTATACAGAGATACCACCCCTGTTCTAAAGTATGTCGCCATAACAGCCTTGCGTTGTGTTCCGGCATTAGTGACCAGGTTCCAGTTTCCCTTAAGAAAGCAGCAGTGCATTTGTAGCACTTTTGGTGTTGCAAATGTCCATAGGCGATGGTAACCGCTTTCCAACAAGTGGGCCGTCTGCCTATCTGGTGAACTCTCGCAATAAAAAATCAAATAAAAATAAAAAAACTCCTGTTTTGAGACCATTGGTTCGCATGTCATCCTTCACAACGTCAAGCGAACATTTCTTGGGCCTTCCCCTTCGATCGGGACCTGGCGGAGGCGGCATGGCTAAACATTTATTCCCCAAATAATTAGCCGGTCTCCGTAAAACGTGGCCATACCAGCGTAAACGACATTCGCAGCTTGTCTGCTACGTCACGGACATGAGGACAGCAGCGGATGCGGGAGTTCCTGACACGGTCCTTCCGCGTTACTCTACATATCCATCGCAGCATATTCATCTCCGTGAGACGCAGTTCTTCCTTGTGTCGCTCAAGTATATGCCACGCTTCACTGCCATACAAAAGGACAGGTCTAATGATGGATTTATAGACCTGTCCTTTTAATTTAACCGGCATTTTGGGGTCACAAATGATACCTGTCAGAAACTACGGTGTCTACACGGTTGAAATTTGACAGACAGACGTGCAATGTATTTTCCGGGTTGTTTGATTATTTAACACATTTTTCCTATTGTGTTACAAACCAACGTAATATCTTTATGTAAATTAGAAATTCTGTATAATCAAGTGGACATGCTTGCCCTCTTGACACTGTGACGTACGCCGACAAACGTAAATCGTAGTCGCTATAAACTTGGTAGTAGAAGACTAATAGTTTAGTCAAATTAGTCAGTTAAATCGCAGAGGCCGTCTATATAAAAAGAAAGAGAAGGAAAAACAGTTACAGTGTAAACTCCATGTAACGTCACTCGATTTAACGACAAACTCCCTTAAGCGTCGAAATCACTTGGCTTTGGGTGGTTTAACTTGGCTTCCATACAGTAATACACTCTATAGACCCACTCTCAATAACGACAACAAATAAGTAATAAAAAGTACATTTTAAGTTGCCAAAATTAGTAAAAGATGTGCAGCAGTGTACGTTCTTTTATCGCTTTATTATCCTAGCCCGTAATAAACTCGACTGTTGGCATCATGCATACCGAAATTTCTAAGTAATTCCTTTATCACCAAGATGGCTCAATATCGCAAGATATGAATACAATAAGTAAAAAAATATAACAAAATTCAGTCAGACAAAAATAACAGACTTCTCTACATTTAACAACAACTCTCTATAACGTCATAAAATGCACAGTCCCATCTGTGTCGTTATATAGAGTTTACGCTGCAGTTGAACCCGAGATATAAAAAAAAAAATTACAAAATAAATACGTAACAAACAAAGTCTCGCGATGGTACCAACTGGGTGCAGTTCAGCAAATGCCAGACACAAGTGTCTGAAGCTAATTTACAACTTCACCCTGGAACGGACGGAGGGATGTCGCACTGTTATTTATTTAACACACAACACATATATACAAATACTAGGATATGCCCGCGACTTCGTCCACGCCTGACTTGAAATTCCTGCGAGATTCCCAGAATACAAAGTACCGCAGTATTTAAATAATGTAAGCTGTAGTTTTGTCAGGAGCCTTAAGAACAGACGAGCGTGCATGACAAGAGCAATGAATGTCAAAGAAGCAAGTGAACTGTGTAAGAATAAGCATGAATGGCGCTCTGTTGTTCGTGCCTACTCCACAAGGGAACTGGCGTGAAGTTATGTTTGTCTAGTTTTTATGAAAACTGTGTCGGAATAAGCAAATTTGTATGCACCCTAGCAACTACAAACCGCTTCAGACAAAAATATCACACATTAAATTTGCTATCGATTAATAAAAAAATCACATTCGAATTCGATGGCCATTTCAAATAATTCCCAGAAAAATTCCCGCGGGATTCTCGAGATAAAAAGTAGAGCAGAGCTTAATTGCATCGAAATCGACACAGTAGTTTTTACGTGAATCCCGAACAAACAGACAAACACAAAAAAAATGTAAGAAACAAAGACTACACTTTTACAATTTCATAGGCAATACCTAATATATTCTAGAAGATAATTAATGAAATCAAATTTGTATTATGTGCCTTTCATTGTAATAAAGTACAAAAAATATGCAATTGAAGATATGAATCATGCTTAATCCACAATATCTATACATATGTATTACTGAACATTGGCTTAAAACTTTTGAAGTCATAAATATTATTAGATAAAGATCCCAATCACCCCAGACTTACGTGATTTTAGGAAAGATGAAATTTTTGGGATCGGTAGTTTAATATAAACTTAGAAGGGAATGCAAAAGTGGATGGATGCAGAAGTCGTGGAAGGCCACGACGCATCTTCCATTATCAAATTGATCTTGTACTAGCAGAAGGTGATGTCAGGAGCCTTAAGAACAGACGAGCGTGCATGACAAGAATGATGAATGTCAAAGAAGCAAGTGAGGTGTGTAAGAATAAGCCTAAATGACGCTCTGTTGTTCGTGCTTACCCCGCAAGGAAACTGGCGTGAAGTTATGTATGTATGTATGTAGAAAGGAATGGATACTCGCTACGCTGAAAGCGGTGCCGTTTATCAGGTAGCAGCTATCAAAGGTGGAAAATAACCATGGGAAGATGTTTGGCCCGTCAGATTTGTCTGGCTCATTGGAAAATATTTTAAAATATTACACTTGGTAATATATATAAAATTCAGCCTTCCTAAAATCACGTAAGTTCCCATATTTTTTAAAGTGTCTGTCAAAAGTTATGGCCCACAGGAAGTGTCTGGCAACTGTATATCTTCGTTTATAACAATATCATATATGACAGTTGCCAGCTTGTCGGTTTTCTATCGGATTCACTTTGGAGAGTGTGCAGCTGAGCTCTTCGATCTGATCCCGCCATCTCTCTTCCATCATCGGACAACCAGATAAACCGGCATGCGGCATCGATATATGTTAGATATTCCATCTATTAGAACGAAGCGCTTTACACCTAGCTTCATCATACGCACCGCAAAGGAGTGGAACTCATTGCCGGAGTCTGTCTTTCCGAATACATATAACCTGGGTGTCTTCAAGTCCCGTGTGAATAGGTACCTTCTAGGCAAGCGTGCTCCATCCTAGACCATATCTTCGCCACACATAAGGCAAGATTCCGGTCAAACGCGAACCTATACTACAATAACAAAAAAACATATGTAAAAACTAGCCTTGCTATTTTGACGTAAGTTAGCATGGTTATTTTCCACCTTTGATACCTGCTACCTGAAAAGCGGCCCCGCTTTTAGCTTAGCGTGTATCCATTCCTTTCTAAGTTTATGTTAAACTACCGATACTGAAAATTTCATCTTTCCTAAAATCACGTAAGTCTGGGGTGACTGGGATCTCTATCTATATAGATCTATATAGAGAATTGTAAAGTGATAAGTGCGTTTGTAAGGATGTCTGCTGTACATGGCGGATCACTTATCCTTGTAGCATTTTATGTAAAACTAGTTGAAGCCCGCGACTTCGTCCGCGTGGTAATTATTATTCCTTCAAAGCTGTTTAAGTAATTAAAGTTTTTTAACTATCCCACGGGAACTCTTTAATTTTTCGGGATCAAAAGTATCTTATATGTTGACCAAGGATACAAGCTACCACCATACAAAATTTCATTTAAATCGGTCCAGTCGTTTCGGAGATTAGCCCGTACAAACAGACAAAACAGGGAAACAAAAAAATTGAAAAAAATCTAAATTAGTTCTATTTCACTTCTTACATCCCCCTGACTCGGTTTTTAGCATTCTTTTTCATTGTACAGAAATTCGACCTCTACAGTTTTATTATTATAATATATATATGTATAGATGTAAAGAGCGTAGACAGATGTCGCTTTCTGTTGAACGTACAGTGGAGGTCTCCCGTGTTGAGCTTGATCGCTATGTAAATTGTCTGCGTCTACCGACCCCCAAGAAATTGTGCATCAAACCAAATATTTTAAAACTGTAATGTTCCTAAGATAACAATCAATTGTGACATACATACAGACGGACAACAAAGCGAGCCATGAGGGTTTCGTTTCAGGTTTAGCTATCAGAAGAACCCTTAAAACACACTTATCTATAAGTTACTTAAGTTTAAATAGCGTATGATAATTATAATGAATAAATAGTAAAACACTGTATAGACAAATAGATTTCCGCAAATGCGCACTTTTGAATAAGTTTTACATGGTTATGTAAATGTAGGTATATATGAATATTTTATTTATTTAAAATTAAATGTTTTTATTCAAACTACATTTCCACTGGAGATTTATTGAAAGAAAAAAAAAATATTTACAACAAAATACAAAAAGTGTTACATTTATCCGTGCAGGAACGGAGAAAGAATACAATTTCCTGCGGCCGGGCGGCCTGTCGTAAGAGGCGAATAAACAACCCACAGCCAGGTGGTAGGGCATTTGCCCGACTGGATGGCTACCACCCCTGGTCTAGAGCATTCCGCCATAACAACCTTGTGTTGTGTTCCGGCATTAGTGACCAGGTTCCAGTCTCCCTTAAGAGAGCAGCAGCGCATTTGTAACACCTTTGGTGTTACAAATGTCCATAGGCGATGGTAACCACTTTCCATCAAGTGGGCCGTCTGCCTGTCTGCTGAACTCCTGCAAAAAAAAAAAGAAACGTGATAATAATTAATTGTGGTTTCCTAAAAAGGCTCTTGCTCAGCATAATGCTAGTTTCACAACCAGCGCTGATCTTCCGCAAGTACCTCTAAGTGATGCCACGGTTCAGCTCCACAAAGCGAATTAAAAACAATAAACATTGGTTATACATTACGCAATTAGTAATATATATGAACATTGTTATAATTACAAAAATAAAAGAAAACGAAAAAATGAAACAATGGACAGAAATAATAAATTCGTAATGGTTTGTAATAGCGTACTAATCGATATATTATAATTACTATAGGCGCTAAGAACCTCAGCCAGAAGGCCCAGCTCGCCATACACAACGCGGTGCTGGTACCTACGCTCACGTATGGAAGCGAGAGTTGGGTATGGAAGAGAGAGCATGAAAGTAGAGTAAACGCGGTCGAGATGCGAGCACTGCGCAAAATCTGCGGAGTGACGCTCGCGGACCGCGTTCGTAATACCGAAGTAAGAAAGAGTGTCGGGGTGAAGTTAAGGAAAGGAATGCTCCGGTGGTTCGGGCATGTGGAAAGAATGACTAAACAGATATACAATGCAAAAGTCGTGGAAGACCACGACACATCTTCCATGATCAAATTGATCGTGTACTAGCAGAAGGTGATGTCAGGAGCCTTAAGAACAGACGAGCGTGCATGACAAGAGTTATGAATGTCAAAGAAGCAAGTGAGGTGTGTAAGAATAAGCCTAAATGGCGCTCTGTTGTCCGTGTCTACCCCGCAAGGGAACTGGCGTGAAGTCATGTATGTATGTACAATTACTATAAAATACTTGTGTATGTGTGTATTGAAGTTACATATTACATTTTCTTGAGTGAATAATTCAAATACTAAAACTACGTTTTAACGGTTTCAAGCGCGGTATTGTATTTGATTTTTATTATTCCGACGTTTCGGCCGGTTTTAAGTAGTCGTGATCACGGAAGACAATGATGTCAAGTGTCAATGAGTATTTTTAAAGTTTTTATTCAGCCTACCGACAACTTGTTCCTTTTAATTTTTGTTTATGATTATTATTTACTCTATAAGAGCCTAATCTAATTTTCCACCGCTTCGCCACATGAAGTTGCTTGAAAAGAAGCGGCACGAGAAACTCATCAGCAACATGCCTAGCTCGAATAATTTTATATAATATTAAATAGTTACATATGGTTAAAAAAAATATGTCTCTATGTACACCGCTTCGTAATGCGTTAGGTATTTCCACTTGACTCCGGTAGCTAAAATTTTATTGGGAAGTACAAAAGGAACATATTATAGATTAATAATTGTTATTATCAAAAAATAAATAAAATAGTAAATTTTCTTAATGTTTTGAATTAATTATTCTAATAGAATACCAAACATTGCAAAGGGATGCCAACCATGGTATAGTTTACCCTAAATTGGGCTCTAAAATAAGCAAACTCACGGGAAAAGCACTCATTTACATTAATAAATTCCAACGTAACATTGTAAACGGAAACTTTCGCTCGAACAGTAAATTTTTTAACATAATTAAATATAAAAAAATTTTAGATATTTAAAAAAAAGTCACTCACATTGAAAATAGGTAACGCTTTAAGCGTAATAAAATCCAAAAATTATTTAAAAAAATAACCACGTGCGAAGTTGATATCACTCGCGATTCAAATCGGAGCGCGAGACGTCCTACAGCCTCGACAACTCACAGGCGACTGGCCGTAATCGATTTAAATCATACTACGGAGCGCTATCCAATAGAACAGCGTGCGCAGGCGCAGGTTGATAACCGCGAATTTCGCCATTGGAAATTACATCTGCCTACTCACTCTTGTACATATAACTGAACATGTCTATTTCTTTTCCTTAAACAAATGCCAGAAGCAAAAACGGTCCGGCGGCGTTCGTGGATAAATAATGATAAATGCATGGATCATTAATCATTATAGATTTTTTTAGACATGACCTACAACAAATACCACAATTATCTGTTATTAGTGTTTATGGCTATATCACACGAAGGTAAAGTATATTTCCCGGCACGGATCTTGAGAGGTCACTTCGGTCTACGCAGTGATATTGAGATTCTATTTCGCAGTATGATGTATTATACCTTTCCAAGTAAATGTACAAAAACATAATATCTTTGGTGTGTCAATAAATAGCATATCATATTAGCTACGCTCAATGTGAAAAGCGATAAAAAGCGAAAAAATTAAAAATAAATAATTACAATGAACAAGTTCGCGGTAGGCTAAATAAGAACTTTAACATAACTCATTGACACTTGACATATTTGTCTTCCGTGATCATGGCAACTGAAAAGCGGCTGAAACGTCGGAATAAAAAATCTAATTAAATACCGCGCTTAAAGCTGGAGTTATTTCTTTTTAGATTTTTAGTTTTGTGGGTTGATTTAAGAATAAGAATTACTTACCTATTAAGCCATGACTGTCTGAGGAAAGAATACAAATTCCGCGGCCGGTCGTGACGTTTCTGCCACGACCATAACGACCGCGGTCGCCTTGTGGAACGGCGGTCGGAGCATTTTGAGCAATACTAAATGAACGCGTCCATTATGTATAAACCCACAAACGAAAAATCAATGGCATTGCAGCCATCATTAAAATTAAAAAAAAAAAAAACTATGTTACAAAGGGAACTTTCTTTAAAGAAACACATTTATACTTATACCCATACTGGAGAGAAACCTTACAAATGTGAGTTATGGGATTATAGACATGCAGTTAAATTTCAGTTAAAAAGGCGTTGTAAGAGGCGATAAAACAACCCACAGCCAGGGAGCCAATTCTGCTACTTCAACATAATGACGTTGCGAATATATTCAATGTTCGATTCCATTGAGACTCAATAACATCGCGGCGGAATAATAGTAGAAAAAAATTGTATTACCATTAGCAGAAATAGCGTTAAGCGAAATGAATATTGAAAAACTAGCAAAATAAACGCTTATAGATAGAAAACACTTAATTGCTCACATACAAGTACAAAAATACACAATTACAATATTGCCAAAGTAGAAACAATAGGCGGCCTTATCGCTTAAAGCAATCTCTTCCAGACAACCTAACTTAAGGAATAGTTTAACCTAATCTGGCGATGTAGGTGGTGCAGATTATTAGGTATCTCATAAACAAACATACTTTTTTTAATTTTTTTTTATTACAGGAGTTCAGCAGACAGGCAGACGGCCCACTTAATGGAAAGCGGTTACCATCGCCTATGAACATTTGCAACACCAAAGGTGCTACAAATGCGCTGCTGCTCTCTTAAAGGAGACTGGAACCTGGTCACTAATGCCGGAACACAACACAAGGTTGTTATGGCGACATACTCTAGACCAGGGGTGGTCGCCATCCAGTCGAGCAAATACTCTACCACCTGGCTGTGGGTTGTTTAGTCGCCTCTTACGACAGGCCGCCGGGCCGCAGGAAATTGTATTCTTTCTCCGTTCCTGCACGGATAAAACTTAAATTACTTAATAAATTAAATACATACAAACATAATATAAGATATATATATATTAATTAGTCTATAACTAATCTAATTACGCATAATTATTTAAGAAAAAGTAGTGTCTTCTGAGCGTGATCTTAAATGTAGGCAATGTTTTGGTCTATCTGACAGTAAGAGGCAGCGCATTCCAAAGTTAGACAGCCTACACTGTAAGCGTTATCATAAAAGAATGAAGTGTGTGCAGGAGTAGTGAGTTTACGATACGTATGAGTGCGCAAATTGTGGGAAGTAGAATGGTGAAGGAATTCAAAACGTTCCTTAACGCAAGGAGGACTAATAGGAATAAATAATATTTTATAAAGTGGTGTGAGAATGTGAGTATTCCGGCGGAAGCGAATAGAGAGCCACTTGAGTTTTTCACGAAATTCAGAAACATGGTCATATTTTCGCAAGCCAAATATGAACGCCAAATAAGTCGCTCAAGTTTATTTAGCTGTTCTACGGTTAAGTCAAGATAGCAGGCGTCAACGTAATCTAAAATGGCCGCTTATAAATATTTACAAAAATAGAGTGGCGTGCCACGGGCATGCCATTGGAATTAACAGAATAATGAAATCAAGCAAACCTACGATTGCGACGGTAATGTCCGGCGATTTTGACGAGACTGTAATAGCAGAATTGGGCCCCAGGTGATACGGCATTTGTTTTTCTGGATGATTACCACTCTGCTCTAAAACAACATACATACATACATACATAACTTCACGCCAGTTCCCTTGCGGGGTAGGCACGAACAACAGTACCGAAGTAAGAAAGAGAGTTGGTCTGAAAGAAAGTGTCGGGGTGAAGGTAAGGAAAGGAATGCTCCGGTGGTTCAGGCATGTGGAAAGAATGCATGATGAAAGAATGACTAAACAGATATACAATGCAAAAGTGGATGGATGCAGAAGTCGTGGAAGGCCACGACACACCTTCCATGATCAAATTGATCGTGTACTAGCGGAGGGTGATGTCAGGAGCCTTAAGAACAGACGAGTGTGCATGACAAGAGTTATGAATGTCAAAGAAGCAAGTGAGGTGTGTAAGAATGGGCCTAAATGGCGCTCTAAAACGAGCCATCGTAATAACAGCAGCACATTGATAGCACCTCTGGTATTACAAATGTCCATAGGCGATGGTAACCACTTTCCATCAGGTCAGCCTGTATGCTGTACTCCAGCAAAAAAACAATTGTCATGCATAGTATCGTAAAACGAAAGGATAATAAAGTCATTGGCAGCATTATATCTTGTAATACTACTTTCAAACATATATCCATTCTATTCAATTCTTGTCGAGGTTATATTCTACTATTGAATATTAATTACTAATGTATTTGTAATTATATTATTATGGTGACCTTATTGTTTGTAATTATAAAAATCGAACCATTGCATGGCGTCCACGGACAGCATAGGGTTTTCGTAGTGGCAGACAGGGTTTGGAAACCGAAAAAAAATGCAACCTAACAGAACTACGTTTTAACGGTTTCAAGCGAGGTATTATATTAGATTCTCATTGCTACGTTTCGACCACTTCAGTAGCCTTGGCAGTCTCTTCGGTGATCACGGCTACTGAAAAATGGCTGAAACGTCGGAACAAAAAACAAATATAATAATACCGCGCTTCAAACCTTCAAATTTAATTTTATTATGTGCACTAGGGGCCTCTTTTTTTCTTTATTTCCAACTCAAATCTTTATGAGCATTGTCTTTAAAATAATTAAATTTCTTCTTTTTAGTGTCGCGTTTACGTTTCATCTAGTTTCAAATGAAAACGATTCTAAAGTTTCACTTCAACAACTTTGAAAATGACTCCACAACTGACGGAGAACAACAAACAAAAAAAACTTAGTCGAATTGAAAACTGACTCCTTTTGGAAGTTGATTAAAATATGTAAAATAGAAATTAATCTTTTGAATAAATTGATAGGGTTTTAACTACTTTTTTTTGTTAAAGCAGGGGGAATACGGTTCGTACTTTACCGGGTTTTTGCTAGGGGATTAGACCAAAACGAAAAGAGTTGTGCCGGTTGGAGCTCCGCCAGGTAGTCGTGGGGGTCTGGGAAGATCGCCCAAGATGCCCCAGCGCGGGCCCCGCCATTGAGGCGGTGAGGCCCGTCCTGCACGAATGGATTGGACGAAGTTACGGCACCCTGACGTTGAGTCTGACGCAGGTCCTGACGGGGCATGGTTGCTTCGGAAGGTACCTGTGTCGCCTCGGCCGCGAGGCCACGTCAGGGTGCCATCATTGTGAGACGGGCGACGAGGACACGGCACTGCACACACTCCAGGACTGACCAGCCTGGACAGAGCAGCGCCGGGAGCTCGTCGCCCATACCGGATTTGACACCTCGCTCTCGGCCGTGGTACGCACCATGGTTGGGAGCTCCACCGAATGGAACGCCGTCTTCTCTTTGTGCGAGCAAGTCATGTTTGCGAAGGAGGCGGAACGGGAGCGTGAGCGTAATTTCCTGCTCCGCTCCCGCCAAAGGAGGGCACGTCGACGCCGGAGGTCGGATAGTGACATTCAGCCGCCGTAAGCGGGCGGCGCTGGTGGGGCTCCTAGGGGTATAGGGGTTCTCACTTACCCGCACATGCCGTCAAGATGAGAGCGCAAGTGTTCCGCGCGCGCTCATCTCTCTTCCCGTGGGGCGCGTTACAGACCGCCCCACGCACGGATTAGACCTAGTAGTTGCCGGGGGACACGTCCCCTGGCATAGGAAGAGGCCCAGTGAGGGGGGCCCACGCCTGCTAAGGCACGCGCAGTTGGGAAGCCCGCATTCACGTAGCCCTGGCATAAGGCGCAGGACGGAACACCCAGGGGTTTTAGTGGGTATCCCTAACTGGTATTAGTATTATATTGCATATAGCTATATATTTATTGTTTAAATAGTTGCATATTTATATTTTTAATTTATTTGTATATATTGTTTAGTTATATATTTATTATTAAAATGTAAATAATCGTACAATAATTATGTATACCACCATCGCCACTCCTAATCAGCAATATTCTTTTCACAGGTTGTCTGGAAGAGATCGCTGTTTATCGATAAGACCGCCCTTTGTACACAATTAGAATAATACTAGGTTTGTAAGTTTTCTGTAATGATGTACATTAAAGTCTTGTTGGAATCTCCAACAAAAAGTATTTATTACTTTAGTGTGGCATAGTACTGGCCACCAATACTAAATATTTAAATTTAGAACTAAGTTTTTCCTTCTTTTATCTGTATATTTTTTTCTTTGGACCCGATAAAGCATTGCACAATGGAAAATTTAAGCAAGCTAAAGAAGGAACGAGGATATTGCAAGGCCGCAATTACACGTGCGCAAAACGCTGCGAATCAATATGATAAGATGTTAACTTCAGAGCTGCTTGCGAGGAAAGATAATCTTTTGCAAAAATATAAAGATTATGCGCAACTTTGTAAGGTTTTCATCTACGGCGACGACGATGACGAGGCGATCGAGGAGACCGAGTGCAAATATTACGAGATGCTGCGAGCTCTTGACTGCGAGATCGAGAAGAGGAAGGTCAAGGAGCTGATACAACCACCTAGTAACCCTCCAAGTGCTTCGGCGAAACTACCTCGCATTGAAATTAAACCGTTCGACGGTAACAATCACCATATATTATTTTTATTAATTTATTTAATTCACTCATTGATAACTATAAATCTTTAGACTATATACAAAAACTTCACTATTCAAGGTCGTTTTTAAAGGATGAACCTTACAATATTGTAAAAAACTTACCTTTTGTCCCGGGAAGCTATGCTGAAGCGTTAACTTTATTGAAAACTAGATATTACTAGCGGCCCCGGCAGACGTTGTCCTGCCTTTAAAAAATAAAATTTTAGAACCCGATCCCAGAGCCACCTACCGGTTCTAATTGCGAATCTAAACCATCCGGGTACCCACTCAAACACACAAAAATAAAATCACCAAAATCGCTCCAGGTGATTAGGATTCCAGAACCCGATCTCAGCGCCACCTACCGGTTCTAATTGTGAATCTAAAAGAGTAATATATATTTTTTTTATTCTAAGTCATGACAAAATAAGATTAAAAATCTTGCCAAAAAACTTCAAGTTTATAATTAACAAATAAAAAATACGGGTTGATCGTAGAGGGGTGAAAATTTAGGGTTGTATGTATTTTTTAATGCTGTATCCTAAAAAAATAAAAATAAAAAAAATAATCTAAAAAATAAAAATAAAAAATTTAGGGGTGGACTACCCCTAACATTTAGGGGAATGAAAAATAGATGTTGGCCGATTCTCATAGATACCGGATAAGCACAAAAAATTTCATCAAAATCGGTCAAGCCGTTTCGGAGGAGTATGGCAACGAAAACTGTGACACGAGAATTTTATATATTAGATAATCAATATAAGATAATTTCTGACTTAGTATACCAATTATTAGATTTAGATGTTGTATGTAAGTCTTCACCGCAGAGTTTCAGGAATTTTATATGTACAGTTAGACAAAATTTAGCTTCTTTAAGAAACATAAATGTTTGTATCGATGGATGGGACCCTATGTTGTTGTGTATTTTGTTACGTAAAATTGATAGTTGTACGGCCCGCGCTTACCAACTAGAACGTAGCTTAGAGGACGAGAATTCTTAGAGAGACGAGCGCTTGCGATGGAAAGCGCCGAGCCCACTACCAGGGAGGCGAGGTCATTCAGGACAAATGTTAGCGCAGTAACAATAAAACAACCATGTTTTTTCTGCGAGTGTTGTGACCTTTTTTCATGTAATAAGTTTAAACTTTTACCTTTAACGGAGAGAGTTAAGTTTGTCAAAGACAAAAAATTATGTACGATTTGTCTCAATTCACATTTAGGTAAATGTAGGTTCCATTTTAGATGCGCCCTTTGCAAGAAAAAGCACAATTCTCTTGTTCATTATGATGACAGTAACACACGCATTACTTTAATTTCTAGAGATAATGCTTGTCAAACTATTATTCCAAAGACACAGGTCTGCGTATTCTCCGCCAAGAAAACTCCATTCGAAAAAGCGCTTCAGTTCCAAGGAACTCTCCTTACCACCTCCAAGAGTATCGGGATCCTTGGAGTTGACATCGCGAACGATGTGCAGTTCAGGTGCCATCTTGAAGGCAAGGTAAAGCTTGCCTCCAAGAAGCTGGGAGTGCTAAACCGGTCCAAGCAGTATTTCACTCAGCGGCAACGCCTTGTGCTTTATAAAGCCCAGGTGAGGCCGCATATGGAGTACTGCTCACATTTGTGGGCTGGAGCACCCGCCTACCAGCTAAATCCCCTGGACAGCATTCAACGTCGAGCCGTTCGCATTGTCGACGATCCCATACTCACAGACGGTTTGGATACGCTTGGCCTTCGGAGAGACTTCGCGTCTCTTTGCGTATTCTACCGACTATACAATGGGGAGTGTTCCGAGGAACTGTTTAGAATGGTGCCTTCGTCTTCTTTTTACCACCGCACCGCACGCCATCGGCTGGGCGTTCACCCCCACTTCCTAGAGCCGCTTCGCTCTTGTACGCAACGGTTCTCTAGAACGTTTCTCTTGCGCACCGTGGGGATTTGGAATGAGCTCCCAGCCGTGGTTTTCCCACAGCGCTACGATATGGGTTTTTTTAAAAAGGGCGTCGTAAAATTTCTTCGAGGCCGGCAGCGCGTTGATGACACCTCTGGTGTTGTAAACGTGTCTGCTGTAAGCCAGCTATAAAAAAAAAATAAAAAAAATATGCAATGTGGTCGATAAAATTACATGCCCATTGCCACAAAGCAATATCGATTTAATGAGTATGCCCTCTGACATAAAATTGGCAGATCCAGAACATGATCTTACGCTTGTACCAATGAACAGACTTAAATATTGGTCTATGATTGATAAAATTAAACAATCTTTTTGGAAAGTTTGGCATAAATCATATTTAAACTTTTGCAATGTCGTCCTAAATGGCGCAAAGACAAACCTAATTTTATTGTAGGTATGCTTGTATTACTTAAAGAGACTAATACTCCTTCTATGTACTGGCCGATGGGTCGGGTAACCAAGGTTTATTCTGGAAAGGATGGCAAAGTTAGAGCTCTACAAGTCAAAACGCCTAATGGAAAATTATATGAGCGTTCAATAACGAACATTTGTATCTTGCCTATTTATGAATAGTGTCATGCTTTAGTTTTTTTCTGCTTATTTTACTTCTAAGTTAAGGTATTATACAATTTCGATGTTTGTAGTTAAATAGTATAAGCCAATATTTCAAATTTGTAATCTTTATAGAAACTTAAACTATATCTTGTAATATTATTAAATAAGTGTTGCTAGGCGCAATTTTGTATTTGCCAAGGCCCTAGCATATTGGAATCTCCAACAAAAAGTATTTATTACTTTAGTGTGGCATAGTACTGGCCACCAATACTAAATATTTAAATTTAGAACGAAGTTTTTCTTTCTTTTATCTGTATATTTTTTTCCCTCCATTGCTATTAAAATCATCATATATTTCGCACGTGCAGTTTTTATTTATAATTAAAATATTTACAGTCCACAACGAATTAATATTTAAAGAAGTGTTCAACAATGTTATATCTATCTATAATAGAAAGAAATTGTATTACCAATAGCTGATGTGGCGTTAGCCGAAAAGGGTATTGAAAAGCTACCAATATTTTTTAAAAAATTTATAAAGGAAGAGTGGCATGCAATGGGCAAGATTGGAATTATATATAAAAATCAGGCAAACCTTTGTATTGAGGCGATAGTGTCCGGCGATTTAGGAGAGATAGTAATAGCAGCAGAATTGGGCCCCAGCAATGAATAATAATAATCTTTATTTTATTTAATTATATATTTATATATTTTAACCGCAGGGGGGCTTTGTGGCGAAGCTTTAGGTGAGTAGCGACACCTCGTACCTGACTCCGGGGGCCAAGGCAAGGCCCCCGCCTCCGTGCTCGCCTTAGCCAGCCGGCACGGAGTGGAGATCGCTAGAGCTAAGACTTAAGCTCCAGGGGTGGAAGTTATAAATGGCATCACGTCAGAAGTAGCTTTGGTGAACCTGCAGACCACCTCTACACCCCTTAGCCAGCCGGCACGGAGTGGAGATCGCTAGAGCTAAGACTCAAGCTCCAGGGGTGGAAGTTATAAATGGCATCACGTCAGAAGTAGCTTCGGTAAACCTGCAGCCCACCTCTCTACACCCCTTAGCCACTCACACCTATGTTGCCCCTGTCTCCTATGGCATTTTTTGGGGCCCATGCAGGCAGTGGCGATTCACCGTCTGCCCATTTTTCCATGTTCTCTGAAAATTGCAACGGGCAGACGCCATAGTCCCCATAATCCCAGACCGCTAGTACCACTAGCAGTTCACAATAGTCCTACACTGGCTGGGGCTTGTCTTTGGGTGCATTATTTTACAATCGCTTAACCAAATTATTTATTAAAATTTAATTATTTTTAACATTATTATTCCTTTAGATGTATATACCTATATATATATTACCTATAATTTATTTTTAAATAATATGTAGGTACTATGTCACGTACAATACGTATGAGTTGTAAATTGAATTACTATTATTAAATAAAAGTCAAATATTTCACATTTGTGCTCAGGTACTTGGAATTTTGTTGATAAATTTAGGTCACAATAAGATTTTGGAGTAGTCATTTTTTTATTATTATTAAGTAGTGTTTCAATTTATTTTATAATCCAAAAATTCGTTGATACTGTAAAATGTATGTAATGAACTACGATTGAAAAACAATATTTGTATTATGTGACAAGCTTTGACATTCAGTTGCACCACAAAAAAACGCCCTTTGCTCGACCTTCAAGTTGCTGACTTATGTTACGTCATATTCAACGTAACTTAAAAACAACTTAAACCGGCGAATATTCTTCGAAGAATAAATAAGTCATACCACTTTTTCATTGCGGGACTACAGAAGACTCGCCAGCCAAGATCTCGTGGTCCTGATTTCTGATGAGAGGAAAATTATCAATGGTTATTTCGGTAACTAGCCGGCGAGCCCCACCCTATGGTTACTGTTGCGGACAGAGAGGACCCTTCTGACCTGCCCGCTGGAGCACACCTATTCTCCGCGCCCCGCATACCGCCGACGTCCATAGCTCGCGCAATTAGCAGCTAGGCGTCGGACTTGGAGAGGCCGGAAAGACCTACTTACCCCTCTCACACTACTCTCACTCGAGTTTCTCCCGCACTTACTTGCTCATTCGTAATAGCACCAATACGTGCTTCTTCTGTGTATAATTTAATTATAAATAATGTTAATAATAATCATACTATCCACCTACCACCAATAGTTACTTATTCGCCTTCGCCGGAATGTTCACTTACTCTCTCTTTTGTACTATGTCCTTTTTACTCCTCGTTTTTATTTAAGGCTCCCGTTGCCGCAAAAGGACGAAAATGGGGTGCCAACGAAACAACTTTTTGTTAGTATTTACCGATTAATAATTTACCAAAAAATTGACATTCATCTTCACGATATGAGACGTAACGTGGTTTTTTTGTAGTTTTCCAAAAATCACCTCCAAATTACTGACATTAAATCCCCGTAATCGCCCGAAAAATCTTCAAGGACGTCGGAGTTGCTACATGCCTTAAAAGAATGTTTTCATCTCCTACATCTGTTTCATTCCCGTTGCTTGCGCTCTAATAATCCAGCGGGAATTTACCCGGCAGCGATTTGTAATTTCGTTCGGGTGCGCAAAAATTTACTTATTCCGACACAGTTTTCACTAAACCGATAGCTTGCATTCTTTTTTAAATTGCGATATCTTATGTCCTGGTAATCCCGCGGGAATTTCAAGTCAAACGTGGATGAAGACGCAGGCATATTCTTAGTAAACAATATTTTCATTATTGACTAGCTGACCCGGCAAACTTCGTACCGGCTCAGAATCAATAAATAAAAATCGTTGATTTCTGAACGACGGGACGAACATCAAACGTTTGACATTCAAAAGCAAAAATATGAAAAAAAACTTCACTTTTAAATTTAATTTGATTTTTGAACGACTTTTAAATTTAATTGATTTCTAAACGACGGCACGAACATCAAATGTTTGACAGGTAGGAATAGTTTCTAAGGGAAAGCGAAATTGTTGTTTTTACTATATTCCAACCATTTTTTTCATATTTACTCACCTTTTAAACCTTCTCTGGACTTCCACAAATAATTCAAAACCAAAATTATCCAAATCAGTCCAGCCGTTCTCGAGTTTTAGCGAGACTAACGAACAGCAATTGATTTTTATATATATATAGATGTAATATTTTAGGTTGTTTCATTATTTGCTTGTTAATCGCAGCAGAGGCCACGTTTCTACTCAAGGCCAGTGCTCTTTGGACTTAGTCGTCTTGGCAACCGCATTTAGACAATACTAGTTACCACTCGCGACTTGGTCCAGATTTTTCTGTGTCTATTTTGTCGAAATGAAATATTTATTCTTGCATGAATGTAGTTGTATACAGGTGTTATTCCTAGAAATACATGGTTCAGTACTTTTTACCACTTTCAATGGTGTGCTAGTAAGCAGGATCTTAATCGTCATTATTTAAATAGTTAGTTCCTTTTTATTTTATTAAGTAGCTTTTATGCAACTTGAATAATATTTATTACCTTTATTCATTAATTATATAGATGTCGGTTTTTTTAAAATTATTATTTCAATCTGTGTGTGTCAATTATTTAATGTCTTTAATTAAATAATTATGTATTGATATCATGTTTCAAATTTATCTTTAAGGAATTCGTTTGTGGAATAATATTATTTGTCTATTAATAATTTATTTAGTCTTAATAAAACTACGTTTTAACGGTTTTAAGCGCGGTAATTTAAATAAAACTTTAACAATACTCGTTGACACTTGACATCTTTGTCTTCCGTGATCACGGCCACTGAAAAGTGGCCGAAACGTCGGAAAAACCAAAATCAAATGAAATTACCGCGCTTAAAACCGTTAAAACGTAGTTTTATTATGTATACAAGTCGCGAAAACTTAGAAAATATTATTTAGTCTTGTTTGAAATATATCTAATGGTATTGTTTTTAACGGTTTTGGTGGTTTATTAAATATTGGGTGCCATAACGTAAAGCGCCACCGCGGCGTACGTGAATAATGCTGACATCAGACGGATCAATCAAATTGAATTGATTTGGTTGAAAGGCAGAGAACTGAATGGGTAAGTCCATATTAGGGGGCCATCCGTAAATCACGTTACATTGAGGGGGGAGGGGATCGACGAAGTGTGACAAGGGGTGGGAGAGATCTTATATGTGGTATACATAAATATACGATATGCAGTTACAAGTAACACTGATTCAGGCATGGCTAAGCAGTCTAACTTACGACGATACTGAAAATGTGCTAAAAATCACCGTCTCTATAGTGCGACACGCAAATGCGTAAACACACACACGTCTGCCCGCTGTGGCTACAAACGTCGGCTTTGGTCTTCAAAATACAGGCTTCGCCTAATTTGGGACCGGTAGGTAACATAAATAATGTAAATTTGACTTTTTGACAATAAAGATTATTATTATTACATTCTGTTTTATTCAATAATAAACATATAAGTATGTAAAATATTATATAAATAAGAATTATACATAATAGACATATATAAATACACACATAAATATATACACATGTATATACATATACCTTATATATATATATATCTTAGATAATAAATAAATAATATCAGCCCATTAATGTCCCACTGCTGAGCTCGGGCCTCTCATTATAGGGGGAACAGACAATATACCCGCCACGCTTGTCCATGGCGGCTTGGCAGGTTTGACACATCGGTTATCTCGATGTACAGGTTGCATCACGATGTTTTCCTTCACCGTTGTTAGCACATGGTAATTGTAACAATATGCACATTAGATCAGAAAACTGACTAAGAGGTGCATGCGTTCCGGCCAGGATCGAACCCGCACCCTCTGAGTCTGGGACGCGTGCGCTAGCCATTACGCTACCACGACTTTTAATCCAATTTACCACGAATCTTAGATCATATAAACGTCTATATCTCAATGACTTAAATATACGTAAAAATATCGAACAACACACTGTTTTACCGCCAGGCAGACGGCCCACTTGATGGTATATGTAATTTATATTATTATAATCTATAATTATGTATATCTATAGTAGTTTTTTTTTCTTTAATTACGATTGAATTAGTTTTAATTTAGTTAAACCACCAAATATTATTTAATTCTTCTTGTAATGTCTCCTTGGACACCGGGTTGCCTGGAAGAGATCGCTATAAGCGATAAGGCCGCCCACTAATGTAAATGTATACATATTAAATATCTAGGTTTAAGTTATGGTGAACAATAGAGAGTTTTCATTCATTCATAAAAGTAAGTATGGAGCTGCTGTTTTAATTTAATAATTTCTTGATGTATAATTGCAATATATGTGATGTCACGCTAGGAAGGGAGGAGTGTCACGAATGTGAGATCCTATCCGTGCAGGAACGGAGAAATGATACAATTTCCTGCGGCCGGGCGGCCTGTCGTAAGAGGCGACTAAACAACCCACAGCCAGGTTGTAGGGTATTTGCTCGAATGCATGGCGACCACCCCTGGTCTAGAGTATGCCGCCATAACAACCTTGTGTTGTGTTCCGGCATTAGTGACCAGGTTCCAGTCTCCTTTAAGAGAGCAGCAGCGCATTTGTAGCACCTTTGGTGTTGCAAATGTCCATAGGCGATGGTAACCGCTTACCATCAAGTGGGCCGTCTGCCTGTCTGCTGAACTCCTGCAATAAAAAAAAAATGTGACCAGTTGTGAAGGACGGGGGAGCGGTCAAAAATGGATGAATTAGCCAAAGTGAACCATATAAACATAATGGAATGATTCAATGTCATTGAATCCCTTCTTGTCCTTTCAGTTCTGCGCCTGTCAAATAGTGATTCAATTTCGGTGATCCGTCTAATATCGGCAATATGGGCTATGTTCCATTAAGAGGTTCACAACGACCACGTTCATGACCGCGATGTTTCCCGTTCCACCTGCTTGCCGGAGTTACAATCGTAAAACCAAGTGGAACGGTTATTCGACCGACGTCTTGACATGGGTCGTTGTGAGCGTTGTGTGATCGAAAACGATGACGTCATCGTTAGTGAAGTTTTCGCCACGAGCACAACGACCGCGGTCGTCTTGTGGAACGGCTAATGGAGCATTTTGGGCTTTGTGAGCTACTAATGGAACGCGCTGATAGTGTTACATGAAAATTACGTAAACAAAGAGAAAAACATCGTTTAATGATAATGTCACTTTTAAATAGTAATTTATCAATCAATCAATAACTCTTTATTGTACACCAATACAAAAAAGAACTTACAAACTAAAACTATGGCTCATTATGCACAATGGGCGGTCTTATCGCTAAAAAGCGATCTCTTCCAGACGGTTGTCTGGAATGAATTGAGATGATAATGACGATGGTGGTATACATAATACGTAGTACAATTTCTTAATTCTAGTAATCTATATATAAATGCAGTATATACAGATGTTCTATATATTATATAGATATATACTTAATATACATAACATACAAATACATATATACAAAAATATATAAATGTTTATAGATAAATATATTTGTGCATACATTTAAATATCATCATATTCCAAGGGCAGGTAATGTTTTCTGATCATCGTTTGAAATATTGGTAGCGAGTTTGCATGTCTGATAGCAACTGGCAGCGCGTTCTAAAGCTTTATAGCCTTGACGGTAAAAGAATTGTTGTGGGAAGTATTTATTGCCATATAATTAAAATTTCTATCTAATTAATAGATCAAGTTTCAGTTACGTTCTATGCGATGTGTCAGCCGTACCGTATCTGAGATATACAGTAACGCTTTTAATACATTTTTTAACTGCCATCTCCTCCGCCACGAAACAAGGCAGAGTTCTTATTTTTCTTTTTTTTTGGTAAATAATTATGAGCGTTTCTTTTATTTCTTTCTTTTACAAATTTTCTTATAAATTATACTATATTTTGATTCTTATTTAATAAGGCTTGTGTTTAAACGCCTCCCAGAAATGCACCTATTTTACTACCAATAAATTCGAGATACCTGCCAGAATGGATGCTCACCGAATTGTGTTTCATGAAGTATAAGTATTCTTATCCGTGCAGGAACGGAGAAAGAATACAATTATATGCGGCCGGGCTGCCTGTCGTAAGAGACGACTTAACAACCCACAGCCAGGTGGTAGGGCATTCGCCCGACTGGATGGCTACCACCCCTGGTCTAAAGTATGTCGCCACAACAACCTTGAGTTGCGTTCCGGCATTAGTGACCAGGTTCCAGTTATCCTTAAGAGAGCAGCAGCGCATTTGCAGCAACTTGGTGTTGCAAATGTCCATAGGCGATGGTAACCGCTTTCCATCAAGTGGGCCGTCTGCCTGTCTGCTGATCTCCTGCAATAAAAAAAAAAGTATTGTAGAAATCAAGCTATTTTCCTTTTCATGCTATGCCATAAGAATATACAAACGCCTTTTAAGCTAATTAATATCATCGCTACATAGATATTACAACTCTTTTGTTTCACTTTCTATTTAGTAATTTTTGCTGAGGCAAAAAAGCAAACGGCCGCACGTACAATTATTTTTAATACCAAATATAATATTGCGTATACCAAACACATGTTGCTTGTTTATTGTTTTATGAATTTGATTAAAATATGATAATATAGCCAAATAAATACTTCACTCTCAATATTACTGCAACACAAATGATTAAAGGTAAGTAAAAAATGAATCATTGGTAGGAAAATTAAAAAAAAAAACAAAAGTAAAACAAGTTATGTTTTATTATATTTATAGGTACTTATAAGATTAATTTGTACTTAAGATTTATCAATAGCACTTTAAGGAACACAATAGTCAAAATCAGTCAATCAGAAAAAAAGTTTACGACTTTTTAAAAAAACTAACAAAAGAAAAAGTGCCGGTGGCGGCTGTGCGGGTTGCAGGGTTAATAAGTAAAGGGAAACGACTGTAATCTTAGTTTAATAATAAATTTTAGATTCACGTTGGATAATTTGATTACACTAAAGCTACTTTAGAACTGTAATATTCGGTTTGAATGTCACTGTCTTAGTAAAACAATATTTGGTGAGCATTTATCCATTTATATAAGCAAAAATAATTTAAATGACGGCCTCTGTGGTCGAGCGGGCTAAGCCTTTGCCGGCCTACCTCACTGCGACGCAGAGGCTCCGGGTTCGATTCCTGGTATAGCAAATTTCGGAAACGTATTTTCTGCGTTATTTACTATGGTCTGGGTGTCTGGGATCGGCCCCAGAGTAATCCGTTGTATATTACCCGTAACACAAGCGTAACTTGCTTAATTTGGGGATATACAATGTGTGTGTCTGTTTGCCGATTATTTATTATTATTATTAAAAAATACAAAACGTACAATTATTCTGAGTGTATATTTATTTTGGAACGTAAAACGTTGTTTTTTAGGCACCTCGGTATAGAGTGGATTAAATTTATATGAAGTTAATATATTTTACTTGGTACTTAGTCTTAGGGACAAAAAAATATTTTGGTGAGCATTTAAATTGTACCCATTTAATAATACATTCGTGTTAATACAAATTTGGAAAAATATTTAAAACAACGATTTTTTAATACATTTACTATCTTACTTGTTCATATTGAAGTATGTTTGAATGCTTCTTTAAATTTCTTAAAGAACTTCTTTAAGAACCCTAAAGACCTTAACCTCAAGCCTTACAAAATTAATTAAATTCATAAAATATTCGGGTCGTTTTAGTATTACGTCACAAGGAAGGTTTGCACTGAAAATCGGCGTTGTGTCGGATGTAATTCCGGCACAGCAATATGCTGAGTGCAAACCTTGTTTAAAGTGTCTTCTTTAAGCACCTTAAAGACTTTAACCTCAAGCCTTAAAAAATTAATTAAATTCATAAAATATTCGGGTTGTTTTAGTATTACGCCACAAGGAAGGTTTGCACTGAAAATCGGCGTTGTGTCGGATGTAATTCCGGCACAGCAATATGCTGAGTGCAAACCTTGTTTGCTGAAAATGCAGCGTAGAAATTCTCAAGATATGTTTTTATTTTTAAGATACATGTCAGCAATGCAAAAGTGGATGGATGCAGAAGTCGTGGAAGGCCACGACACACCTTCCATGATCAAATTGATCGTGTACTAGCAGAAGGTGATGTCAGGAGCCTTAAGAACAGACGAGTGTGCATGACAAGAGTTATGAATGTCAAAGAGGCAAGTGAGGTGTGTAAGAATAAGCCTAAATGGCACTCTGTTGTTCGTGCCTACCCCGCAAGGGAACTGGCGTGAAGTTATGTATGTATGTATGTATGTATGTATGTATGTCAGCAATGTATACACGTCGCTATTTCTCCAAATATTTTTTTAAATTCTTTATAAGTGTTCAAACTAACTAACTTAAAATGAATACGACTGTAAGATAATAACAAATTACGTAAAGCTATCGTCTGATGCGTGTCTAAGCAAAGCTTGCAGCTGTCATTTAGGACGCGGCGTCTTTCACATGACATTGCGGGGAGGTCGCGATCTCAACGATATCTTACTATGGCTATCGGGGCGGCGGTCAAAGGCCAGTGGACGGCTGCAGTCGACAATACACACCGATGTCACGACACCGGCATGCCTGTTTAGTGTATCCGAGGTGATATTTGACAGGTTATCGGGTCAAGTGCAAAACATGTGGCCTTGTGCAAATCGGTTTCCTCGATAAATTACAATACATTAGCGACGTCTCAAACGTAATTTACGATAAAATGGCGGTAAACGCTCGATATTTGGTCGGCCCGATCGAGAGAATTAATTGGGTTTCAATTGCGATCGAGACGTTACCTAGTGAAAGAAAGAAAGAAAGAAGAATATTTATTTAGGACAAGATACAAAAAGTGATACAAGATGATAGATGTAACAATTAATTGTGGTGTCCTTTTTTTTAACAAATCAAAACCGACTTCACCGATAAAAACCAAAAAATGAATATTTAACCGACTTCATTCTACAACATCTTGAAGTTGGTGTCAAGTAAAAAAAGAACAACAACAAATTTACAAAATGTAGTATTTTTTAAGTTTTACTAGCGGCCCCGATAGACGTTGTCCTGCTCTGAAAAAAATAATAATCTAGGACCCCGATCCCAGCGCCACCTACCGGTTCCAATTGTGAATTTAAACCATCCGGGAACCCACTCAAACACACAAAAACAAAACCACCAAAATCCGTCCAGGTGATTAGCAGGATTCTAGAACCCGATACCAGCGCCACCTACCGGTTCCAACGGGATAAAAAGTATCCTATGTCCGTCACCTGGCTCTAAGCTACCTCCCCACCAATTTTCAGCCAAATCGGTACAGCCGTTCTTGAGTTATAAATAGTGTAACTAACACGACTTTCTTTTATATATATAGATTTGACACCGACTTCAAGATGTTGTAGAAAGTGAAGTCGGTTTTGTTTTTATTACAGACTAGCTGTCCCGGCAAACTTCGTACCGCCTCAGAATCATTTTTACTATATTTCAAGCATTTTTTTCATATTTACTCACCTTTTAAACCGTCCTTGGACTTTCACAAATAATTCAAAACCACAATTAGCCAAATCAGTCCAGCCGTTTTCGAGTTCTAGCGAGACTAACGAACAGCAATTGATTTTTATATATATAGATATTGTTATCTTTTACTTTTTAGTTGCGCAAATACTTCAATAGCTTTAGAAATAATATATTAAGCACCTGTAGAAATTGTACAACTGGCAAGCTTATACAAATTTGCCATCTCATTCTTCGGTGTATATGTTCTTCAACTAGGGTTGCTCTCGATTTTCTTGCGAGCCACAAATCCGATCCTGACTTGGTGACTATGGGATCATCTCGGGAATTAAAAAAAAAGCAATTTGAAAATCGGTTCACAATTGACGGAGAAATCACGCAACATGCCTACAAAAAAATTAAGCGCCTGTAGAAAGTGTAATACTGGCACGCGTATACAAACCAGCTTTTTTTTGGAAAAGAAATAGGCCTACCTCGGGTAACGGATCTGTATGGCGATCCAGCGAGAAAATAGTCATCCTTCTGGGCCCCTTACCCATAGAAGACGGTGATCTAGGCTCAGTATTCTATTTATAGTCTTGAGGACTACGGGTAGAACACAATATAAGTAAGTTAAGCTTCCTTTAACTGTATAAAATTATTTGTTGTTTAATAAATAATAATTTGTTATGACTGAGGTGTCGACAAAGGCAAATTCAGCCCTGCAGCCCTGTAGAAACACATTTTATTATCTTTTCGGCATTTGAACTGCTTTTGTTTACTTTGTGTTTAATATTTGTGATTAGAAAAACAGCCCATTGTGTATTGTAATATTTTATGGCAGTCATTAGCCAGGTGTGTCGAACTGATTCTAAGAAATTCGGTCTACGCGGTCGGGCAGACATATTGTATCGGTGCATTATAGAGCAATGGCCCAATGGAGAGATCGGCAGTCTAGCGATAACCACAAGCGAAGTAAGACTTGTGTACATTCAGTAATCTATTTAGTGACGGACTTTGCGCGTGTTGTTGATTTGTGCATTACGTTTGGACTGGTTGTGTTCAGTTATATTTGTACCTGTAGTATATGTGTTTGTATAGTTGTAATAAATTTTATAGTAATTCTAACGGCATTTTAATTCGAGTTTAAGTTATACTATACATGTTGATATAGTAACTATTAAATTGATTATTTACCCACCTTTGAGACAGTGACAAAGTATACCATAACCAAATATAACAAAATATAATAAATACACAGATACAAAGTCTGTCTGAAGGCTAAAAGACTCGTAAACTGTCTGTTAGTATGGGACGATCATATATAACAAATTATGATTCTGTACTATACATGATTTATATCTTAAAGGACCATTATTATAATAATAAAACACAATGTTTAAAATGATTGCTTGTTAGTATAAAATGCTTGTCATATATAATGTTAATAAATATATTCATCTAGATAACTTTGTATATACATATATATTGGTATTCTATAAATGTGTCTGTATTTGTTTTTTATTTTATTGCAGGAGTTCAGCAGACAGGCAGACGGCCCATTTGATGGAAAGCGGTTACTATCGCCTATGGACATTTGCAACACCAAAGGTGCGAGAAATGCGCTGCTGCTCTCTTAAGGGAGACTGGAACCTGGTCACTAATGCCGGAACACAATTCAGGGCAAATACCCTACCACCTGGCTGTGGGTTTTTTGTCGCCTCTTACGACAGGCCGCCAGGCCGCAGGACGTTGTATTCTTACTCCGTTCCTGCACGGATGAAAATATATATCTATATATGTATGTATAAAATTTATAAATTAGTATAAGTATGTATATTTAATTTGTTCAGTCCTATATTTTTCCACTCTGCCTACATCGCCAGATTAGTTAGAAATTCTTTTAAGCTAGGTTGCCTTTCCCTAATAAAGATCGCTTTTAGCGCGATAAGGCCGCCTGTTGTTTTGCCAAGAAGTATTGTATTATACATTTTCTTTTTGTTTTTGTTTATTTTGGTGAGCCATAAAGCGTTATCTAACCTAATCTAATGTTTAGTGAAATACTATTTAAAGGTCAGATTTAGATGACCTTAGTACTTATACAGACTACTGTCTTATCTATACTAATATTATAAAGAGGTAAAGTTTGTGATGTTGTAGGGGGTAATCTCTGGATCTACTAAACTGATTTAAAAAATTCTTTTACTGTTCGAAAGCTACGTTAACAGGGCGTGTCATAGGCTATATAACATGACGCTATATACCACGGGAGCGGGACAGAGCGCAGGTGAAACCGCACCGGGCCGCTAGTTACTTATACAGAAATTTTAAAAAAAATGTTATTGATACTGTTGATACATATGGTGTATATCATCATATCATCAGCGCCAGTGCAGGACCTTGTAACTACATTTTTTAAGGACATCATCTGTATCATCAAAATTGTAATATATTATACATACTGTCTTTACTTCTGACTACTAAGAAAGAGAGTTGGTCTGAAAGAGAGTGTTGGGGTGAAGGTAACGAAAGGAATGCTCCGGTGGTTCGGGCATGTGGAAAGAATGCATGATGAAAGATTGACTAAACAGATATACAAAGCACAATATCTGTTTCATATGGGGTAGGCTCATACTATAGATCTTCACTAACCATTTGAATTATTTTTAATAATTTTTTTTGCTGTGTTAAATAAACAAACATGTGAAATATAATTGACTTTTGACAAGTTGCATTTATCTGCGTGGAAACGGAGAACAAATACAATTTCACTGTATCCGTTTTCATTAATCTCTTCATACATGTATAATTGTTGATAAAGCTTTTTACCTGAACTTCATTTAAAATTTGTAATAGTTGATCACTAACTACAAATGGTAAAAACATGAGAAAATCTGCACATACAGATTGCTTTGTGGAACCTAGTGATCTTTCTTGTGCACATATGATCAGTACACTATCATTACATTATATTCATATTAGGTATTTGCATTGAAAACTCTAGGACCAAAGTTTATCTTGAAAGTCAGTGAGCAAAACAGGATATGTCATCAAATTTTTATCTAAGCACTATTCACTCCAAAAATATACTTAATTTTATTGTGGAAAATGGGATAGTTTCCAGGATAAAATAAAGAGTATCCTATGTCCAATCTTAGTACTACTAAAACTACATATGCACCAACTTTGAGCAAAATTGGTAACAAGTTTTTGTTTATTGTAACAGAGTTGATTTCATGTTTATAGTATTAGCATGGAAGTATGGATGAAGATTCATAGCCAAAGAGTACATGTAGTTAGTATTTTTATATGCTTAATAGTAAATATTAATTATGAGAAAACAAGGCCACTTGAGAAATTCACCTGTATAGATTGATGTTAAGTAATCACTTTTTTATCACTGATACAGCAAGCTCGTCGACAGTGAAAGTTGCATTAATACATAATTTATTTAAAAAAGTTACAACTACACTGTTTCTGCTTTTGATTAAAATTGTTATAGTGTGCCAAAGCCTAAATATTAGCCCATTGTGCCTGTTTATAGGCTTTGACATTTACTTTAGCTCCTTGACCGAATTATCCGCAACTCGAATAAATATTTATTTTATTCTTTTGCAACCTTTTATGTCCCAAATTGACAATACAAGCCATATATATAAAAAAAAAAATATTATTCATAGAGAGTTAGAGTAAATTTGAAAGCTTCTTTATGGTTCTTAAAGAAGCGTTCAAACTTACTCTCTCTGTGAATAAGATCATTACTATACAAGATCTGTATTTACAATATTTTTCATAATTGCATAGTTAAATGTGCATTAATCTATCGAAAAATAAAAAATCAATATAAGGAATGTATGGTTATCTAGATGGTTAAAAAATTAAACCATATGAATAACGGAGAGGTATAAAATACTGTAACACATTTACATTTTAATTGAAAAATTTGTAAACGCATTACAAAATCAGGAACCGCTAACAAACCTCAATCATGTCAACTTTGGCCGACTAAAATAAGCATTAGAACGTATTTATGCAAATTTATACCGTTAAATCAGTACAATACATTTACAATCCAGTGGTACTACACTAAGAATGCCTAATAATTACGATAAATACGTCTAAATCTAATGAATAACCTGATAATACGGTATCAAGAATTTAATCGGTGTTTTTGAATTGAAAAATTAATATCATGGAATTACTTACAGATAAATGCCGAAGCGATGCGCTCAGGATTTATTGGCCAAAATTGTACACTGATAAAACAGACAGATATCGGATTAATGTGATATCAGCGATAATAAGTACAGGCAACGACCGAAACTGAAGTGCCGATTACCGAACCGACGTCAAATTCATTGAAAAAGGCCGACGCCAGAGACAATACACTATTGGTCGACGCATCGGCAACATTTATTGACGTTTCTTACCAGTGTTACCACCTGAATATGCGATAACTGCCCAAAACCGTTCCATGTCGGGCGCGGCTTCATTTATAGAAACGCAAATAATATACCCGCCATGCGTGTCCAAAGCGATTTTACAAATTTAATTATTAATTATTTATTTCAATATGCAGATTACACAATGCTTTCGTTTACCTTCATAACGCGATAATAGTAACAATACGCATATTAGAAAATTAAATAACTGATATATGCTTCCGCCTAAGTTTCAAACCTACATTATTTGAGTAAAACGAGTGCATCAGTCACTAAACAATCACGGCATCTAAATTTAAAATCACCACCAATTTTGCTTACCATCATTATTTATTTTGATTAGATTTGCGTAACTTAGCAAAGTTCCTTGCCTTAGAACTCATACATACATACATACATACATAATTTCACGCCAGCTCCCTTGCGGGGTAGGCACGAACAACAGAGCGCCATTTAGGCCCATTCTTACACACCTCACTTGCTTCTTTGACATTCATAACTCTTGTCATGCACACTCGTCTGTTCTTAAGACTCCTGACATCACCCTCCGCTAGTACACGATCAATTTGATCATGGAAGGTGTGTCGTGGCCTTCCACGACTTTTGCATCCATCCACTTTTGCATTGTATATCTGTTTAGTCATTCTTTCATCATGCATTCTTTCCACATGCCCGAACCACCGGAGCATTCCTTTCCTTACCTTCACCCCGACACTCTCTTTCAGACCAACTCTCTTTCTTACTTCGGTATTACGAACGCGGTCCGCGAGCGTCACTCCGCAGATTTTGCGCAGTGCTCGCATCTCAACCGCGTTTACTCTACTTTCATGCTCTCTCTTCCATACCCAACTCTCGCTTCCATACGTGAGCGTAGGTACCAGCACCGCGTTGTGTATGGCGAGCTGGGCCTTCTGGCTGAGGTTCTTAGCGCCTAGAAGTTTACCTAACGCTCCATTCAAACTATTCCCCAAATTTACTCTTCTTTCTATATCAGCGGTGTACCTTCCATCCCTGCTAAAAGCACATCCAAGATATACAAACTCATTCACTTGCTCCAGCATAACATCATCGACCATTATCCTTGCATTTGTTCTGGTTTCTTCTCTTTCAAACACCATAACCTTTGTTTTCTTCGCATTCAAATGTAAGCCTCTCGCCTGACAGTCATCTTTCATCATTGTGACTAGTGTTTGCAGTTCTGATGGCGATTCGGCTAAAAGCACGGCATCATCCGCATAAAGCAAGGTGCTTACAACTAGATCACTCATTCGCACCCCAACATCCATCAATCTTATTCTCTGGAGACAATCGTCCAGGCCTTAGAACTCAAGCACAAATAATTACGCTAGCGCATTGAGTTCACTCAAAATTGAGCAACAGTAGTAGGAAATAATATCAGTCGAGACTGACTGTCTACTGGCTTAGCACAGTAACTCAGACATCGCAATAGTGCAAGCAGCACATTTTGGAACAGAATTAAATAATGACGGGCTGGAGTGCGTCAAAATGTTGTCAAGTTCTAATTAGCATTATTTGGTAACAAAATAATTTGTTCATAATATAGAATTTTATTGAATAGAGTAGAAAAAATAAGAAAGCAGATCCTAGGTGTCGGAGCGAACGCTTCGAACGCAACCGGGATTTAAAGTTCGGATGATGATGATGATATAATTTTATTGAATAAAACTAGAATCGTCGTCAGTTACTTGTAGACAATATACAGATTTTTGTTCTCATTCAGCCCCTAATTAGAAACTGTATGCGGATTGTCAATCTACCGTGCTGAGAGATGTCGTACACCACAATTTTACGTTTTTCATTAGGTAAGCGTTCAGAATTATAACATTTGCTAGAAGCTAAAACGATTTGGCTGCCTCTCAAGAACTGGTCGACGGATTATTGCAATAGTTTTGTAAATTTTTCTGCCTGGCTACATTAAAGAACTTTTAAGCTAAAATTATCTACAGAATTTTTGAGCACTGGAACATACTGTGATGTTAACTAGTGCTGTGAATATAAATTACTATTATCAAAAACATAATCGACTAAAATGACTATTCCAATTTACATTTTATGTTAGTCTATGGCGGGAATTTTAGAAAGGTGATTTGGGAGTTTTTGGCGGGAACTGAAAGGGGACGTTGTCCTGTGCAGTTTTATTTTCTAAAAATGTGTAAAATAACTCTAAAATGAACAATAGTTGTAGGATATTGATAGTTTTTGAGTAGAAATTATGTGTTTTTGTGAGAAATGTGAACTGTATAGTTAAATGTGGCCTTTCGAGTTTTCACAAGAACTCCGTTATACGGCGTTGATTGTAGCCTACAATACAATTGCATCTAGCTTAAAGGCCATAAACATAAAAAGGTGATTTGTTGTGCTGTTTTATTTAAGGACATGTTACCGTATATACGTGTATGATATAAGATAGAAATTAACATTAGTATGTAGCTTACATTGCCTTTAAATATCTAACTATGGATTTTGGAAAAGGCAAGCTAAATAAAAGTGAAACAAATACCGATAATACATATTTATTCTAATTAATCAGATCTAAAACATCTATCGGTACACCGCTTGAGGCAATCAGCGTCGTTCCTGCAGTGTGCGCGGCAACTCGCCTGGCATCGCGTAACCGTACGCACATTGGTGCGTGACAGCCGTTCGTCAAACATCAAACTAGAGAAAGGAAAATTTAGCAAATAACCACTTTTAGTTTATAAGGAAAATTGTGTACCTTAATAAAACGAGGCGCTAAGGCGACAACGCGGTTTTATTCTTTTATAAAACCATGTCCCACATTGCATAATTGGTTTATATGGGAGATGATCATATATTATACACAGATTAAGTATATGTATATTCTATATGCCGCTTCAATGTCTTTGATGCCGCTACACAATATAACTATTGTGTACCTGCATCAAATGTGAACTACACAATGAACAAGTGAATTTGCAAAAAAAAGTAAAAATTAGGAATAGGCTATCATACATGTTAGTGACAATTTTTTTTAAAGCCATGTAGAGTGGAGTATACATAGTTAAATTGAAAAAAAAATGTGTGTTAGCTCTGACGTACGACTGGAGTTTACTTGTGCAATGTGCACATGCGGGACGACAGCGGCCGAATAAGGGCGGTTACAAGAAAATAAAAAAACGTAAGACAGACAGATAACTATGTCGCCAGTAGAAAATACATATATAAGCACAAAATACACTCACAAACATATTAATTAAAGATTCTTATGGAGTAACTGCAAAACATAATAATGACCTTAATTACTTCACATTATTTAATTTAACAGATAGCGAGATATTAACTTCCAAAGCTATAAAAAGTGATAAAGAATTATATAGAATGTCTTTGGGTGTTTGTTTGTTCGCCATACCTGTCAATGAACGGCACAGAAGTACAAGTGGCCGCGTCGCAATGCAGTACGGGAGGCGCGACCGCAGCCATCAAAGAGCTGTCTTCACCCACCACGTATGGAATGTGGTCGATGTACACATTGTCGAAAAGGCACATACGCTTCATGTACTCTTCGGGATGTGTAAACATTGTGGGAGGTATACCTGTAAGTAAACGAATGAAATAGATACGTTTATATGTGTCGGCCTCTGTCCTTGAGCGGGCAAGTCTTAGCTCTTTTTTTGGCCAGGGGAAATCCATTTGAGGACTAAGCCGCGACAGGCACAAAAGCCTGGGGGGATAATTCGCGACCCGTGTGTGGGATTCGCCAAATCGGGGGTGGCACTAGAGCGCCCAGTCAGAACTGATGCCACGCTATTGCCACTACCCAGTTAGGGATACCCACTAAAACCCCTGGGTGTTCCGTCCTGCGCCTTATGCCAGGGCTACGGGTAAATGGGATTCTCAGCTCCGCGTGCCCTGGCAGGCGTGGGCCTCACACACAGGCCTCAACCAATTCCGGGGTACTTTCTTTTATCCCCCGCAGTCATCACAGGTCTAGTCCGGGCGTGGGGCGGTTTGTGACGCGCCCCACGGTTTAAATACAAGAAATTAATTTATAAAAAGCTTGACCGGTATTTTGGGGTCGCAAATTAAACACTGTCGCCTTACGCCATTTGGCCCAAGTTGTGCGTACAAAGTACATTAGATATTAATACAACGCTATTTGTGCTTGGTTTTCGACAGCAATAATTATTATGAACGAATTATGCACAAATGCCAAGTTATAAAAATACACCGTCGCTCATGTTCTCAACGTTAACCAATTGTAATATTCGTTCAAATCTTCAATTCATACCACAACTTACCAGCAGCATAATATCTCGTGTTGCACATGTGTTCTTGGATAAGCTCGGACCTGTTGTTAAACCACCCCACCAGCCACTTGAGGTCTTCGAACTTGGTGATCTCGTCGCTGACCACCTTCCTGGTCAATCGGAGGTATTCCACGTCAGCCTCTATGACCGACTCGTCTTTATCTTCTCCATAACTGAGTGTAAATTAAAAAGATTAATAGATGGATAATACTTTATTGTTCACCGAAATTTCGTTTTGTCAGTGCTATTTCACCGGTGAAAATCGTTTAAATAACAATACAGCGAAGTGTCACCTGTGGTGACTAGAACTGCAAGTGATTATTAGAACTGTGAAATGATATAATACGCTGCACTCTCAACGTTACTTCACGGCGTTATAAATTACTCGGCAAATTAATGCCTAACAAAAAGAATAAGATTCAATTTTACTCAAGTAAGTTCGCTCGTTTATCTATTTTGTACTACATGGCGCTTTAACAGTATCTTACGTGAAATAACGGTCTGGTGAAATTTAACTGTCATTTCTAAATCTTGTAAGCGGAGTGAAAAGTGATTTATTTTATATGAACGTTATTTAACCGGTGATCAGTGAATTGTGCCATCACTACTGAGAACACTGCTGCCTGCCTTCAGTCTGTGGGTTATTTAGTTGACTGAGTCAGGTGGTTATATGGCCAGGAGTAGGTCTTAATTGCTTCGTCTGTACTGAAGGGCGCAACACGGGCAGGTCATATTGAAGATTGGGGTTGCTAGATGATATATCGTTTCTCCCTATGCCCTAGGCTTAAGTATCTTCCTCTTCTTCCACTCCTTATCCCATTATTTGGGGTCGGGTCTCCTCAGTTTCCTGTGCCAAGACATACGGTCTCGGGTGGTCGGTTAGGGCAATTGAGCTAACTTAAGGTCTCTCTCTATATTCCACCACCAGGTCAATAGAGGGCCACCTCTAACTTTCTTTCGTTCTGGTATGTCTTGAGCAATTTGTACCATATGGTCTTTAGTTCCTCTTTTGGACTGGCCATACCAACGAAGGTGATTTTGTAGGCCTAAGTATCGGAAACATAAAGACTGCATTTTCTGTACTCACTTTCTATACTGCATTTTTAGGATGGCTTCGGACATGTGGATCCTGAAGATGACTCCAGGTCTCAGATGAGCTTGATACAGATCCTTTGGCATTTCTACGAAATCAGCCTCCCAGTCCTGGAAATCAAAAGAGTTCCTGTTTACTTGTTTTTTGTTTTTTTATTTTTTTTTTATTGCAGGAGATCAGCAGACAGGCAGACGGCCCACTTGATGGAAAGCGGTTACCATCGCCTATGGACATTTGCAACAGCAAAGTTGCTACAAATGCGCTGCTGCTCTCTTAAGGGAGACTGGAACCTTGTCACTAATGCCGGAACACAACTCAAGGTTGTTATGGCGACATACTTTAGACCAGGGGTGGTAGCCATCTAGTCGGGCAAATGCCCTACCACCTGGCTGTGGGTTGTTAAGTCGCCTCTTACGACAGCCCGCCCGGCCGCAGGAAATTGTATTCATTCTCCGTTCCTGCACGGATAAAAAGTTTTCAAGTTTCTAGCCGCAGTCCGAGCAACCGTCGGGCTAACCACGGAAAACTGATACGCACTATGTGGCGGCCGCGTAGAGCATATAGAAATCAATTTTGCATACATATTTCTTACTAGCGGCTAGCCGTACGTTTGAAAAGACTGCGGCTAGCCGCAGTGTGTACGGGCGTGGATTTTGCTGGCGCTGGTCGCGAACATGAAAATCGGATCCAGAAAACTACAAGTTACTGAGATTATGTTACCTTTTTTTATTGCTGGAGCAGATGGGCTGAAGTCCCACTTGATGGAAAGTGATGGCCTATGAGCATTTGCAACACGCATGTGCTAAAAATATCCTGCTGCCTCGAACGGGGGACTGGAACCTGGCCACTGTTACGGCAGCATACTCTAGATCAGGGGTGGTGGCAAATGCCCTACCACCCGGCTGCGGGTTGTTTTGTCAGCTCTTACGACAGGCCGCCTAGAATCTGGTCACGGATGCCGGAACACAACTCAAGGTAGTTATGGCGACCTATTCTAGATCAAGGGCCAAGGTTCAAAGGCACGGATCAATCAAAGCAAAAAGTTGAGTACGTGACCACGTTGGATGGCTATACTCACCTTAATTGGTGGGTCATAAGTGTCGTAATTGGGTCTGTCCTTCTTGGACTTCTTGCGCTTCTTCTTTAGTTGGTAGGTTTCTTCTCCGCGGCGAGCGATTGGTACTTCTGTTGTCGACGCATTTTTCTTCTGTATGAATGATTTTTATTTAGGATGGGTGCCTGCGGTCCTCACCCCCGGACCGCGGTTGGCACACGGGGAAGCGTCCCCGGGGCCCCGAGCGGCCACTGTCACATTTCCCCCTTTCTCTCCGTGACAGTGGTGTCCCACCTTCGTTCCAATCCCTAGAAGGCTCCCTTGTGTCGCTCCTTCACAATTACCCATCCTTTCCCAGTTTGACGGGCCACTCGCACCTCTCCGTTCAGCGGAGAGGTCTCTCGCGATGTGGCGGCGACGGGTCCGGCGGCCAGGCGTTTTGCCGATCCCCGGGCCGGCGACGGAGTGGGCCTAAGGGCGGTCCGCTCCTTTTCTGACTTCACCACCGTCGCGCGATGTAGGGTGTGGTGGCGGCGGTTCTACCCGACCGCACCTGCACCGCGGAAGTAGAAATTGAAGACCCTCAGATGACTCTGGGTGGAGAGTTTGCTCGGTCTGCTCGCCCTTAGGGCAGATCGAACCCCCCACCCACCCGAAGCTTGGTTGGGCGTGCCTGTAGCTGCATGCCGGGCGGGTCATCCCGGCTGCTAGCGCCCTGTGGGCGGCGTGTGGGGTTTCTGCACCCTGCGGACTCTTCGCACGCCCCCCACAGTCTAGTTTTAAGCACTCAGATGGTCTCCCGTAGTGGAGACAAATTTAGTTTTAGTAACTCCTCGGAGTTCAAATAACCAAAATGCAAGCTCAAAGTCAAGAAGTACTACCCCAGGCGGGTCGATCTTCCGCTGAAAAAAAAAAGGAGGGCGAATCCCGCACCGATGCCGTCACCTATGGTAAAGTCAGCTGTCCCCCATCGTATTCTGGGGGGGGGACGTCTTTGCGCTCACCACAATTCTGGACGTTGTCCAAAGAGAAGTTGCCCGAGATGGGCGGAGAAGTAGTTTTTACACGCAGCAGCAGCAGAGCCAGTGGCAGCAGAGCTGCGTCTGCTATGAGCTGCGCTGTTAGCGGAACTGCGGGTGGAGTCACCGAAGATTCTGACTCGAACATTTCGGTGTTCTCCATTCGCTCTCGCTCCCGCTCAAGATCACGATCGCGCTCACGCTCCCCTTGCGGGTCCGGCACGCGCCAAGAAAGAAGGTCCGAAAGGTTGCGCAAAAAAAGGCTAAGGCCGGCTCCGTATCGTGGCTCGCATAACCTCCCCGCATCCAGCGGCGAGGAGGGTAATATTCCCAAGGCTCCCCGTAGAGTTTCTCCCCCCACTCCGGGACCCTTGGATGCAGCCACGAGTCTAGCCAAAGCTAAAGAGGCTATCGTCCAGGCCGGAAGTAGAAACCGAGAGTTGGACGACCATGAGTCACGTGCCACCGAGTTGATTAGAGCAGCCGAGGAGGCGCGTATCGCTCGGCAGGCGCCCGAACTCATGGGTCACTCCAGTACCATGATAGACGAGGTAGGAGCCAGGACGGCTTTGGCCGTAGAGACGGATGTCCGTAACGCCCTGGGGGTGATACGCCACGTGGCGAAAGTTCCTCGGGGCCTAAAGGGGACATTCGTCAAGTCGCTGAACGACTCGGTCGGCATCCTTAACGACGCTTTTGAGGTTCTGCGTGGCCGTACCGAGTCGGAGGAGGTTCGGCGACTTGAGGCGGCCAACCGCCGTCTGGAGGCAGAGGTAAAAGAGTTGCGGGCGGAAATGGCCAGCCTCCGGGCCGCAATATCTAAATCCAGCCTTGAACCACAGTCGAAGCCACCGCTCTCGCCACCATCAACATCTGTAGTGGGAGGGCGGTTTAAAGACCAGGAGGAACTCCTGCGCCATCTAACCCTTTCCTTAGGGGCGATGATGGACGCGAAGCTGGCCGCCCTAGATGACAGACTTCTCCCGGAGAAGCGAGTCCGCCCACCATTGGCAACAGACGCCCGGCGGGAGGGTGCGCTGCCATCCCCGGCACCTGGGAGAAGTCAGGTCCGCCGCCCTCCCGAGGATTTCCCTCCACTACCCGCCAAAAGAAAGCGCGGGGCCGTTGAGAATGACGCTGGGGGGTCAGCTGCAGCTACCCCCCGTCCAGCGAGGCAAGCCAGGGCCGAAAACTCAGCCCCAGAGCCGTCCAGAAGACTAGAGGAAGGTTGGTCGGTGGTTGCCCGCAAGGGCAAGAAGAAGAAACCACCAACTCAACAAACTAGCAGCGGTAGGGCTGTCCAGGCCCAAACCCAGGCTAAAAGAAAGCCAAGGCCGCCGATGCCTCAGGCGAAGAAAGGTCCGCGTATGCGAGTGCCTAACACCACTGCGGTGATACTCACACTTTTACCCGCAGCGGTGGAAAAAGGCATCAGCTACGCGGACATCATGGAAAGGGCCAAGGCCAACATAAAGCTCGGCGACCTTGGGATTCCTGGAGTGAAGTTGAAGACCGCGCGCACGGGGGCTCGTATGCTCCTTCTCCCCGGCAAGGATAGTGGGGAGAAGGCTAATGCCCTCGCCGCGCGGCTCAAAATGGTTCTCCCTGAGGACGAAGTGAAGGTGTCCAGGCCCGAGAGATGTCTCAACGTGCGGATCTCGGGTCTGGATGACTTCACCATCAAAGAAGAGGTTGTGGCCGCCGTCGCCCGGGTCACGGACGTCTCGGCTGAGCGTTTCAGCTCCAGCGACATACGTTCGGGCCCGGACAGGCTGGGATACGTTATCCTAGCCTGTCCCGTGGCGGCGGCCATCAAAATGAAGGAACGTAAGAAGATAATGGTGGGGTGGGCCTCAGCAGACGTCAAAATCCTGCCGAGCCGGTCTGAGCGGTGCTGGCGCTGCCTTGTGGCAGGACACGTCGCCTGCGCCTGCTCCTCCCCAGTCGACCGCAGCAAAGATTGTTACCGCTGCGGTCAGGCTGGTCACCCTGCCGCCACATGTCAAAACCCCCCGCATTGTAGCATTTGTAGTGCGGCGGGCCGTGCGGCAGGGCACTGGATGTGCAGGGGAGTGCCGGCCGCGCGTAAAAGCGCGGGCCCCCCCACCACTACCACCCCCGTCAAGACTAAAAATAAGCCAAAAGAAGGTCCCCAAAGGACGAAGAAGAAAAGGAAGAAAAAAAAGGGAAAAGGACCTAGGCAGGCAGCAGTGACAAACAACAATCCGCCACTGCCGTCGCAACCGCCACAGCCGGCACCTCGCTCGCTGCCGCCGTCGCCGCTGATACCGGAGCCCGGGGCCACTAGGATGGAGGAATAAAAGTAGTTCTAATGGCTATCCTAGTGGTCCAGGGCAATTTGAACCACTGCGCCGCTGCTCAAGACCTGCTGGTTCAAAGCATGGCGCAGTGGGCCATCCAGTTGGCTGTGGTCGCCGAGCCATACTACGTCCCCGCCCGGTCTGATTGGGCAGGGGACCTTGATGGCTCGGTGGCCATCATTATCCGGACCGCCGCCGCCTGCCCCCCCCTAGCTGGCGTGGTAAAGGGACGGGGCTACGTGGTGGCAACGATCGGGGAGATAGCGGTCGTGGGGGGCTACTTCTCCCCGAACAGAGGGCTCGCCGATTTCGAGGGATGGATCGAGGAAGTGGGCACAGTGGTGGCCCGCAGCCGACCTCGTCCCGTGCTCGTGCTCGGGGATTTTAATGCAAAATCCGTGGCTTGGGGCTCCCCGAGCACATGCGCGCGTGGCGAGTCGTTGGAGGAATGGGCCATCGAACAGGGTCTCGTAGTCTTAAACCGGGGCTCCGAATACACGTGTGTGCGCCAGCGGGGCGGCTCAATAGTCGACATAACGTTTGCTAGCCCTGAACTGGCGCGCCGTGTGCGGGACTGGAGGGTCGTCACAGGGGTGGAGACGCTCTCCGATCACCGTTATATACGGTTCAGCGTCTCCGCCCGGCAACCAGACTCTCCGTCCCGAGAGCCCCCAGTAGGGGACTGTCCGCGCTGGGCATTGCAAAAGTTGAATCGGGAGGCGTTCAAAGAGGCCTTGATTGTCGCCACTTGGGCGTCAGGGCGCGAGGTGGACCCTCCCGATCTAAATCTAAATGTAGAGCAGGAGGCAGAAATCCTACGGTCGCTCATAACTGGTGTCTGCGATGCGGCGATGCCGAGGAGGGGCCGATTCCGGCCCTCCCGTAAGGTGTACTGGTGGAACCCCGTACTCGAGGGGCTAAGGCGCGCGTGCAATAGTGCGCACCGCCAGTACACCCGTCATAGAAGACGGCGTCGCCGCGCAGCGGACGCAGCAACCGTAGAGGCTCAGCTGTACGAGGGGTACAGGAGCGCCAGAGAAGCACTGCGCTTCGCAATTCGCGATGCGAAGAACGCGGCCTGGGGGGAGCTCTTGGATAGTCTAAACCAAGACCCTTGGGGGCGTCCATTCAAAATGGCGCGCAACAAGCTCCGTGCCTGGGCGCCCCCACTAACCGAGTCTCTCCCCAGGGACGTCGTATGCGAAGTAGTTGGCGCTCTGTTCCCTTCACGGGCTGAGCATATGCCTCCTGCGATGGTTCCGCCAGAGGCGGAGCCCAGCGCGGATGGAGACCCTGTGCCCACCGTGGACCGGGTAGAGCTGGGGGTGGCCATGCTACGGCTGAAGGCCAAGAACACCGCCCCCGGCCTCGATGGCATACCAGGGCGTGCGTGGGTTCTGTCCTACAACGCCCTGGAGCCCCGACTGATAAGGCTTTTCGGCGCATGTCTGGAGCAGGGCCAGTTTCCGCAACGGTGGAAGACCGGAAAACTCGTCCTGCTGCGTAAGGAGGGGCGCCCTGCGGATTCACCATCCGCCTACCGGCCCATTGTGCTGCTGGACGAAGTCGGAAAGCTCTTTGAGCGTATCATCGTAGACCGCCTCGTCCAGCATCTATCGACGACGGGGCCGGACCTGGCGGACAACCAGTTCGGTTTCCGCACGGGGCGCTCCACAATCGACGCCGTCATGCGCCTGAGAGGCCTGGCGGAGGACGCAGTTTCCCAGGGCGAGGTCCTGTTGGCGGTGTCCTTAGACATCGCCAACGCCTTCAACTCCTTGCCCTGGCCGTGCATCATGGAGGCACTCCGGTACTTCCGGGTGCCGTCCTACCTCCGCCGAATAGTCGGGGCATATTTATGTGAAAGAGCCGTCATCTACCCGGTCCACGAGGGATGGAATCGGCGAGCTATGGTGTGCGGTGTTCCACAGGGGTCGGTTCTAGGTCCCCTCCTGTGGAACATCGCATACGACTGGATATTGAGGTGTCGGGTCCTCCCGGGCGTCAGCGTCGTATGTTACGCAGACGACACGCTGATCGCCGCACGCGGGAGGACCCATCGACAGGCGTGCCTTCTAGGCACGGCTGGGGTGTCGTCTATCGTAGGCAGGATCCGGCGTCTTGGACTGGAGGTGGCGTTGCAGAAGACCGAGGCCGTGATGTTTCACGGCCCTCGTAATCGCCCACCTCCAGATACCAGCATAATAGTAGGAGGCATCCGCATCGGCATCGGCGAGACCATGAAGTACCTGGGATTGGTCCTCGATGGCCGGTGGGATTTTTCGGCACACTTTCGGCAGCTGCTCCCCAGACTCAAGGGGGCGGCGGGTGCGCTATCGCGCTTGCTCCCCAACATTGGGGGGCCGAACGCCACGTGTCGGAAACTCTTCGAAGGCATCGTACGCTCCATGGCCCTCTATGGGGCCCCAGTGTGGGCGGACCGCCTGACGGCCCGAAACGCTGCGCTGCTTCGTCAGGCACAGCGTGTATTGGCCGTCAGAGCAATAAGAGGATACCGTACGGTGTCCTTCGAAGTGGCCTCGCTACTCGCCGGATCCCCCCCATGGGACCTGGAAGCCAGGGTCCTAGCGTCGCTGTATACGTGGCGCAAAGAGGCCCTGGCCAGGGGCACCAGACCCGCGCCTCGCGAGATCGAGGCGTGCCGGTCGGAGCTCCGCCAGGTTGCCGTGGGGGTCTGGGAAGAACGCCTTCGACGCCCCAGCGCGGGCCCCGCCACCATCGAGGCGGTGAGGCCCGTCCTGCACGAATGGCTTAATAGACGTCACGGCACCCTGACGTTCAGGCTGACGCAGGTCCTCTCGGGGCACGGCTGCTTCGGGAGGTACCTGTGTCGCCTCGGCCGCGAGCTAACGTCAGGGTGCCATCACTGTGACACAGGCGACGAGGATACGGCGCTGCACACACTCCAGGACTGTCCAGCATGGACAGAGCAGCGCCGAGACCTCGTCGCCTTTACCGGATTTGACACCTCGCTCCCGGCCGTGGTTCGCACCATGGTCGGGAGCAAACCCGGATGGGACGCCGTCTCTTTCTTCTGTGAGCGCGTCATGCTTGCGAAGGAGGAGGCGGAGCGGGAGCGTGAGCGGACGTCATTGCTCCGCTCCCGCCAAAGGAGGACGCGCCGACGCCGGAGGGCGGACTTCGACCTTCGGCCACCGTAAGCGGGCGGCGCGGGTGGGGCCCCTTGGGGCATAGGGGTTCTCACTCACCCGCACACGCCGTCGAGATGAGAGCGCAAGTGTTCCGCGCGCGCTCATTTCTCCTCCCGTGGGGCGCGTTACAGACCGCCCCACGCCCGGACTAGACATGGACGACGCTGGGGATTTAATCCCCCGGCAATGGAAGAGGCCTCGTGAGGGAGGCCCACGCCTGCCAGGGCATGCGGAGCCGGGAATCCCAATTACCCGTAGCCCTGGCATAAGGCGCAGGACGGAACACCCAGGGGTTTTAGTGGGTATCCCTAACTGGGGAGTGGCAATAGCGTGGCACCAGTTTTGACTGGGCGCGCTAGTGCCACCCCCGATCTGGCGAATCCCACACACGGGTCGCGAAAAGAAAATGATATTTAGTTTTTCGTTAATACCTCGAAAAATATTAATACTTAAGCAGTTTAAAAAAAAGTTTGTTAAAGAGGAAGAAATTTCCGATCAAAAAGTCCCAACTCCCGGAACTGTATCTTCATTATTTATAATTTTAGTTTGACGTTGAAAATAGGGCTCCGCGCAGTAGTTACGGCATGCGCGCGCCGCCGCTAAAGAGAGTTCATCAGACAAAATATTATTTTTATAACATAAAATGCCATTGTAAAATTAAAAAAAAATCTAGTATCTTCTTAACACTGGAAAGAATCGAGCCCCGTTGGAAAAAAGTTTAATCACCATTTTTTAAAAAGTTATTCAATCGTTAACTAACAATTTTTTTTCTAATCTCTGTTGGCATAAATAATGGGATAAAAGGTATAAATAATCGGCCTATAAATTTGAAACTTCGTGGAGCCCTTTTGATATATATACTTCTTAGGATCCTGCGATAAATGTTCATAAAAGTTTATTAATTTGTTAATTATGATTTTCTATAACTATTGCAAAATTAAACATCTAAAAAATGTTGATAAAATTCAATGTGAATAAAACCATGAGATAATAATTCCTCTAAGCTCGTAGTAAATTGTCTTCGTATATTCGTATGCACGTAGTTAATTGTAATATGCTATAATAATTAAACTATTATAATACCAGAATAATATACACGTAAATATTAAATACATTTTTTTATTGCAGGAGTTCAGCAGACAGGCAGACGGCCGACTTGATGGAAAGCGGTTACCATCGCCTATGGACATTTGCAACACCAAAGGTGCTACAAGTACGCTGCTGCTCTCTTAAGGGAGACTGGAACCTAGTCACTAATTTTTTTTGTTTTTTTTTGTTTTGAGGCGAGGGAAAATGCTTAACCGATTTACGCACAAACTGGGTCGTTGCTAGGGGAACGACACGCGTCGGTCGGGGGCGATAACACTGCAGCAATAGTATGCTCTTGGCAGCGCTCCGTCCGCGATCGACGTCACAGAATAGTGTGGAAGACTCCGAGCGTTGCTGCACGGGCGAGCAACCCCAATACCCACTAAAAACCCCCTCCTCCCTGACGACCCTGCGCTTTGAATGTGTTGGAAAGGCTGAGATTTAGAACATAGTTACGCCCAGCCGATCCAGCGCAATAAAGTGCCTGGAGTGTGCCCTGGGAGAACACACCCCACTTCGTTGTGCGGGGGTAGAAGGTCCTTTGCTCTTCCTAGCAAGCTAAAGGCCCCCCGCGGTAAACGGAACCTAACTCAGGGAGGGAAGTAATGCGCGTACCTGCCTCTCCGGGTGCCAGCTGAAGGCCGGCGACCTCGAGAAGACGCATTGGCACGCGCTGCAGGACTTCTCTCCCTGTCTCGTTCTGCGGCCTCCTTGAGTGACATTACTGTCTCGCAAAAAGTAACCGCAGCCCCCCAATTGTCGCTGCTCTGCAGCATGGCCTTGACCAAGACGCAGAGCGAGTCGACTGGACCTACGTGCGTCTCAAGTTCGAAACGCTGCGGCGCCCATGCGGCGCACTCGACAAGCGTGTGTAACGCCGTGTCGGGCGCGCCGCACTGGCGGCAGTCCGGGGAAGGCAAGCAGCCCACAATGCGACACAGATACTTATCGAAACATCCGAGTCCGGTAAGTATCTGTGTCGTCCTGAAGGTCAGGGTGCCGCTGGTGCGGTTGACCCATTCCGTCAGCTGTGGCCTGATTGCATCCACCGTGTAGCCGCCATAGGCCGCAGGGTTGTCGAGCTCTTGAGACCAGACGGCGATCATGGAGGCGGTTTCCCGCTTCCTGATCGCCTCGATTTCGACCTGACAGAAGGTCAGGCCTCTAGCTAGGGCATCCTGCCGGGTGCGGCGCACCACTGTCAGGACGTCCGCCTGGAGATGCCAGGGCGGATCGCCTGCCAGGAGGGTGGCCGCCGTCCGCGACACTGTGCGATACCCCCGTATGGTCCTCACGGCCAGAACTTGCTGCGCCCGTTGCAGCAGGGTTCTGTTGTGGCGGTGAAGTGCAATGGACCAGACGGGTGCACCGTACAGTGCCATACTCCTCAGGATGCCAGAGTAAAGTTTCCGCGTCGCACCTCCCGGGCCCCCTACGTTGGGAAGCAGCCTCGAGAGTGCGCCCGCGGATTTGACGAGTTTGGGAACTAGCTGCTCAAAGTGCGCTTTGAACAGCCATTTCCCATCGAGAACTAGCCCCAGATATTTCATCTGGGGCCCTACTCTAATGGCCACCCCTTGGACCGAAACGGTCAAGTCCGCGGGGGGATTGCGAAATTTCCTATGGAACATGATGGCCTCCGTTTTCGCGGGGGAGACCCTCAAGCCCAGCCTAGCTATTCGATCTACGACAATCGCCAACCCGGCGTTAGCGACGTCCACGGATTCCGCAAATGACGCAGCGCGTGCCGTGAGTAGGGTGTCGTCCGCAAAGCAGATCAGCCCTACCCCGGGTAGGACCGGAACCCGAAGGATCCAGTCATAACCTACGTTCCAAAGAATCGGCCCGAGGACCGACCCCTGTGGAACGCCGCACGCGACGCGTCGACGACCTACCTCGGGATTGCCGGACTCACCGCCCTCCCAAAGGATATGTCGATCCTGCAGGTACGCGCCCAACAGCCTCGTGAGGTACGGGGGGACTCCATGCGCGCGGAGCCCCTCCCTGATCGTCTCATGAGGGAGGCTGTTAAAAGCGTTCGCTATGTCTAGCGACACCGCAAGAACGACATCCTTCGCTTGGACGGCTTCGTCCGTTGACGTTCGCAGCGTCTCGAAGGCGTCCATCGTGGAGCGCCTCCGCCGAAACCCGAACTGCGTTTCTGAAAGCCCCGGCTCCACAGCGTCGAGATGCTTCACGAGCCGCTCCGCCAAGATCTTTTCGAAGACCTTAGCGACCTCATTCAGCAGCACTATGGGCCTGAAGGCAGACGGATCGTTGGGAAGCCGACCTCCCTTGGGAATCAGGCACAAACGACCCTCCTTCCATTGCGACGGGAGCCGACCTGCGCGAATACAGGCTTCGAACAGTTCCCGCAGCTGGCCGCGTAGATGTTTAGCGGCCAGGAAGAGGAGTCGACCTGGAACCCCGTCGGGTCCCGGTGCCGTCTTCCTGCCCCGGAGCCGGTCCAGGGCAACGTCTAGTTCCCCCTCGGAGATGGAGTGAGGCTCCTCGTCCGTGGGAGTGTCGGGAACGGGTGGACCCATACTGGGGGGAGTGAAGTTTCCCGGATCCGGGAAGAGCCCGTCGATAACCGACCGGAGCACCTCGGGTTCGAGCGTTTCCGTGACCGTGGATGTGCAAGGCCGCAACGTGTTGCGGGCCCCACCGTACAGACGCCCCCAAGGGTCCCGATCGAGCGTCTCGAGGAGCTCGGCCCGAGCCCGGGCTTTCGCTTGCAGTATTGCAATCGAAACCTAGTCACTAATACCGGAACACAACTCAAGGTTGTTATGGCGACATGCTGTAGACCAGGGGTGGTAGCCATCCAGTCGGGCAAATGTCCTACCGCCTGGCTGTGGGTTGTTTGGTCGCCTCTTACGACAGGCCGCCCGGCCGCAGGAAATTGTATTCTTTCTCCGTTCCTGCACGGATAAAAACATAAAATTATACTTACAAAATAACATAAATTTATAAGTAATAAATTGACTCCAAATCGCTGTCGGCGGCGAGCGTGCCCTAATGCTGGCATAACGCATTTCCGCGTTGGATGGCACTGCTGATTCATTGCCTTAGATACAGCCTTTTGGTCACGCGAGACCTCAATTAGACGCGTTGAGAATTCTCGATAGAGGTGATGAGCTCCAGGCCCCCATGGCCCCAGGGTCTATACTTTGTTATGATACCAGAATATACTTATTTCATTGATGCACAACAACGGACCTCATTAATTAGGGCTACTGATTATTCCGCTCATAGTTAATATTAATGATTCTTAATAAAGGCGACTGGTAAAAATAATAAAATAAACTCTCTTACCTCACCTTCCTCAGGTACCGGCGAAGACATCTTATTTCTCCTCCTTCCACCACGACCCCGTCGTCTCTTAAAGATTTGAATACGAGATTTATTGTTATATCTAAGAAAATAATTTATTTCATTGGAAAGCGACAATACAATATGTTTTTTTAAATCAAAATAAATCCGATTTCAAACTAAAACACAAAATAATAATTTTTGTACAACCTCTTGAAAGCGGTGATGTTTTCAAATTTTCTCCAACAGTCTTTTTAGTGTAGTTTATTTATTATGATCTATACTAATATTATAAAGAGGAAAGATTTGTAAAAAAAATCTATTATTAGAACAATCTTTAACATTATAAAATTAAATTGAAACATGCGATAAAATTTTTATGGATTTGGATCTGAAGTTTACGCACAGTCGTCTGAAAGGTATATAGAATAATAGTAAGTAATCATCGGAAAACCTGCGCGCGGCTTATATACCACCTATATATGAAGGAATGGAATGGTTCTCCGTCTTAAAGGAAGGTGTTGTTGTAAATGTGTATATATTCTTTGTCCGTTTCGGCAATCGTTTGCGACTTCGATTATTGTACAGTGTCATCTATTGGCTTGTAAGTGTTCCACTACATATATTAGAATGACATTTTTGTTGATCCTAGATTTATATACCAAATATATGTACTTTCACCATCGTCGTTCAGGGCGTAATTTTCAATATTCTTTTTAAATTCCTACAGTCCCTAACAACAGAAATTAACCTTTTAATATCGGCAAAGGGCCTTGCTTCAAAAATTCAATGACACTGAAAACCGTCGTGGTTTTTCGGTTCTGTGCCTTTTATACAAATTTGTCTAATTTAGTCGATCCCTCAATTAACCATCAGTGTTAGTATTGCATCTAATATCTATACAGATAAATACCATTGAAGTGTTTGTTTGTAATGTCAAAATAACAGATTTTTACTAAATGCATATGAAAGTATATATGGTACGTATATCAAAAAATTAATTTTTTACAAGCTTTTATTTAACTTGCAATGGTTGTATGTATGTATGTAAGTTCGGGTGGAATCTTGCAAGTTAAATTTGACCAACTTCCCGGTTATCGATTGAGCTGAAATTTTGCACGCATATGTATATCGCGTGACAATGCAATAATATGGTAGCATGGAGCTGTTCTGATGATAGAGTCGGCAGGTGGCCATAGGAACTCCTGTACTAAACAAGATAGACCCGTCGTGTTTGGGCTCGTTTTACTTGTCTTGGCTAGCACTCTGCTGCTACATGAAGGGGGTAAACCCGTATAGGGTGGAGGAGCGAGATGAAATGCTCCTCCGTTTCAAAGGAAGATCTTCCAGCGAGGCTAATGTTGTTCCTCGCAAGCCTAGGCCCATCTGTTATAGTTGGGATTTTGTATATATTCTTTGTATGTTTCGGGAAACGTTGGTGACATCAATTATTGCACAGCGCCATCTATTGGCTTATAAGTGTTCCACTACATCCAGGATCTCAAAGGCTTGTATTTAAGAACCTTTTAAATTTTTTTGTATGTCTGTTTTATTACGTCTAATCTCTGAAACGGCTTGACCAATTGTGATAGGACTTTTACTGGCAGATAGCTGATGTTATAAAGAGTAACTTAGGCTACTTTTGAAATTAGGGTTCATAAGAAAGAAAATTAACTCGAAACTCATTTATTAACACCAAAATAATCACTCCTCAACATCTTTAGGCTCAGTTATAGAATCTACAAACACAATAGAGTTACACTCCGCTGCATCACATTGCAAAAGCGGCGGGACTTCCACCGGAGTCACTGTGTATTCATCACCAATCACGTATGGATTTCCATCAATCCAAAGAGCATCAAACAGGCAATATATGTGAACTTTTATCGTCATATAACTTATAAACTTGTAAATACGACCGCCACATTCACCCAAATGCTCCTTAATGCTTTTATCTGTCTTGTACATCAATAATAAGTTATGGAATTTTGTTATTTCATCCATTACGACCTTTTTAATTAAATTCGTGTATATTATATCAGCTTCGATATGTCTTTCTGGATCTTCGTACATGCGCTGTTTGATCCTTAGTATTGCATCTGACATTCTTACGCGAAATATAACTCCTGGATTCATCTGATCTGGTAGGATGCCAGGTCTTTTCGTCGACGTTGTGAACTCTACGATCCGGTCTTTTACTGGCTCTGGGTAGGTGTAGTGATGCGGTCTTTCGCGTAGTTTCGGGCCGGATTGTGTGTTGAAGCGCCGCGTACTCTGTGACAGAAAGCATTCTCTTGACATATATTTATTTAATCTTTTTTCTTATATCATTTATCATCTTCTGTTATGACATACGGCGCTGAGAGGTAGACACTGATGGTGGGTCTGGTCTATTTATTTCAAGCTGCTCAACAGTCTATATAGTGTGGAGTTGGGGGATGATGCAGAGTTATTGGCGGCGCAGGTGGGCCTCTGGGGATCCCTGGGGAAGGGTTCCCACCCACTAATAATACCGCCAATAGGAGGGCGCGTCGTGTTCGCGCGCGCTCATCTCTCCTCCCTTGGGGTGAGTCATTCAGACGCCTCACGCAAGACAGCGACAGACGTTGCCAGAGGTTATGCTTCCCTTGACAGTGCACTCGGAGCTAGTCTAGCTTCCGCTTTTCTCGTAGCCCTGGCTTAATGCGAAGTAAGGAACACCGAGGGATTTTAGCGGGCTTCCCAACTCGGGTGGTATTCCTCTGGATTGTACCATCCCAACGTAGCGAAACCCACATCCCCCGCCGCGTTTCCTCCACGGCAGTTAGTCTTCAGACTTATTGCCCATAATAAAACTAAACTGACCGATGTAACTCGCTACATGAGTAAGTTGAAATGCTGTGAACCAATCAGGTCTGTCGCAGGACCGATGTAGCAAACGAGTCCATTGCATTCATTGGCTACTTAACACGGAACTACGCCGAGTTTTGCTTGACATGGGTTTGCTTTAGGATATAGTCTTCAGACTTATTGCCCATAATAAAACTAAACTGACCGATGTAACTCGCAACATGAGTAAGTTGAAATGCTCTGGTCTCCAGTAATTGAAGGAGCACATTGATTATAAATTTAAGGTTATGTATATTTCACAAATCTTTTATGTATATCCTTTGTTGGAGATTCTTATAATAATAATAAATAAATAATATTATTATTGAGATTGGTATAATACAGATTTGTATTTTCCTTTCTGATTATTTTTTATGTTTTAGTTGGCACCGCCTTCAAGATGTAGAAAACATTTTTTGCTTTTTAGTTATTCTTGAAGTCGGTATCTTTTTTGCTAGAAAATTCTTATTTTACAATTTAAGTTATGATATCCCTAGTAAGAAAGCTTCTTGAATGTGAAAATGACGGCTGGATGAAACGGAACTAATGATGGTATTTACATGTTCGCGCTGTTTGTCATTATGGAGTATCGTTCTACGCCTTCCTAGTCTTAGTCCAGTATAGCACGACCTTCCACTAGGTACCTATTCATTTTGGGATTGTCATAAACCTAATTTTACCTCAATTACTACATTTTGACAATTTATTGTTGAGTAATTCCCTGCTATATCTTCGGAATCCAATACCAATGAAATTTATATAGGACCATCTTGATTCTATACTAAATCCAATGGAAAAGTATGATTAGAATCAGTTGGGAGTAAAAAAGTTGTGTCTAAAAATTACTCAAACACTACACATTATCCATCTGATTTTGAGGAATTTTCAGCTATATCTTCAGAACTCAACGGTCCAGTAACAATAAAATTTTATACATAACTACCTTAAATTTATACTAAATCCAACGCAAAAAGAATGATCCAAATTGGTTAAGAAACAACAAGAATATGGCTGAACATATACATATAAAGAAATATTTACACGACGAATTCAGAACCTCCTCCTTCTTTTGAAGTCGGTTTAAAATTTAGAATAGAATAGTGTATTGTTATACTTAGAATGAAGAAGTAACAGTTGGTCCAATGAGATTGTACAATAGCATTTGTTACGTACATAATTACAATTATAAATTGTTTTCGCGGAACCCTAATTTTAAAAGTAGCCTAAGTTATTTCTTGTAACATCAGCTATCTGCCAGTGAAAGTCCCGTCAAAATCGGTGCAGCCGTTTCAGAGATTAGCCGAAACAAACAGACAGATAGACAGACAAAAAATTTAAAAATTGGTGTTTTGATATAGGTACCGTATAAACTTTCACATGTATTTAGTCAAAAGCTGTTATTTTAACATTACAAACAGATAATTTTATTTATTGTATGTATAGTAGATAAAACGCCGTGATTCCGTGTGTAAAACTTACTTTAGCTCGCCGTTTGATTCGATTGTGCTCGCGGGGCTCGTCTGTATTGTAATTTGCCATATAAGCTTCGAACTTCGAGAAATCGTACGACGGCCATGACTCCATGTCTGGCTTGGAATTAACTTCTTCTTTAAGCGAAGGCTGGTTCTAAATAACATTAAACAATCGGTCAAGTGCTTATCGATTTACGGACAAGGATAGAATCCATAGTGACGAGGAACATGCAATGGACTAGAATGAAATGGATGAAATGACGTGGTAGAGCCATACTGGAATTATCATCATAATTTCAGTTCTTACGGCCAGCTCGATCAGTGTGATCACGCTCTCGCAGTTTTTTTTTATTACTGGAGTACAACACACAGGCTGATAGCCCAACTGTGATGGAAAGTGGTTACCGTCGCCTATAGACATTTGCAACACTAAAGATGGTACTAATGTGCTCGTAGATGGGATTGGAACCTGGCCACTAATGCCGGAACACAACTTAAGGTTGTTACGGCGGCATACTCTAGACTGGTCCACCTCTGGGGGTGGTAGCCATCCAGACAGGCAGATACCCTATCACCCAGTGGCGGAACTTGCCTTAGACGGATGCTATATCAAAATGTGTTGGGGGGCCCAAGGGAAGGGGAGTTTTTTATAAAATAAACAAAAAATTTATTTATTTATTTATTTATTTTTTGGAAAACCTACAGCTAAATACATTTGATTAGATAACTATAGTTAATACAAGAAAGCCAATGACAGGTTTTCACGGATAAGCTATTGCTTAAAAGTAACATGCAAACGTAGAAAAGGCACCGAGATGACTAGACTAAATACTCGAATTGAATTAAAATAATTATATATTGATTATAAGTTATTACTTATACTTAATGCTCCTAGGAGCTAAGTTAGACAAACAATTCAAATCAAAGATACACTTATTATAGATTTCTGTCTCTATAGACATTAATGACAAGTCTGATAGTCGTTTCTGTTGGTCTAGCAGTTATTCTCAAAAATGGTATTTGTTGGGCGTACGGGCGCAGGGGTCGCCCTAAATGAAACACCCCTTAGCAAGTTGACTGAATTTATTTATAGGTGCTACAACAGCAACAGGTGCGATCAGCACAACTGTATCAAACGGCACGTTCGAGGTTCACCAACACAACTTAGCACTAGCCCCGGACGATACACTGAACGTAGATAGCACTAATTGTATCGATTACACCGATCAATACGAGTGGCACTAATCACAATCACTGGTGGTTCACAATATCCTCGTAGTGACGCTGAGAGTCTAATGGCTGTAGAGTCTTCCGAATGCTCCTTGATCTTCCTGGTCTTTTTAGTCTTCCTTATGTGTGTATATACTGACCAATGTGTGTATACTTGACCGTGAGAGATATAGTTACCGGAGGATCGCCCCGTGCTTACTAAGGTACTACAAAAATGCAGACGCTTAGCAGCTAACGGAGCGAGCTACATGTCCGCGGTAAGCGGGGCGTGGAGGTACGGGATTTCCAGGGGAGAGGTCAGGGGGGTGATTCTGTCCGAATTGACGCTCACTGCCTCACCGGCCTCATCACTTCAAATGTACTGCCGCGGTACAAACCATACAAATCTCCTCGCCTCATTTGGAGTGGTACATTGTACTGGTACAGTACAAAAAATCACGTTACTCTTACAAACTCATTTTAAAATCACGTCCTACCCAACTCTCTTTCAACATACAATAGTTTTCGTTCAAACACCGCCCGTGACTTCGCATGCGTTTTGTATTAAAACACAACATTAGTTACAAAGATGTGCGTATCTACCGACATGCAGATTTTATAATTTATAACAGATTAATAGCATACCTTTTCATGCGGTGTCTTCTTAGGAGTCATGAGGTTCACGGGCTGTTCATAGATGTCGTCATTGAGCTGCAAAGGAAAAATAATCAATTAGGTATTTGGCCAAGGGTCAAACGTCTACTAGTTTATGATATTATTATTAAGCTACTGAACTGTTCTTTTTAATGACAAAATACAGTAGACAGGCTGACGACCTATCTGATAGAAAATGTGTCTTTATATTGTATAAGGTCGCGTTTGATGGAAATTCAGTCTAAGATGGAGGACGCTTACATAGAAGATATTTCACGCGAGACTAGAAGACACCTAAATTGTATATATTAGGTAAAACAGGCAAAGGTAATGTTCTCTAGCGGTACATATTGTACGAGTGTAACATAATATAAAGTTGTAATGAAACGGTAACCACTTTCCATCAGGTGGGCCGCCTGCCTGTTTGTCAGCTTCGCAATTAAAAAAGGACACTCACATTCGCATAGTCAAAATTGACTGCACCCGACGGAACTGACGTTGAGATTGATGTGACGTAAATTATCTGAAAAATCTAGATATTATAATTATTCTTTTGTTTTCAGTAAAAAAAAAGGCGTGGTAGCATAATGGCTAGCGCATGCGTTCCTAACTCAAAGGGCGTGGGTTCGATCCTGGCCGGAACGCATGCACCACTTAGTCAGTTTTCTGACGTAATGAGCATATTGTTACAATTAACTCGTGCTCACAACGGTGAAGGAAAACATCGTGATGCAACGTGCACATCGAGATAACCGATGTGTCAAACCTGCCAAGCCGCTTTGGACAAGCGTGGCGGGTATAATGTTCGTTCCCTCAAAATTGGGAGGCCCGAGCCCAATAGTGGGACATTTATGGGCTGATATTATTATTTCAGTACAATTATAATTCAGATAAAAATTACTGTCGAAAAGAAACTTTTTTTTTTAACTGCAGGAGATCAGCAGACAGGCAGACGGCCCACTTGATGGAAAGCGGTTACCATCGCCTATGGACATTTACAACACCAAAGTTGCTACAAATGCGCTGCTGCTCTCTTAAGGGAAACTGGAACCTGGTCACTAATGCCGGAATACAACTCAAGGTTGTTATGGCGACATACTTTAGACCAGGGGTGGTAGCCATCCAGTCAGGCAAATGCCCTACCACTTGGCTGTGGGTTGTTAAGTCGCCTCTTACGACAGGCCGCCCGGCCGCAGGAAATTGTATTCTTTCTCCGTTCCTGCACAGACAAAACTACGTTAAAGAACAAGACAATTAATTAATCGCTATTTCCGAGCGTATTGGTATAGATGAGTCGATACACGTTGTTATGCACAATATACATTCAAACACGTTACGAACAGGGCGTTCCATTAGTAGCTCACAATGCCCAAAATGCTTAGTTAACCGTTCCACAAGGCGACTGCGGTCGTTGTTCGTGGCGAAAACGTCACCAATGATGTCATCGTCTCCGATCACATACCGTTCACGACGACCCATGTCAAGAAGTGGGTCAAATAACCGTTCCACTTGGGTTTACGATTGTAACGCCGACAAGCAAGTGGAACGGGATAAATCTCGGTCGTGTACGTGGTCGTTGTGAGTACCTAATGGAACGTAGCCGATATAGACAAGCATGAGTTATATTTTTTTTTATATTTAACTCAAAGTTAACAAAATATTTAAGTAGGTAAATACTATTAACATTTACAAATTAGTTCTTAGATTCACAAAATACTAGGGTCGTTTTAGTATCACGCCAAAATTTGCACTGAAAATCAGCGCTGTGTCGGATATTATGCCGCCACAGCAATAACCTGAGCGAAAACCTATAAATATACTATAGTTAGTTAGCTGAAAATGCGGCGTATAGATTCTCAAGATATAGTTTTATTTTTTAAGATACATGTAAGCAATGTAAGTATGTCGCTATTTGTTCAAATAAACTATTTCTTTCTTTTAAAAAACAAAATAAAGATGGGACTGCACCTCTGCATTTTTTAACGTCTGTGCAATGACGACTGTTCTGAAGAACTGTTTGATCTGTGGTGCCAACGCCATATTTCCACAAACGTGCCGCTCGCCATCGACGGGTATTCATTTCCTCGAGCTACCATGCTCGCTGTTGAGCAATAGGTCTCTTCTTGCGCTGGATCGGCTGGGCGTAACTATGTTCTAAATCTCAGCCTTTCCAACACATTCAAAGCGCAGGGTCGTCAAGGAGGAGGGGTTTTTTAGTGGGTATTGGGGTTGCTCGCCTGTGCAGCAACGCTCGGAGTCTTCCACACTATTCTGTGACGTCGATCGCGGACGGAGCGCTGCCAAGAGCATACTATTGCTGCAGTGTTATCGCCTCCGACCGACGCGTGTCGTTCCCCTAGCAACGACCCAGTTTGTGCGTAAATCGGTTAAGCATTTTCCCTCGCCTCAAAACAAAAAAAAAAATAGGTCTCTCCAACATATATTCCGTATACAAGAACGATTTGGAGGAAACTTCAGATTTTCTCTCCGGTCTACATTTCTTAGAGGTCAGCAACGCGTTAGCAGCGCCCCTGGTGTTACAAGTGTCCATAGGCGGCGGTGAACACTTTCCATCATGGTAAATCGTTTACAAGCTTATGGCAATTAAAAATATATTTTCAATTACGTTTTACTGGGTCATTTCAAACGACCAGAAAGCCTTAAGCGTTCGGCTTTGTAATATCGCTTAGTAAAACTGACGTGTCTAGGATAGGAGATTACCGGTAGTTGTAAGACATCATAAATTCCACTTTATGTTGATGTTCATATATATGAATCTGCAAAAATGATCTCTTTAGACCGTCATCTCCCACGTTCAAATTGGAATTTTAAAGAGACTTACCATCAAAACCAAAATTATTTGCTCCATCCTGTTAGTTCGCTCCTTTTAGAGCGACTGATAGTTAAAAATACCAGACGAAATTAGTTAACCAAGCTTGTTATTTCTTGTTTAATGGCATGTAGTATTTTATAAACTAATTGGTTTGTTAGTGTAAAACAATCTATAATTTGTAGAGCATGGGTCCCCAAAGTGGGCCATATAGACCCCTAGGGGTCCATAACGAACCTCAAGGGGTCAACAAGCTGCAAACATGAGTCCACAAGTGAATTCCATTTAAGAATTTAAGATGAAATTTTTAACTTTGTCAAATCGAATAATTAAATATTATAGTTTTTACAAGCTGTATGGGACCAACTAGAATCTATACTGAATTCAACGCAAAAAGAATTATCATAATTGGTTCAGAAACAAAACTTATAGATCATATATATTTACGCGAAGAATTCAGAAACATCGTCTTTTTTTGAAGTCTGTTAAAATGCTAGGGTGGTCCACTGAATGCAGTAAACATTGGTAAGGGGTCTACGAGACATAATAGTTTGGGGACCATTGCCGTAGAGGATTCGAGTTTAGTTTAGATTTGTACACCTACCATGTTTTCATGCAATAAATCATTCGACTTGATTTGAGAAAAATCCGAGGGCGTACTTAAGAGCAAATTTCGAAAATACAAATTTAATTTGTCCGCCTGTTACACACACCACCATAGAATCGAGCAGGTTAAAGTGCAAAGTAAATAAAACAACAAATTATCATCGTATTAATATAATCACTATTCTAACAACTAACATACATACAGCTCACAGCAGCGTCGCCCACCATCACACAAACACGCACGCATACAACATACAGACAAACAAAACAAACATGGCTGACAAGATGCGATTCCTGAAAACATTTTGTTTTCCATACACAACTTTCTAGCTGTAAATTATTTTGAACTCCCTTACAAAACGAGAAATGTACAGAAAACACAAATAACAACCAGACATAACTACCCTACATATCGAATATAATATGTAAGAAAAAATAATTAAAATAATAATAATAGTAGTAACAAAAAAAAAAACAATACATGGCGCACATCATTCTCTTAGCGGCTTTAACGTACGCATTTTTTTATTTTAAATAAATGCACTTTTTTCTTATGGCAATTTTTTTTTGTCAAAATTGTTACATAATTGTAATATATGTAATGATTTTGATGAAAAAATAAATTTACCAAAAAATGTAGTAACAAGGTCGTGCACTGACACAGATGATACGTACAGTTTTTCCCCAGTATCTACGAAGGTGTATATATAAATTATCTTTTTGTGATCAATGATGAATCTATAATCACATATGTACGATTTTTCCCTAGTGTGTTTACGAAGGCGTATATTTAAGTCACTTTTTGTGACACACTTGTACCGACATATACAACATGAGAAGTTTTTTTACTACGTGTGTTTATACATTACATGGTTTTTTAAATTACCTTCTGTTAAATTCTGTAATCAAATCATATGTACGGTTTTTCCCCAGCGTGTTTACGAAGGTGTGTATTTATGTCACTTTTTGTGACACATTTGTACTGACATATGCAACATGAGAAGTTCTTTTAGATTGTGTGTTTATACATTACATGGGTTTTTAAATTACCTTCTGTTAAATTCTGTAATCAAATCATATGTACGGTTTTTCCCCCAGCGTGTTTACGAAGGTGTATATTTAAGTCACTTTTTGTGACACATTTGTACTGACATATACAACATGAGAAGTTCTTTTTCTTTGTGTGTTTATACATTACATGGTTTTTTAAATTACCTTTTGTAAAATTCTATAATCAAGTCACATGTACGGTTTTTCCCCAGTGTGTTTACGAAGGTGTATATTTAAGTCACTTTTTGTGACACATTTGTACTGACATATACAACATGAGAAGTTCTTTTTCTTTGTGTGTTTATACATTACATGGTTTTTTAAATTACCTTTTGTAAAATTCTATAATCAAGTCACATGTGCGGCTTTTCCCCAGTGTGTTTACGAAGGTGTATATTTAAGTCACTTTTTGTGACACATTTGTACTGACATATACAACATGAGAAGTTCTTTTTCTTTGTGTGTTTATACATTACATGGTTTTTTAAATTACCTTTTGTAAAATTCTATAATCAAGTCACATGTGCGGCTTTTCCCCAGTGTGTTTACGAAGGTGTATATTTAAGTCACTTTTTGTGACACATTTGTACTGACATATACAACATGAGAAGTTCTTTTTCTTTGTGTGTTTATACATTACATGGTTTTTTAAATTACCTTTTGTAAAATTCTATAATCAAGTCACATGTGCGGCTTTTCCCCAGTGTGTTTACGAAGGTGTATATTTAAGTCACTTTTTGTGACACATTTGTACTGACATATACAACATGAGAAGTTCTTTTTCTTTGTGTGTTTATACATTACATGGTTTTTTAAATTACCTTTTGTAAAATTCTATAATCAAGTCACATGTGCGGCTTTTCCCCAGTGTGTTTACGAAGGTGTATATTTAAGTCACTTTTTGTGACACATTTGTACTGACATATACAACATGAGAAGTTCTTTTTCTTTGTGTGTTTATACATTACATGGTTTTTTAAATTACCTTTTGTAAAATTCTATAATCAAGTCACATGTGCGGCTTTTCCCCAGTGTGTTTACGAAGGTGTATATTTAAGTCACTTTTTGTGACACATTTGTACTGACATATACAACATGAGAAGTTCTTTTTCTTTGTGTGTTTATACATTACATGGTTTTTTAAATTACCTTTTGTAAAATTCTATAATCAAGTCACATGTGCGGCTTTTCCCCAGTATGTTTACGAAGGTGTATATTTATGTCACTTTTTGTGACACATTTGTACTGACATATACAACATGAGAAGTTCTTTTACTTTGTGTGTTTATACATTACATGGTTTTTTAAATTACCTTTTGTAAAATTCTATAATCAAGTCACACGTACGGTTTTTCCCCAGTGTGTTTACGAAGGCGTATATTTAGGTCACTTTTTGTGACATACTTGTACTGACATATATAATATGAGAAGTTCTTTTACTTTGTGTGTTTATACATTACATGGTTTTTTAAATTACCTTCTGTTAAATTCTGTAATCAAGTCACATGTACGGTTTTTCCCCAGTGTGTTTACGAAGGCGTATATTTAGGTCACTTTTTGTGACATACTTGTACTGACATATATAATATGAGAAGTTCTTTTACTTTGTGTGTTTATACATTACATGGTTTTTTAAATTACCTTCTGTTAAATTCTGTAATCAAGTCACATGTACGGTTTTTCCCCAGTGTGTTTACGAAGGCGTATATTTAGGTCACTTTTTGTGACATACTTGTACTGACATATATAATATGAGAAGTTCTTTTACTTTGTGTGTTTATACATTACATGGTTTTTTAAATTACCTTCTGTTAAATTCTGTAATCAAGTCACATGTGCGGCTTTTCCCCAGTGTTTAGGAAGGTATATATTTATGTCACTTTTTGTGACACATTTGTACTGACATATGCAACATGAGAAGTTCTTTTTCTTTGTGTGCATAAACACAAAGAAATGTATAAACATTACATAATTTTTAAAATTACATTTTTGTGAGAATCTATAATCACATACATATGTACGCGGTTTTACCCCAGTGTGTTTACGATGGTGTATATATAATTTGTTGCTGTCATTAAGATTAAGGAGTTTTTAGAAGGCGATAATAATTTTTAGTGTAACTCCCTCGTGCTTTTATTTATACGCTCAAACACTAACGCAATGTCGATTATATTAGATTTCGTGTAAGTTCATTAATAACCAGTATGGCCGCCACGTCGTTCATAACTATTGTTATATAAAGGTGGTATATATGACAAAAAAAAAATACGTTCAAAAAAGCCGCTCATACTATCAAACATACATATCGAAACATATTAATATACGATATAATATACATGTCACATCATATACACACAATAGACAAAAAATGGACTGAGCCTTCCCCATAAAGTTGTTGGGTTAAAAATGGGAAGAAAAGTGTAAGAGAGATAAAGCTATCTTGCGGGCATTAGTTGTCTTTTTCTAGAATTTACAAGAGAAAGAGACATATTATATACAGATGCATCACTAGCACTATTCTTTTCTATATATAGTACTTAATTTTGTGAGGGTTATTTTACTCAGTCCGTTTTCTGTCTATGCTATATATAGAATAGACAGTGACTTCGCTGCTGGCGCCTTATTTTGCTATTACCTAAATGGGTTTGTTGTACGCTTATTAGCAAAACTCCGTTACATTTTTTAATGAAGTCTAGTTCCCTTATTTAATTGAATTCTGTTATTATTCCAAATTAAATCTAGTTTCTATCATCATTAATACGAGAATGTTGAAATACTGCATCTTGTTAGCGCCAGCAGCGAAATCACCGTTCTAAAGCGTCAAAAGCCGAATTACTAAGGCGCCGTACACACGACAACCCAACATTATCACCGAAAAATACAAATAGTGTGTACGGGGCTTAAAATGCGATATCACTACTTTCCGGTTCCCATAATCGAGACGACTTTTTTTTATTTTTTATTGGAGGAGTTCAGCAGATAGGCAAACGGCCCACTTGATGGAAAGCGGTTTCCATCGCCCATGGACATTTGCAACACCAAAGTCGCTGCTGCTCTCTTAAGGGAGACTGGAACCTGGTCACTAATGCCGGAACACAACACAAGGTTGTCATGGCGGCATACTTTAGACCAGGTGTGGTAGCAATCCAGTCGGCCAAATGCCCTACCACCTGACAAATTAATGTATACATATAAGTTTATTTTTGACACCATAGCACGCATGGCGTCAAATACACATATCACGTAAATTACAGTAACATTGAACTAAAATTGAAGTGTTTTTATTTCATTTAATAATTAGCAGTCCTTGTACACTAAATAACAATAATTTTACATCACTAACACCACTGTGTTTATAACATACCCGAGTCCGTGACTAATGTATCGATTGTGATAACAATGCTCTGTCTAAAACAGTGAAACGCAAAAATATTTTTTCTTCTTTCTATACCACTCTGCACGATTTGCGTATCTAGCCAGTGACAACTATTCTTAATTATTCAAGTTTTAGGAGTTATTTTAAAATGAAAGGCATCAAGCAATTTCTAGATTTTTGGCTATTGTGGCAGTTCAATAATGCACGTTTCACTAAACAGTTTAGATTTTCAAGACAAACGTACAGATCTTAATTAAAAACCGCCGATATCTTACAGCTATTGTCCATTTTTAACCGCAATGATACATTTTTCTAAAAAGAAAAGGAAGCTGCACAGCAAAATCTCGCCATCAAATTCCCACCAATTAAAACTCCATTAGTGTTAATTTAGACGGCAAACAAACACACACAATAATATTGATAATATTTATTCGCAATAGTATTGTATGGATCAGAAACATATGATAATCACTACTGAACTAATGTATTGAAGTCAATATCAATTAATCAATATTATTGTCTGCTTTTGGATATAACTGTATTGTTTGAGCCTATATCGTATTATAATAATGAGTGAAATATTGGTTGATCAATATTATTTTCATTTGTGATTCAACTGTTACTCGTTACAGAGTTTTCTTGAAGACAATTTTTAATCTGCAACTTATAAATCGATATATTTGGTTTATACTGACAACTCTTGTTAACTCTTCTCCACTCTTTTCAAATTAATTCTTCTCTTCCTTCTTCTTCTCCTCTTCTTGTGTTGGTTCCTGTTGCGTTTGCTGCTGACCGCCTTCGCGCTCTGCTGCCATCTGATGGTAAAATAAAAAAATCTTTTTTATAAGACTATAATATTTTTGGTGTAAACTTAAAGGACGGAGTTTTTGTAGTTTCCAAAAACACTTAAATTCCGTTAAACGCTGATTATAAATTCAGCATATTTCTTATACTAATATATAAAGCTGAAGAATTTGTTTGTTTGTTTGTTCGATTGAACGCGCTAATCTCAGGTCTGATTTGAACAATTCTTTCAGTGTTAGATAGCCCATTTATCGAGGAAGGCTATAGGCTATATATCATCACGCTAAGACCAATAGGAGTGGAGCACCAATGAAGAATGTTTCAAAATCGGGAGGTTTTGAAAACAAATTCTACGCGGACAACGTCGCGGGCACAGCTAGTATCTATATAAAAATCAATTGCTGTTCGTTAGTCTGGCTAAAACTCAAAAACAGCTAGACCGATTTTGATGGACGTTAGTGTTTGAGTGGGTCTTGGGATGATTTAGATTCACAATTGGGTCCGGTAGGTGGCGCTGCAATCGGGTTCGAGATTTTTATTTTTTTCACAGCAGAACAACGTCTGCTAAAATACAGCATTAGTAAAAATATGGAATTTACAGGCTTTTTAGCATTGCCGTCTTTTGCTTGAGTGCAGACATTGTCGTTCCTAGCATTTTCTTGAGGTTACGTAGTTTGTTGCAGTCGATAATCGTCCGACATAACACAAAAATAAGTTCATATCGGATGATAACTCGACTGCTTTAATCTAGCACATTTGCTTGACCACTGCATATTAAAAACAAACAACACAATGGCTCAAATATGTGCATTTTAACTTTGAAAACTAAACCTCCAAAAAAACTCATGCGTGCAGGAACGGAGAAAGAATACAATTTCCCGTGGCCGGACGGCCTGTCATAAGAGGCGACAAAACAACCCACAGCCTGGTGGTAGGGAATTTGCCCAACTGGATGGCTACCACCCCTGATCTAAAGTATGCTGCCATAACAATCTTGAGTTGTGTTAGGCGGCATTAGTGACCAGGTTCCAGTCTCCCCTAAGAGAGCAGCAGCGCATTTGTAGCACCTTTGATGTTGCAAATGTCCATAGGCGATAGTAACTGCGTTCCATCAGGTGGACAGTCTGCCTGTCTACTGAACTCATGCTATAAAAAAAAGACTAATTTCGATTGACCAAATGAGGAAAGTTCAAAATTTTATTCAACTGGTATGTTATAATATAACTATGGTCCAGGCAGACGTCCTTCCCTGAAAAAATAAAAATCTAGGACCCGATTCCAGCGTCACCTGCCGGTTCCAATTGTGAATCTAAACCGGGCATTCGCAAAGTGGTCGATATCGACCCCCTGGGGTTGAATTCGGTTTCCCAGGGGTCGGCATAAACGAAAACCTATTATGGGGGTCGACGAGGACTAAAACTCGACCCCTATTAATACAAGTTCTTATTTGAAACTCTCGAGAAACTGTATAAGTTGTGACATTCTTATAACAAGTTGCGTACCAACTTGTTATAAGAATGACTAATATTTTAGTAGGAAGTTAAACACTTGTTATTTAAAAAAAAATTCAACATAAGTAAGTAAAGTATTTTGTTTCAACACAAAGAAAACTAGAGATAGGATTTTTAAAGTAATTTGGCTATTGGAGTCTTAGGTATCAGTTCATTATGGAAAAGGGGTCTCTTGCCCAAAATAGTTTGAGAATCCCTGGTCTATTAGAATCCCCATCCACTCAAACATATACTCGGTCCGGGGGTTTAGGAGGAATTCAGTGACATACACACGCACAGAAGAATTTTTTATCGTTATATATTTGCGGGATAGGAACTAAAATGCCGTTGTTCTTACAAACACAACCGATTACAAAAAGTCCAAACCGTGAAGCCGTAAGAGTTTTTCGTTTGTTTCAAATGTAGACGTAGTAACTTCTCGATCGCAGTTGAAACTCAACTAGCCCGGTTTCAACGGGCCGACCTTATATATTAGCAAAATAGCCCTCAGAAAAATGCTCACTATTCTTTGGAATTCTCGAACCCGTAATCATAATGGCTTCTAAGAAGCTGCAGCAAAATCGGAACAATAAAAAGGTTATGACGTCTTCGACTCGACGGCCGACCGGCAAAGACAAAGAGATTAGACACTAAAAACTATTAGACGATTCTTTGCAATACCAGCAGATTCCGAAAATGTAATTTTTAGAATTTTTCAGTGATTTTCGAGCAATTCTCTCTGTTTTTTCACCTTCTCCCAATTATAATCATGTCATCCTTCAGACAATCCATCAATCTCTTTTTTGGCCTAACTTTAGATTTGTACCTTTCAATCTTCCACTTTCACTTAAGATATGATGAACTATCTACTACTATATATATATATATATATATATATATATATATATATATATATATATATATATATATGTATAAGAAGGACGTACCTTCTTGTATGCCTGTTCAAATAGTTTCAAGCTGGCCTGCTGCAGCTGACCGGTGGCCGTGCGTATCTCCTCGGGGTCCACGGTGTCCTTCTTCGCCAAAAGTTCGCGAACTTTCACGATCTCACCGCGCAGTTTCTCGCACTGTAATTTTAGAAAAAAATTATACATCTATACTGAAATCCATTAAATTATTATTATTACTCTAAATAAGGCTGATGATGTAAGTGATACATTGTCGATCAAAAGAGGACGTAGAAAAAATAAACGTTAATGCAAGCAGAATCACAAAACAGGTATATGACAGCAATGTGACTTGTATATAATAAAATTAATATGTATTTTTAAATATTTTTTATAGAATTTTGTGTAGTAGAAGTTCCTACATGCAAAACGCTTATTAGGACAAGTGGAGAAATGGAATATGTATAAAGCTGTCATACTCGCGTTCGTCCCACGGCGCAAGTGACGCCGCGGGTCGCGCGTGAATATATTAATATTGCATCGTATTCTACCATTCACATACAAAATATAATTATGTGAATAATTTTCAATCGATGCACTAATACTCCGTACTGGACATGGGGACATAAAGTAAGACGAAGAGATAGATACCCTCCCGTAAGACGAACTTCTTATGGGAGGGTAAATCGCTTCGTTACGTAACGCGTTACGGAGCCAGTCTGTCTGGCTTCCCTTTCTCTCATGCCTACGGCAGCGGTAGGCAGGCTCCTACTCTCTCACTCTAATCCACGCGCTATATACATAAAATTCAAGTAATAAACCTAAGCTTTTCTCAAGTTAAACAATTTCAATATGAAATAGTTCAACTTAGATTAGTTTAAGTTATCACTTCTGTCGGGCGTCCCGAGACGCACACGTTTTTTTTTATTTATAGCCAATTCAAGTATTTACAAATGACCGAGCACTTTGGACCTTCAGTTTCATTGAAAGCATGCTACAGAACGGAACGGATGATAGTTTGAAAAGAACAGAAGCAGTGTTCCTATTTATTCCCGGTCTACACGTGTTATTGTCATTTGTCACGTCATTTTTTTTTGGGGGGATAGATAAATAAAACTAGAATGGGTTGAAATTAGGGATGAAAGTTTGTATGGGAGACCAATCATTTCTCAAGTTTATAGATATAAAAAATCATCACCTATAAAAAATGTGATAGTAACGTGATCTGTCTGTTAAGCTTTCACGGAAAAAAATCTAGGAGTACCGGATCGGTTTTGCTGTAATTTTGTTTAAATATAATTTTAATACCAATTTTTTTTATCGCTGGAGTACAGCAGACAAGCAGACGGCCCACCTGATGGAAAGCGGTTACCGTCGCCGATGGACGTTTGCAACACCAGAGATGTCACTAACGCTCTGCCGGCCTCGACGAAATTTTATGACACCCTTTTTAAAAAACCCCAAATGGATATATATATATATATACTTTTCATCCCGGGAGATGGTATAGTTTGTAATATAAAATGAAGTGAATCTTCTGGGGGCAAATACATAAAAATGTAAACATAGACAACGCTTTATTGTGCACCAAAACAAAAAGTACAAAAATGCACAAGACAACAGTTACTTGGTAAAACAAAAGGCGGCCTTATCGCTAAAAGCGATCTCTTCCAGGCAACATGACTCAACGGAAATTCTTAAGTTATCTGTAATTATTATGCAACAAAGAAAAAGGGAAAAAAATGACATACATGGACAGCAGACTACAGTCAAAGTATTGTAAACTAGCACATCCATTATTGCTTAAGACTAACGTAATGATTTCCTGAGTGAATTTTTAAATACGACAAAAGATTTAGCTTTTCTGGCGTCAGTGGGCAGAGTTCCAAAGTAAGACAGCCTGCATGCTGAAGGAGTTGGAATAAAATGTTGAAGAGTAATACAATGTAACCTGTATTGACGCCTGCTCTTTAAACAAGAGGCAGACACTGGAGTCTGACCCAAGATGCAGCCGCAGGGTAAACTCTAGTAATGAATCTAATCTATACTAATATTATAAAGAGGTAAAGTTTGTGCGTTTGTGACGTTGTAGGGGGTAATCTCTGGATCTACTAAACCGATTTTAAAAATTCTTTTATTGTTGGAAAGCTACGTTAACAGGGAGTGTCATAGGCTATATCATGTTATATATACCACGGGACCGGGACAGAGCGCGCGTGAAACCGCGCCGGGCCGCTACTACTAATGTTTAAAAGCTGAACAGTTTGTTTGCTTGAACGCGCTAATCTCAGGAAGCACTGGTCTGATTTGAAAAATTCTTTCAGTGTTGGATAGCCCATTTATCGAGGAAGACTATAGGCTTATATCGTCACGCTAAGACCAATAGGAGCGGAGTACTATTGAAGAATGTTTAAAAATCAGGGTTTTTTAACTATTCCACGCGGACGAAGTAGCTGGTAATAAGATATAGGAGGGGGTGATACCTCGTCCTGCGGCAGCTGGCTCTTGTACTCGTCCATCTTGGTCTCGGTGTCGTGGAGGACTCCCTCTGCCTGGTTGGCGGCCTCGACCCTGTCCCTGCGCTGCTTGTCCGTGGCCGCGAACTGCTCGGCCGCTTTCACCATGTTCTCTATCTCGTCCTTTGACAGACCACCCGATGACTGGATCACGACTGCGAAGTAAAATCCCTATTAATACTATAAATGCGAAAGTAACTCTGTCTGTCTGTTCCGTTTTCACGGAAAAACTAAAGGACCGATTTGGCTGAAACTCAGTATATATATATATATTTTCGATACCGAGGATGAACATAGGATACTTTGTATCCCGAAAAATGGGATAGTTTCCGGGATAAAAATATACTTGTCTCTCTGTTTGTTATCCTTTTATGGAAAGACTATTTGACCGATTTGGCTGAAACTCGGTACATGTGTAATTTTAATACCAAGGGTGGCCAAGGGATACTTTTTATCCCGGATAACGGGATAGATTTATGTAAAGGTTATCCCGGAAACTAGGATAGGTTTTGTGATTTTGTCCATTTCGTCCACTTGGTCCACTGGGTCCACTTAGTCCATGTTATCTATCATATTTTGTCATTTATGTAGTTTACAGATAGACGGGGGATGGTATAGTTTGCGATATAAAAATGAAGTGAATCTTCCGGGGGCGAATACATAAAAATTTAATACAATGTAACCTGTACCGCCTGCTCTTTAAACATGAGATACGCACTAGAGGTTGGGTAAACTCCTTATTGCACACAAAAAAGTATTTTGAACAGAACAATCGGCGGTTTTGTCACTTAGTCATTTCTTCCAGGCCACATATTTTTTTATGCTATCCTGTTTCGAATACTGAGAAGAATAGAAATAGGACCGATTCAATGTCCGATCCAATAAGATTTTAATTTATTTATATATTTGTAACTTCGTCAGATGTGCGCAGTCATGATCGTAGGGGCGGTTTTTTATAACGGCAGAGGGATGAAATTTAAGCGCATGTCATACTGAGGCAGACAGGGCTTGTGGCTCTTGTAACGTTTTTATTATTAGTTTACAAAATGGTGACATCTTCACTTTTGACGCGGCGAGAATAAGGACTGGCGGGAAGGTGGTTTTTTGATTTTTTTTTAATTCCAGGAGTTCAGCAGACAGGCAAACGGTCCACTCGATGGAAAGCGGTTACCATGGCGGCCTATGGACATTTGCAACACCAAAGGTGCTACAAATGCGCTGCTGCTCTCTTAAGGGAGACTGGAACCTGGTCACTAATGCCGGAACACAATCCAAGGTTGTTATGGCGACATACTTTAGACCAGGGGTGGTAGTCATCCAGTCGGGCAAATGCCCTACCACCTGGCTGTTGGATGTTTTGTCGTCTCTTACGACAGGTCTTTTGTATTCTTTCTCCGTTCTTGCACGAATAATAAGAGAGGGCATTCCATAGTCTGACTGCATGAACAGAAAACAAACCGTTATAACATGGCAATGAATGTATATAAGAGATTTAGACATTCTCCAAAACCTGTCTGGGGCCTTACATGTGTGACTTACAAAAAATGTTCTCCAGTAGAACTTATTTCGAATAAAATCTTTTCAATATTCCTGAAATAATTGCCACATTTAAATTTAACTGCTTCAGATTGATCCATTATTGTTGTCAAGCGATAATTGCTCATGTAGAAGGACCTTTAGGCTCAACGCCCTACTGAAAGTGTCCGTACTGTATGGTAGTGCAATGTACTCACTCTGCTGCTCCTTGCCGGTGCCCTTGTCCCTGGCGGACACATGCACGATACCGTTCGCGTCGATGTCGAAGGTGACCTCGATCTGAGGCACTCCCCTGGGCGCCGGGGGGATCCCCACCAAAGAGAACTGCCCGAGCAGCTTGTTGTCCGTGGCCATCTCACGCTCGCCTTGATGCACCTTGATCTCCACTTGGGTCTGACCGTCGGCAGCTGGTAAGAAAAATCATTTTTTTATTTTCATTCGTTGAAGCAAGAGTAAATCAACTTCTTTGGTATCTTAATATACAAAACTAGGATATACCGGCGACTTCGTCTACGCTTGAATTGAAATTCCCGAGACACAAAGTAACCGCAGCATTTATAAAAGATAGTAAGCGCTACTGTTTTAGTGAATACTGCTGCAGAATGAGCAAATTTTATGCATTCGGACAACTTTAACCCGCTCCATGGAAAATTCCCGCGATAAAAAATAACACACATTTTATTACATAAAATTTGCTATAGACTAGTCAAAAAATCGCATTAAAATTCGATTTCTTTTCAATCTGGCCATTTTAAATTTTTTTTTTTATATTTTTTAATTTTTCTAAAAACATATAATCGAATACAATGCAAGAAAACTTAATTTATTTGTATTGTATTCTACTCATAATCCCTCAAGACTATAAGTAGAATACTGAGCCCAGATCACCGTCTTCTTTGGGTAAGGTGTCCAGAAGGCTGGCTACGTTTATTTATTTTAAATTATTCCTAGAAAAAATCCCACGGGATTTCCAGGGTAAAAAACAGTGCAGAGTTTAAGTCTAAAATTTGTTGTCGATCAGTGAAAACCGCATCGAAATCGGCCCAATAGTTCTTACGTGAATCCCAAACAGATAACAAATAAAAAAAACTAGTTTATGTTCTTCATCGTTTATATAGTCTAAATCAGTTGTTTTTATTTTTAATAGCTTGTTTGTTTGATTCTCGTGAATTATTTCAAAATATAAAGAAATTTCATGTAGGTGTATTTATGTATACAATTTAATATTTGAAATGTAGTGGTCGCGTTCGTCCCACCGCGCAATTGACGCGGCGGGTCGCGCGTGACCACGCCTCTATAGCATCGCGCTTTGCCGCGCGTGTATTTTACACGCACAGCTCATGTAACGATGCAAAATCACTAATAAGGGCCCATCCACAAATTACGTCACACGAATTCCATGATTTTTCACCCCTCCCCCGTCCTTGTCAGAGCTGGTCACACTCGTGAGACTCCTCCCTCCCCAGTGTGACGTCACATATTTTGCAATTCTACAAATCAGGAATTTTTTGATAATTTAAACTCTGCTCGTAAAACAGTTGGAAATATTTTGAAGTTTTTCGTTAATAGTTTCAATTTCGTGTATTTGTAGGCGTTTTGTTGTTGGGTGGTGCGGCGTTGGCGGCGTAGCCTTCCAACGCCGAATTGCATTCACCAAATGGAAGGAGTGATAATTTTATTGGCCAATATCAATTGTTGTTATGTAAATTTAGTTTATAATATTAAATTAAAACAAGAACACGACAAGAATATGTTTTGATTCGCAAGCTGCGCAGGCGCACCCGGCGGCGGGCTGCGCTCGCGCATCTTCGTCGTTCGTGTATCTACGACATGTTGAGACGACGGTAAAGTTTAAATATATTAGATTCTTCAATGTGACGACACGAAATTTAGGGCCTTACCACACCTTGTCACATTTCGTCGCCCCCGTGTAACGTGTAATGTAATTTATGGATGGTTCTTAACTATATCACGACAAGAAATAAAGCGTTTCTTTAAGACTTCACCGTTGTTAGCAGATGGGAATTGTAACAATGACATTAAGTCAGAAAACATGAACTCGTGGAAGGTAACGACAGTTATCTTTCCCATCATGAGCTTAGCCTCTACACTGATGGGTCAAAGACTAGCTCGGGCTCAGGCACGGGAGTCTTCTCGGAAGACCTAAATATTAACATATCCGAGCCCCTGGGTAAGTTTAATACAGTATATCAAGCAGAGTGCATGGGCATTCTGCTTGCAGCTAAAGCAATCGTTGCTAGAGATGTCAATGATCACAGCATCAGAATACTCTCGGATAGCAGGTCGGTACTACAAGCCCTTAGTAGCAGGGTTATTTATTCAAATCTAATATACGAATGCCACTCGGCTCTAAACGAGGCGGCAGGTAAGAACAATACCTTGACCCTTCAATGGATCAAAGGACACAGTGGTGCCCGAGGTAATGATGCGGCAGATCAATTAGCAAGGAGAGGTTCCGAAACCCAACCAGTTGGACCGGAGCCTTACCTGCCTTTGCCGCACAGTTGGTTTAGAAACTACATAAATCAAAGGACAAGGGCACTACATCAGCAACTCTGGGACAACCTGGAGGATTGCAGGCAAGCCAAGCTGGCAATGCCTCGGCTAAACCTGCATTTCTCCAGGAACATCTTAAAGCTCAGTCGGTCCCGGCTGAGGCTAGTTATTAGTGCAGCCACTGGACATGGCAATTTTAACAGACATCTTTTTAATATAGGTGTCACTGACAGCCCCCTGTGCAGAGCATGCTTGGAGGAAGAAGAAACAGCCGCCCATGTCCTGCTTGAATGCGGAGAGGTGGCCCAATACAGGGCGAAGTATCTGGACGCCCCAGGTAGCCTCCAAGAAGTCTTCAGCAACGTCAAGAAGCTGGTGGACTTCCTGGAGGAGCTGGGCTGGATGGAGTAAACCCTCATCCACCCTCGCACGCAAAATAGGCGCTTCGTCGTCGAGTTGCGGAAACCGCCCGTTCGCAGAAGAAGAATTTAGAAGAAAATATAATATTTGAAAGTTAAAAAAGTTAGAAAGAAACAATACAATTTCCTGCGTTGGGGCAGCTTGTTGTAAGAGGCGACAAAACAACCCACAGCCGGGTGGTAGGGTATTTGCCCCACTGGATGGCTACCACGCTTTGGTCTAGAGTATGCCACCATAACAACCTTGAGTTGTGTTCCGGCATTAGTGGCCAGGTTCCAGTCTCCCTTAAGAGAGCAGCAGCGCATTCGCGGTACCTTTGGTGTTGCAAATGTCCATAGGCGATGGTAACCGCTTTCCATCAAGTGGCCCGTCTGCCTGTCTGCTGAACTCATGCAATAAAAAAAATAAACGACGAATTGAGAACCTCCCAGTACTAACCCGTCGAAAACACTTGACTCTTCTTAGTCGGTATTGTGGTATTCCGTGTGATCAGCTTCGTGAACACCCCGCCGAGGGTCTCGATGCCGAGGGAGAGCGGGGTCACGTCCAAGAGCAGAATGTCCGTCACGTCGCCGGCCAGGACGCCTCCCTGGACAGCAGCGCCCACGGCGACGGCCTCGTCGGGATTCACGGAGCGTGATGGTGCGCGGCCAAAAATCTCTTGCACCGTCGACTGGACCTGGAATGAAGGGGGGTAGCAGTACAGGACATTTTAGCATGTATTATCTTCGTTACAGGCCTTAAAACTAATTTGTACGGGGCTGTTCGAGATGGTAAGCAACTGCCTACACTGGCAAATATAAAAAAAAATTTATTGCTCGAGTTCAGCAGATGGTACACCTGATGGAGAGCGGTTATCATTGCCTATGGACATTTGTAACACCAAGGTGCTACAAATGCACTGCTGCTCTCTTAACTGGAACCTGTCCACTGATGCCAGAACACAACTCTTTCCAAATTGAAAATAATAAAAAAATATTTCAGAAAATTCCCGCAGTATAAAATAAATGTCACACATTTTATTACATAAAATTTGCTCTCGATCAGTGAAAAATAACATTGGAATTTGATTTTCTCTTTACTCCTGCCATTTTACATAATTCCCAGAATAAAAAGTAGCGCAGATTTTAAGTCTTAGAATTTACTTTATCTGTGCAGGAACGGAGAAAGAATACAATTTCCTGCGGCCTGGCGGCCTGTCGTAAGAGGCGACAAAACAACTCACAGCCAGGTGGTAGGGCTTTGCCCGTCTGGATGGCTAGCACCCCTGGTCTAAAGTATGCCGCCATAACAACCTTGAGTTGTGTTCCGGCATTAGTGATCAGGTTCCAGTCTCCCTTAAGAGAGCAGCAGCGCATTTGTAGCACCTTTGGTTTTGCAAATATCTATAGGCGCTGGTAACCGCTTTTCATCAAGTGGGCCGTCTGCATGTCTGCTAAACTCCTGCAATAAAAAAAAAAAAATTGCTGTCGATCAGCGAAAACCGCATCGAAATCGGTCCAGTAGTTTTCACGTGAATCCCGTACTAACAGACAAGAAAATCCAAAAAAATTGCATCGCATTCTCCATCGTTTATATAGTGCATTCCAGTAAAACATAACCTTCAAATATAGTCAGTAAACAAGTAACTTTGTGTAGACAATCGTGCAATGTGTGAATGATTATAACCCGCAAGATTACTGCCAAATCGACCGGGGAATATATCAACATTTTATATAGCACCTGTCTCAAGAGACCGCCTAGACGGCCAAATGGGGGCCGACATCGGCGCGTGCTGTGAGATGCATGTTTCATCATTCAGACGTTCAATCCCGGTTGCGTTCGCTCCGACGCCCAAGTCCACTTTACTACTTTATCTTCACCACTTCACACGGTTATCGGCATCACTTTGTTCGAGACCATTGGCAACGCATGTTGTCCAAACCTCATTGGACATATTCTTTTTAAATTATTTGATTTTCTGTTATACTTTGTCAAACATGATGTAAGAAAATATAGCACGCATTAATAACATTTTTTTTAAATTTATTATATCTTAAAATACTGTCTGCTAACTACAGTTTACACACATGTCATCTTTCACGACGTCACAAGCCGGCATTTCTTGGGCGTTTCCATTTTCATTTTCTTTCCTTGGGTAGACATTTGTGCCCAACATAATTAGCCTGGTTCCGTAAAACGAGGACGTACTGGTATTTAAACGACTCTCTTGTAATTTTGGCATGTCACGGATATGACGCGACTGCAGAGGTCTATCCGCGTGACTCCACACATGCAACGTAACAAATTAATCTCCGTCACACGCAGCTTATGTCGCTAAGTATAAAGCCACGCTTCACTGCCATAAGCGTTATACAAAAGAGCAGGTTTAATGACGGCGTGTGATGCATATGTATAGTACGCGCAAATCTTAAATGCGCCTCTGAAGTTAGCTCCAGTAGAGTGTTTACGTCTATTACAACTGAGAGTGTGGAGCGAAACAGACAGCATGTGAATTCGGCTAGTGGCCGAGCGAGAGAGAAACACTACAGCCACGTATGAGATACATCATGCTTTCATTCCTATTTGTTGCAGACAAGGAGCGCCCTCAGACTACTTGGCGGCTGTGCTGTCTGTTCCCTAAAATATGGGTAGGGCTCAAGCCCAGCAGTTGTATGTTATTGTAATTGTAACTCACCTTTGGCATTCTGGTCATGCCACCAACGAGCAAGACCTCCCCGATATCGGACCTCTGCACTTCGGCGTCCTGGAGCGCCTTCTGGCACGGCGCCACTGTACGCTTGATCAGGTCACCAACCAACGATTCCAGCTTCGAACGAGTCATCTGCGAAATGGAACATATTTTAATATTAACCCTCTAAGACGGAACCACCATAAATTTAAGGTGGTAGGGTATTTGCCCGATTGGATGGCTACCACCCCTGGTCTAAAGTATGCCATAAAAACCTTGTGTTGTGATCTGGTATTAGTGACCTGGTTCCAGTGCCCTTAAGAGAGCAGCAGCGCATTTGTAGCACCTTTGGTGTTGCAAATGTCCATAGGCGATGGTAACCGGTTTCCATCAAGTGGGCCGTCTGCCTGTCTGCTGAACTCCTGCAATAAAAAATTTGTGGTCGGACTGTCACACATGCTAATTGGGAAACACCAAAAATTTGTGGTCAAATACAGATAATTTAAACGAGCATTGAACTCATGCTTTCTCCTTTTAATTACATAGAATTTGTATTCGAATAAGAGACGATATTTATAATTCTCTTGGTTTTGGCGCGGCAAGTTTGATGGCAGCCGGCAGCATGTGGACACGAAATAATATTAAATTTGGCCCCTCAAAGGGGCTAACAGGGAATACACAAATACTAAGTGACCCTGATTTTAAATTTTTTTAACCCCGCCTCTCGGTGATCACCCATAGTATATGCCAAGACTCCCTCCTGTTACGGCTGCAGCCATCAACTGGGCTGGTTGGCGACGCATCAGTCGGTGTCACACGTCACTTGCTCTCAAGACTCGATCGATCCTCTCACGTCAATTCGCGCGCACCATAAATACTATAATTTACTCCGAGCAAAATGTTAGATCTGCCTTTCACTAAATTAAAAAGTATCTTGCTAAAAAAGGGATACTACATTATTGAAGAATACTTAAATGACAAAACTTCATTTACATAGCACCTCGCTCCAACCATACTATATTTGTGTAACTTTTTTTACGTTGCCAAGCTTATAAGGAATTTACGGAGATATGTTGCAGCATAAAATTTTAGTATGTCATGTCATGTCATTATTATGACATGACAAGAGTTATGAATGTCAAAGAGGCAAGTGAGGTTTGTAAGAATAAGCCTAAATGGCACTCTGTTGTTCGTGCCTACCCCGCAAGGGAACTGGCGTGAAGTTATGTATGTATGTCATTATTATACATACATAACTTCACGCCAGTTCCTTTGCGTGGTAGGCACGAACAACAGAGCGCCATTCAGGCTTATTCTCACAAACCTCACTTGCTTCTTTGAAATTCATAACTCTTGTCATTGTCATTATTATAACTATAATAATATTTTTCTTTCTTTTTATATGGATACCCTAGACCAGGGGTGGTAGCCATCCAGACGGGCAAATGCCCTACCACCTGACTGGGGGTTGTTTTATTCCTCTTATGACAGGCCACCCGGCCGCAGGAAATTGTATTCTTTCTCCGTCCCTGTACGGATAGAAGAGCTTTAAATCATTTTTGCAAACAATAATTTGAAAACGAAGCCTCATATTTGTATTTAAGTCGGTTATAAAGCGCTAAACGCTGCGCGCCATATTTGAATATAGCTCGAAAAAGTGCGAGATTTCCCGAGAGGATTATTGTATTATGTATATATCCATACATACATACATACATAACTTCACGCCTGTTCCCTTGCGGGGTAGGCACGAACAACAGAGCGCTATTCAGGCTTAATCTTACACACCTCGCTTCTTTGACATTCATAGCTCTTGTCATGCACGCTCGTCTGTTCTTAAGGCTCCTGAGTACATATATATTCATGTAAGTAATGATTATTATTTACATGTAACAAATAAACTTTGACTCACCAGACTATTATATAGTCTGATCAGTGGTTTTAATTCGTTTTAATATCGCAATAATGTAGAACATGCATAAAAACTTAAAAATTTATGCACTATATTCTACAATATGCTATCCTAGCGACGTATTTGATAGACTTGGAGTATTGGGATAAAAAGTATCCTAAGACTATTTAAATAGTATGGTATAGTGTTATTAGGAACTTTAGACATAGACAACACTTTATTGTTCACCAAAATAAAAATTACAAAAATTCACAACAATACAATAATTACTTGGTAAAACAAAAGGTGGCCTTATCGCTAAAAGCGATCTCTTCCAGGCAACCTGACTCAATGGAAATTCTTAAGTTATCTGTAATTATTATGCAACAAACAAAAAGGAAGAGTTTTTTTGGCGGGAACCGAAAGGGGACGTTGTGCTGTGCAGTATTATTTTTAAAAAATGTGTAAAATTACTTTAAAATGAACAATAGTTGTAGGATATTGATAGTTTTTGAGTAGTAATTATGTTTTTTTGTGAGAAATGTGAACTGTATAGTCAAATGTGGCCTTTTGAGTTGTCACAAGAACTCCATTGAATGGCACCAGCTGATAACCTACAGTTCAGCTGTGTTACACATAGGCTTAAGAAAATGAAGAAACTATACATATTGCAAACTAAGATCTGTCTAGCTGCCAAGCCATAAACCTAAATAAATAATAAACAAAAAGGAAAAAAAAATGACATACATGGACAGCAGATTACAGTGTAAAGTATTGTAAACTAACACATACATTATTACGTAAAACTAACAATAATCTCTGAGTGAATTTTTAAATATGGCAAAAGATTTAGCTTTTCTGACGTCAGTGGGCAAAGAGTTCCAAAGTAAGACAGCCTGCATGGCGGAGGAGTTGGAATAGAATGTTGAAAAGTGTGCAGGTGCCATTAACAGGAGATTATTAGTGGCGCGCAAATTGAGGGTGTGTGACGTATAAACGAAGTTGAAACATTCCTTAAGATAAGGAGGGGGTATAAGGTATAAACAGTATACAATATAGTAAATTTAATGATTGAAGCGTAGGAAGTCTTCAGCGAAGCACCTTTTACTCTCTTCTCTACTTGACAATTTTACAAGAAAATTTAGATAGATAGATAACACTTTATTGTACACCATTACAGAAAACTTACGAACTAGTATTTTACTAATTGTGTACAAAGGGCGGTCTTATCGCTAAAAAGCGATCTCTTCCAGACAACCCGTGGCAAGAATATTGCTGATTAGGAGTTGCGATGGTGGTATATATATAATTATTGTACGATTACTTACATTTTAATAATAAATATATAACTATACTATATTTTTTATTGCAGGAGTTCAGCAGACAGGCAGACGGCCCACTTGATAGAAAGTGGTTACCGTCGCCTATGGACACTTGTAACACCAAAGGTGCTACAAATGCGCTGCTGCTCTCTTAAGGGAGACTGGAACCTATATATACAAATATACACATAAGTTATATACATATACAAGATATGGTGATAAAATGCAACTATTTAAACAATAAATATGTAACTATATACAATATAATTAGTTGCGCGTACAAAGGATGGTTTTTGTTCTGTAGTGTATTTCTGAAAGTTGGCGATTGGTAGTAGACAAGGAGTGTTGTCATAGTAAATTAAATTGTAATGCGCGTACACACTGGCGCGAGCATACTGTTTGATGTCCGGCTGGACTGGTGTGTACCTTCCTTGTTTAATCGTGCGGCGATAATGATATAATAATATATTTAATCCTGTTAATATTCATAGATTATTCTACTATTATTAGCGAGTTGTATTCTGATTAGATAATAATACTGGGTAGTTTGTATCGATTACTCCACTACCCGGCCCTCGCGAATATAAAAGCGTGCCGACGGAACGGCGAAACAGTCCGACTTTGTCTTTGGTCCGATACACACGTCGTAGAGACGCTCTAGAGAGACTAATTCTTGTGCGAGAATCATAATCTATAGTTAAATGTACAGTCGCGGAATGAAAATGTTCGTCACCTTTGTCGACTTTTGCTTGCATGAGTACAAGAAACAATACTGCCAACATGTTAATAAATGTTATGTTTATATAATATAGAAACTTGAAAAAAGAAAATTGCAATGTTGACAATGACAGATGCTGCGATTAACAGTAAGAAACAAAGAGGATATAATCACTAAGGTTAACAAAAATACTAAAATTAATTTAAAAAAGTTTTACATCTCTAGACAAGATAGAAAACCAAACAACTTTTCATCTAAGTAATTTTAAACTTTATTGTCAAACAGTTAAACATATTTTTTGTGTTAGTGTGTTCTGTGACTTAATTTGAAAAGGTAACATGTGCTTGTGGATCGTTAAATGAATCAATTTGAAAACTGGCGAACATATTCATACCACGACTGTACTAATTGTTAGTTCGGCGTTCTTGTAAAAAACTGTTTATAAACAAGGTTCCTCCTTAATTCTATCGTCATTCAATTTTAAAAAAATATCAGGAATAATGTAGCTTTCCACTGGTGAAAGAATTTTCAAAATTGGTTTAGTAGTTCAAGAGATTATTTCCCTCAAACAATAAACTCCCAAAATTTACCTCTCTATTTAATAATAACCTTAGACTTAAAATCACGACGTCTAATTCTCTATTTACGTGATATCTTTCAACACCGTTCTACTTGAAATAGACTATAATATTTATTTCACCTTCAAATTCATATGCTTAGGTCCGGACGAGTCCATAGTGAGGTATGGCAGGTTGATGTCGGTTTGAAGCGAGCCTGACAGTTCGATCTTGGCCTTCTCGGCCGCCTCCTTTAGCCGCTGCATAGCCATCGCGTCTTTACGGATGTCCAGCCCTTGCTGTAATTCAAAAAAGAAAAGAAAATTAAACACAATATTGAACTTCGTCGCCAGTGAAAATCAGACGTGCCCAGTCTCTTCAGGCGTTCAACAGACTCGTGATTATTGCCTCGGGCTCTAAAGTGAATCGTAACATTTTCATCTCTCTCATATTTATGTAATTCTATACAATACTAACTGTGTCCGCGACGTCGTTCGCGTGGAATTTGTTTTTAAAACCCCCCGATTTTGAGACATTCTTCATTGATGCTCCGCTCCTATTGGACTTAGCGTGATGATATATAGCCTATAGCCTTCCTCAATAAATGAGCTATTTAAAACTGAAGAAGACCCAAACCCAGCAAAAACCAGCTGCCAGACCTCAAGACACTGTGAGCTCTTTCTGCGTACAACGGAACACAAACCAACTTGACTGATAATTACTTTTATTTTTCCTTTCACCCATTTTAATATTATATAAAATTATTAGAGCTAGGCATGTTTGCTGAAGAGTTTCTTGCGCCGCTTCTTCTCTTCAAGCCATAACATGTTGCGAAGCGGTAGTAAATTAGATTAGGCTCCCATAGAGTAAATAATTACCATAAACAAAATTAAAATTAAATAATTAAAATTAACAAGTTGACGGTAGGCTAAATAAAACTTTAACAATACTCGTTGACACTTGACATCTTTGTCTTCCGTGATCACGGCCACTGAAAAGTGGCCGAAACGTCGGAAAAACCAAAATCAAATAAAATTACCGCGCTTAAAACCGTTAAAACGTAGTTTTATTATGTATACAAGTCGCGAAAACTTGAGAAAAGATAGTTCATTATTTGAGAAAAAAAAATAGTGTATCACGGTTTCTAGGAAAGCCAAGCGCATATTGGCACTGGACTAGCTGGTACCGCGAATCAATCTAGCACCGCTGCAAAAGCGCACCGCGTATATGACGAGGGCGCTGATCTGCGATGCATATTGCAGTAGAATATTTGTATGAACTGCGAATATAGTATAATCTGTGAAGAGCTTTTTATCCGTGTAGGAACGGAGAACACAGCCTGCTGGTAGGGCATTTGCCCGACTGGATGGCTAACCACCCCTGGTCTAAAGAATGTCGCCGTAACAACCTTGAGTTGTGTTCCGGCATTAGTGACCAGGTTCCAGTCTCCCTTAAGAGAGCAGCAGCGCATTTGTAGCAACTTTGGCGTTGCAAATGTCCATAGGCGATGGTAACCGCTTTTCATCTCAAGTGGGCCGTCTGCCTGTCTGCTGATCTCCGGCAATCCAGGTCAAGGTGGCGAAGTCCGAAAATCTCTCGTTATTTTTGTGTATAAATTTAAATAAATAGGACGATAAGAAATCGGTGAGTAAAGCTAAGACACCATCTAACTCCATGTTCGAATTGTAGTTGTGAGGTGTACGAACTTACCCCACCTTGACTACAGTATAATTGTAAATGATGTTCCACTCACATCCCGCTTGAACTCGTCGACCAGGAAGTTGACGATGACGTTGTCGAAGTCCTCCCCGCCCAGCAGCGTGTCGCCGTTCGTCGACTTCACCTCGAACACGCCCTTCTGTATCTCGAGCACTGATATGTCGAAAGTGCCGCCGCCCAGGTCGTACACCGCGATACTGGATCGACGACGGGAAAACAAATATTCAAAAACAAAAGCGACTTTAGGGGACCATTCATTAATTATGTAGTACATGTCATGAGGGTTTTTTTTTTAAATTATATCGCCAGCTCTTCCGTCATAGTCCAAAACAGAGCCTTTTTTTCATGTCTGGTTTTAGTATGTTATACTAAATACACAAGAGATAAGAGAGGGGGGATGGGGCGTCCTAATTTTTTGTGTTTTCTTTTAATACATATTTCTTATTTGCTAGTACAATTATATATCTATCTAGGCAGGGGGGGGGGGGGGGTTATAAATAGTAGATTGCTACACGAGGGGTGACAATAATTCGAGTGCCTAAATAGGCCTTTCACCCTGCAGGCTACCACTCTGCTTTTGATTTCTAATATAAGTAGGTAGGGTGGGGGCTGAAAAATCGTCACAATCATCCTTACGTAATTAATGAAGAGCCCCTAAAAAGTGACAACTATGAGGCTAACAATAAATATATTATTATTCTACAACATCTCGTTGTTAGTGCCAATCAAAATATAAAATTACTATAATTTGCAAATTTGTTTTTGCTCTATTATGTTTTGGTATAAAAGTGTTGTAGAAAGATAGATAACACTTTATTGCTCACCAATACAAACAAAAACAAAATGCATAATTACAATACTTGTTGGCAAAACAACAGGCGGCCATATCGCTAAAAGCGATCTCTTCCAGGCAACCGAGCTTAAAAGAAATTCTTAACTAATCTGGCGATGTAGGTGGAGCAGAAAAAATATAGGACAGTACAAGAAGAAATAAAGTAAAGAAGTCATTTAAATAAACATTTTTTGGCTTTTTAATTCTAAGTCGGTTTTATTTTTGTAAAAGAAAATCTATTTTTTTATTATAGCTTTTGACAGGCTTTCTTTTTTAATCATTGGTATCTATGCGACAAGGAAAGAACAGATAGGCACGATAGGGCATAATGATACCGCATAAAAAAATTGGAGAGATCGGACCCAATGGCGCATCCTGGAGCCTTGCCAGAGACGTAGCCTGACTGCTGTCCGTCTGTATAAAAAAAATATGATAAAAAAACCCAGTGATAATAAGGCTGTTTCGTTTACATATATGTTTACTATTATTCGAATAATCGATGTTTGAGTGCGCTCTGGCGGTATAGAAAACAACAATTTTTGGTTGTCAATTTTTTATTTTTTATTTGCAGGAGATCAGCAGACAGGCAGACGGCCCACTTGATGGAAAGCGGCTACCATCGCCTATAGACATTTGCTACACCAAAGTTACAAGCTACAAATGCGCTGCTGCTCTCTTAAGGGAGACTGGAACCTGGTCACTAATGCCGGAACACAACACAAGGTTGTTATGGCGACATACTTTAGACCAGGGGTGGTAGCCATCCAGTCGGGCAAATGCCCTACCACCTGGCAATATAGAGGTGTTAGCAGCATTCTCTGGTGAATACTTGCTTACATCTTTACTGCTAAGCCTAGACTTCAAACATCAGTCGAGTCTGAAAATCCCTATTAATATTATAAATGCGAAAGTAACTCTGTCTGTCTGTCTGTTCCGTTTTCACGTAAAAACTACTGGACCGATTTGGCTGAAACTCAGTATATATATATATTTTCGATGCCGAGAATGAACATAGGATACTTTTTATCCCGGAAAATGGGATAGTTTCCGGGATAAAAGGATATTTGTCTCTCTGTTTGTTATCCTTTTACGGAAAGACTTTTGGACCGATTTGGCTGATACTCGGTACATATTTAATTTGAATACCGAGGGTGGACATGGGATATTTTTCATCCCGGATAATGGGATAGATTTTGGGATAGATTTATGTAAAGATTATCCCAAAAGTGGGACAGGCTTTGGTTGGTTTTGTGATTTGCCATTTTCATCATTTTGGCTATTTTGTCCTTTTTGCCCTTTTGCCCTTGGGCCCGTTTGCCCTTTTGCCATTTTGCCCTTTTGGTCTTTTGCTCTTCGACTCTTTTTTGTCCTTTTTGTCCATGTTGCGCTTTTTGTCCTTTTTGCTGATGTTGTCCCTTTTGACATTTTTGTAGTTTTCATTGACGGGGGATAGATAAATAAAACTAGGACTGTTTGTAATAGAGGATGAAAGTTTGGATGAGACCAATCATTTCTCAAGTTCATAGATATAAAAATGCATCGTCTATAAAAATGCGATAGTAACTCGATATGTCTTTCTGTTAAGTTTTCGGAAAACACTGGGAATACTGGATCGTTTTTATTTTAATTTTGTTTAAATGTAGTTTTAATGCTGAAAATGGACATATATACTCATGCCAAGAGATCGGCATGAGAATATATCAAGCATCGAGTTTGCGATATAAAATGAAGTGAATTTTTCGGGGGCAAATGGCACTAACATAAAAATGGTGTACATGGCCTAATAAAAAGAAGTCAAAGTTACTAGCCAAAAGTTTTTAAGTGAGGTCTGGGACCGGTTTAAAATTAAACGGTTATAACCGTTTTTAACCGACTATTACGTTCAGTGTATAGCTTAAAGAGGCTTATATAAATCTAAATTAATCCGGCTTATTCCTCGAGAAGAATGTGTTGCCTCTTACTGTCAGAGAGGCCAAAACATTACCTACTTACTTACTATAGTCGACGCATTATGAACTGAGGCTTCGGGTCGTAAATCATATTTATCTGTCTGTCTCGTTCGCACTTACAGGTCTTATGGAGAGGTGTAGTGATGTGCGTAAGAATTGTAGAGGTGCATATCGATAACGGGATAGGTACGATCGATATGCTAAATTACGTTAAGTATTAATAGGAATAATTTTTCGCGAAAACAAAAGTTTTTAATTTGTAAGATGGAATGTTTGTTTCGACGTAATCATAGAGAAACTGTATAGATCGTAATGTGGCCCTGAAAAGGGCCGTTTTTATCTTTTCTAGGGATATTTCTTAGTTCTTAAAAAATCCTCATTCGTATTTTCCCCATCTGTGTCATCTTCCTGTCGGTAAGTAATTAATGTAATGAGTGTCATAACAAAAATATTATATTTATAGAAAAACAACAACCCTTACTCGTAACAACCAATCAGGAGTCAGAGTGTTAATGAACGTCACGATGACGCATTGACCCCGCGTGCGCAGGTAGCTAAGTATCGATAGCAGGTTGCACTGCGTGCACATTCCTACTGTCAGTGACATGTATTGCCCGACGACTCAGTTTAAAATGCGTCGACTATATCTGTTTTAAATAAATATGGCTAATGTATTTTTTTTACTTTTACTTGTCTCTTACTACATTTACTTATCTGTTGTTAATATAAAATGCTTGTCATATAGAATTTATATATTAATACGTGAAGCAAAAACTTGTGCCCCTTTCCACGAAAATTGCGCGGACGGAGGAGTATGAAATTTCGCACACATAGTTTATATAGAGAAGGAGCGACGAACACTAATATTTTTTTAAAAATTATGCATAAAAAATACATTACACACACTACCATGTATTTGACACACACGCACGCATATATACTCTTTTGTTTCTTGATCAAGTCAAATTAACAGCGTGGCCTTAGCGAAATCTGTGATTATAGAAGTATAGCCATTGACATTAATTATTATGGTCGAATTTCGACCACGGGCGATCACTAGTTGTTTTAATTCGGCTATGAGAACGTAAGAAACTACTTTACAAAACATTGCCTCTCTATTAGGCGAAAGCACTATTCGCGGCGTCGCTAGTAATAACCACACTAGCCTTACCTGCGTCCTTAGTGGCCTGTCTCTGGGAGTCGTTAAAGTAAGCGGGCACTGTGACGACGGCGTTTTTAACCGAAGTGTTCAAGTATGCCTCGGCCGTTTCCTTCATCTTCATCAGGACGAAGGCACCGATCTGGCTGGGCGAGTAGACTTTACCATCACTGCCTGTTAAAAATTGCAATGAATGTTACAGTGAAGTTGTGATGAGTAGTACATGGGTGAGGCAGTACATTTGTCCCGTACAAAATAGCTTTGTACTGATACGGCTCAAAATTTAAATTTGTACTAGTTCAAAATTTTTGTCCCACTACTACTCACGCTTCAAATGTAAGAGGTAGGACGAAACGAGGACAACAGTACAATAACGTCTCTACGGTTATTCATATGACAAAGAGGGACAACATGATTCGTTCGACTGCTAGTAAAATAAGGCGACTGAGGCCGATCACATCCGATTTTAAACGAACATTTCCGAACTAGAAGTTTTGACCGGGACAAATGAGAGAATGACGCTCATCGTCTCACCGGCCTCATCGCTTCAAATGTAATGCCCAGGTACAAATCTCCTCGCCTCATTTAAGTGGTACATTGTACTGGTTCAGTACAAAATGTCATGTTACTCTTACAAACTCATTTTAAAATCATGTTCTACCCAACTCTACAGTGGAGACTTGATTACCCGGATCTTAGTTATACGGATTGGTAAACGCGATCAAATAACTTTGCCTATCCATGAGTGGATCGACATATCAGAGAGAAAAGAATTTTATTTAGGACAAATTATATAAATACAGTTTAATTGCTAACAAATTTAAAAACTAGAGTAATATAATTTTGTCCCAAAAGGGGCATCAGTCCCAGCATAATGCCGGTCGGTTAAAACCAGGGCTGGTTTCCGCTGTGTATGTTATTGTCTGAAGATAGTTACAATAATTTTACTATGTCATGTCACATCTGCACATAAAAATTTCATTTTATACTTAAATATGTATAAAAATAATACATAAATACTTTTTTTTTAAATTATTAATGATCACTTCCGATGTTCTTATCTATTTAACCATCTTGGCCGCTCCTTTCTATAAGACACTGACTGTACATACCAATATAGAATCTTACGGATACGAATTTGGAATCCTATGGATATGAATATGGAATCCTATGGATATGAATATTGAATCCTACGGATCCCAATGTGGAGTCCTATGTTCATATGAATATAGCTGCCGATACAAATAGGCAACTCTAAATCTATTATATGGATAATAACACTTTACTATTATTGTACGATTACTTACATTCTAATAATAAATATATAACTATACTAATATTATAAAGCTGAAGAGTTTGTTTGTTTGTTTAAACGCGCTAATCTCAGGAACCGCTGGTCCGATTTGAAAAATTCTTTCAGTGTTGAATAGTACATTTATCGAGGAAGGCTATATTATATTTTCCAAAAAATTAGGGATCCTTACTAAAAGTCCAATAATGTAACCCAAGGTGTAAAAAAATGACCCGAAAAAATCCTTACACGGCGTGCGCTGCGAAAACTATTGATTATAGAATAAAACAATGTACTACCACTTTGCAGAACATATAATTGTCTACAATAAATGTCGCGTAACCATATGTCAACTATTGTAGTTATCTCATAGTAAGTGTTTTCTTTTATTTTGTTAAATAATTAAAATGCCGTCGCTTCAAAAACTCTTTATTTTGTACCTTAGTATTAATCCTTATCAAAATAAATTACTCCACATTCAAGACGAATTCAATACCTTTCTAGAACTTTTTGAATTATTCAATTCGGACGTTTCATTCAAAAGATATCGCGATATTTAAAATGTAAGTATTAGTGTTGTAGCCAAATATACTAATATTGTTTGATTGAACGCGCTACAGGAACTACTGGTCTGATTTGAAAAATTCTTTCAGCGTTGGATAGCCCATTTATCGAGGAAGGCTATAATATAGGCTACATATCATTACGCTAAGACCAAAAGGAGCGGAGCACCAATGAAGAATCTTTCAAAATCGGAGGGTTTTGAAAGCAAATTCCACGCGGACGACGTCGCGGGCACAGCTGGTATAAATATAATACTAATTATATAAAATTACACATCATTTTATATTACAGATAGTATTTCCTGACCATGTTTTTAAATGTTAATATAGATTTTGGAATACTGTATCACGGTTTCTAGGAAAGCCGGGCGCATATTGGCACTGGACTAGCTGGTACCGCGAATCAATCTAGCACCGCTGCAAAAGCGCACCGCGTATATGACAAGGGCGCTGATCGGCGGTGCAAAAATAACAATATATGGAAATTTTTATAAATAACTAAAAAAATAAAATTCTAGAACCCGATAGCTACTGGTTCTAATTGCGAATCTAAACCATCCGGGTACCCACTCAAACACACAAAAACAAAATCACCAAAATTAAAAATCTTGCCAAAAAATTAAAGTTTATAATTAACAAATAAACAATAGGGGTTGATCGTAGAGGGGTGAAAGTTTAGGGTTGTATGTATTTTTTAATGCTGTATCCTAAAAAAATAAAAACTATCTAAAAATTAAAAAAAAATATTTAGGGGTGGACTACCCTTAACATTTAGGGGGATGAAAAATAGATGTTGTCCGATTCTCAGATCTACCCAATATGCACACAAAATTCCTTGAGAATCGGTCAAGCCGTTTCGGAGGAGTATGGTAACTAACACTGTGACACGAGAATTTTATATATTAGATTATAATGGTCGGGGTGAAGGTAAGGAAAGGAATGCTCCGGTGGTTCGGGCATGTGGAAAGAATGCATGATGAAAGAATGACTAAACAGATATACAATGCAAAAGTGGATGGATGCAGAAGTCGTGGAAGGCCACGACACACCTTCCATGATCAAATTGATCGTGTACTAGCGGAGGGTGATGTCAGGAGCCTTGAGAACAGACGAGCTTGCATGACAAGAGTTATGAATGTCAAAGAGGCAAGTGAGGTGTGTAAGAATAAGCCTAAATGGCACTCTGTTGTTCGTGCCTACCCCGCAAGGGAACTGGCGTGAAGTTATGTATGTATGTATGTATTATAATGGTCAGCCTATAAAGTTAAATTTCCCATTGCAGGGTTCGTGCATCCTCATTACTATGGATAGTTTAAGTCAGATCGATGGATTCGACAAATTTGTTTACCTAGTACATCGTTGAAGCTTGTCCATGAAGCAAACGCATATTGCTAGTATTACCACAGCCTGAGGTAAAGAAAGACAGTGATGAAATCTACTCAAACTGCACGTACACTATTCATTATCCTATTAAGGGACGGGCCAGAAGTAGCTAGTGTATGAGCTGTTATTATAGACAAGTAGTTTTTTAAGAAATTGATTGCAAGATATAGTACAGATGAGACACATATCCCTGCAAGAACAGAGAAAAAATATAATTTCCTGCGGCCTGGTGGCCTACCATAAGAGATGACAACACAACCCCCAGCCAGGTGGTAGGGTATTCGTCCATCTGGATGGGTACCACCCCTGTTTTTTTATTTTTTTTTTATTGCAGGAGTTCAGCAGACAGGCAGACGGCCCACTTGATGGAAAGCGGTTACCATCGCCTATGGACATTTGCAACACCAAAGGTGCTACAAATGCGCTGCTGCTCTCTTAAGGTAGACTGGAACCTAGTCACTAATGCCGGAACACAACACAAGGTTTTTATGGCGGCATACTCTAGACCATACTGTTGTTGACCTGTTCTAGAGTACACCACCATAACAACCTTGAGTTGTGTTCCGGCCGACATTAGGTGCCAGGTTCTGGTCTCCCTTTAGAGAGCGGCAGCACATTGGTAGCACCTTTGGTGTTATAACAGTCCACAGGCGATGGTAACACCTTACCATCATGTGAGCCATCTGCCTGTCTGCTGAACTCATGCAATAAAATAAAATAGACACAAACACTTTAGAACCTTAAAAAGAACATTTTATTTGAGTGAAAACACTAACCCTGCACCCAAGCATCGCCGTTCGAAGCCCTCACGACCTTATACGACAGGTTCTTCATGTCCTTCTGGACTTCCGGGTCGTCGAACCGCCTGCCGATCAGACGCTTGGTCGCGTAGAACGTGTTGCTGCTGTTGGTGACGGCCTGGCGCTTGGCCGGCATGCCCACCAGGCGTTCGCCTTCTTTAGTGAACGCTACGTGGGAGGGAGTCGTACGGGAGCCTTCGCTGTTCTCCACAACCTACAAGAATGAAAGAGAGACAATGCTTATATGCACACCAGAAGGTTGCGTGTTCAAATCACGTCGGGGTCACCACTATGCACACATATATATATATATATATATATATATATATATATATATATATATATATATATATATATATATATATATATATATATGTGTATGGTAAGGGTTGTTATAAATAAATGCGTGTTCTAGAATACCAAGATTATTTATTTACTCATATCGAGGGTTTCATAACATGCTAGCGGTCCCGGCAGATATTGTCCTGCTCTGAAAAAATAAAAAATAAACCATCCGGGGACCCACTCAAACACACAAAAACCAAATCACCAAAATCAGTCCAGGTGATTAGAAGGATTCTAGAACCCAATCTCAGCGTCACCTACTGGTTCCAACGGGATAAAAAGTATCCTATGTCCGTCTCCTGGTTGTAAGTTACCTCCCCACCAATTTTCAGCCAAATCAGTACAGCTGTTCTTGAGTTATAAATAGTGTAACTAACACGACTTTCTTTTAGATATAACATATAGGCGTATACGCAAAAATGGCATTTTTTTGTTGTTTACTAAAACCTATGCATGTTAGAATTTAGAAAGTCTTACCAGTATGCAAGTGTACCTAAAAAGAAGGGTATTCCAAATTTCAGCCTTATACAATCAACTAGTTTTGTTTTATTCACAATTTTGTCCTTTGTGTAAACTTGTGTAACTGCACTTTTGTCTGTACACCTATTTGTTATGAAGCCCTTGATTATGTACATAATAATAGAATGAGTGTCGCGTCGCGGGTATGAATGATGGATGACACCTGCCACTCAGAACGCGTCGCATGATGTTCGATGCAATTAGCTGGGTAGGCTGTGTCCCCACACTTATCAGATTGGACTCCAGTCAGGAACCAAGTTCCTTAGGTTAAAGGTCGCCTGGAGGGGGGTATAATACTTTTTCCTAATACGACTATTTTTTTTATGTAAGAAAACTGCCAATTACAGAACAGGCATAGGCTTGCAGCTTTAGATTATAAGGATGGTTGTGTGAAAATACTGTATCGCGGTTTCTAGGAAAGCCAAGTGCATATTGACACCCGACTAGCTGGTACCGCGAATCAATCTAGCACCGCTGCAAAAGCGCACCGCGTATATGACGAGGGCGCTGATCTGCGATGCAGGGATAATTTTTAACCAACTTGACTTGAAAAAGGAGGAAGTTTTCAATTCGACCGTATATTTTATTGGATGATTTTTTTATATTTTTATTTGAAAAAGTCTCTGCTGAAGAGGATCTGACAGGTAGATCCCAGGGGAAATAAAGAGCAATCTTCGAATATTATAGGCACATATAAAACGTTTCACATATTTTTTTCGAAAGCTATAAGTATTTGCGAACTAGATAGCATAGAATATACTTTATTGTGCAAAAATGCTACATATTATCAAGAACATTAATATACAAGTACAATCAGTCTTATCTTCTTCCAGACAACGTTGGTTTGAGTATATGAAGGACAACAAAAGCCGGCAGTTGCTAAACCAACACTCGAAAAATGATTTAGTTTATTAATCAATACATACATACATACATACATAACTTCACGCCAGTTCCCTTGCGGGGTAAGCACGAACATCAGAGCGCCATTTAGGCCCATTCTTACACACCTCACTTGCTTCTTTGACATTCATAACTCTTGTCATGCACACTCGTCTGTTCTTAAGGCTCCTGACATCACCCTCCGCTAGTACACGATCAATTTGATCATGGAAGGTGTGTCGTGGCCTTCCACGACTTCTGCATCCATCCACTTTTGCATTGTATATCTGTTTAGTCTTTCTTTCATCATGCATTCTTTCCACATGCCCGAACCACCGGAGCATTCCTTTCCTCACCTTCACCCCGACACTCTCTATAAACAATAATACATAATTATGTACCTACTACTATACACATTATATATATACATTCAAAAGTAAACAATAACACTATAACTTGAGATGGTAATCTTAACTAATCTGTAAAAAGAAGGTAATGATCGTGTCTGTTTAATGAAGTCGTAGAAGGCCACGACACACCTTCCATGATCAAATTGATCGTGTACTAGCAGAAGGTGATGTCAGGAGCCTTAAGAATAGACGAGCGTGCATGACAAGAGCTATGAATGTCAAAGAAGCAAGTGAGGTGTGTAAGAATAAGCCTAAATGGCGCTCTGTTGTTCGTGCCTACCCCGCAAGGGAACTGGCGTGAAGTTATGTATGTATGTATGTTTGATGTTAAAGTGGGTTAAAAAATTATATATTTTCTTCAACATCTTGAAGTCGGTACAGTGTAAACCACAGTTTTATTTATTCTCAGTGCTTCCTTGCAAACCGTGGAGAAAACCCTATTAAGCAACCACGGCCAGGTGGTTGGGTATTTAGCACGTCTGGATGGCTACTACCTTTGATACAAAGTATGCCGCCATAACAACCTTAAGTTATGTTCCGGCATTAGTAGCCAGGTTTCAGTCTCCCTTTAGAGAGCGGCATCACATTGGTAGCACCTTTGATGTTGCACATGCCCATAGCCGATGGTAACCACTTTCTATCAGGTAGGAAAAGAATTTAAATGTGATATCCAAGATAAGTTGCATGTTCTCACTAACCTTGGGCGTTTTCCCCTCCATGACAGCAACGCAAGAGTTGGTCGTGCCCAAATCGATGCCGATGACCGCGCCACGGACGCCCTCGGACCTACAAGCACAAATATAATGCATCGTGAGACAAACAGACTTCGCATTCTCAACCTATATCGGTCATCTGTGACGGCATTGGATCTGGCGACGTGAAGTGCAAGGCGGGAGTGGCGGGTACCACGCATCAGAGCCGGGTGTACAACCCAAAGGCAGGAAAAATGTGAGAGCAGATGTGCTGGTTATGTCTATGTTCGAGAATTTTCAAAAACAAACAGATGGCTGTTATAATACATAATAGAAAACTTCTGACACTGTTTTGTCTAAGACTACTCTACTACTTAGACTCTTAAGTAGTAGTAGTAGTAAGGCGCCATTCATTAATTACGTCACACGTAAGGGTGGATCGACGAAATGTGACAAGGGGTGGAGGGGTCCTAAATTTCGTGACGTCCTGAATTTATCCATGCAGGAACGAAGAAAGAGTACAATTTCCTGCGGCCGGGCGCGGCTTGTTGTAAGGGGCGACAAAATAACCCACAGCCAGGTGGTATAGACCAGTGCTAATCCCTTTGAAAATGGTAAAAAAATAATAGTAGGATGAAACCCATAGGAAAAGGAAGAGAACATAACAAAAATGAAAGGAAAAATAATTTACGGGCGATCTGAGGTCGGGAAGTGGAAGGGGGTGAGTTTTAAGGGTGAAGAACGGTTTATCTCGATTTCCGGCAAAACTACAACTCCTATGGAAAAACGTTAAATGTCAAAGTTGTAGGCAATAAAAAGATCTACAACTTTTGTATTAACCTCAAAATTTATGTGAAAAATTCAAATAACCAAGTTTTTGGTTTTTTATGCTTATCTTTTACAAAAACAAAAAATCACGAAATTTGGTGAAAACTTCCTTTTTTGTGTCCCAAACATACTGTAATTTTTTTGATTTAAAATATTTATTTTTTCACCTTATTTTGATTTAATATTTAAAACCCAGCCTAATTTTCAATCGAAAATTCTCGCGTCAAAATATCAGCTTTTTACAAAAAGTTGGCGGGCTTTTTATTCTTTGCAATCTCTTATTTTCTGATGGGTGTAAAAAAAATAAATACATTACTATGGTAAATATTATCAGAAAATGCACAGAAATAACAGGTAGTAAGCCCCAAACCCTCCTAGCCCCATATTCACTTCTCTATGAAATACCTTTTGATGGGCTAAAATTTATGCATAGATAGCCTATTTAAAGATAACTTATATACCTGAATGACCTACGGACAACAAGAGTGGCTACTCTTGGAGTATTGTAATAGTGAAATTGACATGTGTATAGATAGCTGAAGACAGCATAAAGTTCCACATTATTATGACATTTCATGATATTCATAGTACGAAACTGTGAATGGCTGCTTTACACCCCTTATGTACAACAGTTTTATTTATTTATTTTTAATAAGGATCACCAACAGTTTTGTACATTTAATCGGTTACTAGACTTATGACTAAGGTTTACAATGCGATGTAAAAACTAATTATAGGTGAACACAACTTGCAGTATAATTTCTTCACTGTTATTTACTTAAGACTCTAATAATAAATATAACAAAAATGTGGAGGGTATTGAAATTAGTCTGTCCGTCAGTCTGTCTAATAAGTGTCCTGTTGGGCTAAACGAATCCTTTTATAAAATGAATTTTTGGAGTTAAAGTGAATGTCAATAGCATCACTGCTGCTGTTGAGAATTCTACACATTCTAGAGATAGGGAAGTGTGCACCTAGTACTGTTGTTCTTAATGGGGGGAAGAGGGGGTTTATAGGTTGTCGCGGGGGTTTCGAGGGGAGTCTTAAGCGGAATTGGCTTAACAATTGAGGGCAATCAATGTTATTATGTAATAATAAGCAAACATGGCATCTAAAATAATTCTACGTGTCTCCAGGGAATCAATTTTGAAATAAATCAATCATTTCTGGTATGATGTTTACTTTTTTACCCTATGCTCAGCAAAAGAAAGATGCCACAAAAACCTCTATTGTATGCGTTCTAATCTTAAGGTGTGTGTGCAGTAATGAGGTCGCCAGACAACACTGCAGTACTCTAAGACACTTCTAACTAAACAATTGTACGGCAATATCTTTGTTTTGTAGTTACGAAATATTTTGCTATTTCTTAAGACAAAGCCCAGTTTTAGATGCATTTTTTTGAGCCAATAACTCATTTTAACCAGGTAGTGAATATGCTGTGATGGATATACAGAGTGACTGAGTTAGGACATATAAAATTCAAAAGTTTTTATTTATACAGAAGTATGTTACAGAATGACTTTTGAAGAATTATCAGAGTTGAAGCAAACAGTGCATATTCAATAAGACAGAGACACAATAAAATTAAAGAAAAATATTATTATAGTTATAATGAAGAGATGACATATTAATCTTTTTTTTGGTGCAACATGTCTCCATAAATTCCTTACAAGCTTGGCAAGATAAAAACATTATACAAAATATAGTATAAAAGGTTGGAGACAGAAAACAAAATGCAAAAATGTCACCTATGTTGTTACAGTCACATTGTGTAAGAACACATGAACTGACTAGTTATATTTTATAATAAAATTATAATATAGCCTTTTATCTGAGAAGAGGTATTTTCAATGTTTGCCCTAGATCAGGTCTCTCTTCTCAAGAGTACCTCACGGCAAAGGCCTCTTCCAGCTCATGCCAGTGCTGCCTGTCTAAGGCAGCACATCGCCAGTGGGGTCCAGCAGCAAGTCTGATCTCATCCTCCCAGCATTTGCTCTGTCTTCCCTTACACCTTTTGCCAACATTTAGGTGTCAGTAGGTTACTAGTTTGCTCCATTTTGGGAACTTGCTCCTAAACAGATGCCCTGTCTATCTCCATTCCTGAGAATCAATTTTTGACAGTAGTATATCTGTTAGTTTTGTTTTAGCTCATATGGTTTTGCTCTTTACTTTATATAAGTTTGATGCTTAGGATGCTATGTTCCATGGGCCATTGGCAAGTTCTTAGTTGGTCTCTGAACTCTCTCTGACTTTTGTTTAGAGACCATAACTACATTACATATTATTATAGCCAATACATATTTTTAATAAAACTACATTTTAACGGTTTTAAGTGTGGTAATTTTATATGATATTGGTTTTTCTGACGTTTGGGCCACTTTTCAGTGGCCTTGATCACGGAAGACAAAGATGTCAAGTGTCAATGAGTATTGTTAAAGTTTTATTTAGCCTACCGCCAACTTGTTAATTTTAATTATTTAGTTTTAATTTTGTTCGTTGTTTCGTTAAAACATAGTTTTATTATGTATACAAGTTGCAAAAACTTAGAAAATATTACATATTTTAAATTTGACATTTGCCAGGTTCCTTTTAGCTTTTATATGGTCACTCCAGGTGAGCCAGCGGTCTATGTGCATTGCTACATATTTAGATGTCTCTTTAGTATAGATCTATATAAAAATGTAATCCAAATTATAATTAAATACAAAATAAACTTTGTTTTAACAATGTGAATTGGATTATTTAATATTGCACATCCGCAAAGGCTCCCAACTTATTAAATAGAGTTGTAGCTGCTCAATAGTGCACTTTATAAGTTCTTTTTCGCACATTACTTGGCAGATGGGAGCTAGACAAAAAAAGATTTATCAAAAGGAATAATGCTGACCACTGTATATTATTATACAATTTCAATTTTAATGCAATTAAATAATATCCCTTAAGCCTGCTACATCTGTAACTATATATTTTATTTTATTTAGTGGGCTAATAGCTATCACTAATAATAACTAGAAATAAGCTAGATTAAGAGAAGCTATTAATAAGCCTCCACAGATAACAGTAAAAATAAAAATTAAACAAAGAAACAATAAAAAAACGTAGTGATAAATTCGAGTTTGAGTAGAACTTGACCAACATTGCGCTAAACAATGCTACACTATTAGTAAATAGGTCTAAGTCTATATCTTCCAACTTACTTAACTTATATTGTAGTGATTTGTCTATGCAAATCGACTTGCGATTTGTCTGTGTAAAATGACTTACTATTTATCTATCATGCATATGACAAATCCTTTCACATTATTGTTCATTGGTTGGCATTGGTCTATTAGATAAATCATTTTCAATTGCATTTGCAGTTTAAGCGAGGTAACTAAAGCGAGCAGATTTAGATAATTATGCAAGAGGCATTCATCCTTAAATAATTATGCCAATCTTGCCGAGCAAAATTCAACTTATTTAATAAGTAGATATGAGAAAACAGCTGTTCATGAGCCAGTCAATGCCACATTTGTCCAAGAGGAAATGGTGGGTTTGACACATTGGTTATCTTAATGTGCAGGTTTTATCACTATGTTTTACTTCACTATTAACACATGATAATAGTAACAATATGCACTTTAAATCAGAAAAATTGCACAAGTACTGCATCATTTCCAGCCAGGATCCAAACTTTGCACCCTATGCTTATTTATACTAATGCATATACCTAAATATAAAGGTGATTGTGATGTTTGATTTTTTCTTTTGTTTGGCTAATGTTCTGTTTCATAATCAAGACGATATTTAATGTAGATATGAAATAAACGGTAAATAACCATTTGCATATGCTATCATTATGATAAGTAGCTTAAAGAAAGCAGTTTGATAGAAAATACAGATATTAAACTGAAATTTGTCATAATATTGTGATAATTTTCAGTATGCAATATGTTATTAATCTTAAAACACTGACTTTAGTTTTGCGAAGTTTTTATTACATACAAAGGTCAACCTACTTAACGAAGTTAGGTTATGACGAAATATGCTAAAATAACAATTAACACTTACTTATTTCTGTATTGAAGTCCATTGCGCGAGTAAATAGGTACTGTCGGTGCTGCAGTCTGAAAAATGCAGAAACAATAAGTAAAATTAGTAGAAAAAGTTGTTAAAAAGCGCCGTCCATGTGATCAAAGGACCGGTCTGATTTATTGAAGATTTCATCAACAATATGAAATGGAATTACTATTGAGGAGGTTAATTCAACAATTAGGGGTGATAAGCTCATGTGACATACGATTTTCATTCGTTTTTGGTAAAGAAAAATTGTCACTTACGTTCTTTAGAATTGTGGAGAAATTTCTCTGTGTATAAACGTCCGAGCTTATTCCCGAACATTCCAAAGCCTTTCGGCCAATCACCCGCGTGGCGGACAACATTTTATATGTATTTCAACAATAATTTGATTTATTCTCTCGCTATTTTTCACTTTAAACAGGACATGTGGGTGACGCAACTGCACGAAAGAACGAATTCAACTTTTTTTATGCAACAGAATTTTATTGCCATTCGAAAAACGATTGCGTTTTTTGGAATGTTCTCGTCTTTCGTTTATTTGTAATGAACTTTTGATTGAGTTAAATGGCAATAATCATTTCTATTGGTGCATATTATGCCTGAGTTTAAATAGACAAATCCCAAATAAGAATTTTATTAGGAGAGAACAGACTTCTATGTAATGTTATAGATTAACGAGAACTGTATTCAAATGTCTTTGTGTAATATTGAAAAGAACTTGGAATAGTAAATTAAATAGATTTAATTAAATACTTTTTTAAAATAACATTATGGAGAAAATAATTGAAATAAATTGAAAACCTTTATATACAAAAGAGTTTATAGCAAGTGCCATCTATTGTTGAATAGTTAAAACTATTACTAAATGGGGCCAGCTGCCAAGCCGTAAATTAAAAAAAGATCTATCAAATGGTTTATGCTTTAAATGTAAGCGTTTAACTTTATTAAAATATAATTATACTTTAAATACAACAATGGTTTACCAACTACTGACTTTTGCAGTCCTTCTATAGTCCATCCAAAGGTTGTCCGGAAGAAATCGCTATTAGCGATAAGATTGCCTATTGTATTTGTACATAGTATTATAAAAAATAATAATGTTCTTAATTTTATGTAGCATTTTTGTACAAGATAGTATATTCTATTCTACATTTTAGCTAAATTCCAACGCAATAATACTATTATCATGTATGCTACAGAATAGAATATTAGGAGTGAAAATCACTCAATAGAGTAACACCTGCATGAATAAATGGTGTCATAGGATTCAAACTTACTAAGATTATTAGTTTTTGGTTGAATTGTTTTAAAAAATAAGTTTAGTTTTAAAATATAATAAAAATTTAAATGTGAGAAAAGAGAAATGATTGAAAACGATACAGGACGTTTCCAGAATAATTTTTTGTACTGGCTTATTGCCAGTTCTATTATCTTTTGTGACTTGTGTTATTAACGCTAAAAACAAGTTTCCGAAGAAAACACAATGTATAATTAAATCATTTGTATTTAATTTAAACAAGTATTTTATATATTACTATTTTTCTATTTTATTTTAAACATTTTATGAGATCAATATTAATTTATATTTTATATAAGGCTGCGTTGCCACTGGTAACTTAGTTGTGTTTCGATAGTGGTTTCGTGAAAGCAAATACATACATACATACATACATAACTTCACGCCAGTTCCCTTGCGGGGTAGGCACGAACAACAGAGTGGCCTTTAGGCTTATTCTTACACACCTCACTTGGCTCTTTGACATTCATAAGTGAATGAAAGCAAATAATTATATTTAAATGCTTATACTATATGATGTCAGTGACAAGGCATTTTATTATAAACCCAAAAGATGATAAATATATGTGATACAAAGTATATGTTGTAATCACTATCCTTAGAGCCAACTCGGTCGGTGTGATACCACGTTCTCACAGAGTATCGATGTGAAATGATTAGCCTTGAGCTAATAGTAATTCGTGCGATGGTGAGAGTTTCGAGGGACCACTCCCCGCTCCCTCTATTTAATCCTCCCTATTCCAATCCTATCGTTTCTATTCCGTTCCTCCTGTCTGATTCCTCTATCTATCCTATCCCATCCTAAAGGTTAGCAACGCGTTGGTTTCGCCATAGGTGTTATAATCGCCTATAGGCGACGGTAACCACTTTTCATAAGCTGGGTCGTATACCTATGTTAAACTCGTATTCAAAATCGTAGAACTAAATTATGAAATCCGAAGTTTTCTTAAGTAATAGTAAAACCCAGTGGCTACTGGCACCCGCCATACTCAGTTTTTCCAGCCTGTTAGGCAGGCAGCTTCGCGATATAAAAAGAATGCAGCTATCCTTATTCACTATAATTCTGTATCCCAGAAACACCAAATCGTATGTACAATTAACAGAACTTGAAGTCTATTATAAAATTACCTTTATCAGGCGATATAGGTAATTTTATAGTAACCTATAACTTCAGGGTACTGAAACGAATTTAAACAGTTTTATAGTCATGTTATACAATTTGAATTCATTGATCCCTATAAAGGTATCAAAATGCAATGCTTTTGTTTAAAAAAATCAACGTTAATTAGTTTTATAATATTCATTCAGTAGTTTTTAAAATTTAAATATATTTTATATTTATTTGTTGCGTATTAATCAGGCGTGGTAGAAGATGGCGCTGGCGTCTCGTCCCTAACTGCAAGCAACCCGCGCAGCGCGAGCGCCTCCTGACGTAAAGCAGCGACGTGCGCGCGAAGGGACGCGTTCTCTTGCTCTAAAAGACATGCACGCCAGGCTATCTGAAAATAAGTTTTAAATTATTATTTTTTAGAGTAATCTGTGGAGATAGACTGACAGAAGAATACTCGGCGGTAATTTTATTTATTTTGGTTTATGGCTTGGCAGCTAGGCCTTTAAGCCAGATCTTAGTTTACAATATAGTTTCTTCATTTTCTTAAGCCTATGTGTAGCACAGCTGAACTGTAGGTAATCAGTTAGTGCCATTCAGCGGAGTTCTTGTAACAACTCAAAAAGCCACATTTGACTATACAGTTCGTATTTCTCACAAAACACATAATTACTACTCAAAAACTATCAATATCCTACAACTATTGTTCATTTTAGAGTAATTTTACACATTTTTAGAAAATAAAACTGCACAGCACAACAACTTTCAATTCCCACCAAAAACTTCTTGGCGGTAATTTGAAACAGATAATCACAGAGTACCTACATTAATATGGTAGGAGAATTTTTTTATGTTTAAGGCTTGGCAACTAGGCCTTTAAGCCAGGCGCAGTTGTATTGTAGGCTACAACGGAGTTCTTGTGAAAACTCGAAAGGCCACATTTGACTATACAGTTCACATTTCTCACAAAAACACATAATTACTATTCAAAAACTATCGATATCCTACAACTATTGTTCATTTTAGAGTAATTTTACACATTTTTAGAAAATAAAACTGCACAGCACAACGTCCCCTTTTAGTTCCCGCCAAAAACTCATGGTAGGAGAAATTTGCTGTGCTGCACAGAGTAGATTAATGTTGTGCAGTGCATTATTTATTTTCAACACACTTGCTCATAAAGTGGCTCTATGGTCACCGCAATTAGGCACAGAATGACACCCATTATCAAACTGTGAGTAAAAAACATTATAACTCACTAGTGAGTTATAGATTGTTTTTTTAAATTTTATTGGTTGAGTTGCTTTCTTCTTAAAAAAGTTTTTATTCAAAAAAAAAGATCGTGTTCTATAGAACAAATAAATTAATGTTCCTATTGCTTGCTCATTTCATGCAACTTCTTATTTAAATAGATAATTTTAACTCGTACGTGTTTAATAAATAAAACTTTCACTCATATATAACTTTTTTTTATCTACTAAATAAAATGAGTTTTTGTTGTTATTTTATTCACAAGTGTGTTGAAAAACGTCGTATGATACACGTGTGTATTGATGATTACCGTCCTCGGCTCTCTTAAGACCCTCGTCTACGGCTCGAGTCTCAATGGCGCCTCGGCGGTAATCACCAATGTTACACACTAGTACCATAATGTACTATTATGCCACAGCCCACAGGCTTCTTTAGTGATGAAAAGTATCACCATGGAAGAATTTACTATTTACTATTTAAAAAAAAGAAGTCCACATAATTAATTTTTTTCTATTATGTGTTTCTGTCGATACACCGTGTTGTTAGAAGAAAAGCATGTAAAGATCTGCCTTTTATTTATCATCTATGGTCTATAACTGTATAAATTGTACCTATTCGTTTAAACTTCCTAAACTAATATGAGATTCGATTTAGCATTTTCATGTGTGTATTATGCTGGAACCTTTCTTTTTATAATATTTTATTTTTTATAATAAATATAACGTAATTGCATAATGTTATCTTAAAAATGCCATTTGCCAAGTCCCCTGCGAAGAAAGTACCTGATCTTCTCTGATCCGTCTGGCGTCTCTGGATTTCTTGGCAGCTTGATTGTTTCTTCGCCGCCGTTCGAAATACTTCTCGTCTTTGAGTTCAGGTGGAATGGGTCGCTTCTCGCCACGACGGCGAATTTCGCAGTCGCTGGGTGGCGGGGTCAGCACTGTTGATCATACCACACATTCATATTGTTAAACTCGTATAAAACCTCTATTTCGCCATTGCTGGCGAGATAGAGAAAAATTATAAATATATTTAAATCTTGTGAAGTTCATGTTTGGAACGTTGTGAAAAATGTGCTCTACAATAAGTCAATTGTAAAAAACTGCATTGTAAATTTACCTAAAATATAATATTGTTGAATTTAAAATCCGGAGTTTCCTTCGAGTATCTGAAATACCACGGCACCTTGGTACATAACAGCAATTTCTCCACATATTGTTGCTTTAAAGACATTTCGCAGGTTAAAAAAAAAACACATGAGTCAACATCAAACAGTTTAGAGATTTTCTAATAAACTGCGTGTTGATTAGTTATTAGTCAATCCCTGTTAATTAAAAAGATAGGAGTTACGTCCATTTCTCTCACTTTCATTATAAATGCGTGGCTATCGAATTTTTAACCGTCTTCCAAAAGAAGGACATTCTCAATTCAATTGTAATTGGACGCTTGGACCGTGGGGTCCTAAGGCCATGAGCCTCTACCAAAATGTATCGAAACGACTCATTGACTCTTCGGGTGATCAGAGGGCTGGTGCTTACCTCGGCCAACGGATCAGTATGGCGATCCAGCGAGGAAACGTAGCCAGCCTTCTGGGCACCTTACCCATAGAAGACGGTGATCTGGGCTCAGTATTCTACTTATAGTCTTGAGGGACTATGAGTAGAATACAATACAAACAAGTTAAGTTTTCTTGCATTGTATTCTTTAATTTTATTAGTAGATATTTAATTGTAATTTTTTTTTGTATATTTGTTACGCGATTTCTCGGTCCTCTGTCCTCCGTCAATAGTGGACCCGATTTTTAATTTTTTATTGGTAATATTATATTCCCAAGGTGGTCCCATTGCCACCGAGTCAGGATTGAGAGAAACTCTTGCTAAAAGGAGAGCCGAGCGCCTACACTCTTGGAAACCAAACTTTTATTCGTGTCTCAGTAGTACAATTTCTACAGGCGCTTCAAATATTATTTGTAAAGCTATTCAAGCAACTAGAAAGTAGAATATAATAACTTTTTGTAACAAACCAAAACCTATCTTCAAATTAATACGCAATAAATAAATATTTTCTACAACAACTTGAAGTCAGTGCCAAGTCAAACTTGGAAAATGCACCGACTTCAAGTTGTTGTAGAAAATACTTATTTTTGCTTTTCAGTTTGAAGTTTTTTTGTTAAAAATTATTATTCTCCACGATGATAGGTACTTACTGGTAGTACTCGTGACTGGTAGATGAGTGCAGTACTGCAAGCACTGAGGTTGGGGGATTGGAGGCAATGATGCCAAGAGAGGCCCCATCATATTGGGAACATCTGGAACCAAGAAAATACCCCAATAAGATTTATTAGGTGTATATTATATAAGGAGGAGCCTTAAAAACAGACGAGCGTGCATGACAAGAATTATGAATGTCAAAGAAGCAAGTGAGGTGTGTAAGAATAAGCCTAAATGGCGCTCTGTTGTTCGTGCCTACCCCGCAAGGGAACTGGCGTGAAGTTATGTATGTATGTATATTATATAATTTTATTATTCTAATTATTTTGATAGTAGTATATTTATTCGTTGACGACTAAAGCTTGACTAATGTATAACTGATGCTTGATTCGGCACGGATGATTTTCAACACATTTGCTCAAATAATGCATTTACGAAGCCTGTATACATTGTTCGAAAGTATTAAATTACGCATCATACAACGGAAAGCGTGGTAAAATAGATACATAGGTGAAGAAAATATATAAAGAATTCCATCAAGGAGTTTTACACTACGAGAATAAATGATCTAAATCAAACCTCTTTGGAAGCTTTTTTTTGGTCAATACATATTTCTCACTTTAATATTGTAGAGAAAATGAGACGAAAGATGTATAATAAAACTACGTTTTAACGGTTTTAAGCGCGGTAATTTTATTTGATTTTGGTTTTTCCGACTCTTCTGCTACTTTTCAGTGGCCGTGATCACGGAAGACAAAGATGTCAAGTGTCAACGAGTATTGTTAAAGTTTTATTTAGCCTACCGCCAACTTGTTACTTTTAATTATTGTTATTATTTACTCTATGGGAGCCTAATCTAATTTACTACCGCTTCGCAACATGTTATGGCTTGAAGAGAAGAAGCGGCGCAGGGAACTCTTCAGCAAACATGCCTAGCTCTAATAATTTTATATAATATTAAAATGGGTGGAAGGAATATAAAAGAATTATCAGTCAAGTTGGTTTGTGTTCCGTTGCACGCAGAAAGAGCTCACAGTGTCTTGAGGTCTGGCAGTTTGTTTTTGCTGGGTTTGGGTCTTAACAGTTTTGATGATCGGATCCTAAACAGGTGGTATTTAAAACCGTTAAAACGTGATTTTATTATGTATACAAGTCGCGAAAACTTAAGAAAATATTATGTCTGTAGTCTTAATTTTCATAATAAACCCAAACGAAGTCGCGGGCGGATGTTCGTATAGCAGTAAAAACAATTACTGGGTTTGCCCAACCGTTTAGTGGGGTCGTCGAGCACGTGTCTCCGATCAAACACGACTGCATAATACATTTATTACACTACGCCAGCCCCGCACTCCAACCCCACTTCCGAGTCTGCACACCTGTTTGTTATTTAACCATGATTTTTGTTTGACAGTTTTTGATAGGTTCTTTTAACATGGCAAGTGATTTAGCTTTTCTGACATCTATGGGTAAAGAGTTCCAAATGCAGCCTGCTCAGCGCAGTATTTTACGAATCTTAATAATAATATACTTATAACCCGATTGCAGCACCATCTACCTGGTCCAATTGAAAATCTATAGGTACTATCCCGGGACTCACACGAACACATACAAAAGAAATATCAACAGTGGTTCAGTTGTTTAGCAGTCCGGTATACATACTATATATATAGTACATACATACATAACTTCACGCCAGTTCCCTTGCGGGGTGGGCACGAACAACAGAGCGCCATCAGGCTTATTCTTACATACCTCACTTGCTTCTTTGACATTCACAACTCTTGTCATGCACGCTCGTCTGTTCTTAAGGCTCCTGACATCACCTTCTGCTAGTACACAATATATATAGTATCAATCTATATATATTGCCAGGTGGTAGGGTATTTGCCCGTCTGGATAGCTACCTTCCCTAGTCTAGAGTATGCCACTATATTGTGTTCCGGCATTAGTGGCCAGGTTCCAGTCTCCCTTTAGAGAGCGGCAGCACATTGGTGACACCTTTAGTATTCCAATGTCTATAGGCATTAGTAGCCGCTTTCCATCAAGTGAACTCATGGAATAAAAAAAAGTATACAGTACATACGTACGGAAAAATGGTATATAGAATATTATTTTCAAAACTAGCCGATTCAATTACTGACTAGGGTGCTCGATTTTTTTAAAATCTAACATTACCTACCACTTTTCATCAAAATGGGTCCCGAATCTCCTTTGACAATTTTGCGTCTTATAGTATCGGGATGTCTGGAAGAGATCGCTCTAAAGCGATAAGGCCGCCCATTGCTCCTACTACCTACTGTTTAATGTGACTACTGTAAATTGATTATTCTGTGTGTATGTGGTAAACAATAGTGTTTGTTACGACATGCCCTCACAGTCCTAGAAAGCATCCTTTCCTGGCAACATTTCCTCATTCACACCCTTATTCGGCCGGTCACCAGTAGAGGGCGCTGCGCATAAGCATGCGTCTCATTGACCGAGCAAAATTTCTAAATAGCTGCCTAAATATCGCCGCGACGCCACGCTCGCCGATAAATAGTCCAAAACCGTCGGAAAACTACTGCATTGTGCCCTATAACCGTTCCCTAAAGTGCCAATTGTGTCCCGAACGTCTAGTTTAGTGTTTGTGTAAAACAAGGACGCGCGAATCCGGCCGAAATCCTGGATAATTCCTTACACAGTTCCAGTGACGGTAAGCGTTTATTTTTTTCTGCTTGGTTCGCTAGGATTTGCGAGGCGGCATCAGGTCTAATGGAGAATCAAGGTTTGCTCCGGCTAAGTAGCCATTCATATCTTATCAGTGTTGTCTATTTTATTCTATCAAATTTAACCACAGAGGCCCACTTGCATAGTTCACGTGTAACCATGTAAAGACAGTTCCTATTTGTCATTTCTACGGAAATCCAAAAAAGGGTAAAGAAACGAGGAGGGCTCGCAAAGGGCCAAACAGTAAGCAATCATAATTAGCCAGGTGTTAAATTTCGCATAAGGGTTGTTCAAACTTCAACGGTGGTATTAAAAAAATCTTTCTTGTTTTTATAATTGTTATTTGTAGACGAAAGCAGGATAGTTAACGTTCTATCTGGACATGGCATTGGCAACACCAAAGCATTAGAGGTGTGTAGTTCCGGATCGTAATGGTTCCAGGAACTACATTCACCATTGGCAAGATGTCCGACCGATAACGACTGAGTCCTCCCGAACCGAGTAAATACGATAATATGAGTTTAGTTGAACTCCGTCTTCTGTTATGCAGTTATAATTTGCGTTAAGGATGACATATTTGATTTTAGTTTCTCCCTAGTTTATGACTTTGGTTTTCAAATTGGACAAGTACATTATCAATCTGCCCCTAAAACTTTAAATTAAAATTTTGTTGCGTTCCGTTTTGCTACTTGTCCGTTGCCATTCGTTTTTCCACTTGCCCGTTGCGATTCGTTTTTCCACTTATCCGTTGAAGTTTCACTTCTAGAATGTGTCCCAGCCCACATTTCGATTTTTCACAGGTTTACTGCAATTTATGTTAGTATATATATAGTATATAGTATCGGTGGACGTCGCTCGGGCATGTTATTTCGCTACTGTCCACTCCCTGCTACAGTACAGTAGGGAGCTGTGGGCGCGCTGCCGACTGGCAGCGTGCCTTCCGCATGCAAAAAAGGGCCGTACGCGCAATAGTGCGGGTGCGTAGATGCGAGTCAACGAGACCGCTTTTTAAAAAACTGGGTATACTCACCCTACCGAGTATACTAATTTATCAAGTTGCTGTGTATGTGCGACTTAACGTTCATACCTATGCCAAGCATAGTGACGTGTTTACGCACTTTACTCGGCATAGGAATGACATGAGTAACATAAAACACAAACTTGAGAAATCGGGGAGATTGACGCATGTCATGGGATCGCTAATATACAATAAACTACCGAGTAGTTTAACGGAGTCACCATCCGTCGGCTTATTTAAAACACGGCTCAGGAAATGGTTAGTCGAGCACACCTTCTATAATCATGAGGAGTTTATATCCCATAATATGATATAATTTTAATTTTATTTATGACCTGTGAACTGATGTAGAAATTGACGTATAACTTTGTTATGAATAAATGATTTCTGATTTGGTTAGATTAGGTACATTTTAATTAATGCATTTTTTATTTAAAAATAAAATAATTTTATGAAACAAAAAAACTGAATTCGATCCGGAACCAATAAAAACATCGATAGTCTACTCTAACATTATGCCGCCTCTCACCACGTCTACTCTAAAATTATACCGCCTTTCACCACGGCCGTAACGCTTTTTCGTGACAGAAAAATCCTAACATCCCCGTTTAGATAGCAGTTTCACTTCAAAAACGCTGAATATAGGTTTATCCTTGGTAAAATCTTTTAAAGTTTTTAGGGCTACATAGCCCCAAAAACTGACAATCCAAATTGTTCGTGCTTCTTTAAAAAGCGCTAATGTCGCTAATCACCGCGCTCCACTAGGGTGGCTTCACAAATTGCACTTAATTATTTCAACGACATCACTACCACCCTCCGTTATAATGAACCGTGAATTGATGACCAATATTTGGTTTGGAATTAGCTAAGCAAATGTACATATTTCTCCACGGAAGAAGAGGGGAGCGGACTCTCAAATCAACTGAGATTATATAAACTTATAGACAGGGCTTTTTATGCGGGGGCACGTAATGCCCTTAAAGGAAATTTCGGAAATACCGAAAAATTGCCATAAAAACTGAAAAAAGAATAAAAAAACAATTTTGGTAACCTTTACAAAAAAATGGATTTTATTAATAGGTTTTTTAGAATAATCATTTATTTATTGCTATAAATGTATGCGTACATAGGTGTTTTTTGTGGTAATTGTCTCAATACATTTTGCCTTATTAGGCGTGCAATTTTCACATCTTATAATTAAAACTGAATTGAAAACTAATAACATTACAATCATTAATGAAATAATTACTATAATAATTAAATAAATTAGATGATATTAAATGTCAAGCAAAGCAATAGTTATAAGAATACATAGTAATCATTAGAATTTATCAATTATATAATCCTCGATTTTATAGTAGCATTTAATTATCAACAATTTTTTTAGATGTCCTTTAAATAATAATATGGATTTTTGCTTCTTTATATTGTCAGGTAATTTATTGTATAATACTGGGGCCATACATAATACACTTTTTTGCATTAGTGTAGTTTTACTACTATGAATGCAAATCCTGTCATTATCGCGTCGATTGCGTTTTATAGTTTGACCTATGCTTGGGAAAAGATGAGGATTGGAGATTTTTGGAGTGGAGCTACAAACAAAAAATTATAGACTTAAAACTTTCGAGAACCAGCGTGCCCCCAAAAAATAAGTGACAAGAAAAGGCTTATAGAACGTCGAAGCCTCAAAATTTTTGCATGGTACAGGCTCCCAGCAGTAACACAGCCAACAGCAAGCAGAACACAACGATGCTCAGCAGGATATTACTCATTGGCAGATGTTCCGCTACAACTCGGGCATGGTTTACTCCGCCAATATTTTTTAAATAATTTTTCTTCTAATAATATTCTTCTAATTTATAGTAATACTAGTTGTCCCGGCAGACTTTGTTCTGCCCTGAAGAAATAAAATTTAGAACCCGATTCCAGCGCCACCTACCGGGTCCAAATGTAAGCTATCCTATCTTTCAAGTCGGATCAAACTGCACACGGTGTGCAAATTTGATTAAAATCGGTCAAGTAGTTTAGGAGTCCATCGCGGACAAACAACGTGACACGTAATTTATATATATTAAGATTATAAAATTCTAAGGATGCCATGTCTGTGCCTTGAAGCTATTAAAAAATCAACTGGAACAGACTATATAGACGATGGAGAACACGATGCAATTTTTTTTACATTTCTTGTCTGTTCGGGATTTACGTAAAAACTAATGGGTCGATTTCGATACGGTTTTCGCTCATCGATAGCTAATTCTTAGATTTAAGCTCTGCGCTACTTTTTATCCTGGGAATCCCGCGGGAATTTTCCCGGGAGCGGTTTAAATTCGGTTGAATAAAAATTAGCTTATTCCGACAGTTTCCAGTAAAACGATAGCTTACATTCTTTTTTAAAATGCTAAATGGATACTTCGTGTCCCGGGAATCCCGCGGGAATTTAAAGTCAAGCGTGGACGAAGACGGGAGCATATCCTAGTTAAATATATTTTTCTAATTACATTTTCTTATTAATATTTATTTTATTTCAATTTATGGCACTCTGTTGTTCGTGCCTACCCCGCAAGGGAACTGGCGTGAAGTTATGTATGTATGTATGTATTTCAAATTGTTACAATATCCCTTGATTACATAATGCTTGATTTTTTCCTATGCATTCTCATAGGTCCCCATGCAATGTGGGGTATTGTTTTGTGAATAAATAGTACCCGAATTGGTCCCATCGTCATCATGTCAGGATCTGATGAGTGGACTCCAGGGAGATCGAGAGAAACCCTCGAAATTTGTTAACCGACTTCTTTATTACACGATATCTTTATTTTTTATACGTAAGTCTATACTCCTGAGGATGTGCCATGGTCACCATGTCAGGATCTGGTGGAGTGGATTTCAGTGAAATCGAGAGTAAGTAACCCTTATTAAAGAACGCCGAGCACCTAAATTCTTAGAAAAAAAGCTTGTATACGCGTACCAGTATTACATTTTCTACAGGCGCTTATTTCTTTTGTATGCATATTACGCAATTTCTTCGTAAATTGTGGGTCGATTTTTTTTATTCGATTGTCTATACTCCCGAGGTGGTTCCATGGTCAATAAGTCATGATCTGATGAATGGATCTCAGGGAAATCAAGAGCAATCCTCGTTGACGAGCGTTGACGACTACTTTCTACAATATTTTGAAGTCGGTGCGAAGTATAACATAAAAATTACTATATTTTGCAAATTTGTTGTAGTTTTTTCTGTTTTACTTGGCACCGACTTAAAGAGGTTGTAGAAAGAAATCGTTAACTGACTTCTTGATATATATTAGGTTTGGGAAAAAGTTTCATCGCATTTTATATAAAAATTCAAAAGGTGTTTTTATAAAGTTTATTTACATTTGACTAAAGTATGTAGTTGCCACTTTATTGGATAACTTTTTGCCATCTTGTAGGTAGGTAGGGACGTGATCCCATTGCTATAAAAATTTTGGGGCTTCTGATCAAAAAACTGCGACAAGTGGTTTTGGCAGTCCTCTCGTGATGTTAACCGTACACTGCCTAAGGAATTCTGCAGAGACCGAAACAGGTGAAAATCTGTAGGTGCAAGGTCAGGACTATACGGCGGATGCATTAACATATCCCAGCCAAACTCTCGTAATTTTAGCTGAGTGGCTAAAGATTTGTGAGGTGTAGCGTTATTATGGTGAAAAACCACACCCCTTCTGTTGATTAATTCCGGCCGCTTTCTCTCAACTTTTTGCTTATATCTCATCAGTTGTTCGCAGTACAGTTCAGAATCGATGGTCCTGTCTGGCGATAACAGCTCACAATGAATAATGCCCTTCCAATCCCACCATACACACAGCATCACCTTGTTGCGAGTTAACCCGGGTTTTGCCACAGTCTGTGAAGCCTGACCGACCTTTGACCACGATCTTTTTCGCACGTTCATGTCGTACGTGATCCACTTTTCATCACCAGTTATCACCTTCTTCAAAAATGGTTCGGTATCATTACGTCGTAATAAAGAATCACAAACGAGTACATGGATCATTAGTTTTCTTTCAGTGAGCTCATGAGGCACCCAAATATCGAGCTTCTTTGTATACCCAGCTTTTTTCAAATGCGCCAAAACCGTTCTGTGTTGAATTCTCAGTTCTCCAGCTACATCGTAACTACTAATATGCCGATCTTGCTCCACTTTTTTAAAAATGGCATCAATTTTGTCCGTAACAGGGCGACCAGAGCGACGTGCATCTTTGATATCAAAATTTCCGGATTGAAAACGCTTAAACTAAATTTGAGCTACTCTCACAGATACTGCATTAGGTCCCTAAACATCACAATTCTTTTTCGCGGCTTGTGTTGCATTTTTACCTTTTTACCATTTTTACTCATTTTAACAATAAGAAAAACAAATGAAAATCACACATTTTCCTAATTTGAATTTGGAATTGTCTTCTTTAAAATTAAAACTTTTTAATGATACCAAAACCAGCCAGAGACCTTATTACAACTTCATACATACTATATGCGATAAGACTTTTTCCCCAACCTATTATTTATTTATTGGTTTTTAGTATGAAGTCGATTTTGGTTTTGTTAAAAAAAATATCGTTACAAACTAAAAGTGCCTTACTTGGTAAATATTATTAATAACTACTTTTCTACACGCTACATTATATAACAATAAGAAAATTAGTGTTGGTAAATGAAAATCACACATTTTTGCAATGGGTGTACTAATTTGAATTTGGAATTGTCTTCTTTAAAATTAAAACTTTTTAATGATACCAAAACCAGCCATAGGAACTCCTGTACTAAACAAGATAGACCCGTCATGGGCTCGTTGTGTCTTGGCTAGCACTCTATTGCTACATGATATGCGATAAGACTTTTTCCCCAACCTATTATTTATTTATTGGTTTTTAGTATGAAGTCGATTTTGGTTTTGTTAAAAAAAATATCGTTACAAACTAAAAGTGCCTTACTTGGTAAATATTATTAATAACTACTTTTCTACACGCTATCAGCTAATTATACAGGTCATGTGAAGCACAGGTTATAGAGGGCTTGGCTTGGATTTGACATGGCTATATGTTTTTTAACCCTTCAGTTCACTATTAGCACATATTTGTCCGCGATGAGAGTGCAGATCGCGTTTGTGCACGTGATCGTTAATTGTGTTGTTGTCTCACTCTGTTTATATAGGATTTGTATGAAATGGGTATATTTTCTTGGTATATTACGAGATAGTGATAGTGTTAGTCTTGCGGCTTTTCGAAGTGCTGAAGGGTTAAAACTCCGTATGTAGGAATGAACTTTTTTTAACAAAAACAAAACCGACTTTAAGTTAAGAAGCAAAAGATATTTTTTTAATTTTTTTTTATTGGTAATATGAAGAGGTGAAATTATTTTTACAAGCTTTTATTTAACTTGCAATGGGTATAATTTGCTAAGCCTCACAGACTATGTATACGCGACCGTTAGGTGTTACACCTATGTATTTACGCAGGAAAGAGACGGGTCGGACTGAGATAGATATAGTTTATTTTTAACCGTTATTAATTTGAAATTAAATAAATAAATTATAATTATAAGAATTGAATATAAAATGTAATAAGCCTTAACTCACTAGGAAATAAATGTTGTAGCGTTGTGCCTTTTATTGACCAGTAGGACCCTATTAGATCCCGGTAAATGAGACCGGGCTACAGGCGTGCAGAACGCCGCCTGGAGCCCGGGACTCAGCATGTAAAGGGAACCGGGTTACAGGCGTGCAGAACGCCGCCTGGAACCCGGGACCCAAAAGGGTAGCGGAAACCGGGCTACGGGACTGCAGAACGCAACCGGAGCCCGGGATCCGTGAGGTATGCCTGCACTACTGCCTACTCCGAACGCGAGTAGGCCATAATGATGGTGCAGGCAGAGGTCCGCGCTCGACAGCGCACGTTTTTGTAATGAGGTAATGGTAAGGGCGCTCAGCGCTTTATATTTATACTAATGAAGGGCTAATGAAGCGGGGGGCGAGGTAAACGCCCATTACGACGTCCCGCTAACAAAAACCATGGGTCACAACTGTGTAAGGACCCTCGAAATGTACTAAGATCTAGGGTGTACCAAAATGTATAATAGTGGTAAGTTAACATAAGGCTTAATGTATGTAAAATTAAGGAAATAAAGTAAAGGGGGTGTTACGACGAAGCGAGGGGTCGGCGGAGGTAGCCTCTATAAATATAGGACGCCTTTGGGGCGCATTTTTGTAGTAGTTCGTGAGTAGTTCGTGAGTAGTTCGTTTAGTTCGTTCGCAGTTCATAAGAAGAAGCTCCCTCCCGCCAACGCCAACGAAGTCGAAGCCTCCCGTAGCATCGTTTTCGGTTGTTTTCATTTCGGAAAATCGGTTACCCGAACCAGCGACCAACCCTCTACAGTCCTACAGTCCACTGCAACACCAACATCGTCTGGTCAGCTTCGAGCCGTATTGGAAGAACTGAAGTATGCCGAATACGAGAAGCAGAATCGAAAAGGACGCTGCGCAGGCGAACAAGAAGAGTGCGACAGAGGTAGCAACAACCTCAACGACAACTGGCAGTGTCACGGCGGAATCCGGAACAGAGACTAGCTCAGTAAAAGCAACGACCGTAAAAGCAACGACAGTAAAAGCAACTGCCGTAAAAGCAACGCCAACGGCGTCGGCAACGACAGTAAAAGCAACAATGCCGGTCTCTGTTACGGATTTGCAGCCACAACCACCGCCAGTTTTACGCGAAATACTTCGCAGAAAAGAATGCACTCTAGAAGAAACTTCAAGACCGCAGTCACTACGCTCCACGACTTCCCGCAGACGACTTGCCGAGCTGGAAGCCAAAGAGAGACTAGCCGCATTGAAGTTGAAACAGTTGGAGGCAGCCGTTGAACTCGAACAAGCGAGAATAAATAGGCTACAAGCCGAATCATCGGACGATGATGACGTCATCGAAGAAAGCGAACTACCATCAAGAAGAGTAGACATGTGGTTCGAGAGACTGCCGCAAACGCAGGAACCACATGCCACAGAACCCCCCCCCGCCCCAGCGACGTTAGCCAGCGATATAGGGAGAATGAATGAACGGGGACAGGGCGTCCACGTCGGAAATATGGCACGCGGACAACGGGTCTCAGAACGAGGCCCGCCTGCACGTTCAAACGTCATGGATGTGACGTCACTGGCAGAAGCGATCACTGAAGCGGCGCGAACGAGCACAAGACAGGCGCAGCGATACATGCAAGAACTCCCGACTTTTAATGGAAATAGTGGCGAATGGCTGTCCTTCCAGGCAGCCTTTCGGGAATCGGGAGGGAGCTTCTCAGCAGGGGAGAACGTCGCGCGCCTACGTAGAAGCCTAAGGGGAGCCGCACTGGAGGCCGTCAGTGCCCTGCTGATTACCCAGACGGGGCCTGAAGATATTTTGAAGGCATTGGAAAGAAGGTTCGGCCGTCCAGATGCCCTTGTGCTGGGAGAAATGGAGAAAATGAAGACATGGACACGAGTCACCGACAGCCCTCGGGACTTGTGCCTATTTGCCAACAAGATGGCAAACCTAGTAGCAACAATTGAAGTATTGAACAAGCCGCAGTATTTACATAGCCCAGAGATGCTACGCGCGGCAGTGGAGAAGCTGACTCCAATCGTAAGGAACAAGTGGTACGACTATGCAGCTATGAAGACCGAAGGGGTTCCGGAACTTAAGAAACTTGCGAGCTTCCTGAATGAAGAGGCAGACAAGTGCGCCGCGTATGCACCGATCGAACGCGAGAGCGAGATGGCACGATCGAAAAGGAGGACGGAGCACATACACATAGTGAACAACGACAGTGAACGCGTGAATATGAGAAAAAGTGAACCGTGCCCAGTCTGCAAACGCGATCATAAACTTAGCGATTGCCGCAAGTTCGTCGGTGCGGATGTGAGCGCGCGGTGGGACTTAGCCAAAAAGTGTAAAGTGTGCTTCCGCTGTCTGCGAAGTAGGCATCGACGTTCTTCGTGCCGCGCCCCGCCGTGTGGGGTGGAAAGGTGTACGCTACACCACCACCGCTTGCTGCATCACCAAAGGAGACCTGAAGTTAACGAGGTAAGTCCAAGTGCAGTGAGTGTGACGTCAGAACCGGCGGGAGAAGTGTTAGCGTCCGCGATCAACAGCGTTATCAATGATGGAAGAAACAAACGACGTGCCTATCTGAAGGTGGCCCCGGTCGCTATAACCGGACCGAGGGGCAGTCGTCACACCTACGCACTATTAGACGAAGGCAGCACCGTGACCATTATTGATGCGCAGCTGGCCGAGCAACTGGGACTTAGCGGACCACGCCCATGAAGATGCAGGGAGTCAACGGTGAAGAATCATCGCATGACTACAGCATGCGAGTGTCCGCCAGGATAAGAGGCTCATATGAAACAGAAGAACACACACTGAGGGACGCTCGCACAATAAAGAACATGAGCTTCTTCAGCCAGACCGTTCATCGGAGCGATGTGCAGGGCTGTGCACATCTGCAGGAGATAGAAAATGTACTCATCTATGAAAGAGCTACACCGAAGATACTAATCGGCCAAGATAATTGGGAGCTGATTATTTCAAATGAAGTACGTAAAGGCCCGCGTCACCAACCGGTCGCCTCTCGTACGCAGCTGGGTTGGGTGCTGCACGGCTGCCGCACCTCAACCACATCGCCGGTCGTGTTCTGCTCACACTTGAGCATGATGGAAGAAGACCACGACCCGCTTGAAGAAATTATGAAAAAATATTTCGCGTTGGAATCACTGGGAATCGAACCCAGAACGCAGGTTAGCGATCCGCAACAACGCGCCTTGGAAATATTAGAAAAGAAAACTCGTCGTTTGGAAAATGGACAATTTGAAACGGGACTTTTATGGAAAGATGAAAGTTCACCTATGCCAAATAATTATGAAAATGCATTGAAGAGACTTCAGAACTTAGAAAAAATTGGATCGCGATGAAGAGCTTAAAGCGAAGTATGAAGAGAGAATTGAAAATTTAATGTTGTCAGGCTACGCCGAGCGCGCCTCCACTCCCCCCACCAGCGGGAGGACGTGGTATCTTCCCCACTTCGCCGTCGTGAATCCAGACAAGGAGAAAATAAGGGTGGTCCACGACGCAGCCGCCAAGTATCATGGCAGAAGTCTGAACGATATGTTGCTGCCTGGACCCGACCTTCTTCGATCACTACCGGGAGTCATCTTGAAGTACCGGCAGTATCCAGTGGCAGTGTCTGCCGACATAAAGGAAATGTTCATGCAAGTGAAGATCATAGAAGCCGACAGGGATGCATTACGCTTTCTGTGGCGTGGCAACCGCCGCGATAGCGAGCCTCCAGAGGAATATAGAATGACGTCGCTCATCTTTGGTGCAACGTCTTCGCCTTGCGTAGCCTTGTACGTGAAAAACAAGAACGCAAGGGAATTTGAAAATGAAGACAGAGAAGCGGCGAGGACAATAGTGGTCAATCATTACATGGACGACTATCTGCAAAGCCTTCAAACAGTTGAAGAAGCCAGGAAAATGACAGCTGCCGTTGACAACATACAGCGGCGAGCGGGTTTCCAACTCCGAGGGTGGACCTCCAATTATAAGGAGGCGATTTCAAGCTTCGCGCCATCCGGTCAAACCACCGTTGAAATCGGCGGGAGCGAAAAGGAAAATAACGTTGAAAGAAAATTCAAGAAAATCAACGGGAAAATGTTCTGAGCGTACATTCATTGCGTTCGCACAACGCGAATGGTTCGGCGATAAACCGCTCGATACGATACGTCGACGTCATAACAAGGGAGAGCTCGCCGGTTTAACTATAGAAACCGACGAACATAACATATTGCGGCTGCGAGGAAGAATCGACGAGGCGCAAGAAATAAGCTACGAGATGGCCAATCCTGCCATCTTAGACGGGAAACATAAATACACAAAGTTGTACATACAACATGTACACGAGAAACTACACCATGGTGGCGTCGAGATGGTGGTCAACGAGCTACGACAGCGGCTGTGGGTTATGAAGATACGGCCCTCAGTCAAAGCAGTGTTGAGGAACTGCCTCCAATGCCGACTGAGGAGGGCCCAGCCAGCGAGTCCATCGACGGGGAGCCTGCCTGCAGCTCGCCTGGCGCATCACTCGCGCCCCTTCACCTTCACGGGCGTAGACTATTTTGGCCCATTGGAGGTGACCGTGGGCCGTCACCGGGAGAAGAGATATGTGGCGTTATTCACATGTATGACGTCACGGGCACTACACCTCGAGGTCGTCGCGTCGCTGAGTGCTGACTCAGCCATCAACGCGCTGCGCCGCTTCATAGCGCGGCGCGGCGTCCCCACCGAACTCTGGACCGCGAACTCGCGGAGGCTGGGCGCGCCGTCGAAGAGGAAGCGTCGCGCCGGCAGATCGCCTGGCGGTTCTTACCGCCGGCGGCACCCTTCATGGCCGGCGCCTGGGAGCGCATGGTGCGCACCGTCAAAGAGGCGTTGCGCGTCACCCTGCGCGAGCAGCGCCCGAGCGATGAGACGCTCGCCACACTGCTCGCCGAAGTCGAAGCCACCGTGAACTCGCGGCCGCTCACTCATGTGGCCGTGGGTCCCGACGAGCCCCCAGCCATCACGCCGAACCTGCTACTCCTGGGGCCGAACTGCCACATGCCGGCCCCCGGGAACTTCGAGGCCAGCGACGTGACTGCGCGCGCGCACTGGAGACGCGCGCAGTACCTCGCCGATGTCTTCTGGCGACGGTGGGTGCGGGAGTACCTGCCGCTACTACAATACCGGCGGGAGCCCTACGCAAGTGGTGACAACCCTAAGGTAGGCGATTTGGTTATTATTTGCGACCCAAATCTGCCCCGTAACACATGGCCCCGAGGACGAGTGACTGCAGTGCATCCCGGCAGAGACGGCGAGGTTCGAGTCCTGGACGTGACGACGGCCAGCGGACGAGTGCTGAGGCGGCCTACCAAGAGAGTCGTCGTGCTGCCCATAGGAGAATCGCGAGACGCGACGGCGGGAGAATGTTGACGACGACAAACACAATGTATGAAACTCACCGACCCGTCTCAATAGGCGATAAGAACATAGGTATAATTTGCTAAGCCTCACAGACTATGTATACGCGACCGTTAGGCGCAGGAAAGAGACGGGTCGGACTGAGATAGATATAGTTTATTTTTAACCGTTATTAATTTGAAATTAAATAAATAAATTATAATTATAAGAATTGAATATAAAATGTAATAAGCCTTATCACTAGGAAATAAATGTTGTAGCGTTGTGCCTTTTATTGACCAGTAGGACCCTATTAGATCCCGGTAAATGAGACCGGGCTACAGGCGTGCAGAACGCCGCCTGGAGCCCGGGACTCAGCATGTAAAGGGAACCGGGTTACAGGCGTGCAGAACGCCGCCTGGAACCCGGGACCCAAAAGGGTAGCGGAAACCGGGCTACGGGACTGCAGAACGCAACCGGAGCCCGGGATCCGTGAGGTATGCCTGCACTACTGCCTACTCCGAACGCGAGTAGGCCATAATGATGGTGCAGGCAGAGGTCCGCGCTCGACAGCGCACGTTTTTGTAATGAGGTAATGGTAAGGGCGCTCAGCGCTTTATATTTATACTAATGAAGCGGGGGGCGAGGTAAACGCCCATTACGACGTCCCGCTAACAAAAACCATGGGTCACAACTGTGTAAGGACCCTCGAAATGTACTAAGATCTAGGGTGTACCAAAATGTATAATAGTGGTAAGTTAACATAAGGCTTAATGTATGTAAAATTAAGGAAATAAAGTAAAGGGGGTGTTACGACGAAGCGAGGGGTCGGCGGAGGTAGCCTCTATAAATATAGGACGCCTTTGGGGCGCATTTTTGTAGTAGTTCGTGAGTAGTTCGTGAGTAGTTCGTTTAGTTCGTTCGCAGTTCATAAGAAGAAGCTCCCTCCCGCCAACGCCAACGAAGTCGAAGCCTCCCGTAGCATCGTTTTCGGTTGTTTTCATTTCGGAAAATCGGTTACCCGAACCAGCGACCAACCCTCTACAGTCCTACAGTCCACTGCAACACCAACAATTGTATTCATTTATAGTTAATGGTATTTATTAGCTATTAATTTTTTTAGATGGAATTTAAAAGAATTTGTATTTAATAAGTTTGCATTTTGTGGAATCTTATTGTAAATTTTTGGTGCCATGCTTACGATGCTTTGCACTACTATCATTCTTTCAGACGCTTGCAATGACGTTTGGGTATATGCCGTCGGCCTGTCCTGAAGTTGTCCATAAACCAACAATAAAAATTTTAAAAGTTTGACCGATTTTCGAAACATGAATAAGCTATGTGAATGTAAATCCGATTAGGGGTCAAAGTGGTCGCCATGGCCGAAAACGGTCGGAACAATCATCATCATCATCATCATTATTATCATGTAAATGTTTAATTTTTTTATATATTTAAGAATTTACATTAAAATTAACAATTAAAATAATGATTGTTTTTCATTTTCCTTTCCGTTTTCGCGACTAGTTTTTATATGATTTTTATTTGAATGTGTCAGCCACTTTTCAGTATCCCTGATCACGTAAGACAAATACGTCAAGTATCAATGACTTTAAACCGATTTTTATCGTATATTGTCATCAGAACAAAACGAACATGCAAAACTAATAACATCACATTCCTTTAGTAGCTCACAACGCCCAAAATGCTCTGTTAGTCGTTCCACCTGGCGACCGCGGTCGATATGCTCGTGGGGAAATCGTACCTAATGACGTCATAATTTTTGATGACACAACGCTCACTACGACCCATGTCAAGAGGTAGGTGGAATAACCGTTCCACTAGAGTTTATAATTCTAACGCCCGCAAGCAAGTGGAACGTGAAAGCGGACGTAAGTCTAAATCAATCAATGCCATTTGTATTGAAGCCAACTACATCAAAAAAAGGTCTAAACGAATTGATTCTAATTCAGCTTGCAAGAGTTGACCTAAACAAACAAACAAATTAAATAAAAGCATGTATAAGAAGATGAGCGACTGACCTGGTGGTACCAAGAAGTGATTGTAACTCCTGAGCAGACGAAGCGCTGCGATAGCGCCACTGTGCTGTGCTGAACACGCTATCGGCTCCAGATCATATATCGGCGGGGTTTGATCCATATCTTATTTACGTTTTTCTCAATTCATTTCAAAATTATTTAAACTTCAGATTCTTCGTATTATTCTACTATTAATACTTCCCTTTATTAGAAAGTTTAAATTATGAACAATTTCCGTTTTTTTTATTGCTTGAGTTCAGCAGACAGGTAGACAGCCCACTTGATGGAAAGTGGTTACATCGTCTACGGACATTTGCAACACCAAATGTGTCACCAATGTGCTGCTGCTCTCTATAGGGAGATTGGAACCTGGCCACTAATGCCGGAACACAAAATGGCGGCATTCTCTACACCAGGGGTGGTAGCCATCCAGACGAACAAATACCCTACCACCTGGCGATATATATAGAATGATACTATATACTAGGCCACTCAGAAAGTATTGCGAAAAAAGTTTTTATGTTTGAGAGACTGGCCAGTTATAATCTATTTTGAAACTTAACTAAAAATAGGTACGTTCCAATTTCAAAATATCCCTCCACATTGTTTCTAAGCTAATTTTAATTATCGTGTCGTATTGAAAAATGGATCTGCGCCGGGAACATTTTTGCGCTATGATTTTGATTATGATTTCAAGTGTCGCCTGAAACCGGACGAATCGTACGATAGACTTCAGACAGCATTCATGGATGAAGGCCCTTCTAAAGCAACCGTGTATCGTTGGTACAACAAATTCACGCGGTCGACTAACTTTGGGGGATGAAGAAAGAAGTGGTCGCCCTTTGACGGCTGTAACTTAAGTCGAAGTTTTTTCATAATGTTTTTGAAATAGATCTCATGAGAATGAGATGAGAGAAGAATATTGATTTGAAATAGAAAATTATTTTTTTAAATACAAATCCATCTTTTTTTAGGTCTATCTTTACAAGGAGTACAATCTACTTGCCCAATTTAAGTTTTATTCAAAAATTTAAATTAAAATAGCACTAAAAACCTTTAAAACAGTTGTAAAATCACAATAGCATAAGAACTCTCAAATTTTGGATAAAAGGCTTAGTTGTCAAGCCATAACCAAAAAAGAAGTCTCAATGATTTCAAATTTACAAAATCGTATTTATTTTTTTAAACCTTTTTTCACTCGTCATTCAAATATGGAACCGTTTAAAAAAACAAACACCACCGGAAAAGCCAAGTTTAAACTAACAAAATTACGCTGCTGTGAAAAGTGGCTAACACTTATATAATAACTCGCGCTTTGATTGGCTGAATGTTTAATTATCGAATGCTTTCCTTTCACGCCATTGGTCGATTGAGTAATTATTACACCGTTAGCTTCTCACTCGGGTTTTGAATTAAGAATATTTTCTTTTCATTTTTTTTCAGATTTATAGACTCTTCCATATTCTCGCGAGATCGTCGTTAGAATGTGAGAAAAGAACAGGAGAACTCTTTTATCATTCTGGTTTCTGGCGAGAATGTTGAGATCCCTTTAAGAAAGAAAAAGAAAGAAAAACTACATAGAATGTACTAATAATAAAAACCATAAAGATCAAAGTTCCAAATTGACTTTAAGTAGCTCAGCAGATTGCTGGTTGTAAACCAACACTGATCTTTTACTAGGGCCACTTCATATGTCAATGAGAGGCAAAATTGAACAATACACAAAGAAGAAAAGACATACACACTTAAACATTATGATGCCCTGATAGCTTAGTTAGTAATGCTTTCGGGTTTATAAACAGATGTGTGTTCGAATTCTGGCCGGGAAGCATGTACTGTTTAGGCAGTTTTCTGACCTAATGTGTATATAAATTTATGTATTTAGTACTATATTGCATAGTGGTGTAAACTTCTATAGGTGATGGTAATCAATTTCCAAGAGAAGGGTAGTTAGTCTACCTGTTTGCCAATTTACCAGTTAATAATACGAAATTGCGAAAGCCTAGGTTAATTTAGAAGTTGCCATGCTTTTTTATTCTCATAAATAATACTATAAGGAGGAAATTTTTGTATGTTTGTAACGTATAAACTTAAAAACGAATGGATCGATTTCAAAAATTCGTTCACCATTAGATTGCTACATTATTCCAGATTAATAAAGGCTATATTTATTACTAAAAAAACTTTTTTTTTATTGCAGGAGTTCAGCAGACAGGCAGACGGCCCACTGGATGGAAAGCGGTTACCATCGCCTATGGATATTTGCAACACCACACTCTTAGGTGAGTCTGGAACCTGGTCACTAATGCCGGAACACAACTCAAAGTTGTTATGCCGGCATGTTCTAGACCAGGGGTGGTAGCAAATCAGTCGGGCAAATTCCCTACCACCTGGCTGTGGGTTGTTTAGTCACCTCTTACGACAGGCCGCCCGGCCGCAGGAAATTGTATTCTTTCTCTAACTTAAAACTTAGGGATCCCTACTAAAATTTAAATAATGTGTAAAAAAATTAGTGTTTGAGTAGGTCCGGGGATGGTGTAGATTGGCAATTAGATCCGATAGGGGGCGCTGGAATCGGGTTTAAATTTTTTATGTTTTCAGGGCAGGACGACGTCTGACGGAACCGCTAGTTTTCTATATACGGATTGAAGGTCTCGCGCCATTGGCGGTGAATTCGCCCCGCCCAGCGGCCCCGTCACCTTACGGCACGCGAGTAACAATCACGGTTCAATATTTAATGTGGGTATCATTAGCGAGTAAGGACAAGCCATTTACACCCACAGATTTGTATTCAAGATTGGATCTTGTCCATATAAAGGTTGCCTGGAAAAGACTTATTTATTATATGTAAAACTAAATTAAAAACGCATCTTGCTAAAAGGAGGATACTACACTATTGAAGAATACTTAAATGACAAAAATTCATTTACATAGCAGCTCGCTCCAATCTCTTATACTAAATTCTGTATAACGTTTTTATCTTACCAAGCTTGTAAGGAATTTATGGAGAGAGATTGCAGCATAACATTTTAGTAAGTCATGTCATTATTATTATAACTATAACATTATTTTTCTTTCCTTTTATTGTCTTGGTCTTATTGAGTATGCATTGTTTGCTACAACTCCATTAATTCTTCAAAAAGTAATTCTGTAACATACTTCGGTACATAACTTATAAAAAAAAAAGGATTTGAGATATAAATAGAATATGAAATATAAAGAAAAACAATATTTAGCTAGACGTGTTGCTGGGAAGTTTCTTGCAGCTTCTTCTCCTTTACAGCATTAACACGTTGCGAAGCGGTGTACATAGAATAGGGAGTAAAATAAATTTTAACTTACATGTATGACGTTCAAAAAGTGTTCTCCAGTGGAACTTATTTTGAATAAAAGCTTTTGAATTTGAATTTGACTGCTTCAAGCAATAAGGGGCCCTATTATAATCTTATAGTATTAAAATAAATATAAATAAATAATTGGCAGACAAATACACATATTGTACATCCCCAAATTAAGCAAGTTACGCTTGTGTTATGGGTAATATACAACGGAATACTCTGGGGTCTATCCCAGACACCTAGATCATAGTAAATAACGGGGAAAATACGTTTCCGAAATTTACTATACCAGGAATCGAACCCGGAGCCTTTGCGTTGCAGTGAGGTAGGCCGGCAACGGCTTAGCCCGCTCAACCACAGAGGCCGGCAAAATATATGTCTTTAAATACCACGGGCCATAAAAATGCTTCGGACTTTTGGAGAGCTTGTGTGGGGCCATAGGGAGGCCAACACGTACAGGCCCCTTGACAAATTTAATCTAAATGTGGCGTGACACTGACCGGCGATTATCCCAGTCTACACCATATAATAATGCAGGCATGGACAAGCCCCGGCCAGTGTAGGACTATTGACGCGAAGCGGGCTGGTATCAGCTACTATAATAAATTAAAGAACACAATTCGGGGTGATGACGCGTCGAACGAAACGTCCGAGTATTCCTTCGAGTTCGCTCGTTTATGAACGAATGTGCTTTTAAACCGGACATTACTTTATCCGGCTTACCAAGATTTTCTTGACCGACCAGATTCGCCGATCGAAAACCGGATATCTGGCAACTCTTCTTACATCTCAAATCAACATTCAGGACACTTTATCCCAATAAATGACGTCGTTTCCGTGGAACAGATGAATACAGCCAAAACTCACGTTGTCATGACAACGTGAGCTTCGGTAGCATAAATCCTAAATAAATTATATCTATAATTATATGTATAATTATCCGTGCAGGAACGGAGAAAGAATACAATTTCCTGCGTTGGGGTGACCTATCGTGAGAGGCGACAAAACATCCCTGGTACCGCCATGTAAACCTCCTTTCGACCTATTCATACTTTTCTTCGACATATTTAAAATCTCACTTCAAATATGACGGCGCCGTCCCCTTTCGTACGTCACGTCAATCGTTCATCTCATGACATCATAAAATAAAATAAATCAAATTAAATCGCTCCTTAAATGTAAATATATATATAAAATAACATAACATAAAATACCTATTTCGCACCCGCAACCCTAATTAAATATAAATAATATATGTAACTTAAAAATGACCCGCTCCGCATCGCAATTGCAAGATATAAGTCAAACATATTACATCAAATAAACTATAACGTAATTAATAAATAAAGTGAAGTGAAGTGGACTAAGGGCAGAGGAGCAGCCATATTTCATTCCCATTAACCTGGTAAGTGCGTGCTAATTCTTAAATTCCCATCAAAATTGTCCCACACTTTTTTTCCCGCAAAATTGAAGCAGTCCGCTTATCGCTAAATCCAGCGCCGCCGCACCAATCCCACAGCCAGGTGGTAGGGCATTTGCCCGACTCGATGGCTACCACCCCTGGTCTAAAGTATGTCGCCATAACAACCTTGAGTTGTGTTCCGGCATTTGTGACCAGTCTCCATTAAGAGAGCATCAGCGCATTTGTAGCACCTTTGATGTAGCAAATGTTCATAGGCGATGGTAACCGATTTCCATCAAGTGGGCCTTCTGCCTGTCTGCTGAGCTCCAGCAATAAAAAAAATGTTTTTGTCTTCTTTGTAGCAAATATCGCATAGTGTAAATGTACTTTGAGAATAAAACATGGCCGCTGTATGGCGTTATAATTGTCGCTTACACGTACGACGACGGAACGCGTTATGACTGTACCAAGTAACTGGAACTGCGGAAAGCGTGGAGCCGATTTCTGTTATAGTTTGGTAGATAGATAGTGTTGGCAACACCAACATAAAATATTTTTTACTAGCAACATTGTGGTTGCATTTTTCTTCTTCTTCCGTTTGGGTTGTAGCCGAAGGCAGACGCTTTCGTATGTATATTAATATTATTACAAGTTTTCACCAACTAACAGTGTTTTAACTTCTACGAATACCTACCTGGGTATCCTAGACCCACCACCATCAGCGTGTACCACAAATATATATTATATGCGCGACGAGCTGCGCGCAGATAGGAAACTCCTTGTTGTTTACCATAAATTAATTGAAACTAAGTTCTTGAAAAAGTCGTGGTAGCGTAATGGCTAGCGCATGCATCCCATACTCAAAAGGCGTGGGTTTGATCCTGGCCAGAACGCATGTACAACTTGAGCTGTTTTTCTTACTTAATGTGCATATTGTTACAATTACCACGTGCTAATAACGGTGAAGGAAAACATCGTGATGCAACCTGCACATCGAGATAACCGATGTGTCAAACCTGCCAAGCCGCCTTGGACAAGCGTGGCGGGTATACTGTCCGTTTCCCTATAATGGGAGGCCCGAGCCCAGCAGTGCGACGTTCATGTGCTGTTATTATAAGTTCTTGAACACATGTTTACAATTAGTTTGAACAAAGGGCGGCTTTATCGTTTAAAGGCATTTCTTCCAGGAACCCGATTCTGCTTTTACTATCTCGTTGAAATCGTCGAACACTACCGTCTTAAATGTTTGCCTGATCTCGGTAGTCTTTTAATTCCAATGACATGCCCTTGGCACGCCACTCTGTGTTTATAAATATTTATAAGCGAAAATTCGCTTATTAAATAATTAGAATTGTGGTAGCTTTTCAATATTCATTTCGGCTAAAGCCATTTCTCGCTCTACAATTATTCTGCCACGACGATTTAGTAGAATACGAATTTTTGACACTATCTATATTAATGGAATTGTATTTTGAATATCTTCACAACGTCACGATACTGTAATAGTAGAATTGGGCCCCAGTTAACCCCCTAATTTGGGAAAAATAAATATCAAATTAAAAAAGTAGCGTTGAAAATAAATAAATACACACACACACACACACACACACACACACACACACACACACACACACACACACACACACACACACACATATATATATATATATATATATATATATATATATATATAAGCGACACATGAGAGCGACCAAGCATGTTCGCCAATCGCCATCGCCATATATATATATATATGATATGATATGAATGGCTACTTAGCCGGAGCAAACCCTGTTTCTCTATTAGACCTGATGCCGCCTCGCAAATCCTAGTGAACCAAGCAGAAAAAAATGAACGCTTACCGTCACTGGAACTGTGTAAGGAATTATGCAGGATTTCGGCCGGATTCGCGCGTCCTGGTTTTACACAAACACTACACTAGACGTTCGAGACACAGTTGGCACTTTAGGGAGCGGTTACAGGGCTCAATGCAGTAGTTTTCCGACGATTTTGACTATTTATCGGCGAGCGTGGTATCGCGACGATATTTAGGCAGCCATCTGAAGATTCGGCTCGACCAATGAAATGCATGTGTGTGCGCAGCACCCTCTGGTTAGTACCGGCCGAATTAAGGTGGAAGAGGAAATGTTACCGGTAAAGGGATGCTTTCCGGGAATGTGACGGGATGTCGTAACAATATATATATATATATATATACATACATATATGACGATTGGCGAACATGCTTGGTCGCTCTCATGTGTCGCCTACAGCACACTACTATTTTATACTAGCCGCGCCCGCGGTTTCACCCGCGTGGTGATGGAAAATCGTTATATTTTGGATAATTCACGCTATATCCTTATAAATTATAGCCTATGTGTTATTCTGATGTGTAAGCTTTATTATTATAAAGTTTTATCAAAATACATTCAGTAGTTTTTGCGTGAAAGAGTAACAAACATACATCCATACACATATATAATACATATATTACATATATATATATATATATGTATATATATATATATATATATATATATATATAAGCGACACATGAGAGCGACCAAGCATGTTCGCCAATCGCCATCGCCATATATATATATATATATGATATGATATGAATGGCTACTTAGCCGGAGCAAACCCTGTTTCTCTATTAGACCTGATGCCGCCTCGCAAATCCTAGTGAACCAAGCAGAAAAAAATGAACGCTTACCGTCACTGGAACTGTGTAAGGAATTATGCAGGATTTCGGCCGGATTCGCGCGTCCTGGTTTTACACAAACACTACACTAGACGTTCGAGACACAGTTGGCACTTTAGGGAGCGGTTACAGGGCTCAATGCAGTAGTTTTCCGACGATTTTGACTATTTATCGGCGAGCGTGGTGTCGCGACGATATTTAGGCAGCCATCTGAAGATTCGGCTCGACCAATGAAATGCATGTGTGTGCGCAGCGCCCTCTGGTTAGTACCGGCCGAATTAAGGTGGAAGAGGAAATGTTACCGGTAAAGGGATGCTTTCCGGGAATGTGACGGGATGTCGTAACAATATATATATATATATATATATATATATATATATATATATATATATATATATATATATATACATACATATATGACGATTGGCGAACATGCTTGGTCGCTCTCATGTGTCGCCTACAGCACACTACTATTTTATACTAGCCGCGCCCGCGGTTTCACCCGCGTGGTGATGGAAAATCGTTATATTTTGGATAATTCACGCTATATCTTTATAAATTATAGCCTATGTGTTATTCTGATGTGTAAGCTTTATTATTGTAAAGTTTTATCAAAATACATTCAGTAGTTTTTGCGTGAAAGAGTAACAAACATACATCCATACACATATATAATACATATATTCTTACAAACTTTCGCGTTTATAATATTTATAGAGATCTTACATAATTTCAGTCGTACAAATGATTATGATTTATCACTACATTTTATCACATTTATATGTACGGATGTCGCACTGTAACCTGTATGGTTATATTAAATACAAAAAACTACTCTTTGGTTTTATTAGGCTAACAAAGCTTTATATTTCAAATTCAACCTTAATAACTGAGCCGCCGCGTTAGTTATAAGTTGACAAGTTCAATTTTACTGCACGAAATAACATTTTGAAACTTTAAATAGAACATAAAAATATGCAAGTACCGCTCGAAGGTATGTTCTAAGAGGTGACAAAACAACCCACAATTAGGTGGTAGGGGACTTGCCCATCTATATTACCACCACTTTTAGACTGGAGTATAAAACATAATAATAATCTTGAGTTAGTGGCCAAGTTCTAGTCTCCTCTATACGAGGCCAGCAGTACATTTGTATCACTATTTCAAATATTCATAGGCGACGGTAATCACATTCCATCAGATTTATTCGTGTAGGAACGGAGAAAGAATAATAATTCCTGCGGCCGGGCCTGTCGTAAGAGTCAACAAAACAACCAACAGCCAGGCGGTAGGGTGTTTGCCGGACTAGATGGCCACCACCGCTGATCTAAAGTATGCCGCCATAATAACCTTGCGTTGTGTTCCGGCATTAGTGGCCAGGTTCCAGTCTCCCTTTAGAGAACAGCAGCGCACTTGTAGTACCTTTGGTGTTGCAAGTGTCCATACGCGATGGTAATGGCTTTCCATCAGATAGGCCATCTGCCTGTTTGCTGAATTCGTTAAATAAAAAAAGGGTGGTCATCTACCCGTCTTGTTCCTTGCATACACGTAATAATTTTCCAGTTATTATATATATTTACTTTTTCAAATTTCTCCATTGCTGGATGTAGACCTTCTTCATCTTTTAAATAATTTTTTGCAAAAAATAAGTAAAAAAAATCAATATGGGTCATTAGCCGTTCATAAAGCGCTAAACGCTGCGGGCCTTATTTGAATATAACTCGAAAGAACACGACATTTCTCTAGAGGAAATACGTTACGTTTTTACTTAGTGCATATCTTGTTACCGTATTACTATCTCTTACGCTAGGCGGCTTTCCACACATATTGGATAAAATAGCAACTCATAACCCGATCGGGCGCCGGCTTTTCTTTCAAAATATGCGGTAACAATGCAAGAATAAAACTACAATTTGTAATAAGAAAATACATCGCGAGATAGACTTTTTTCAACTGTGATGCTTGCATTATGCGGTATGTTTTTCAATTGGCTTACCCTAGCCGAATTTCCACTCTACGCCACTGATGGGTACGTTCCCTAATAGAGTCAGTTTTAGGGATTGCAATCCGGCCTCATATTTAATCCGGTCGGATCCGACAGGATTTCCGCCAATCCGGTTGGGTCCGGCCCGACCCGGCCATATAAATCTTACCGGGGGCTTTCCGTTCTCGTTCCGACATGGACCGTTAATGAAGTGTAAAAATAAAACGATATGTATACGAAATCAACTTTATTATGACTAATTTTAAAAAGAGAAACAATTAAATTTTCAATGTCAAAACAAATTAAATTACAAATGATTATAAAAGTCAAATTAAATAAAATCTCAAAAAAAAAATCCAGTGTCTTTAACTTTACACGCACATTTCACAAACAAACCAAGACACACAAAGAGCCTAAAAATTAATAACCCAGACACAGAAAAGAAAAAACCAACACACATGGCACTAGATAGGACTATATATAAGTATAGATATAAGGCCAACACTGCACATGCACTTCCTCACAACACCAGCATGTAACAGATACACTCTACATTAGTATAAGTTTAGTATTAAAAATAGGATAAATTAATATAATAAGTTAATCTTAAGGTACACCATAACATATAAATCACTAAATTAATGTCACACGGTAACAAAAATAAACAATAAGCGTGTATGGACTCTAAAACATTTCATAGAAATTAAGTAGTAAAAAAAGGTACGGAACTCGAGTCCGTTGACATGTTAATAATAATATAAAAAAAGAACATCAAATGTTTGACATTCAAAACTGTGTGTGCCCGGATTTCCACAGAATACTGAAGGAATGTATCCGGGCATCCGAATAAAACCGCTGGTTAGCAAATAGCTCAACTTTGCGCGTCCGTTGTTGTGTATTCAAAAAGTAGGTAATAAATATGAATACATATAACTTACATAGCACGTAGTTTACGTCCGCTAGCACGCTGCACTTTACACAATCACAGAAATATAAGTTAAAGTTCACTGGGCCGGCCTTTGATATTGTTTTTATATAAAAAGTATGTTGAGAAGTTTAGTGTCCCAGGGTTCGAAGTGAAGTCTTGCAGCCGCGCCGTCGCCGCTGCATTTCGCGCGTACTCGGTGTTGGGGGGAGGGAGATAGACATATATACACATTACTATAGTAGAGAGAGAGAGAAGAGTATACTATGTAATGTATGAAAGTGTAATCTGGCAACCATGCTTGATTTTCCCGCTTAAATAATAAACATCCCCCCGCCCGAGAAAGGCTAAAGCCTTTATCAACCAAAATAAAGAGCAAGTACAAAATGTCCTTTGACGAGGTCAAAGTACCCGAATATATAAATTAATAAAACAAAAAATAAAATTCTAAGTTCTAACCGCTACATTTAAAAATAAGAGGTATTTATTCTAATCAATAGGAAGTCGACAAATTTTAACGACAGGCCGTATGAAAGAACCTGACGAAGTCTTTAAAGTTACTACTCGAGTTACACCATCTTTACCAGGTAGTAACCCAGAAATTCTTCCGCGTGCCCATTTTAGTGGAGGTAGATTATCCTCTTTAATGAGAACTAAGTCTCCAATCTTGGGTAGCTCAGTTGGCGAGGTCCATTTAGTGCGCATCTGAAGAGAGTGCAGATATTGCTCACTCCACCTTTTCCAGAAGCGTTGAGTCCTCGCATGTAATAATTGATAACGCGACAAACGCGAAATGGATATATTATCCCAAATCTTTTCAGGCACTGCCACGAGAGGTCTGCCAATAAGAAAGTGACCCGGTGTTAACACTTCATAATTTTGTGGGTCATGAGAAATTGGACACAAAGGCCTTGTGTTTAAAACAGCTTCGATCCGTGTGAAGACTGTTGTAATTTCTTCAAATGTTAAAATTTGCTCCCCGATAACACGTTTCATTAAAGTCTTTGCTGATTTCACTGTAGCCTCAAACAAACCGCCAAAATGAGGTGCAGATGGTGGATTAAATATCCACGTAACCCCTTGTTCAGCAACTTTACCGCAAATTGAATGTTGTGTTTCACGAGATGCTAAAAATTTTTGGACTTCCGTTAAGTACCTATTGCTTCCTACATAGTTTGTACCACAGTCTGACCTAATTACACTGGGTAAGCCGCGTCTAGAGACAAATCGCGAAAAAGTAGCCAAAAATCCTTCCGTTGACATATCTCCAACCACTTCTAAATGTACCGCTTTAGTGGCGGAACAAATGAAAACGCAAAGATAAGCTTTCATAATTTTTGCATTACGTAATCGTGATGCACGAATATTAAAAGGACCCGCAAAATCCGTCTGAACGGCATGAAACACTCCTGTAGCATTTACTCTATCTGCTGGTAAGTCAGCCATCACCGGATTTACAGATTTAGCTTTCACCCGAAAACAAAAAATACATTTATAAATGTGACTACGGATAGCTTGACGGGCCGAAATTATCCAATACTTCTGTTGAAGTATAGCTTGAAGTGCAGTCGCACCTATATGGCAGTGTAACTTATGATGATAATCTATGATTAGCGAAGTTAATTTATGTGATTTGGGTAAAAGTACAGGATGTTTTGCCGCAAAAGGTAAATTGGATAATTCAAGACGACCGCCTACACGAATCAGTCCATCCTCATCAATAAATGGCATAAGCCTCCGCAACCTAACTGAACAAGGTTTTTGAGCCTCCAAAAGTTCTATTTCCCGAGAGAACTTTTCTAATTGAGCTAATTTAATAAGTCTATTCAAGGTGCCCTGACGTTCCGCTACTGACAAAACACCTTTAAGTTTATTTAGTGGATATCGTGTATTATTTAAAAAACGAAAACAATATCCGACAACCGCTATTAATTTAGACAAAGAACTATATTTAGAAAATAACGAAAGATCCACACTTGACGTTATTTGTACCGCATGTGACGTGATACATTGCTTTCGCATACCTGGAATATCACTTACTTTATCAATAATGTTTACTGGCCAAGTATCCGCATTGCCAAATAACCATTCTGGTGCCCACCATAAACGATGTGAGACTAACTCGTGGGCTCTACAACCACGACTAGCGACATCTGCCGGATTCAATTCTGACGGTAGATGACGCCACTTAATATCCAAACCACAATTTATAATCTGCGAAACGCGGTTTCCTTCAAAAGTTTGTAATAAGTGAGGTGATATCCGCAACCACGAGAGAGTTATAGTGCTGTCTGACCAACAAAATATTTCCTCTATATTAATTCTATCCTTAATCGTTAAGTAAATATAATTTAATAATTTGACTAACAATGCAGCCCCGCTCAATTCCATTTTGGGAATTGTAAGTTTAAATTTCAACGGCGCGACACGCGTCTTTGCCATTAACAAAGAAACTTTAACATTACCCTTTCGATTTACCGATCTAATATAAACCGCAGCACCGTACCCAAGTTCCGATGCATCTGAAAATCCGTGAAGAGAGCAAGCAGTCATGTTGTCTGCAAGTACAAAACGTTCCAGTGATAAATCTCTTAACATTGGCAAGCTTTTGCAAATGTCAGTCCATTCCGCAATAATATTTGGAGGTGGCTTATCATCCCAAGCGAGTTGTAAAGACCACAGTTTTTGCATAAGTACTTTACCCTGCAAAATAACTGGACTAATCCAACCCATAGGATTAAACATTCGCGCGAGAGTCGATAAAATCATTCGTTTAGTACAACTTTTCTCTTCATCTAACGTTGTGTGGTAAGTAAAAGTATCTGCTACTGGATTCCATTGAATCCCTAAAATTTTTACAAAGTCTAAAGTATCAGAATCAAAAATATGAGGTTTCTCTCGATAATCCGCTGGGATATCTTGCAATAACCGTTTATCGTTGGATAACCACTTTCGCAATTCAAACCCGCCGGAAGAAAGTACATTAACAAGATTCTGTTTCAACTTCTGAGCCTCTTTTAAATTGTTTGCTCCCGCTAAAATGTCATCAGTATAGACTGAAGTTCTAAGAACTTGAGCAATATCAGGATACTCCAACTCAGAGTCATCCGCAAGTTGTCTAAGTGAACGTATAGCCAAATACGGACTTGACTTTAGACCATACGTAATCGTATTTAATTTAAAAAGTTGCAATGGAAGTTCAGGAGATTCCCGCCAAAAAATAAGCTGATATTTTTTATCATCCTCATGAACTTTTATCATTCTAAACATCATTTTAATGTCACTAGTGATTACCACTTTAAATAACCTAAATAAACAAATTACCTTCATAATGTCCTGTTGAAGTTTTGGACCCGCATGCAAACAATCATTTAAGGATACGCCTGAAGATGTACGGCAGCTTCCGTCAAATACACATCTTATTTTATCCGAGTTTGCTTTAAATATACCATGGTGTGGAATAATGTAGCACGAATATTGAGGAATGTCAGTACAAGGAGTCATATGCCCCATATCCTGGTATTCCTTCATGAATTGTACATATTTCTCACGCAGCAAGGCATTAGCCTGGAGCCGCTTCTCCATAGCAAAAAACCGCTTTAAAGCTTGCTGCTTAGAGTCGCCTAACTTGGGAGCATCTGATAAAAAAGGTAGTCGTACAACATACCTCCCGCTTTCATCTCTCTCATAAGTATTCTTGAAGTAAGTTTCACACTCATCATCTTTTGGGTTTACAACTTTACCAGGTATTTCCTCAACTTCCCAAAATTTTTCCAACAGTGTGTCTGTACTTACGTGAAACGACTGGGAAATATCCGCTTGTGTATTATTATTCTCGGTGCATGACACCGGCCCCATAAGAATATAACCGAAAATTGTGTTCATGGCTAAAGGCATACCCTGAACCCGTACTATATCACCGTTAAGTAAAATTTCATTTATAATATCCGCACCTAATAATATGTCAATTTTACGGCTTTTATAAAATTGGTTGTCCGCTAAATTTAGACCGCTATAATACTCTAGTAAGTTGGAAGGTAAAGAGCAACTTGGTAAATCACGTGAAATTTTATTAATAACTAAACCGCTTGTTATTAATCCCTGATCTACATGACGAGGACTAATACGCAAAATAACGCTACTGTCACACGCTTGCCTTTTTCCACCAATTCCGCTAATATTAAAAGTATTATTTAACCGCTTAACACGTAACCCTAGTCTGGTAACGCATTCTTTAGTAATAAATGTGCTCTGACTGCCGCCATCAATCAAAGCACGCGCTTCTTGATAGTTCCCGCTATTATCAAGAACACGCACTACCGCTGTTGACAATAAAACCGCGCGCCTGGCCGTAGTTGCTGAAACCGCATGCAATACGTTAGGCGGTTGAGTGCTAAAACCGCTCGCACTACTTTGTCCCGATGGACCCGCTACCGCTGGCACTAATGCCGGTGTGACCTCCGTGTGACCTCTTGCCTGAGATCCAAATTGATTTTCAGATCGACGAAAATCAAAATGTAAAAGAAAGTGATGTTTATCCGATTGACATTTGTTACAAATCATAGTACTCCGACACTCGTTAATATTATGTTTATTTAAACATCGGAAACATAAATGGTTATTACTGACTAACTGCTTTCTATAAAAAGGCTTTAATTTAATAAATTTATCACATTTACTTAAATGATGTTGTAAGTTTTTACAATAAAAACATTTACCCCCAAACGCATGGTCACCCTGGTTCGTGGTGGTTACATGCGAGTGCAACTTAGTTGAAACGGTTGGTCTATTGATATTTGCAGTCTCCAAAATTTGAACATGACGTGTTAAAAAGGCAATAAAATCATCAAAAGTTGGAAGATCTTTTTCGCTATATTTATCTTCAAAGTCTCGTTTTAAAGAGGTATCCAATTTATTTAAATTAATGTGTAATAATAAGTAAGACCAATGTTGTACCGGAAACTGTAATTTCTCTAACCCTTTAGTAGTTTCGAGCAAGATATTTAAAAAGTTTTTTAAAGAAGATAAAGATTTGTTTACACTCGTAATCGCTAACAGAGTATTTAATAAACGATCTGCCTGTAATCTTTTATTACCATATCTGGACTTAAGAATGTCCAAAAGTACCGAATAATTATCCCCAGTAATCGATAAGTGTTGTCCCAATGATTTTGCCTCCCCACCTAATGCACCAAATAAATAATACATTTTTTGAGTATCGGATAAGGTGTTTTGACTTCCAATGATCGATTCAAACAAATCGATAAAGTGTGCATAGTCCTCTATTTTTCCGGTAAAAGTAGGTATTTGCACCTTTGGTAATAAAGTATGATGGTTAAAATTGACAGACATCTCTGGGCATTCCTGTTTAATAACATTTTGTGGAAATAATGACAAATATTTCAATTTTACGGCATAATAAATATCCGTAACCGAATTAAACTTTACTTTATGTTCATCGGAATTAAAGTCATCCGACGACTCAGCCTCCATTAAAAGATGCAATTCGACAAACTGCTCGTAATTACTGTCTAAATCCGCACACCGTAATTTAAACATTTGTTTTTGTTCAAATGTCACTAAGTCACCCTGACAAAGGGCATAACCGGTTTCCAAATAATTAATAACCATATCATATCGCAATTTATTCATCGAACTTCCCTTAACACCTTTATGAGTAGGCGCCATCTTAAGTTACAGTTTATATAAGTAGTACCCAAACAAATAAAAGTAAAGTCAATAATATAATTCCACCTTTTATTTCTAAACGAAACTAGCCGCTTTTATCCAATTCGTATCAACCGCCAAAGATAACAAACTGGATAAATAGTTACGTATAAATCCGCTAGGTGGTAATTAAAAGTACAATAAATGCCCGCGCAAATTATTGAACCATGAACCCTGAGGTAAACAAAATGGTCGTATTTCCGCAAATATTCGCTAGGTGGCCCTATCCCGAATAAATTATAACAATATCAGAGCGCGCGAACAATGAATCTCAAGATGGCCGCTTAATGAATGAATGTGAATTGAATTATGCTTGTCAACATACATAAATAATTATATCAATATAGAAAGTTAATATAAGTTTGGGGAAGTTTAATACATAAATAATGTTGAGATATATTATAAAGGATGAGTAAAGTGTATAGTGAAGCAGTTTTACCGCCAAAAAACTGCCGCGTAAACTCGTCTATGTAACAACTTCCAACAACAAAATTAAACTATTTGCTATGAAATTGTATGTTTATAGCCAATTTTAAAGCAATCCGTGCCGAAGGACCAATGTATATGCCCGGATTTCCACAGAATACTGAAGGAATGTATCCGGGCATCCGAATAAAACCGCTGGTTAGCAAATAGCTCAACTTTGCGCGTCCGTTGTTGTGTATTCAAAAAGTAGGTAATAAATATGAATACATATAACTTACATAGCACGTAGTTTACGTCCGCTAGCACGCTGCACTTTACACAATCACAGAAATATAAGTTAAAGTTCACTGGGCCGGCCTTTGATATTGTTTTTATATAAAAAGTATGTTGAGAAGTTTAGTGTCCCAGGGTTCGAAGTGAAGTCTTGCAGCCGCGCCGTCGCCGCTGCATTTCGCGCGTACTCGGTGTTGGGGGGAGGGAGATAGACATATATACACATTACTATAGTAGAGAGAGAGAGAAGAGTATACTATGTAATGTATGAAAGTGTAATCTGGCAACCATGCTTGATTTTCCCGCTTAAATAATACAGTAAAAGTACATTGTTTCTTAGATTGAGTGTTCGCAAATACGCATCCAAAGTATAAGCGACCTATCCAAAGGTGTCTTCTTATAAACCATTAATGAAAGTATGGGAACGCACCCATGGCGTCCGCAATTAACCCTTTGCCCTACGTTTTACATAAACTAAACGTCACAGGTTGATATTGATGGTTTTTGTCATCAGTGTGTATAGTCGGGAAATAGAATACTAAGGAATGTGTTGGCAACCTAAATTTATCGCAGCTTATATATATTCATAGGAGATGTTATGAAGCACAATTGTAGTCATTACTAGTATAATAATGTCATAATTTAACAGATTGTATTAGATATAACGAAACAATAGCTATTTTATAAAAATACAAGTTGTTACACGTGTATTTATTTTAATTTCAAAGTAACAAAGTATTGTTACGAGTTGCGAGACTCGAATTAAAATGCCGTTGGAATTATTATAGAGTTTATTAGAACTATACAAACACGTATAACACAGGTACAAATATAACCGAGCACAACAAATCCAAACGTAATGCAGAAGGTCGTAATTCAATAAAACGCGCAAAGTCCGTCACTAAAAGATTCCCGATTGTACATACGTCACGCCTTGATCGTAGTTGTCGCTGAACTGCCCCCTCCCTCAATCAGGCCATCGTTTTATACTGCACAAATGCAATGTGCCCGCCCGGCAATGTGACCGAATTTCCTAGAATCAGCTTGTAACTTATAATCCATAACACCTGGATAATGAGGCAGCCTCAAGCAGCCCTAAATGAATACAATAGACTGTTCTTCACAATACTAGAGACGTATGCCAATAAATGAGAAAACAAAAGAAGATCATAAAAGATTTACAACAAGTTCAAATGCCGACAGGTAATAAAATGTCTTTCTACAGACTGTACGTGGATTTTGTCTTTGTCGGCGCCTAAGTAGTAACAGTATTTTATTGTTGTTTTTATTTAAATTTATTTATTTGATTTACTAATTAAATATTACATAAGTTGAATTAGTTTTATTAATTATTATTATTATTTGTATGTCCTTGGAGGTCACGGGCCATAGAAATTACCCGGACTTTTGGAGGGCTTGCGTGGGCATGGGAAGGCCAACACGTAGAGGCCCCGTAACAAATTTAATCTAATTGTAGCGTGACACTGATCAAGGACAAACCCCGGTCAGTATAGGACTCTTATAGGAAAGGAAATGGAAAGGTACCGGTCTATTGGGATGAACTGCTAGTGAAACTAGGGATGTGGGCTATGGGGACTATGGCGTCTACCCGTCGCAATGTTCGGGGAACAAGGAAAAATGGGCAGATGGTGACTTGTCACTCCCTGCATGGGCCTCAAAAGATGCCGTACAAGATCGGCGAGGGCCAACATAGGTGTGACTGGCTAAGGGGTGTAGAGAGGTGGGTTGCAGGTTCACCGAGTCTACTTCCGACATTAGGCCATTTATCACTTCCAGCCCTGAAGCTTGATTCTTAGCTTTAGCGATCTCCACTCCGTGCCGGCTGGCCAACACATTCACTGTGTAACGGGGTCTAAGTCGCCCCGAACGTCACACTTGCGGTGCGGCTAAGAAAAACATAGACTTCTGTTTGGTGCGAAGAGCGTAACTTCAATTTGGGTCAGTGTAGAAAAAAGATGAATATATATCTAAGACTTCTGCCGACTTCGTCCGCGTGGAATAGTTAAAAAAAAATAATGTGATTTTGAAATATTCTTCATTAGCGCTCCGCTCCTATTGGTCTTAGCATAATGATATATAGCCTATATCCTTCCTCGATAAATAGTCTATCTAACACTGAAATAATTTTTCAAATCAGACCTGTGGTTCCTGAGATTAGCGCGTACAAGCAAACTAACAAACAAACTCTTCAACATTGTATATTAGTATAAGATGTGCTATTTATTATAACAGAGCTCCATAGTATACTCGCCTTAATTTGGGGTTACCTTGACTTAGTACCGCTCAACACAAAACAAAACAAAAACCCGTAATCTATTTAATATACAAGTCAAAAATATTTTTAGTTTTTAAAACATCACTGGGCGCAATAGGCCTCGTGCTGCCACAAAGTTAGTTTTAGTACAAGGTCTAAAATGCCCCGTACCCAGTACACAGGCATGGAAAGTACAGAAAAATCAGTGAACTTCTATAAACGTATTAAGGCAAACACTGTGGGGGGGGGGGGGGAGGAGCATTTTTGTTAAGAACCACCATAGTGTTATACGCCGACAAAGTGAATGCACACCTGTAGTTTATTACCTTTTTCGTATTTGGACTTCTTTTATTAACTTTGTGTTTAAAATTTGTAATCAGAAAAAAAAACATCCTATTGTTATTGTTCTCGTTTATGGCCGCAGGTGTGCAGATTACGTTTTCTTGGAAAAGTCAGTCCACGCTGTCGATTGTTGGTTGTATTTATTGTACAGCTTAGTATAAAACAATGCCCGAACGGAGGGGTGAGTCAGTCAAGCGAGGATTACGATACTAGCAAGACGTGTACATTCGATAAGCTATACAGTGACGGACTTTGCGCGTGTTATTGAATCATTCAGTTTGTGCTGGTTGTGTTCAGTTATATTTGTACCTGTGCTATACGTGTTTGTATAGTTCTAACAAATTCTATAGTAATTTCAACGGCATTTTAATTTGAGTCCCGCACTCGTAACAATATTTTGCATTTTTTGAAAGAAAATATATCTATAATAATATAATATTGTAAGTGGTTTTTTTTTAGATATTTTGTGTTTGTCTATTTGTTTGGGATTTATGCAAAAATTACGAGATCAATTTCGGTGCGGTTTGCGCTAAGTGATAGCAAATTCTCGGACTTAGTATCTGCGGTACATTATACCCGGGAATCCAAGAAATTTCTTAGGAGCAGTTTAAAGTGGCCAGGTTGAAAAATAATCTAATTCCGATACAATATCTACCCGTCTACCCTGGACGAAGTCGCGGGCGAATCATAGTAAATAATATAATTTAAATAATAAGCCAATTAAAAATTATACTTTTTATTGAGATTTAGACATAGACATAGATAATACTTATTTCACTAAAACAAAAATTACAAAAATGCACAACAAGACAATAGTTACTTGATAAAACAAAACGCGGCCTTATCGCTAAAAGCGATCTCTTCCAGGCAACCTGACTCAAAGGAAAAAATAAAAATAAAAATGACATACATGGACAGCAGATTACAGTCCCAAGTATTGTAAACTATTACATACATTATTGCGTAAGACTAACATAATAATTCCTGAGTGAATTTTTAAATATAGCAAAAGATTTAGCTTTTCTGAATTGAGAATAAAATAGGCTTGCAATTAAATTATTTGTAAACTCACCGCTCGCTCCGTATTCGAATTTTGAAGATTTGTACAATTGGGTTGGTGGCGCCAATGTCACTAACGTCACTTGTCACACGCGACACTGATACGTTCCGGTGAGCGGTTTGTGGTTATTGCAAGCATTACAAAACCCTTCACTGACGTCAGTGGGCAAAGAGTCCCAAAGTACGACAGCCTGCATGGCAAAGGAGTTGGAATAAGACGTCGAAGAGTGTGCAGGTGCCATTAGCAGGAGATTATTAGTGGAGCGCAAATTGGGGGTGTGTGAAGTATAAAGGAACTTTATAAGGAGATTGTTAAGGACATTGGCAACAACGTCTTTAAATCGTATAGACGCTGGTATCGTAGCCTTTTTCTCGGACCTTGTCGTCGATCCAGTTCCGGAACTTGGCTACATCTGTGTACACGCCGGGGATTCCGTCCTTGCCGCACTCAATGCCCCAAGATACGATGCCCGTTTCCATATAGTGTCCCGGTTCAGTCTAAAGAAAAAAATAGCTTTAAATAAGTATAATTGTATTGACGTGGTAGAGCTATCCCGTAATCACTATTGTTGCGGACAGAGAGCACCCCCCTGACCCGCCTGCCGGAGCAAACCAACTCTCCGCGCCCCGCATACCGCCGACGCCTATAGCTCGCACAATTAGCAGCTAGGCGAGCAATAAATTATTTGAATTCGAAGGGGTAATAAAACACCTGTTAAGGATTAATATCGGTTCACAACAGTATTTCGTGCGATCAGTGAGAGGGCCGATAGTTCACTTCCCTCTCCTCTTATCCAACCTTTCCATATCCCAACCCTTCTATCTAGGGTTGCCATCTCTAAAATTTGGTAACCAGGACAAAACGCATGACAACCCCGGATTTTAGAGCCTAGAACCCGGACATGTCATGAGGTTTTTTTAAAACTTAGTATAATAAAAAGCAGTGGGGCGTGCCTGTTGCGATACCGTCGTGTCGCCCGGCGGCAGCCCACGATTTGAAATTTTTATACCTGGACTACAAATGAAACTCCGCCCATACGCCCTCTAAACTAGGACAAATCTGGAGAAACCCTATTTCTATCCCATTCCTCCTCTCTGTTCCTTCTATCTATCTTATCCCATCCTCTTTATTCCATCCTAACTCTGGCAACGCGTTGGCTTCGCCATTATTGTTGCGTATACCTATAGGCGATATACAATTTCCATAAGCTGGGCCGTCTGCCTGTGTGCCAGCTACGAAAAAAATACTCCTCGGCACGATTCTTGAGCGGTGAGTCACTGTTATCAGTAAGTCAAGATCCGCTACAACACGTGGAGATAATTAACATCATCTTTTTATTGCACGAGTTAAGCAGACAGGCAGACAGCCCTCATGATGGATGACAGATACCGTCATATATGGACATTTATTTTGTAACACCAAAGATGCTGTAAATGCGTTGCTGCTCTGCTCAATGCCGATACACAAGTCCAAATTTTTATGGCGGCTTACTCTAGACCACGGGTAGTTGCCATCCAGACGGGCAAATACCTTACCACCTGGCTGTGGGTAGTTTTATCACCTCTTACAACAGGCAGGAAATTGTATTCAATCTCTGTTCAGGGATAGCCTAAGAAGCGTATCTGGTGAATGGAGAGGGGACCACAAGTGCATTAGCTTTCTGGACGTCCTCAGGCTGCTTCCGCAGACTAGGTGGCTATATTATTATTTCTTAAGATGGTCCTGTTATTCACTAAATCTATAAAAAAATCCAGAGTTGGAACCTGTTAGTCTGTAAATTGCTACCGGTAGTTTAATGTTGCCTTAAAAAAAACACATCTTTGCCTGAAATATACTACGTAATAGAGCCATACTAAAATTATTATTTTGGACACAGCTCTTTCAATCATTGTGATGCCACTTTTTCATAGAATATCGGCGTGAAACGGCCTTGGGCTAATTGTGTTTCGTGCGATGAGTAAGAGTTCCGATGGCCCACTTCTCCCCTTCCTATCGCAACTTTCCCATCTCATTCCTAGAATAGGGGTCCCCCTATTCTTATAAAAATCCTCCAGTCTTGATGCTCTATCTTATTCTAAAGGCTGGGAACGTGTTGGCTTCGCCCCGGCTGTTGCAAACGTTTGTAGGCGATAACCGTTTTCCACGTGCTGTACCATTTGTTCAAAAAATATTTAAGCATCTTTGCCATACCTGGATGGGGCATACCAAGGGTGACCCTCCGTCCCCCTTGCAGGTGTCCTGGTTAAGCTCCCCCCCGGCGCACATGAATGAGCTGTGCAATTGGAAGACTCTCCCGAGCAACGTACCCTGCAGTCTTTTTACGCAGGTTGAGTCATCCACTACTGGCACTTCAATCTGAGGAGGAAAATAAGTTACCGTGAGTAATTCAAATTCACGCAACGAGAATTTATTTACGAAATACATACATATATAACTTCCCGCCAGTTCCCTTGCGGGGTAGGCACGAACAACAGAGCGCCATTCAGGCTTATTCTTACACACCTCACTTGCTTCTTTGACATTTATAGCTCTTGTCAGCTTTACGAAATACAATACACATATCACAATAATAATAACAGCCCATAAACATCCGAATGCTGGACTCGGCCCTTCTATTTATAGCGAACGGATGTATACCCGCCACGCTTGTCCAAGGTGAATTGGCGGGTTTGAACATTTTTTTGTGAGGGGAATTTCGTTTCGGGAGGAATTTCGGGGGAACCGCGGAAGGGGAGTGTGGCAACCGCCACGTTAGAGTGGTAATTGTATAGTGGAACACTAACAAGTCAATAGATGGCGCTGTACAGTAATTGAAGCCGCAAGATATTTCCGACATATATAAAGAATATATACAAATTTCCAACTATAATAGTCGGGTCGACCTCGCAACGTACTCATTGACGAGCCCGATGAAATCACCCGTCTCCTCGCGATCATGAACCCCCCGAGGCTCAGAACATCAGCCTGGCATAACAGACGAAGACAAAACAGGCGCCGGAGAGTCCTCGGCTCGGATTCTCTTACACAAAGGTAAGACCCACCAATCTCACTCACTCACTACAGACACAAGTAGCCATACAAAATTAACTTAGGCGTGTTGCTGGAGAGTTTCTTCCGCCGCTTCTTCTCCTCCAGCTATAACACGTTGCGAAGCGGTAGTAATGATAGACCAGGATCGGCTCCGCCGGCGGAGTCGATAATTAGTCCCCAAATAATCACTTCAGCCTGTTGGCTTAGCTCATTCAGCCTTTTACGGCTAATTCTCAACATAGAGTCAATCCCCCGCAGCGGTCGAGCCGAGGTCGAACCTCACAGGAGAGGTGCCTCCTCGAGCGCGCTGCCTCCGGGCTGAACGCCTCCGCTCCCACGGAGTCGGGAAGCCCCCAAAGTCCGGTATCGCTGAAACAGCCATCTGCGGCTATTCAGCTGGGTCCAGCTACAAAAATAAAATAAAAAAATAGTCGGGTCTAGGCCTGCGAAGCACAACAATAGCCTCGGCGGAAGATCTTCCATTTGAGACAGAAAAGTATTCCATCTTGCTCCTCCATCTATTAGGGTTATTCCTAAAATAGCATTCCTGCTATGCCCAGCCGACTCAGGGACACCAACTAAGCCCCCCGATGTTCCTTCCTTTGCCTTACGCTGCCAGGACCACAGTGTATTTCGTCAAGATGGAGGCGTGCCGATGTTCTGCCCCACGGAAAGAGAGAATAAAGACGTAGAAGACTCGGTTTCCCCCCGGCAACAGATGAGGCCGAAGGACCATCGCCTACCAGGACCTAGCGGAGTGGTGCTAGGTCATCAATTTGTGGCCTGGGCATATAGCCGAAGGACGGAATGCTTTTAGTTGATATCCCCAACTCGGTTGGCAATAGTACTTCGTCGGCGGTGCTAGTGCCACTGCAACGTGGCAAAACCCACATGTGCCCTCCGCGTTTCCTCAGCAGTGGTTTGTCCTCAATCGGAGTTAAAAGAAAGGACCATAGGGTGGATAGTGTAACCAACTCCGTTTAATACACCAGCCATTGTATCTTATAAGGGTGTCTACTAGTGGGCAGAGACCTTAAGGATCAATTTTTGCGAAGGAGTGTCAAACGGCACATCAAGGGAACAGTTTTTGAACAACATGTTCTATTTCCTGTACATTAATTAAACATCAAATTGCGCTGGCCATTTGACCGCACTTATTTGAACGTAATCAATGTTTTGCCTTTTGACTGATTTGATTGATTGGGTTAAAATAACTTGCGTTTCGAATATTAATTTATGAGATGCCTAAAAAAAATAACATAATTTTCATCCCTATTAATATCATAAATGCGAAAGTAACTCTGTCTATCTGTCTGTCTGTCTCTCTGTTCCGTTTTCACGCAAAAACTACGGGACCGATTTGGCTGAAACTCCGTACATACATAGGTAATTATATATATTTTCGATGCCGAGAATGAAGATAGGATACTTTTAATCCCGAAAAATGGGATTGTTTCCGGGATAAAAATATATTTGTTATCTTGTTATGGAAAGACTATTGGGCCGATTTAGCTGAAGCTCAGTACATATGTAATTTTAATACCGAGGGTGGCCAAGGTGTACTTTTCATCCTGGATGATGGGATAAATTTTGGGATAGATTTATGTAAAAGTTATCCAGGAAACTAGGATAGGCTTTTTATTTGTGGTTTGCTATTTTCGTCATTTTTTTTATTTTGGTCAATTTGGTCGTTTTGGTAGTTTTGAAAGTTATGGTAATTTTGGTTGGTAGTTGTGGTAGTTTTGGTAGTTTCAGTAATTTCAGTAGTTTTGGTTGGTACTTTTGGTAGTTGTGGTAGTTTCGTTACTTTCGGTAGTTTTAGTAGTTTTGGTCGTTTGTGTAGTTTACAGAGAGATAGACGGGGATATATAAATATAACTAGAACGGGTTGAAATAGGGGATTAAAGTTTCTATAGGAGATCAATCATTTCTCAAGTTTATAGATATAAAAAATCATAATCTCTAATAAAATGCGATAGTAACTAAGTATCTGTCTGACTGAATACCAAAAATGGACATAGATACTTTTTATCCTGGGAGATGGGATAGTTTGCGATACAAAATGAAGTAAATCTTCCGAGGGCAAATAGCACCGACATAAAAATATAATACAATGTAACCTGTATTAACGCCCTCCTCTTTAAATAAGATGTACGCACTAGAGTTTGACCCGCTGCAAAGCCTCGGGTCAACCTCTAGTAATTTTCATATAATTTAATTAATGTATAGAAAATTGTTGCGGACAGAATCACCCCCTGACCTCTCCCCCGTAAATCCCGTACCCCCACGTCCCGTTTACCGCGGATACGTAGCTCGCTCCGTTAGCTGCTAAGCGTCTGCATTTTTGTAGTACCTTAGTAAGCACGGGGCGAGCCTACGGCACGCCACGCAACCAAGTATACCTTGTTCGTTCGGTCGAATATATACACAAGGAAAAGTATATACACACAAGGAAGACTAAGAAGACCAGGAAGATCAAGGGGCATTCGGAAGACTCTACAGCCAACGGACTCTCAGCGTGTCTACGTGGATATTGTGAACCACCAGTGATTGTGATTAGTGCCACTGGTATTGATCGGTGTAATCGATATAATTAGTGCTATCTACGTTCAGTGTAACGTCCGGGGCTAGTGCTAAGTTGTGACGATTAGACTCGAACGTGCCGTGTGATACAGTTGTGCTGATCGCACCTGTTGTTGTTGTAGCGCCTATAAATATATATACAGTCAACTTGCTAAGGGGTGTTTCATTTAGGGCGACCCTGCGCCCGCACGCCCAACAAAAATAGAACATTTTCTTGAAAAATCATCCTTTCCCTTGGTTTGATGGTTTGACGTTCCTTCACAGAAATTGATTCTTACAAGCTACGCTATGATTTATATATATTAATACAGATGTGTTTATTTTTTGAAAATCAGCCGATTGGATCCCTGACAACGATAATTCATTTTTTTTAAATCTAATGATACCACTTTAGTATTTGTCAAAATCGGCCTCAAGACGCCTTTGAGTGTTTTTCGGTATTTCGTATAGTTTAGGATTTGGCTTTGAAGGCCTACTTGAAAATTTCCCCCGTTATGTTATATTAAACAGAATAAAAATGAATAAAAAGAGTGAATGTCAAAGAAGCAAGTGAGGTGTGTAAGAATGGGCTTAAATGGCGCTCTGTTGTCGTGCCTACCCCGCAAGGGAACTGGCGTGAAGTTATGTATGTATGTATGTAAAAAGAGTGAATAATATATATCCGCAATAAACATTTCAGTGATTTAGTCTAAAAAATATTAAGTATTACCAGATTTATTTTGGTCCAAATTGGATCTATGTTTAATCATTGGTCTTATTGACTCTTTAATCTGTGCTGCACAATGTAAAACTCATTCTCTCATACCTCATTCTCTCGCAGGCTTAGTTCTATAAATTTATATGTTTATTTCTTTTTAGTGGCGCTTTTTCGTTTCATCGAATATCAAATTGCGATTCTAAAGAAATTTCACTTCAATTAATAACAATGTCTCTTATAAATTACGTCCGCCGAAGTCTAAAACCAAAGTTATCATGCAGCGTAACTTTAGTAAGATAGTAGTGGAAAATCTCATTAGAGATGCCAAGGAAATTAATTAGTCTGAGGTCTACAACACGGTTTCTGTTGATGAAAAAGTGCATGTGTTCAATACAGCTCTAATTAAGTTATATGACTCACATGCACCTATATGTCCTATAAAGATTAAACATCTACCTGCTCCGTGTCTTACTGAGAACATAAAATTATTTCACAAAAAGAAATGTTCTGTCCGGACTAAATACAAACATAACCCCACAGAAGAAAACCGCTCTAAATTTATAAAAATTCGTAATCCCTGCAATAGGGTGTGTAGGGATGCACAACGCCGTTATATCCACAAATTTCTTGATATTGATGATTCCACTAAGATGTGGAAGTTTCTTAAATCTCTGGGAGGTGGCAAACCTTCTAACAATACCATTCCTAAAGACTTAAACATCTAACTGTTAAATCAGCACTTTTCATCTTCCGCCAGATTTGATAGGCAATCAAAGTTGAACACCTTACGCTGTTTTTCAAACTTGTCAACTCCTATTTTTTCCTTCATTTGTTTTTAGTCAATTCTCTGATCGTGATGTTAGGAAGAGCTTTCTGCACATCAGTTCCAATGCTTTGGGTTGCGACAGTATCAGTCGAAATATGATAGTTCCCATATCGGACGTTATCGTTCCAGTGATCACTCACGTTTTTAACTGTTCTATAACCTCTAGTACATTTCCTGACACCTGAAAACAAGCACAAGTGATTCCATTACCAAAAAATGTAAATCCTGTCCTGTTTTCCGAATATCGTCCCATTTCCATTCTTCCTTTCCTTTCTAAGGTATTCGAACGTCTTATTTATCAGCAGTTCAGCATCTTCCTTAATACTAACTCCCTAATCAATCCTCTCCAATCCGGTTTTCGTCTTGGTTATAGTACTACTTCTGCATTGGTAAAGATCACTGATGACACTCGTTACGGTATGGGAAACAGTCTGCTAACTATACTGTCGCTTCTCGACTTTAGCAGTGCCTTTAATAATGTCGATTTCGACATTTTATTAGGGATTTTATGCTCTCTTAACATATCTCCGACGTCTATTGACTGGTTTCGCAGTTACCTGTTTGGACGCCGGCAGCGAATTCGTATTGATGATGTTTACTCATCGTAGTGTGACTTGTCTGCTGGTGTCCCTCAGGGCGGCGTTTTATCCCCTCTTTTATTTGCATTTTTTATTAATTCTATTTCCAATAACCTTTCTTCGTCATATCACCTCTATGCAGATGATTTACAAATCTACACCCAGGCTAATTTAGATGGTCTGCAGTGCAGTTGAAACAACTAACCTAGACTTCTCTAAAATAGTCAAATGGAGTAAAGCTTACGGTCTATCTATAAATCCTCAAAAGACAAAAGTTATAATAGTTGGTAGTTCTAGGCTAATCTCCAAGATAGACCGGTGTTAATCTTCCTCAGATTGAATTTCATGGCGTGGTAGTCTATACTAGTGAAACTGTGAAAAATCTTGGGATTGTTATTGACAGAGAGCTGTCTTGGAGGCCTTACTTGACCAATCTTGGCCGAAGAATCTTTGCGTCGGCAGCTTCGCTTAGAAGACTTAAAAATTTCTTCACTACTGCTACTAAAGTAATGCTTGCTCAATCTCTGCTATTACCCATACTTGATTATACTGATGCCAGTTATATCGACGTAGCACAAGAACAACTGAACAAGCTCGATCGACTTCAAAATGTCTGGATACGGTTTATATTTGGGTTGCGCAAATATGACCATCTTTCCGAATATCGCAAGAAGCTTAAATAGTTACCTATTCGCCTTCGCCGGAATGTTCACTTACTATGTCTTTTGTACAATCTCCTTTTTGATCCTCGTACCCTTCTATATTTAAAGGAACGTTTTGATTTCCTACATCTTTCTCATTCCCGTTATTTGCGCTCTAGTAATAATCTCTCCTTAATGACACCTGTAGACACTTCTTCCTTCGTTGATAACTCTTTCACGGTACAGGCTTGTCTGTTTATGGAATTCACTGCCACTCAACATCAGACAAGCTCAATCCGTATTGTCTTTTAAATTGATGGTTACTAAATATCTTTGGTCCTCGCAAGTCTAAAACATGCTGCTGATTCTATATTTAGTATCATATAACTTATTATTGTATAGTATATAAAGTATATTATTATTTATTTATTTACTTTTTATTATTCTTGGAATGTTTCTTATTATTTATTATCGTCACAGCCACTGTTGTCTTAATATTTTCCTTAGTTTAGGGGGTTGCCTGGAAGGATCGCTTTAAGCGATAAGGCCGCCCTTTGTTCAACATTTACTGTACTTAGTTTTAAGAACGTAGTTTTAATTTGTGGTGAACAATAGTGTTTTAATTAATTCATTCAATGTCGCATCACAAATAACGCATTAAAACCATCGTTATATCATCTGCGTGTACAGACATAACATTTTTTATTATTGCTGGAGTACAGGAGACAGACTGACTGCCCAACTGTGATGAAAAGTGGTTACTGTCACCTATGAACATTTGCAACACTAAAGGTGCCATCAACGTGCTGCCGGACTCGTAGATGGCACTGGAACCTGGCCACTAATGCCGGAACAAACTCAAGGTTGTTATGGCGGCATGCTCTAGACCAGGGGTGGTACCCATCCAGACGGGAAAATACCCTACCACCTGGCTGAGGGTTGTTTTGTCGCCTCTTACAAGAGTTCGCCTGGCCGCAGGAATTAGTACTCTGTCTCCGTTCCTGCACGGATAAAATCTAAATTAAAAAATTACATTAAAACATTTCGTGTTAATAATGATAAATAATCAATTGTATATTTTTAAACGAGCTAAGGGACTTAAATTTATTTTGGTGACATCAAACACGTTTTGTAAAATTCTATTTAATTACCTTCTTCATTATGTTCGTATAAAGACCTTTATGCCCGTATTGGTCTTTGCCCCAACCGGTGGCGAAACAGCGGGTCCCGGGTGGAGTCTCCATGCGAGGAGGTGGAAGGCACACTACTCCAACATTCGGAGCCATATCCACTGGCTGGGCAAGGAACAGGACCGCAATGTCGTTATGAAGATTGCCTAGAAGATAAAATATAATCGAATATCCTTCCTAGCATAGAAACTGCCGTTTTTATTAAGTAAGCTAACGTAATTTTTTCTATTTTTTTTTTCTATTAATCAAATTAATCACCCATGCAATTGATGCATCTTTGCCAACAACTGTATTGGCAAAGATCAAGAAGGGCAACAATAAACTCCCACTGGGCAGTTTAATGATGCCCTTCTTGAAGAAATCAACTGGTTGGGAGCCAACAAATCGTTCACAGGCATTTTGTATTACCTCTCAGGTATTGTTTTTTTACCCGACAAGAAGTTATCCAAAATCAGGAAAAAGTAGAAGTGTCTGCGCAAGGTATCGTGACTACGGCGGATGACACAGAGCTTCCAACCTCAGCTCTTATAACTTGGAGACCGTCTCCTGTTTAGTATGAGGTCGCGCGTTATCGTGCAGGAGCAGCGGAGACGAGTGATTGACCAAAGCTGATTGGAGACGTGCGAGCTTCTCCATCATTGTATTCAGTCCTTCACAGTACACATCTGCAGTAATACTCGTCCCGTTTGGTAAGAAGCTGTGATCAATCAAACCGGTGCTAAACCGTTAAACAGTGACCATCACTTTTCTAGGGGTAAGTTTTTGGTTAGGGCATTGTTAGGTGCTGAACCAGGATCCAACCAACTTGCTGAGCGCTTGTGATTGTCAAATAGAATCCAATAAAAAAAATTCTTCGTAGGTATGCGGTTGTGGTGCATTCGTTTGTGATGTTCGCTCCGTGAACGTCGCTGATGTTGCAAGCCGGTTGTGCCGCGTTGATGCCACGACGGTACTCATATTCAATAATTACTTTAATTTTTAACGTATTCATGATGCCGAAAACGATTCAAATGCGATGACAACATAACACTATTTAACTTTATTTAAATAAAAAGAGTTATGAATGTCAAAGAAGCAAGTGAGGTGTGTAAGAATGGGCCTAAATGGCGCTCTGTTGTTGTTGTAACAAATAAAAACAAATTTTGAAAGTAGAATTCCATGTTCTTAAATTAAAATTCTATGGACGCGTTCCTTTAGTATCTCACAACGTCCAATATGCTCCGTTTGCCGTTCCACAAGACGACTGCGATGGTCGTGGCGAAAACGTCACTAATGATGTCTTCATTTTCGATCACACAGCGCTCACAACGACCCATGTCAAGAGGTGATTTTGAGGTCGATTATTATTATTATTTATTTCGGTTTATGGCTTGGCAGCTAGGCCTTTAAGCCAGATCTTAGTTTACAATATAGTTTCTTCATTTTCTTAAGCCTATGTGTAGCACAGCTGAACTGTAGGTAATCAGTTAGTGCCATTCATCGGAGTTCTTGTGACAACTCAAAAGGCCACATTTGACTATACAGTTCATATTTCTCATAAAACACATAATTAATCTGCCCTCGGGGTCCTTTCGACCGGGTTCCACTTAATTCTCTCTATCTCTTGAACGCGTTTTTCAAATCAACGAATGACATTTGTTTATGGGTAAAGACTATTTTGAAGATACACACCTAAGTTGAAGTCTTCATGCACAACCACGCTTGCCACATCTCTATCCTGGTGGGGATAAATCTCCTTTGTGCTCTGAGTATCCCATTCGCCCGCTCTGACCTTCAGGGTATTCGAGTTGGCCACCAAATAGGCAGTTGCCAAAACCATACTTGGGTGGATCAAAGAACCTCCGCCATAGTAAACATTAATCTTCGGACTATCGGGATTGTCGTCCGATGTTTCGAATCTGGAAAGATAATTAAGTTTATTACTTTGAGCTTGTGACTGGGATAAATAGCTATTTTGAATGCCACATAAAAATGAAACTATACGAAAATCACATTTTCAACATATTCTGTATTTAAACTATTCTTTTTTTTTACATACATACATACATACATAACTTCACGCCAGTTCCCTTGCGGGGTAGGCACGAACAACAGAGTGCCATTTAGGCTTATTCTTACACACCTCACTTGCCTCTTTGACATTCATAACTCTTGTCATGCAAGCTCGTCTGTTCTTAAGGCTCCTGATATCACCTTCTGCTAGTACACGATCAATTTGATCATGGAAGGTGTGTCGTGGCCTTCCACGACTTCTGCATCCATCCACTTTTGCATTGTATATCTGTTTAGTCATTCTTTCATCATGCATTCTTTCCACATGCCCGAACCACCGGAGCATTCCTTTCCTTACCTTCACCCCGACACTCTCTTTTTTTTTACTATATAGGATAATGATTCTTTTTATTTTCTGTGCGCGTGTTTGTCATATCTGTTTTATGGCTTATGACTTAAAGACCTAGCTGCCAAGCCATAAAGTTAAATAAAATAAATATCTGTTTTATGGAAGTTTTTGGCGGGAACTGAAAGGAGATGTGGTGCTGTGTAGTTTTATTTTCTAAAAATGTGTAAAATTACTCTAATATGAACAATAGTTGTAGGATATTGGTAGTTTTTGAGTAGTAATTATACATTTTGTGAGAAATGTGAACTGTATAGTCAAATGTGGCCTTTTGAGTTGTCACAAGAACTCCGTTGAATGGCACCACCTGATAACCTACAGTTCAGCTGTGCTACACATAGGCTTAAGAAAATGAAGAGACTATATTGTAAACTAAGATCTGGCTTAAAGGCCTAGCTGCCAAGCCATAAACCTAAATAAATAATAAATATAAATCAATGGGAGTTTTTGGCGCGAACTGAAAGGAGACGTTGTGCCGTGCAGTTTTATTTTCTAAAAATGTGTAAGATTACTCTAAAATGAACAATAGTTGTAGGATATTGATAGTTTTTGAGTAGTAATTATATGTTTTATGAGAAATGTGAACTGTATAGTCAAATGTGGCCTTTTGAGTTGTCACAAGAATTCCGAAAAGAAGAAACTACATTGTAATCTAAGATCTGGCTTAAAGGCTAGCTGCCAAGCCATAAACCTAAATAAATAAATAACACCTACTGTTACTTAGTCACTTGTTACATTTACTGTGGTGATGGGTCTAATATAAATTAATGAGGCGGGGTCGGCACTGAAAATCAGCGCTGTGCTGGAAGAAACTCCAACACAGCATAAAGCTGAGTTGCCGACCTCATTTGTAGAAATGCGGTGTGCAACATATAGAATTTAATCATAAAAATGTATGTATTAAATTAACATATGAAATTGTCTTTTAAAAACTATAATAAGGGGTTACATATTGGAACGAAGTTCCTTATCGCGCGTTGTGAAAGGGGGCTAGACGGAAAAAATTCTTACGAAAAGTTGTCACGACACTTTTTGCTATAGTAAGCGTTCAACTTTAATGCAATGAAATAAAATCTAAAATATCAATTAGTGTAATAATATACGCTGTTTTTGATACTATTTGTTTGTTTATGTATTTCTTTCTATACATAGGTTTTTGATAAAATTTCGATGGTTTTCGATGCTTATCGACACACTTTTTGAGACGTTTTGAGAATTTTTAAGACATTTTAGGAGAACTTCGTTCCAAACATGTGTCCCAAAGACACCTCATTAGTTCTTTTGTGCCGTTTGGTGTTGAAACATTAGATCCGTGGGGTCCGTCGGCAAAGAGTTTCTTCAAAGAGATTTGCAAGAAACTCTTTGATGCCACCCGTGATCAGAAGGCTGGCTCATATTTCGCCCAACAAATTAAGCATCGCCATACAGCGCGGCAATGCAGCCAGCCTTCTGGGCACGCTCCCATCTGGCAGCGATTTGTTACACAGTCTATAATCGCTTGTACTTTATAACTTTTCATCCGTGCAGGAACGGAGTAAGAATACAACTTCCTGCGGCCTGGCGGCCTGTCGTAAGAGGCGACAAAAAAACCCACAGCCAGGTGGTAGGGTATTTGCCCGACTGGATGGCCACCACCCCTGGTCTAAAGTATGTCGCCATAACAACCTTGAATTGTGTTCCGGCATTAGTGACCAGGTTCCAGTCTCCCTTAAGAGAGCAGCAGCGCATTGGTAGCACCTTTGGTGTTGCAAATGTCCATAGGCGATGGTAACCGCTTTCCATCAAGTGGGCCGTCTGCCTGTCTGCTGAACTCCCACAATAAAAAATAAAAAAAAAACTTACTTTATTTTAGTTTTTAAAATGTATGTATAAACATTTCTACATCCTTGTATTGTGGCTTTCCTAGCAAATAAATTCTTTCTTTCTTTTCTTTCTTACATTTCAATGCATTTACGAAGCCTGTATACGTTGTTCTAAATTTAAAAATTACGCACCATACAACGAAATATGCGCTAAAATAATTATTAACACCTATTACGCCTTTATTAACGCCTTCCTCCATATATCCATATATCCATTTATAATAAAGTATGCCAAAACACACCCTCCGCCAAAGAAATGTCAGCACCAAAGTTTAAACACCAAGTTAGTAAATGGTTAAAAACATTAAATTACAGTGACACAGAAAGCACAATACTAAACTGACCACAACACTAGGGCACACACACACACGCCGACACACACACACACACACAAAACCACACGCGCACACACACACACAAAACCACACGCACTCATAGTTTTAGGGTAATTAATTAATAAATCAATTATATTTAAGTTTCTATAATAAAATTGTGTTGGGTGCCGCGATACAGACCTAGAGTCTAGTGCAGCAACCGCCGCCAAAAAAAATTGTAGCCTTAATTTTACCTACTATATAAGTTTTAGATGTAACTATATGAAGCCTAGAAATAAGTTTATACAAATAAATGAATTTGAATTTGAATTTGAATTTACCGCATACTCCATTGTATTGTATACCGCCGTGCGTATCATTTACGGCTTTTTTTAAAATTTTCATAAAACTATGCATAAGAATTCCACCAAGGAGTTTTATACATTACGAAAATAAATAAACTGTACTGTATGATTGAATATCATCGAAACCGTTTTTGATCAACGCATTTTTCTCAATTTAATTCTAAAGGAAAAATAAGACGAAGGATGTAGGTCTACTTTTCACCACGCGCGCGTGACGCCATTTGCAAATGCGCGCCTTTTTCATATTAGAAACGTCACACACTGTTGCGACTTTTCGACTGATATTTTATAAACATGGTAATAACTAGGATATGTCCGCGACTTCATCTAGGCTTGACTTGAAATTCCCGCGGGATTCCTGGTACACAAAGTATCGCAGCATTGAAAAAAGATCGAAGCTATCATTTTAGTGGGAACTGTGTCGCAATAAGCTAATTTTTATGAATCCGAACAACTTCAAACCGCTCCCGAGAAAATTCCCACGGGATTCTCGGGATAAACAATATCACACATTTTATTACATTAAATTTGCTATCGATCAGTAATCACATTGGAATTCGATTTTTTTTAAATCTTGTTATTTAAAACAATCCCAAAAATGTCTTTATTGTCAGAAAATCTTTATTGTCAGAAAGTCAAATTTACATTATTTATATTACCTACTGGTCCCAAACTAGGTGAAGCCTGTATTTTGAAGACCAAAGCCGAGGTTTATAGCCACAGCGGGCTGACGTGTGTTTTGTGTATATGCGTGTGAGTGTGTGTGTGTGTGTGTGTGTGTTTGAGAGAGAGAGAGAGAGTGATAGTATGTGTGTTGTGTGTGAGTATGTGTGTGTGTGTGTGTTTACGCATTATCGTATAACACTATTCAGACGGTGATTTTTAGCACATTTTCAGTATCGTCGTAAGTTAGACTGCTTAGCCATGCTTGAATCAATTTTTTGGCCTCTTTGACAGACTTATTTTTGATGGCACAGAATTTAACCACCACGTTATAGACGTGTGTGCTAACGAACAAGCCAGTGTGGCGAGCAAATGAGCTTTTCACCAATTTCCCGTAGGATTCCCGGGATAAAATGTAGCGAAGCTTTTAAGCCTAAAAATTTGCTGTCTATCAGCGGAAACCGCATCCCTATACCTAGGTATGGTAGGTTAAACCCCTTAACAACACCATGTTCAATAACCAAGAATGGTCCTCCCAGCAAGACTCGGCGCCGGGTCATAAAGCTCGGTCCACGCAGTCTTGGTTGGAAACGAACGTTTCGAACTTCATCAGAGCTGAAAGCTGGCCGTTGTCTAGTCCCGTTCTTAATCCGCTGGATTATGATTTATGGTCAGTTTTAGGTAGTACGGCTTTCTCTAAACGCCATGATAATTTGGAGTCCATAAAACAATCCATAGGATTGGCAGTAAATAATTTTCCCATGGAAAGAGTGCGTGTTTCTATTGATAACTGGCCTCAAGGTTTAAAGGACTGTATTGCAGCCAATGGATACCACTTCGAATAAGCTTTTTATATTTATTTTTTATTTATTAAACTAATACACTGTAAAACTTATAAATGTTATTTTCAATAGAAAAAAAATTCTTTGTTACAATATTTATGGCAAGACTAAGTATAGACATAAGCTTTTACAAGATCGTGGCTGTGGTAATGTTACACGCCGACAAAACTGGCTGCACACCTGCCTGCCATAAAACACACTTTATTACCCGCCGGGTGTTTGAGCTAGTAACATTGAAACCGTTTTATGTCTATCTTCTTTTGTTTACTTTGTGTTTAAAATTTGTAATTAGAAAACAGCCTATTGTGTATTGTCCTCGTTTATGGCCGTTCCCAGGCATAATTACGAAGGTATGCGGATTACGTTTCCCAGGAAATTGCGTCGACGCTTGCCAGGTAGACATATTGCATCGGTGCATTATAAAGCAATCGCCCAATGGAGAGATCGGCAGTCTAGTGTTAATCATAAGCGAGGCAAGACGTGTGTACATTCGATAAGCTATATAGTGACGGACTTTGCGCGTGTTATTGAATCGTGCATTACGTTTGTACTGGTTGCGTCCAGTTATATTTGTACCTGTGTTACACGTGTTTGTATAGTCCTAATAAATTCTAGTAAGTTCGTCTACTCGTTTGTAAAAACCAACTTACCGCACTATTACCATAAATCACTGTTTTATACCGCGCTTGTCAGCAGTAGAATGTAGCATTCACTGAAGTAATCCTTTTCTATGTAATTTAAAGCAATTTAAAACTCATATTAAAACATGTTAGTAACTTAATGCAATGATTTATACTTTTCTTCTCTTTTTTTGTATGTAATTAATTTTTATTGATTCGTTTTTATATTTTAACATATGACTGTATTTTCATGACTGTTGTTTTAATATTGATTACCATCATTGATATATAATTATATATCGATGGATGTTAAGGCGTGTAAATAGCCCTAACACGTAGTATGCGGGCTATGATGAACCAACGTTCAGCCCAAAATTAAAATACGGTGATATAAACCAAAAGTATGCGATGCCGGGCAATCAAGATAAAAACTCATACGACAACCACTGGAGCGGCTAAAAAATATGCCCACTCACCTTATTAGAAGTACGTTGTCAGATCAGTGATCACCATAAGTTCACCACACCTTCTTCGCCACGACACCAGACACAAGGGGAAGCCGGCCGGCTTATAACCAAATTCCAGTCATTCCACTTGATGCAACACTTATTAGTCTTTGTGTATTTGATTAAGAGGCCGATTTATTAAGCACCAGAGAGTAGTTATTTGATAAGGTTTAAATATTATTATTTATTAACGTGCGCCTGCTCAACTAGTACAGCAGCGACCAACGACGACGCGTAAGCGTATGTAACGTATTCAAATTCAAAAAGTCTAGGCACCACCTTCTGGCGAGTGGGCGGCCGCAGTGACGTATGAAGTGACGTTATCTCTGATTTACCCAACATCGCTAGATGGCGTCACCAATGGATACCATTCAGATTTTAAATAGATATATTACGTAATTTTCTTGTAATATTGTATATTTTATTCTTTTGGAATTATTTGAACCAAATATTTATAGGGCTTGGAAACCGGTCAAAAAATCGAACCGGTTACAGCCTGCGTATATAGGAGCTCTGCTTTCCGGTTTTGTTCTACTTTAACATCAATCAAACGGTCCTTGGAGTCAAAAGTTCGTTAAATAAGTTTTGTCGAATAAACAACCGGTTTGGAACGGTTTTTGCCGCACACTTTCAAAGCACAGCCATCAGTGTGTTCCATTAGTAGTTCACAACGCCCAAAATGCTCCGTTAGCCATTCCACAAGGTGACCGCGTTTGTAGTCGTGGCGAAGTCGTCGCTAATGACGTCATCATTTTCGATCACACAGCGCTCACAACGACCCATGTCAAGAGGTGGGTCGAATAACCGTTCCACTTGGGTTTACGATTGTAACGCTGGCAAGCAAGGGGAACGGGAAAAATCGCCGACTATAGCCCATGTGGTACAACAAGTATCAGTCGTATACAAATACATATTTATATTAAAAACAGTTGTCATATAGATAATTGATGCGGAATAAACCAGTTAATGCAGGGTATATTTATATAACGCTAGCTGCTCCCGCGGTTTCACCCGCGTGGTGATGGAAAATCCGTTATATTTTGGATAATTCACACTATATCTTTATAATTTACACCCTATGTGTTGTTCTGATGCGTAAGCTATATATATTATTGTAAAGTTTCATCAAAATCCATTCAGTAGTTTTTGCGTGGAAGAGTAACAAACATACATCCATTCTTACAAATTTTCTCGTTTATAATATTTATAGGATTGGATATATTCTTTTAAGGTTTGTACATCGAACGAAATATGATTAAAACCGGTTGTAACCGATTAAAAGCGGTTAATTTTGGCCGTTTTCAAGCTTTGCCCAGGTATAAACCGTACTCCAGGATTTACACGCACACTTCACAAACAAACCAAGACACACAAAGAGCCTAAAAATTAATAACCCAGACACAGAAAAGAAAAAACCAACACACATGGCACTAGATAGGACTCTCTCTCTTTTCTTTCACCATATCCCAATTACTTGGGGTCGACACAATATGTTTTTTCCTTCCACACTCTTAATATAATTCTTAACTGGACCCAGCTGAATAGCCGCAGATGGCTGTTTCAGCGATACCGGACTTTGGGGGCTTCACGACTCCGTGGGAGCGGAGGCGTTCGGCCCGGGAGCAGCACGCTCGAGGAGGCACCTCCTGTGAGGTTCGACCTCGGCTCGACCGCTGCGGGGGATTGACTCTATATTGGGAATTAGCCGTTAAAGGCTGAAAGAGCTAAGCCAACAGGCTGAAATGATTGTTTTTTGGGGACCAATTATCGACTCCGCCGGCGGAGCCGATCCTAGTCTATCGTTACTACCGCTTCGCAACGTGTTATAGCTGGAGGAGAAGAAGCGGCGGAAGAAACTCTCCAGCAACACGCCTATGCTAATCGTGTATGGCTACTTGTGTCTGTATTGAGTGTGTGAGATTGGTGGGGTCTTACCTTTGTGTAAGAGGATCCGAGCCGGGGGCTCTCCGGCGTCTGTTCTGTCTGCGTCTGTTATGCCAGGCTGATGTTCTGAGCCTCGGGGGGTTCATGATTGCGAGGAGACGGGTGATTTTATCGGGCTCGTCAATGAGTACATTGCGAGGGCGACGATTTCTCATGGGAGCGTTCGGTGTGGGTTTATAGTTGACCGTTTCCGTCACCAGAGGGTTCGGGTGATGGGGGGCGAGGTCAAAGAATCTGCGCGATAGAGTGACTATATAATCTTTGATGGAGGGAAGCTCCAGATCGCGATGCAGGTCGGCGAGCCGCATATAGCGCGGGGCGTCGACTGCAGCACGCATAAAATGATTCTGGATTCTTTGCAGTCTCCAGATGTTTGTTTCGCTGGCGTGGCCGAAGACCACACTCGCATAGGTCATGATGGGGCGGATGCAAGTTTTGTATAGAGTCACCTTATTTCTAAGGCTCATCTTACTCTTCTTGCATATCAACGGATAGAGTCGGCCTAGGATCCAGTATGCTCTGTTCCCGGCCGCTCTGGTGTGCTTGTGGAAGTACAAGCCTTTATCGAGAGTCACACCAAGATATTTGACTTCGTTAACCCAGGGGATAACTCCGTCGTATAGCTTGATGGGCATAAGTTGGTTGGTGGGGCGAGTATTGGGTGAGAGAGAGCGACGAGAGAACATGATGGCTGCGCTCTTCTCGGGGTTCACTTCAATCCTCCATCTACGGAACCAGTCGCCTAGTTCCTTGATGGCGGCGTTGAGGTGACTGCAGATTCTGTATCTGCTGGGGTCGCTAATGAATATGGCGGTGTCATCCGCATATAGGGCTAGCTCGGTATGGGGGTGCCGTGGCATGTCGCTGGTGTACAGCGAGAAAAGTAAGGGGGAGAGCGCGGAGCCCTGAGGGACTCCCGCTGAGATGGAATGAGAGGAGGATCTAGTGCCCTCCACTCGGAATCTGAATCTACGGTCTTTGAGGAAGTCCCGTAGAATGAGTACGAGTCGGTCCGGCACACCGAGTTGATACAGCTTGTATATCAGCCCGTTGTGCCAGACCTTATCGAAGGCTTTGGCGACGTCGAAGAATACTGCGCCTGTCGGCCAGAATCTTTGTCCGCCGCGTTGAAAGTGGGAGAGGACGTGCTCCGTGATGCGGAGCACTTGCTGTGGACAAGAGTGTCTAGCTCTAAAGCCAAACTGCTCAGGGGGAATGAGATTATTGCTGAAGGCAAAATCTCTCAGTCTTGTAAGAAGGACTCGCTCATACAGTTTACCCAGCGAGCTGAGTAGACTGATGGGGCGGTAACTAGAGGGCTTTGAGGCCGGTTTGCCTGGTTTGCGGATACCGATGACTTCCGCTTCTTTCCAGGTCTTTGGAAATTGGCAATTATTTATGGCGGCATTGAAGATGCTTACCATAATTAAGATAAGTTGGGCGGGGAGGATTTTTAAAAGTTTATGGCTGATTCCATCATTGCCTGGGGCCTTGCGGGGCTTTAGGGCTTTGATGAAATCCTGTACTTCCTCAACCGTGACCGGTTCGAGTGTGGTTTCGGCCGGGAGGGAGGACCGATATTCGACCTCGGCGTCTACCTCCGATAGGTGAGACGGGTCGTTATTGGCAATATTGGGGGAGCATTGGAGCTCGAGACTTTCGGCGAGACATTCTGCCTTTTCGTCGTCATCAAACGCTTTGGTGTTATCGGGTCTCTCGAGGGGTGGCATGCTCGAGAGGGTTTCTGCTTTCAGAGATCTCGCCAGCTGCCAGTAAGCCTGGTGAGTTGGGGAGATCTCCTCCAGCAGTCGGTCCCAACGTTGGTTCCTGACCTCCTGGACACGGAGTCTGACCTGGCGTTGGAGTGCCCTGTATTGGGCTTTATTATCTGGGGAGGGGAAGCTGCCGTAGGCTCTGAATGCTGCCCTCTTGTCCCTCATCAGATCTCTGACGTCGTCCGGGAGTGGCAGTCGGTGGTCCTCGAGAGGTACCTGCCGAGTGGACTCCCGTACCACGCTCTGGAGGTGGCTGGTGAGGGCTTCGATGGCAACATCGTTGTCCTGGGCTGAGTTAATCGGGTCCGGGATCCGGTCCAAGTCCGGGGAGCTTGTCGTTGCGAGCAAGTCCCGGACTTTGGCCCAATCTATGATGGGTTTCGTCGGTGGCGTCGAGTCAGTCGGGGGCCTAACTGAAGTACGACCGGCAAGTGGTCGGAGTCAATGTCATCCCGTGTTTCGATAGAGCGGAACTGAAGGGAGACTCCCTTCAGCAGCGCTATGTCGAGAACGCTCGGGTGTTGTACGTCCGGTCTGTCAGGGTATCTGGTGGGGGTCAAAAATTCTTTCAGTTTTAAATAGACCATTTATCGAGGAAGGCTATAGGCAATATATCATTACGCTAAGACTAATAGGAGCGGAGCACTAATGAAGAATGTTTCAAAATCGGGGGGTCTTGAAAACAAATTCCACGCGAACGACGTCGCGGGCACAGCTAGTTACATATAAAATATTTTAACAAAAATCAAAACCGACCTAAAGAAAAAGATAGAAAGTGGTTATTTGTGATACTAGTGCGGTTCCACATGTGTGTGATACAGATTTTTCCAGTTCCACAGAAAATTATGTTTAATTGTTGGACAATAAAGTTTAAAATTACTTAGATCAAAGTTGTTTGATTTGCTATCTTGTCTAAGAAGATTGTTTAGATTTCCCCAGTTCACTGTTGGCGACTGAGGGCCCTCTATCGGGTTTCCCCTCGTAAAAATAAAGGCGGATCGATTCACTACTGGACTAGGTGAGAGCGGCGTATGTGCGCGGATAAGGGAAATGGATCGGGGGAGGATTATGTCTGCCTAGAGATGATGTTACCAAAGCCTAATTTTTTAAACGTAAATAAAGTTTGAATTTACTATTTTATAAACTTTTTCTATTATACATATAATAACACGTTTTGGTGCTGACAGAAATCACAATTAGTTCAGCAGGCTTGAAGAAACAAAGATCCCTTCTCATTAACAACAAATTAATTATTCACAACCTCAGACGAACAAATAAAAGTACAAACATAAAACGCTGAAATGGAGTTTATTTTTTTAATTTTTGTATTATATACGTGGATTGAGTGTGTAGTTAATATTATTTGGAAACTATTCCACCATTATACGTATTAATGCAATTCTTTCAGTTTTAAATAGCCCATTTATTGAGGAAGGCTATAGGCAATATATCATCACGCTAAGACTAATAGGAGCGGAGCACTAATGAAGAATGTTTCAAAATCGGGGGGTCTTGAAAACAAATTCCACGCGAACGATTTTAATAATAAATATATAACTATACCATATATACAAATATACACATAAGTTCTATATATATACAAGATATGGTGATAAAATGCAACATTTGCCAGAAAACAGTTCCATAGGTAATGTAAGAAACTTTTTCATTAAACAATCTTAAATCTTTCTAATATGAAAATGGCGCGCATTTGCAATTAGCGTGACGTGCGCGTAGTGAAATTTAGAAATATATTGTTACAACTTAGCCTAAATTCCATGAAGCACGCCGACAATGTGACTGCACAGTGCCGGATATAAAGCGCAGTTTAATACCTGACCGTATCTGGACTTCTTTTGTTCACTTTGTGTTTAATATTTGTAATTAGAAAAGCCGCCTATTGTGTATTGTAATCCCTTTATGGTAGGTAGTGGCTAGGTGTGATTCTTGGAAACCATTGTTTACACGGTCGTGACATATTGTAAGCTTATCCGTGCAGGAACGGAGAAAGAATACAATTTCCTGCGGCCGGGCGGCCTGTCGTAAGAGGCGACTTAACAACCCACAGCCAGGTCGTAGGGCATTTGCCCGACTGGATGGCTACCACCCCTGGTCTAGAGTATGCCGCCATAACAACCTTGAGTTGTGTTCCGGCATTAGTGACCAGGTTCCAGTCTCCCTTAAGCGAGCAGCAGCGCATTTGTAGCACTTTTGGTGTTCCGGCATTAGTGACCAGGTTCCAGTCTCCCTTAAGCGAGCAGCAGCGCATTTGTAGCACTTTTGGTGTTGCAAATGTCCATAGACGACGGTAACGGCTTTCCTTCAAGTCGGCCTTCTGCCTGTCTGCTGAACTCATGCAATAATAAAATAAAAAAAATAGTGTAGTCAGTTTTAATTTTTGTTAAAATATTTTTTAACTAAGCAAACACTTGAATAGCTTTAGATAAATATACAGGGTGTCTCAGCATACGGAACACCTCCTTGAAACCGTTATAGTATACCGGGAATATATCTTAATTAAGATGCATTATAATTTTATTATTTAATAATAAAAAAGATACAGGAGGAAAATAAAATATTTTGGTTGTGCACAATGCACAATTCAGGATGTAATCGCGTAGCAACACAAATAAAACATATAGCCGGATTGAGAACCGCCTTTTTTGGAAGTCGGATACAATACCTTCGATTCATTGACGTTTGTCTTCGGAATTTTAGGAGTATCCAGCGTATGACCTTCTGAGCTGGACGTTACGTTCGGCGTCTCGGAAGCGTCCAACAAGCAGCACGTGTGCATGTAACTGGCGCAAACATTATCCGGACTGTAAAGAATAAACCAGTATAGAAAATTGCTCAGTTTATTTGGACAGTTGGGCTTTATAATAGACTTTTTTTATTTTTACTGCATGAGTTCAGCAGACAGGCAGGTGGCCCAGTTGATGGAGAGCGGTTACCATCGCCGGTTACCAACATTTGCAACACCAAAGGTGCTACAAATGCACTGCTGCTCTCTTAAGGGAGACTGGAACCTGGTCACTAGTGCCGGAACACAACTCAAGGTTGTTATGGTGGCGTATCCTAGACCAGAGGTGGTAGCCATCCAGTTGGGAAAATACCCCTAGCACCCGACTGTGTGTTGCACGAACCATTGTTTTTTTCACTATAGTATATGAAAAAAAAATTAAGACTTTTTTAATCTGGTTGATGAGAGTAGGGACTGGCCACAATATATTGTTTATAAATAATCGGCAAACATTGTATATCTCTAAGCTAAGCAAGTTATGCTTGTGTTATGGGTAATATACAACGGACTACTCTGGAGCCGATCCCAGATACCCAGACCATAGCAAATAACAGAAAATTTCCGAAATTTACCATGCCAGGAATCGAACCCGGAGCCTCTGCGTTCCAGCGAGTTCAGCCCGCTAAGACTTAGCCCTCTCAACCATAAAAGCCGTCCAAATTAACTTATATATCAGTAAAAATCATTGAATCTTTAATAGCTCTTAATTTTTCTAGAGACATATTTGTTTAATATTTTCTTAAGTTTTCGCGACTTGTATACATAATAAAACTACGTTTTAACGGTTTTAAGCGCGGTAATTTTATTTGATTTTGGTTTTTCCGACGTTTCGGCCACTTTTCAGTGGCCGTGATCACGGAAGACAAAGATGTCAAGTGTCAACGAGTATTGTTAAAGTTTTATTTAGCCTACCGCCAATTTATTAATTTTAATTATTTAATTTTAATTTTGTTTATGGTTATTATTTAATCTATGGGGGCCTAATCTAATTTACTACCGCTTCGCAACATGTTATGGCTTGAAGAGAAGAAGCGGCGCAAGAAACTCTTCAGCAAACATGCCTAGCTCTAATAATTTTGCCATATTTGTTATTATAGAAAAACATAAATTTAAAGTTATGAAGTTCATAACTAGTTTATAAATAATTATTTTGTATTTTCTACAACATCTCGAAGTCGATTCTAAGTTATACATAAAGCAGCAACAAATTTGCAAAATATAGTAATTTTTATGTTTACTTTGCACCAATTTGAAAATATTTAGTTTCGCTTTTTAGTTTAATGTCGATTTTTTTCATTAAAAATCTACTTTTTATTTTACCTGATGTTGCGGACAGAGAGCACCCCCCTGATCCGCCCGCCGGTGTACACCTACTCGCGCAGTTAGCAGCTAGGCGTTGGACGGAATGCGGGATATAGAAGCGGTCTTGGAGGCCGGCAGGAGGCGGCTCCCGTACCCCGTCACCGGGGGGTAGTTACCCCCCGCGAATTTGGTACCGGGGCAAAGAGTCAAGACTCGAAGTCCCATACCGGCTCTGCCATCATCAGGCAGAGACGATGACCCTTGATTGCCGACAGGACGCACTTACCACTCTCACTCGACTCTCTAGCGCACTTGCTTATTTATTCGTAATAGCATCAATACGTGCTTCTTCTATGTATAATTTAATTGTAAATAACGTCAATAATGATCATACAATACAGCCTAAATCGAGTTTCATTTTAAAACAAGCAATTTCCACTAATACCTGAATAGGTTTCAAAATCGTATATTAAGCGCCTGTAGAAATTGTACTGCTGGTACGTGTATGCAAGTTTGCCCTTCGGTGAGTGTAGGCGCTCTTCAACAAGGGTTGCTCTCGGTTTCCCTGGGATCCACTTATGACATTACTGACTTGGTGACAATAAGACCACCTCAGGACCACCACTCTTTCGAATAAAAGAAATTTGAAAATCGGTCCACAATTGACGGAAAATCGGGTTACAAAAATGCAAAAAAAAATGTACAGTCGAATTAGGAACCTCCTGCTTTTTGAAGTCAGTTAAAAAAGGGAGACTAGCGGATTTTTTAGTAGCGTTCGGCCTGGTCACCTACACGCATAATTACAATGTGTTTGTAGCTTATTTCATTAGAAACCCATGTTAATTCGGTCATAAATGTTTGACATTGTTATATATAACTTCCACTACGACGATACTAGAGTTTTTGGTTGGGACTTGAAACGTGGTGTTGTATTGTGCAGTTTTATTTTCAAAAAATATTTAAATCTACCTAAAAATGAACAATATGGACAATAGTTGTACGATATTTATTGTTTTAACGAATAATTATGCATTTCTGTTTTATTCGCCAGAATGTCAGGCAAACGAGCTGACTCCATACAGCTTTGTCAAAAATATGGCACTTAACAGTGACATAGTAAACGATTAGATGTTTTGTACTACCATAAAAATTTAAAAATTTAAAAAAACAACAGATGTTACGGCGCAACAGCAGTTCAGTGGCACGGCACTAGTTTCGCGTCTGTGCTCTGATTTGTTATTTTTTAACCGACTTTAAAAAAGGAGGAGGTTCTCAATTCATCGGGATCTTTTTTTTATGTATGTTCACCGATTACTCCGAGATATATGATCCGATTTACGTGATTCTTTTTTTTTTCGACGCGGAATAGTTGCTATTTGGTCCCCTAAAAATTTGACATAGTTTGGCCCAGTAGTTTTCATTTTATGAACATTTTTTATGAAAATATTTCCATTCCGTTCCATATGTACACCGATTACGTTGAGATTTATGATCCGATTTACGTGATTCTTGTTTAGTTTGATGCGGAATAATTGCCATTTGGTCCCCTAAAGATTTAACATAGTTTGGCCCATTAGTTTTCATTTTACGAACATTTTTTTGTTCCCGTTTCTTGGGACCTATATTTTTTAAGGAGCGCGGCACCTTTCGTAGGTCTACCCATACATAGCTAGACACTAAAAATTAACAAATAAAATAAAAAAACTTCGTTTCAAAAAAACCGACTTCAAAAACTAAAAAACTAAATAGTATAAAATAACTTATTTCTAAAGTTATTCTTATTTATATATATTATCTAAAGCATCTTGAAGTTGGTGCAAAGTAAAACATAAAAATTACCGGGCGGGCATATTTGCATTTGAAAATTACTAAGCGATGGCATCACTGAGCCAGGAGGTCACTTATAGCTCATAACTACGATCTAGACGTAAAGTGTGTATTTTATCGGAAAGTCAAATATAAAATAACAATGCGCGTTTTATTGCAGTACGACCTTCTGCATTATGTTTGGATTTGTTGTGTTCGGTTAAATTTGTACCTGTGTTATACGTGATTGTAGAGTACTGATAAACTCTATAATAATTCGAACGGCATTTTAATTCGAGTCCCGCATATTGTTACCACTTAGACTCCGACTATCGACCTCAAATTCCACGTACAGATCTGACGTCAAAAGCACATTAAGGGCATTACCATCGTGCCTACAGCTTTGAATCTACGCTTGCAATGGCGCCGTTATGAGTCCGTCTTCTTTTATTTACTCATTTATTGGCATACGTTTCTAGTTATTGTGGAGAACAGCCTATTGTTCTATTGTACTCGTTTAGGGCCGCTTGCAGGCTGCATTATTAGCCAGGTGTTGGGGATTAATTATAATATGATAACAATTGATAACAAGCTAATTCTAGGAAATTATGTCGACGTTGCCGGGCGGGCACATTTGCATTTGTGCAGTATAAAACGATGGCCTGATTGAGAGAGGAGGTCAGTTATAGCTCATAACTACGATCTAGACGTGACGTGTGTACCTTATCGGGAATCTAATATTGACGGACTTTGCGCGTTTTATTGCATTACGACCTTCTGCATTATGTTTGGATTTGTTGTGTTCGGTTATATTTGTACCTGTGTTATACGTGTTTGTATAGTTCTAATAAACTTTATAATAATTCTAACGGCATTTTAATTCGAGTCCCGCAAACTCGTAACAATTACATCAGCCTATCGACCTCAAAAGACCGTGGAAGTGTGACGTCAAAAGTTTATTAAGGGCATGCCCATCGTGCCTACAGCTTTGGATCCACGCTTGCACTGGCGCCGTTAGAAGTCCGTAACTTTTTTTTTTTTGAGGCGAGGGAAAATGCTTAACCGATTTACGCACAAACTGGGCCGTTGCTAGGGGAACGACACGCGTCGGTCGGGGGCGATAACACTGCAGCAATAGTATGCTCTTGGCAGTGCTCCATCCGCGATCGACGTCACAGAATAGTGTGGAAGACTCCGAGCGTTGCTACACGAGTAAGCAACCCCAATACCCACTAAAAACCTCCTCCCTGTCGACCCTGCGCTTTTGTTTGTGTTGGAAAGGCTGAGATTTAGAACATAGTTACGCCCAGCCGAAGAAGTCCGTAACTGCATTAACGTTAATTAGCCTTAACTGCGGTCCTACGTCATATCACACATTGTCATTGGGCAACGTACCTAGAGGATAATTCCGAAAGCCAGTTACGCTTCGACCTTCGTGCCTCCAGTCCTCTCAAAAAACTGTCTTCTAATGACCTAAAAAAATTAAAAATGTAAATATATATTTTCATAAGAAACACATGTACAATTTGTAGTCGGTTGTTGGAATCTTTTTTTAAGTAAATTTCACTTGTATTAGAAGACCCCGCTCTTTCATAACTTAAATATTACATTGTATTGTATCTAAAAGTACTTAGTTTCTAAATATTTTCATGCTATAGGTGACATAACAATGATATTAAAATATTGCATTTTACATATGTATTGTAATTAAATTGTAGTCGGTTGTCGGAATCCTTTTTTAAGTAAATTTCACTTGTATTAGAAGACCCCGCTCTTTCATAACTTAAATATTACTTTGTATTGTATCTGAAAGTACTTAGTTTCTAAATATTTTCATGCTATAGGTGACATAACAATGATATTAAAATATTGCATTTACATATGTATTGTAATTAAATTGTAGTCGGTTGTCGGAATCCTTTTTTAAGTAAATTTCACTTGTATTAGAAGACCCCGCTCTTTCATAACTTAAATATTACTTTGTATTGTATCTAAAAGTACTTAGTTTCTAAATATTTTCATGCTATAGGTGACATAACAATGATATTAAAATATTGCATTTACATATGTATTGTAATTAAAATTAGTTAATATAGTTTTCTTTTTAGTGGAAACTTGATTGATATATGTATTAATTTTGTGTTTTATATTTAAGAATATTAATCATTGTATGTTTCCCAAACAATTAAAATAAATAAATATATACATTTTCATTAAGAACAAAACATAATAATAATCATTATTATATATATTTTTACTGTCCTTAATTATTTTCTTTAATTCCAGAACATATAATATTAAAAAGAAGTAATAAGCCTAATATTGGCTCTCGACCAGCTTCGGATGACGTCATTGGCGGCACGATATAGCCTTATATGCTACCTCTATGTAATAATTCCTCTAAGATAAAAGTACATTGTAGTACTTACCTTACGTCAATCAAGGTTCGGCCATCAGTGATGATAGTATTATCGTTTGGATGGCAGAGGTAATAAGGGACGCATTCCCCAACCTTATTGTCAGGAGTGATGCATGTAAGATTATTCTCCGCTAAAAACAACAAAGAAAATACCCTATAGAACACCGTTTCTCAACCTGGGCTTGCGACCCTGGTGGGGGTCGAGTTTGCTGTTAAAGGGGGTCGCAGTCTGTTAAAAAATAGATCTATGTACAAATCAAAAGTATAGAATAGAATATACTTTATTGTACAATAAAATTAATGAAACAATACGCAAAAACAGCTTAGAATTAGGTTCAAATGGCGACAGCGAACTTTTCCAGACATTCTTGAGATGGGGAGAGAAATATGGCACAAAAGCTAGTGCAAGGTTTTGTTGCACATTATTATACAAAATAAATAATTTAAAAAATCTAAATCCTAATAAAACTACATTTTAACGGTTTTAAGCACGGTAATTTATTTGATTTTATTATTCCGACAACAACAACAAACATCAAATAAATTACCGCGCTTAAAATTGTTAAAACGTAGTTTTATTAGGATTTAGATTTTTTAATCAAAATCTTTGAGAAACAATGTTATAGAAAATACTTTATCTTCCGAAGGGAATGTCGCTTGATGACAACCCACTGCGGGGGAAGCGCTTATGATACGCGTAAAATGGGCGAATGTTGTAGATATTGCCTTAGTTAACACGTAACAAACAAACAAATTCACGTCGCATTTGTAATGTTAAAAGTGTGGACGAAGATTGTATTAGAATAAGTGCAAAAAAATGTATTAATGTTATTAAGAATGTAATTATTTAATTTTTTGATAAAATAAAGAGGAGAGGAGAGGAGAGGAGAGGAGAGGAGAGGAGAGGAGAGGAGAGGAGAGGAGAGGAGAGGAGAGGAGAGGAGAGGAGAGGAGAGGAGAGGAGAGGAGAGGAGAGGAGAGGAGAGGAGAGGAGAGGAGAGGAGAGGAGAGGAGAGGAGAGGAGAGGAGAGGAGAGGAGAGGAGAGGAGAGGAGAGGACAATGTATGGCCATCCCTTATTCCCCAATTAAGAACTGGTGCCCGGAGAATATAGAACGTTGCACTTACCTCGCAGTCAGCCACCAGCCCACGACAGCGCTGGTTCAGGGTTCTGCCGGTGCTTCTCGCGTGGCGATAAAGGTGGCAAAGTCCTTCTACACGAGCCCCGGGGCGCAAGGGACGCAGATACACTGATCACTTAATTTTATTGTTGGTTGAGGCGAATGTCCTAGTAATTAGCTACTGGACGCGGAAATCTTCGATAGCTAATAATTGTATTTATGCGGGTGCGATACGAGTTTGTGTGCGTCGCGGTAGCGTGGCGTTTGACAACGTACTGACTCACGCGCCGAGCGAGCGGCGGCAACATACGGGGGTTGCAAGACGCTATAAACCCAAGACACAATTGGTAATTGGGAAATAAGTGGCGCCAACATTACTCCCGCCCTTAAAGGGTTGCCTTTAAAAAGAGAAGGGATGTACTTACTTGTACAAAGCGGAAATATAAAGTATATAAATAAAAATAATAGATTATAGCGGATATAGTATGCGTGAGTTACAATACATAATTAATAACAAAAATAAATAAAATAGATGTAATTAAAAATAAGGTAAGCAGGTGGTTGTTCAAATAACAACCAACCAATGTTGCGGTAAATATAGAGAAACTATTGGTTCGGTAGCGGACATAGTCGCACTACAGGACGCAAGAAAGTTCCTTTGGCAGTTCGTACTGAAGCTACGCGGACAGTACCATCCTTAGAAGGATGGAGTCTATCTACTATACCTAGCGGCCACGAAAGAGGTGGAGCGTTGTCAGTTATAATTACTACAACCGTGCCAAGAGCGATAGGAACAGCTGGTGTATTCCACTTCTCTCGAACTTGTAATTCGTGCAAATATTCCAATCTCCATCGCTTCCAGAATGACTGAACCAACTTGTCCAGTAAAGTATATCTATGAAGTAGTGATACATTTTGTACTCCAGGTGCGGGCAAAGATAGAAGCGGATTCGTATGTAAAAAGTGGCTTGGAGTAAGAGCGGTAGGTTCAGATGGGTCTGAGCTTAAAACGGTGAGTGGACGTGAATTTAAAATGCACTCTATCTGCGTCAATACGGTTATTAACTCTTCGTACGATAAGAGTTGCTGACCAATGATTTTAAACAAATGGGACTTAATTATCTTTATCATGCTCTCCCAGCATCCGCCAAAATGTGGAGAAGCAGGTGGTATAAATTTCCATTTAATGCGGCTTTCTGTCAACTCTTCTTCAAAGCGCGGCCGAAATTCGTTATTTAAAAAATTGTATAATTCCCTTAAGTAAGAATTTGAACCAACAAAGTTTGTTCCATTGTCGGAATATAGTACTGAAACCGGACCACGACGAGAAAGAAATCTTTTAAGAGCAGAAATGAAGCTAACTGTACTTAAATCGGTTGTACATTCAATGTGTACAGCACGAGTAGTTAAACATGTAAACACACATAAATACGCTTTATGAGCTTTAGCTCCACGGCGACGCATGGGAGTGTAAGAAATTGGTCCTGCGTAGTCGCAACCAGTGTAAATGAAGGCTTTAGCAGCCTGTCTGACACGAGCAGCCGGCAAATCAGCCATCAAGGGGAATGTCGAACGAGGTTTTGACTTAAAACAGATATTACAATTGTGCACGCGCTGTCGAACAATGCGTCTTGCGGATAAAATCCAAAACCTCTGCCGTAATAAAGACAAGAGGAGCTCTGGTCCAGCATGAAGATATTTCCGGTGGTAATAATCTATTAGCAAATTGATTACATGATCTTGACGCGGTAAGATAATTGGATGTTTACAAGCGTAATCTAAACTTGAATTTGTAAGGCGGCCGCCGACGCGTATTAAGCCATCATGTAGAAACGGCCTAAGTTTGATAATAGTAGAAGCGCTTTTTGCACCATTATGTAAATTATTAAGCTCCTCACAAAAATACTTTAATTGTATCTCTTTAAACAATTTATTTTCGGCGAACTCCAAATCACTAGCGGTTATAGACAATGTCTGATGACGCGGAAGAATTTTTAAGAATCTAAAAATAAAAACAATACTTCTTAACAATTTGCTCCACGAAGAAGAGCGAGCGGCAAGGGAAAGAAGAATAAATTCGTCATTTTTGGAAGCAACTACAGGGTATGCGAGAGTTTTAGCTTCGGCAACATCGTCAGGGATGCGGTCTATATCTTTAAGAGGCCACTGGGCAGGGTTCAAAACAGCCCAAGGCGGCCCATGATTCCATAATGGATGTGAAATCAATCTAGAAGGCATTAATCCACGTGATAGACAATCAGCGGGGTTGTCTGTACCAGATACGTGATAGAAATTATTAGGAGCAATATTATCGGTCAACTTAACTACGCGGTTTGCAACGAAAGTTTGCCAGCGGTGTGGTGAACTCTTGATCCAATACAATACTACCTTTGAATCAGTAAAGGCAAAAACGTTAAGTTTACAACGCGAGCTATACGTGTCTAATACAGTACGAAGTAACTGTGACAATAAAACTGCGGCACTGAGTTCCAGGCGCGCTATAGAGAGAGGCTTCATAGGCGCAACTTTAGATTTGGCACAAACTAAACGTACTATATTACCAAAAGAAGAACTAACATGCATATAAATAACGCCGCCGTAAGCGTGTTCGCTAGCGTCTGAAAACCCAAGGAGGCTGACGACACAAGCTTCGGTTACTCCAAGATGTCGCGGAACGCTAAGTTCATTCAAAGATGGAAGTTCAGAACAAAACTGTTTCCATTGCCTAATAAAAATTGAGGGCGGCTCATCATCCCAATCCAGCTTCATTTGCCACAGTTGTTTTATTAACAACTTGGCGTACAGAATGACGGGAGCGACGAAGCCCATAATATCCCACAGGCGAGCGATTGTTGACAATATAGAACGTTTGGTGCATTTATCCTCTGGTGGAATTACACAAAAATGAAAGGCATCAGTGTTAGTAAACCACTGCAATCCCAAAATTTTATGCTGAATCGATTTATCGAAGTCTACTTCACTAGAGGAACGATGAGAGGCGGGCAGACTTTCCAAAACGCAATTTGAGTTACTTGTCCATTTTACCAAGTCAAGCTGAGCAGCCTTAAATAGATGGATGAGTTCGTGCGCTAAAGCAGAAGCACCACGCTCCGTCATTTCGGAGAAGGCTACGTCATCCATGTATAGGGAAGTAGGAAGAATCGAAGCAGCTCTTTGATATTGCTCTCCATCGTCTTCTATTAATTGACGCACCGTGCGCAAAGCGTGAAAAGGACTGGACTTGAGACCAAAACAAACTCGATTAAATTGGTATAAAATTAGAGGTTCATTAGGCGAAAAGCGATAAAATATTCGTTGAAAGCGACGATCTTCCTCGCGTATCCCAATTTGCAAAAACATTTGTTTACAGTCCGCAGTCAAGGCCACGGCAAATAAACGAAAGTTTAATATTATCTTAAACAGATCACCCTGTAGATTTTGTCCACTATGTAGTATGTCGTTAAGTGAGATACCTGCATTTGTTTTACTACTGGCGTCTAGTACAATACGAAGTTTCGTTGTACTTTTATCCTCGCGGACGACCCCGTGATGAGGTATTACATAAAAAGGCGCTGTTGCATTATCAGAAGGCACGGGTGAAAGGTAACCCTGACTAATGTAGTCATTGATCACCTGATCGTACGAAACCCGTAATTTAGGCGAAGCTTCAAGCTTCCTCTCTAAACAAATAAAGCGTCGACGTGCGATATCTTGAGAATCACTCAAAGAATAAACGTCGTCGCAAAAGGGCAATGCGACCGTATAGCGACCACTTAATGAATCACGTGTAGTGGTGGCACGGTAAAATTCTTCGCATTCAACATCGCACTGACGTTGACGCACAGTTGAAGAAACCTCCTCAAGCTCCCAGAATTTTTTAATTAAACTGTCAATAGGCTCATTTTGCGTTAAAGAGCAGCAAGCCATTACATGTGCACAACATATAACCGATGTAGTGAGCGCATTGCCCATTACGATGTAACCTAAAACGGTTTCGACTGCCACTGGCCTGCCGGCATCGGAGCTGACGACATTGGGCAGCAGGAGGTGCGGGAATACCGAGGCACCGATGAGCATATCAATTGGGCCCGGCCGCGCGAACGTACTGTCGGCGAGCGATAAGCCTTCCAAGTGTGGAAGAGCGGTTAAATTTATAAAAGCGGTAGGTAAACAACCAGTAATGCGATCGACAATCAAAGTATTGATATCGAATTTAATGTTTTTATCAAAACGAGAATAAAATGTTAAGTGTGAAGAACCCTTAATCACTTGTTCAGAACCTCCTATGCCTTTAACAGAAGTGTAATGTGTCTCGTTAAGTACAATACCTAAGCGGTTAAAACATTCGTGTGTTATAAAATTACACTGCGAACCACTGTCTATTAGGCAGCGTACTGTATGCGCACGACCCGAGCTGTCATAGATAATGACTTGCGCAGTTGCAAGCAAAACTGTACGACATTCATCGCTCGGCCGAGCAGCGGCTGCGTGCGCGACGATAGTATTAGACGCGGGCATAGATATCGAACAAAGCGATACATTAGTCGGGTGATTAAGGCTGGACACATGCGAACTTAAATTAATATTTTCGTTCGAAATATGTTCTTGCGAATTTTTACCGGTTATAGTTACGGGTTTAAAATTGACCTTCTTCGATGAGCTTGAATTAAAGTGTAACATACTATGATGGTTTCTTTTACATACTACGCAGTGTGTACTTGAATTACACGACGAAGTTTTATGTTTTAAGCTAAGGCAATTTATACACGCGTTACGTTCCTTAGCAGTTTTAAAGCGTGCCTCGGGAGACATATTATGAAATGAAATACATTTATATAAGTGTGAATGATGGATATTTTTACATAAACAATTACTTTGATTTACCGTACTAACAAAACTTCGTATCTTTGGAATATTATTTGTGCGAGGTTTGTTAGTACTTTCAACCCTCTTTGTCGCACTTAACGAAGTAGGGGTGCGTTGTAAGATTTTAGACTGATTTTTTATAAAATCCACTAAATTATTAAATGAAGGTATGGCGGTGGAACTATTTTCCATTTCGAAAGATCGAACAGTGTCATGATCGAGTTTCTTTAAAGCGATTTGTAATAATATTAAATCTGACAAATTATCTATTTTCAAGTTACTTAAAGCCCTAACGGCGGTTACAAAATGATCTAAAAAGTTATCAAAATTATTTGCAGATGCGGAAGTTAATTGTTTAAATTCAAATATTTGATTTATGTAAGTCGAAGCTAACATTCGCTTATCTTCATATTTATCAATCAGCGTTTGTAAAATTAAATTGTAATTTTCAGCACTCGGCGTAATGCCGGCACAAGCAGTTTGTGCTTTGCCACTAATTTTACCTAAAAGATAATAAAGTTTTTCGGAATCCGTAAGCGATACATTCTCGTGTATAGTCGACCTAAAGCTTGCATAAAAAACCGGCCACGAACGAATGTCACCGTCGAATGCGACTAATTCTATAGGAGGTAGTGCGGGCCTATTTCTTGTAAGCGCGGTGTTTTGCGATGACGACTCTGACGAGAACTGATTCCTAAGGCACTTGATACGGCTGTACAATTGCTCAAAGGATATTAAACTTTTGTAACTAGGTTTAGCGGATGGATTAACTAAAAGCAAACGTTTGTTATAATTGTCTAAAACTTCCGTAAATTCGGACCTAAGTTTTTCAATATTTGAAGTTGCTCCAAGGAAACTTTCCATGGAACCTTTATCACTAGGTTCAATGGAGTTATACTCATCATACGTTTCTTGAAAGTATTCAAAAATTGCATTACGCTTACTTTCCAAAATGGTTAATTCGGCATCTACTACCGAAAAATCTTTACCTTTAGTTGTCATTTTGGATATTTATATAAAGTAAGTTACAATAAAATACAAAATAAATTGCGGGTTAGCGTTGTAATTGCAACGTAGCCGCGGTTGAGTGTAAAGCGGTGACCAAGCGAGGCGATGCTACTTATGCGATTACAAACTACCTACAGAGCGAGATTTAAATGTATCGATTTATGAATTTGCGTGTTAATTTATAAAATAAACGTATAATGCGATATGAAATAAATATAAAATAATAATATGTAAGTATATATACGTATATAAGGCGGTAATATAAATATAAATGCGATAAATATGGGACAAACAAGGTGCAATACCTATGCGGTGTATTGAATATGAATATAATGTACTTTCCTAGCAATTAGTATAAGTTACATGTATATTGCGCTATCCAATACTTAATAAACTCTAACAATTACAAGTTTATTATGGCTGCAATAGCCTAAAGCGGTGAAATTATAAAATAAAGGGGTATAAAAGTAATTTAATAGGGCGGTACGAGTAGGATTTGGGATAGAAAAAACCTATAAATAAGGTATATTAAATTACAAAATATATCGAAGGACCAGTATAGGGATACAATAAAGCGGTATATGGCTTAAAGGTGCCAGAAATAAAGGTATATCCGGCTCGAAGGACCAAAATAAAAGATGGAGACGCAATCAGGCGAATCTCCGCGGGTAGGGGGTTATGTGCTCAATGTATGGCCATCCCTTATTCCCCAATTAAGAACTGGTGCCCGGAGAATATAGAACGTTGCACTTACCTCGCAGTCAGCCACCAGCCCACGACAGCGCTGGTTCAGGGTTCTGCCGGTGCTTCTCGCGTGGCGATAAAGGTGGCAAAGTCCTTCTACACGAGCCCCGGGGCGCAAGGGACGCAGATACACTGATCACTTAATTTTATTATTGGTTGAGGCGAATGTCCTAGTAATTAGCTACTGGACGCGGAAATCTTCGATAGCTAATAATTGTATTTATGCGGGTGCGATACGAGTTTGTGTGCGTCGCGGTAGCGTGGCGTTTGACAACGTACTGACTCACGCGCCGAGCGAGCGGCGGCAACATACGGGGGTTGCAAGACGCTATAAACCCAAGACACAATTGGTTCCAGTCTCCCTTAAGAGAGCAGCAGCGCATTTGTAGCACCTTTGGTGTTGCTAATGTCCATAGGTGATAGTAACCGCTTTCCATCAAGTGACCCGTCTGCCTGTCTGCTGAACTCATGCAATGACAAAAGAAAAAAGGTAACAAAGAGACGGCAACCAAATAGGTCGGCGTTAACATGTATTAATTTGTATTTAGATATTAGTAGTTTTAAATAATTAAAAAACGCCTAATGGACAAAACAGGAGACCGGAAGGCTGGAGCTTACCTCGCTCAAAGGATTAGCCTTTGTATCCAGCGAGGTAATGCTACCAGCCTTCTAGGTACAATGCCCAGCGACAGTGGTCTGGTGGGGCTGGACGGGCTTTAATATAGGTTTTATTTTAATATTAGTTTTTTTTTTTACTATTGTATATATATTTTTAAGTTAGGTTTATTTATAGGATATTTTAGATTTTTAATTAATATTAATTTGTATAGGCTATAGTTAAATAAACATAAAGTTTTAAATTCAATTATTTTGTAAGCTAAATATGTGGCAGGATACATTGATACCTAAATTGATATAATTATGGACATCATATTCAAACCTGTATACACAAAATAATTTACTTTGACTTTGAAGATCAATGGTGGCGTACACGAGTGCACATCACTGTATCCACTCAGTTAGAGATACGGCTCGCAGGTGAATACGCAGCTTTAGAAATAATATTTTAAGCGCCTGTAGAAATTGTACCACTGTCACGCGTATACAAGTTTTGCTTTAAAGAGTGTAGGCGCTTAGCGTTCTTCAATAAGGCGTGCTCTCGATTTCCCTGGGATCCACTCATCAGATCCTGACCTGATTAAAAATTGGACCAACTCAGGAGTATACTCTTTCGAAAAAAAAAATGAAAATTGTTTCACAATTGACGGAAAAATCACATAAAAAACATACAGTCTACTTGAGACCCTACTTCTCTTTAAAGTCGGTTAAATATATACACAACGAATTGAGTACTTCCTCCTTTTACGAAGTTGGTTAAAAATATACACAACGAATTGAGAGCTTCCTCCTTTTACGAAGTCGGTTAAAAATATACACAACGAATTGAGTACCTCCTCCTTTTACGAAGTCGGTTAAAAATATACACAACGAATTGAGAGCTTCCTGCTTTTACGAAGTCGGTTAAAAATATACACAATTAATTGAGTACCTCCTCTTTTTACGAACTCGGTTAAAAATATACACAATGAATTGAGAGCTTCCTCCTTTTACGAAGTCGGTTAAAAATATACTCAACGTATTGAGAGCTTCCTCCTTTTACGAAGTCGGTTAAAAATATACACAACGAATTGAGAGCTTCCTCCTTTTACGAAGTCGGTTAAAAATATACACAACGAATTGAGAGCTTCCTCCTTTTACGAAGTCGGTTAAAAATATACACAACGAATTGAGAGCTTCCTCCTTTTACGAAGTCGGTTAAAAATATACACAATGAATTGAGTATTTTCTCTTTTTACGAAGTCGGTTAAAAATATACACAACGAATTGAGAGCTTCCTCCTTTTACGAAGTCGGTTAAAGTATAAACAACAAACCTTGGAATTTTGAATATTTCGAGACCTCAGTACTGCTACTGGTAATAACTTGTTGGGGTTATTATTCTGTTATTATAGCACAATATTTTTTTTTTTCTCATGTTCCTCTTATTCTTGTATAAAGTTATAACTGGTCACTGTCCCTTGAACGCAATCTGGACCTCTATGAATTCCTTTACCACGTGCGATTCATTTTAAATACTTTTATGGACCAATGTTGCCATTTTCTGGTGGTAAAAAATCGGGAAATCGTCTTTAACATCATCTTTGCATGCAGTATTGTGTAGCCATGAGGGAATTATCTCGATTACAGTTGAACAAAAATGACAAAATTCATTTATTTGTATAAACTTGTCAAAGAAGCAAGTGAGGTGTGTAAGAATAAGCCTAAATGGCGCTCTGTTGTTCGTGCCTACCCCGCAAGGGAACTGGCGTGAAGTTATGTATGTATGTATGTTGTATAAACTTATTTTTAGGCCTTCACTATAACTTATAATAATGTTACAACCTAGGCGCCGACAAAGACAAATTCCACGTACAGATTTGTAGAAGCACATTTATTACCCGTCGGCAATTGAAATAATAACTAATAACATTGAAACTATTGTAATTCTTTTATGACCGTCTTCTTTTGTTTAGTTATTTATTGGCATACATTTCTAGAGAACAGCCTATTGTGGTATGGTAATCATTAGCCGGGTGTTACGGATTTTAAAATACAAGCTGATTCTAGGAAATTCGGTCCACGTTGCCGGGCGGACACATTGCATTTGTGCAGTATAAAACGATGGCCAGATATAGGGAGGGGGGCAGTCGAGCGAGAACCACGATCAAAGCAAGATGTGTATACTACAATCTGGAATCAAAAATTGACGGGCTTTGCGCGTTTTATTGAATTACGACCTTTTGCGTTACGTTTGGACTTGTTGTGTTCGGTTATATTTGTACCTGTGTAATGCGTGTTTGTATAGTTCTAATAAACTCTATAGTAATTCTAACAACAACAATAACACATTTTAATTATAATAGTTAAAATGAAAGCTATTTCATTTTAACGCAAGCGCTAGAGGGCGTTGGATTAAAAATCAGCAGAACCAAAACCGAATACCTGTTTTGTGATTTCGGCGGGACCTCTAGTGCTGTACCTCTTAAACTACAATCAGTCACACTACCATGTAACCCCGAATTCAAATACCTTGGTTCACTACTGCAGAATAATTGTGATATAGAGAGGGATGTAAGGAGAAGAATAAATGTAGCATGGCTGAAGTGGAGACAGGTAACCGGTGTGACGTGCGACAAACTAATGCCACTGAAACTAAAAGGTCAAATATATAAATCTATCATACGACCAGTCATGCTATACGGGTCGGAATGTTGGGCCACTAAAGTGATAAACTACAAACGTCTCCACTCAGCTGAGATGAGAATGTTGAGATGGATGTGTGGTGTTATAAGAATGGATAAGGTGAGAAATGAGTTCATAAGGGGATCTTTGAAAGTTGCACCTGTGACAGAAAAATTGAGAGGAAGAAGATTAAGTTGGTATGGGCATATAATGAGGAGGGATGAAAGTCACGTGACTAAAAGAATGTTATACTACAAGATCGATGGGTACAAATTTAAAGGTAGACCAAAAAAAAGATGGATGGATTGTGTGAAGGATGACATGATGATATGCGGTGTGACAGAAGAGGTATGTCAGAATAGAAGAGTGTGGAAGGAAAAGACATATTGTGCCGACCCCAAGTAATTGGGATATGGTGGAAGAAAAGAGAGAGTTAAAATGAAAGCTACATTTTTTTTGCCGGCGATTTCTGCACTAGCCACATACCGTTTTATTCATAGAGAGTTAGAGCTTTGAACAATACAGAAAACAGACAAAACCTTTAAAAATGCACTTGCGAACGTTTTTAAATATTTTCACGTAGCAGTTGAGATTTCTATATATAGTCTTAAGTTTCATGTTCAATTAATTAAGCAAGAATTACATATCATTCTCAGTTTAGATGCTTCCTATTTGGAGCATATTTGACATAATCCAACAGACTGACAGATAAACTATAAAAATTGATATTGTTACAGTTTTACGTTCTTTATTGTATTATGTTCTTGTCTATAAATTCGCTTCGTAGCATTAATGTTTACATTAGTATTTTTCTCCCAATAGTACTCGTCATATTTTCTTTGTTTTCTTTTGTCCATCCGTGAGTCACTGTAACGGCCCTAGCGGAAGACCAGCGCTGGTTTTTTTTTTTTTTGGTTTTGAGGCGATGGAAAATGCTTAACCGATTTACGCACAAACTGGGTCGTTGCTAGGGGAACGACACGCGTCGGTCGGGGGCGATAACACTGCAGCAATAGTATGCTCTTGGCAGCGCTCCGTCCGCGATCGACGTCACAGAATAGTGTGGAAGACTCCGAGCGTTGCTGCACGGGCGAGCAACCCCAATACCCACTAAAAACCCCCTCCTCCCTGACGACCCTGCGCTTTGAATGTGTTGGAAAGGCTGAGATTTAGAACATAGTTACGCCCAGCCGATCCAGCGCAATAAAGTGCCTGGAGTGTGCCCTGGGAGAACACACCCCACTTCGTTGTGCGGGGGTAGAAGGTCCTTTGCTCTCCTAGCAAGCTAAAGGCCCCCCGCGGTAAACGGAACCTAACTCAGAGAGGGTAGTAATGCGCGTACCTGCCTCTCCGGGTGCCAGCTGAAGGCCGGCGACCTCGAGAAGACGCATTGGCACGCGCTGCAGGACTTCTCTCCCTGTCTCGTTCTGCGGCCTCCTTGAGTGACATTACTGTCTCGCAAAAAGTAACCGCAGCCCCCCAATTGTCGCTGCTCTGCAGCATGGCCTTGACCAAGTCGCAGAGCGAGTCGACTGGACCTACGTGCGTCTCAAGTTCGAAACGCTGCGGCGCCCATGCGGCGCACTCGACAAGCGTGTGTAACGCCGTGTCGGGCGCGCCGCACTGGCGGCAGTCCGGGGAAGGCAAGCAGCCCATAATGCGACACAGATACTTATCGAAACATCCGTGTCCGGTAAGTATCTGTGTCGTCCTGAAGGTCAGGGTGCCGCTGGTGCGGTTAACCCATTCCGTCAGCTGTGGCCTGATTGCATCCACCGTGTAGCCGCCATAGGCCGCAGGGTTGTCGAGCTCTTGAGACCAGACGGCGATCATGGAGGCGGTTTCCCGCTTCCTGATCGCCTCGATTTCGACCTGACAGAAGGTCAGGCCTCTAGCTAGGGCATCCTGCCGGGTGCGGCGCACCACTGTCAGGACGTCCGCCTGGAGATGCCAGGGCGGATCGCCTGCCAGGAGGGTGGCCGCCGTCCGCGACACTGTGCGATACCCCCGTATGGTCCTCACGGCCAGAACCTGCTGCGCCCGTTGCAGCAGGGTTCTGTTGTGGCGGTGAAGTGCAATGGACCAGACGGGTGCACCGTACAGTGCCATACTCCTCAGGATGCCAGAGTAAAGTTTCCGCGTCGCACCTCCCGGGCCCCCTACGTTGGGAAGCAGCCTCGAGAGTGCGCCCGCGGATTTGACGAGTTTGGGAACTAGCTGCTCAAAGTGCGCTTTGAACAGCCATTTCCCATCGAGAACTAGCCCCGGATATTTCACCTGGGGCCCTACTCTAATGGCCACCCCTTGGACCGAAACGGTCAAGTCCGCGGGGGATTGCGAAATTTCCTATGGAACATGATGGCCTCCGTTTTCGCGGGGGAGACCCTCAAGCCCAGCCTAGCTATTCGATCTACGACAATCGCCAACCCGGCGTTAGCGACGTCCACGGATTCCGCAAATGACGCAGCGCGTGCCGTGAGTAGGGTGTCGTCCGCAAAGCAGATCAGCCCTACCCCGGGTAGGACCGGAACCCGAAGGATCCAGTCATAACCTACGTTCCAAAGAATCGGCCCGAGGACCGACCCCTGTGGAACGCCGCACGCGACGCGTCGACGACCTACCTCGGGATTGCCGGACTCACCGCCCTCCCAAAGGATATGTCGATCCTGCAGGTACGCGCCCAACAGCCTCGTGATGTACGGGGGGACTCCATGCGCGCGGAGCCCCTCCCTGATCGTCTCATGAGGGAGGCTGTTAAAGGCGTTCGCTATGTCTAGCGACACCGCAAGAACGACATCCTTCGCTTGGACGGCTTCGTCCGTTGACGTTCGCAGCGTCTCGAAGGCGTCCATCGTGGAGCGCCTCCGCCGAAACCCGAACTGCGTTTCTGAAAGCCCCGGCTCCACAGCGTCGAGATGCTTCACGAGCCGCTCCGCCAAGATCTTTTCGAAGACCTTAGCGACCTCGTTCAGCAGCACTATGGGCCTAAAGGCGGACGGATCGTTGGGAGGCCGACCTCCCTTGGGAATCAGGCACAAACGACCCTCCTTCCATTGCGACGGGAACTGACCTGCGCGAATACAGGCTTCGAACAGATCCCGCAGCTGGCCGCGTAGATGTTTAGCGGCCAGGAAGAGGAGTCGACCTGGAACCCCGTCGGGTCCCGGTGCCGTCTTCCTGCCCCGGAGCCGGTCCAGGGCAACGTCTAGTTCCCCCTCGGAGATGAAGTGAGGCTCCTCGTCCGTGGGGGTGTCGGGAACGGGTGGACCCATACTGGGGGGAGTGAAGTTTCCCGGATCCGGGAAGAGCCCGTCGATAACCGACCGGAGCACCTCGGGTTCGAGCGTTTCCGTGACCGTGGATGTGCAAGGCCGCAACGTGTTGCGGGCCCCACGGTACGGACGCCCCCAAGGGTCCCGATCGAGCGTCTCGAGGAGCTCGGCCCGAGCCCGGGCTTTCGCTTGCAGTATTGCAATCGAAAGGGCCTTTCTGGCCTCCCTAAACTCTCCCACGAGTCCATTTTCCGCGACGTAGTCCGGAGGACGGCGCGCCCTGCAGCGTTTGAGCCTGTGGCTGATGATGCGAACTGCCTTTCGCATCTCGCCCAGCTCCTCGGTCCACCAGTGGACCTGCTTGCACGGAGGCTGCCGCTTGGAGACGCGAGGCATCGCCGCGTCGCAAACCCTCGTCAGGGTCTTGCGCATGTGCTCTGCCTGCGACTCCAGGTTCTCGAATTCGACTGGGTAGGCCCAGCTTTCCGTGAGTGCCCACTCCTCGGCCTGCTCCGGATCGAGCTTGGTAAGGGCCCAACGCGGGAAGAGAGGGGGGCGATGAACAGGGCTCGGACCGGAGGAGGGGGTAAGCTCAAATCTGATGTACCGATGATCAGAGAGCGACTCCACCTCCTCCAGCACCCTCCATCCGACAACTCTGCGGGCGGCCGCATGAGTGGCGAATGACAGGTCGATGACCGATCCACCCCGCGCGCGCACGCAGGTCTGGACCGATCCCTGGTTCAATATGGTCAGGCCGGATTGAAGAGCCCATTCCTCAACCGTCCGGCCCCTAGGTTCCGTGAACGCATAAGACCAGCGCTGGTTGAGTCAACCAGCATCATGCTAAGTTAGGACCGATTTAGAACTTAATTTCCTAGTTGTATTTTCTTTTTTATAAGTGTGTTTTGGTTTGTATGTAGTTCTAAATAAATATTTTTTCTTTCTTTCTTTCTTTACATATAGAGTAACAATACTAGTCAACTTATTTTGTACTCCCCTCTCGAAGCGGTCGAGCCTAGTGGTGCTTCACCAATCTACCACAGGGGTCATCCACCACCAAAGCACGACACATATTTCAACTCCCATACGGTGCTAGTGCCAAGCCGAAGTGGCGAATACCACACTCCCCACCGCCTTTCTCCCGCGGTGGATAGTTATTGAACAGATTTCACCTCGTTAAAAAATCTCGGGAGATCCTCCTACCCCATCACTGCAACCACTTTCCATTATGTGGCCTGTCAACCTGTTTGCATGCATCGCAATAAGAAATGTTTGCTTTCCTACATTTATTCGGTACTTCGCAAATCAGGAGACCAGTAAGGTTATTCAGAAATTTCGAATAAGTTTCCACGTAAGAACGGAAAGCTCCCGAACTAAACCATTGGCAATCCGACGGAACGTGAAACGCTATTAACAAATCCTGCCGGCAACAGATTCCCGAACGAGTTAGTTTCACGTTCCGTAGGATTGAGAATTGATTAGTTCGGGAGATTTCCGTTCTACGGAAACGTTTCCGACGTTTGCGGATAAACCTGCAGGTGAATATTCTAATGAGGGGAGTGTGACGTGCCAACTCGAAGGGTGATGTTTTATTCCGTTTTATTTAAATAAACTTATTTAAATTGTTAAAAATAACCAATAACATTTGTCTGACAAGAACAACAATCGATACTGCACATTTTAATCAATAGTAAAATGTAATTTCTCACACTTCTAGTAAATGGATTTGTGACTGGCAACACTCCTATCTTGATTACTATTATTGTTCTTATAAATTATTAAGGTCATAGGTTATCTATTTATTATCTTTTTTATGAAAATCCCAAGGAAATATGTTAATAACACGTATTTTCATCCGTGCAGAAACGGAGAAAGAATACAATTTCCTGCGGCCGGGCGGCCTGTCGTAAGATGCGACAAAACAACCCACAGCCAGGTGGTAGGGCATTTGCCCGACTGGATGGCGACCACCCCTGGTCTAGAGTATGCCGCCATAACAACCTTGAGTTGTGTTCCGGCATTAGTGACCAGGTTCCAGTGTCCCTTAAGAGAGCAGCAGCGCATTTGTAGCACCTTTGGTGTTACAAATGTCCATAGGCGATGGTAACCGCTTTCCATCAAGTGGCCTGTCAACCTGTTTGCATGCATCGCAATAAGAAATGTTTGCTTTCCTACATTTATTCGGTACTTCGCAAATCAGGAGACCAGTAAGGTTATTCAGAAATTTCGAAAAAGTTTCCACGTAAGAACGGAAAGCTCCCGAACTAAACCATTGGCAATCCGACGGAACGTGAAACGCTATTAAAAAATCCTGCCGGCAATAGATTCCCGAACGAGTTAGTTTCACGTTCCGTAGGATTGAGAATTGATTAATTCGGGAGATTTCCGTTCTACGGAAACGTTCCCGACGTTTGCGGATAAACCTGCAGGTGAATATTCTAATGAGGGGAGTGTGACGTGCCAACTCGAAGGGTGATGTTTTATTCCGTTTTATTTAAATAAACTTATTTAAATTGTTAAAAATGACCAATAACATTTGTCTGACAAGAACAACAATCGATACTGCACATTTTAATCAATAGTAAAATGTAATTTCTCACACTTCTAGTAAATGGATTTGTGACTGGCAACACTCCTATCTTGATTACTATTATTGTTCTTATAAATTATTAAGGTCATAAGTTATCTATTTATTATCTCTTTTATGAAAATCCCAATTTCACTAGGGGAATATGTTAATAACACGTATTTTCATCCGTGCAGAAACGGAGAAAGAATACAATTTCCTGCGGCCGGGCGGCCTGTCGTAAGATGCGACAAAACAACCCACAGCCAGGTGGTAGGGCATTTGCCCGACTGGATGGCGACCACCCCTGGTCTAGAGTATGCTGCCATAACAACCTTGTGTTGTGTTCCGGCATTAGTGACCGGGTTCCAGTGTCCCTTAAGAGAGCAGCAGCGCATTTGTAGCACCTTTGGTGTTACAAATGTCCATAGGCGATGGTAACCGCTTTCCATCAAGTGGGCCGTCTGCCTGTCTGCTGAACTTCTGCAATAAAAAATTTTTAAAAAAAAGTTCTTGATGTGACATGAAATTTTCAAAAACTCTCTTAAATCAGCCAAGTGCACGAAGCACGAGATAAATTCTTGAATACAATTTTTGCTAATGAGCGATATTGCGTCACCTTTCATTCTGCAATTTATTGGTGTATAGCACAGTTAAAGACTATGGCCAAAGCATGAACGCGATTTATTTATTTATTTCGGTTTATGGCTTGGCAGCTAGGCCTTTAAGCCAGATCTTAGTTTACAATATAGTTTTTTCATTTTCTTAAGCGTATGTGTAGCACAGCTGAACTGTAGGTAATCAGCTAGTGCCATTCAACGGAGTTCTTGTGACAACACAAAAAGCCACATTTAACTATACAGTATTTCTCACAAAACACGTAATTACTACTCAAAAATTATCAATATCCTACACTTATTGTTCATTTTAGAGTAATTTTACACATTTTTAGAAAATAAAACTGCACAGCACATCTCCTTTCAGTTCCCGCCAAAAACTCCTGAGCATGAATGCGATGCTAAGTAAATACAGACAATAGGTATCGGTGTTAGAACTGTCGTTAGGAGTGGACATTTGTCTATATCACCAAAAATGACTGTTCCGTAATATTAGCACAATGAATTTTTCCGCGTCTTTCATAACTTCCAATTTTAATATATTTTAAACAAATGCATCGCCACCCCGTGTGAGCTATCGACGCCGATGCTGCCCTCGCGCGGACACTCAGTGCAACTTTCTACACCGCACGCGCCGCATCGACTTTCCTGCTTTTTCGTCCATTTTCAAGTGTTGTCAAATATACAATTAGCTAATCCTCTAACCAATCAAGAAATCGTGCCAGTGAATGAGATTTACAATCCACGATTGAAGGGTTCCCGCAGCACAGCAAGCAAGGTAAGTGGTTGTGCATTTGGCGTTTTCCAAATTCCGCATTCTAAACCGTACAATGACAAATCTCATAAACGTATAAATAAAATTAGATTATTGATGTGCACATCACGTAAACTATAAGGTTTCTGTATATATACCTAGTCTTTCCATAAATATTAACAAAGATTTTTTTTTCTATTGCAAATAACATTTATAAGTTTTACAGTGTGTTAGTTTAATACATAAATATAAAACAATTTAAAATATAAAAAGCTTATTCGAAGTGGTCTCCATTGGCTGTAATACAGTCCTTTAAACGTTGAGGCCAGTTATCAATAGAAGCACGCACTCTTTCCATGGGAAAATTCTTCACTGCCAATCGTAAGAATTGTTTTAGGGATTTCAAATTATCATGGCGTTTAGAGCAAGCCGTACTCTCTAAAACTGACCATAAATCATAATCCAGCGGATTAAGATCGGGACTAGACGACGGCCAGTCTTCAGCTCTGATGAAGTCCGAAACGTTCGTTTCCAACCAAGACTGCGTGGACCGAGCTTTATGACCCGGCGCCGAGTCTTGCTGGAAGGACCATTCTTGGTTATTGAACATGGTGTTGTTAATGGGCTTAACTACCTTCCTTCTCAAGAATGGTATCTTGATACACTTGTGCCGATGTTTTGATACCTTTTTCACAAAAATATGGCTTAGTCACTCCTTCATAGCTAACACCCCACCAAACCATCACTGAAGACAGATAATGCCCACGTTGCACTCTGTCGATTAATTGAGAAGCTTCCTTAGAGCTTTGAGCATAAATACGATCATTTTGTTTGTTAAAATGTTGCTCAATTGTAAAAAAAATCTCATCCGTAAAGAAAATTTTTCAGTGACCTCCCTTTGAGTACCGCTTCAGTAGTTGTTTCGATTTTACCACCCTATTCTTTTTTAAATTATGAGTTAAGAAATGACCAGTGCGTCTCTTATATGCTGCAAGTCCTAAGTCATCTTTTAAAATACGCGACATGGTTCTAGGTGATACCTTCATCTCCGGAGATAAAATCTTTTGCTTTCGGACAGGATTTCTTCGAATTCTTTCCCTTACAGCTTTGACCACCTTTTTCATACGAACACTACATGGAGGGCCAGATCTTTTTCTGTCACAAACAGCGGAGGTCTCATTGTACTTATTAATAGCCCGGTACACAAACATTTGATTAATACCAAGCGTATGGAGAGTTTTAAAAATTGCATTTGGCTCCATACCTACTTTGTGTAATACAATCACAGTGATTCTATTCTCTTTATCGACCCATTCCATTTTAATATCGCAAAATGTTGTACAATGTATTGGCGCCAAAATGAGAAAACACAATGAACAATCATATAAAAATGACAGATTCCAAATTCAAATGTAATATTTTTTTTTTCATTGTAATAGTATTTATGGCTATGGTAAATTAAGAACAATTAAGAAAGCAATATGCTACAAGAGTACAACAACTCGTCGTCTTATTTTGTAGTCCCCTCTCAAGCGGACGAGCCTAGCTCCCGCGGCGATGATGACATGGGCTCACGCTTAGAGGTGCGCCCATCACAGTAGATCTCCCCTACATTAGCAAAAAGAAAAAATATATGGAAACTAGCGCCATCACGGGAAAGAGACGGTCAAATATTATAAGTAGTTTCCATTTAATGCACTTACGATGGCACTGTACAATATCGTTGAATAATTACAACGCGCTGGCGAGGTCTCGTGAGCCAAACGTAAACCACAAGTGACGGTCATATTTGGTGAATCACTCACACGTTTTTACTGTTGGTTTAAATTATTAAGTGTTATATTTTGGTTTTTAAAATACAATTTTATTTTGACTTAAAAGTACCATCCAGTAACGCCATCTATCGGGTGAGGTGGTAGATGTTTTGGTATTTTATGTCCGAGAGGCTCATCTATTTTATATATAGCGTATTTATCTATAGGAACGCCACCCCATCTAACGGGGAAGCCGTCATAGACGCACACAACTATTTCTACCCCCATAGGCGACCTAAATGGAGTTCGGTATCTCGCTTGGGTATAAATTGACAGAATTTACTTGCGACAAATCTGTATTACACACACCTTAGCAATAAAATGCGGTAGTTTCACAGAAATTTGATTTTGGTTTCATACTTTTTTCAAACTTGTTAAAGATTACTATCATAAAATATAATGTATGTATGTATAATTTGTATATATATTACTATGCTTTAGGTATGTATATAATAATATTAATATGTATTTTTAAATTTATTTAGAATATTGTACAACTAAACCCTGCCCTAGCTTTTATGCCATTTTCTTTCTCCATTCCAAGGTTGTCTGGAAGAGATCGCTGCCAGCAATAAGGCCGCCATTTGTACTTATTGTAAGCTGTTTTTGTGAATTGTTTCATAAATTTGATTGTACAATAAAGTATACTCTATTCTATTCTATTTTTTATTTAGTATTAAACAAAGTCGATTTTGCGCGTCTGTCTGGCTGTGTGTTCGTTGACCCCTCTTAAAACACGCAACGGATTTTAAGCGGGTTTCACCATCAGTTTTATAATTTTTCAATTTGTCTATTTCGTCCATTTCATCCAATTCGTTTATACTTCGTTCGTCCCTCTGGTCCATGTTCATGTTGTCTATTTCGTCTTTTTTGACATTTTTGTCAAGTTTTGTCATTTATGTGGTTTACAGATAGACGGAGGGTGGCAAAGTTTGCGATATAAAATGAACTGAATCTTCCGGGGGCAAATACATAAAAAAACTGACACAATGTAACCTTACCGCCTACTCTTTAAACATCAGGTATGCAATAGAGGTTATTACAATTTTTGGCAGTACACATGTATGCGAACAATAACAGAATTTTACGAATTGCAACTACTAACATGAAAGCTAATATATAACAAAATAATAGTTAAAAAAAATAAATAAAAAAAATACGCTTTAAACAAAAATAGAAAATAAATTTGATTTAAAAATAGTGTAAGAAAAAAAAATGATTTTATTGTAAAAAAAAGCGTGGAGTGCTTTTCAGGATATTAACAAAATAACCCTTCTACTCATATCTGTTCATAAAATATTTATAACTATTGATACTATGCACCCCAAGCTTTTTTTACAATAAAATAATTTTTCTTTCACTATTTTTAATTCAAATTGATTAAAATTTATTTCTATAAAAGCGTTTTTTTTAAGTTTTTGTTTTATACTATAATTTTTTATTTTTTAGTGATTATTTAGTGATTTAATTCCCTTCTTCGTGGAAACTTTTAAAAAAGAATTAAATACACTCTTATGATAAAATGAAACGTTATGTAAAAATAAGTTTTTTAAAAAGGTTTTTAAATACAAGCTTTTGAGATCCTGCATATCATGTAGCAGCAGAGTGCTAGCCAAGACAAGTAAAACGAGCCCAAACACGACGGGTCTATCTTGTTTAGTACAGGAGTTCCTATGGCCACCTTCCGACTCCATCATCAGATCAGCTCCATGGTACCATATTATTACATTGTCACGCGATATACACATACGTGCAAAATTTCAGCTCAATCGGAAACCGATAAGTCGATCAAATTTGACTTGAAAGATTCCGTTACATACAAACACGTATGAAGTTAATAAAAGCGTATTAAAAAGCCGCTCAAATACAGCCTCAGTCATCACACTGAAGTTTGTACTAAATACTTTTTCTTTAAATAAAACTCAATTAAAATGTTTTTTGTTTTTAATATCACAAGTGTGATTAATATCACAAGTAACTTTACCAGATTTTGTCACCTTTGGGCCCCTGCCTGCTGAAAGGTTGTTGACCGCTGCCTAGAGACGTTGCGAGAGAGCCGACCGTTGCGTACATGAGCGAAGTGGCTAAAGGAAGCGGGGTATAACGCGCAGCCGATGGTGAGTGGTGCGGTGAATGAATGAATGAATGAATATGCTTTATTGTGTTTTAAAAGATATAGTTAACAGAAATGGAACGAAGTTCCTTTCGATTAATTAGTGAAGGAATTGTAATTGGAATTGAGAGAGAGAGACAGACAGACAGACAGAGAAACATGCGACGCCGCACAGCTTACAATAGCTTACTATAGCAAAAAGTGTCGTGACAACTTTTCGTAAGAATTTTTTCCGTCTAGCCCCCTTTCACAACGCGCGATAAGGAACTTCGTTCCAAAAATTTACAATACAATAGGCGGTCTTATCGCTATTAGCGATTTCTTCCAAAAACCTTTGGATTGACAAAAAAATTGATAAGAACAGAGGTTATGTTGCATTATTCTCACTACCAAATCAGTATCTTATAAATAAAATATATACATACATGATATAATATACATAGATTTATAAAATATAAATCCCGTGGTTTTAATAAATAAATACTCTGGTTTTGTGTTAATTTACTGCTATTTCAACCTAATAAACACAATTAAAATTAATTCACGTATTTCCGTCAATATTTTTCACACGACAAAGAAAAAAAAATACCAAAACTTTGACATAAAAAAAATCATATTCAAAAACCCTATTCTATGAACAAAATAAGTTTTAATAAGCACGAGACTGCAACATCACACGTCACATTGACTAAGTTGCATTATATTTTATTTCCTATTTTTCTTAAATAATAAATGTTTTCTTGTATATAAATATAAAAACTCAACTTCATATTGTGGATGTTTCAATGTTTGGATCCAAATAAGTATAGGAATGTCAATAACTTTTATCTGTCAAATGTCACTTGAAAAGTATGGTTTGCAAAAAACTTATTTGCATATCAATAATAAATAGTCTTACATCAAATTTAAATAAAAAGGTTAAATTAGTAGCAAATTGTCTTAATATAATATTTAATTATCTTAAGTTATTTAAAGTCACAATATGGCGCAAAGTCGATCCTATTCTCATTTGAATCGCATTATACAAGATGTAATAGTAACTCGTATTCATGAAATTAAGTATTATCCCCACATGTATTTATATTTATTACATATTATAGCTTCTAATTTGTTACATTTGTTTATAGTACAAGAGCATGATTTATTCTTCGTAAGTGTTTCTATGGAATAGGATCTGTTGGCAACACCAACATAAGTTAATATTATTTTTAAACTTGCAACACTACCATTGCTTTTTCTTTCTGGAGTTTTTGGCGGGAACTGTAAGGGGACGTTGTGCTGTGCAGTTTTATTTTCTAAAAATGTGTAAAATTACTCTAAAATGAACAATAGTTGTAGGATATTGATAGTTTTTGAGTAGTAATTATGTGTTTTTGCGCGAAATGTGAACTATGTAGCCAAATGTGGCCTTTCGAGTTTTCACAAGAATTCCGTTGAATGACGTCGATTGTAGCCTACAATACAACGGCGTCAGGCTTAAAGGCCTAGTTGCCAAGCCTTAAACTTAAAAAAAAACTTTCTTCTTCCTTTTTGGGTGTTACCGAGGGCACACGTATTTGTTATGAAAAAGTGATTTATTATAAGTTTTCGACAGCTAACAGTTTTTAACTTCTATACCTACAACGACCAGGGTACCGCCAACATCATTAGCGTAGAACAACATATATTATATGTATGACGAGCTGCGCACAGGATCTGTCTATATTAAATAAGTATCTATTTATTATTAATGTTATATCTGTACATACATAACTTCACGCCATTTCCCTTGCGGGGTAGGCACGAGCAACAGAGCGCCATTTAGGCTTATTCTTACACACCTCACTTGCTTCTTTGACATTCATAACTCTTGTCATGCACGCTCGTCTGTTCTTAAGGCTCCTGACATATCTGTACAATTATGTCAAATATTGATAATGTAACAATTACCATATGATATGGTTTTTGTTATTAATATTTAGCAATATATTCAAAGTAAACTTGATGATGGTAAACATTTATTTGTTTGGGTCAAATTTTACTTGACGAAGACTGTAACTGAAAACCAACTGTTTCAGCTTTTTAACCGATTTCAAAAAGCAGGTTCTCAATTCGTCTTGATGTTTTTTTTTGTACGTTCGTTATTCGATTTCTCTGTTAATTGTGGACCGATTTTCAAAAAATTTTCTTTAATCGAAATGGTGTATACTGCCGAATTGGTCCCATGGTCACCATGTCAAGGCAATATCTTTAACATTTTCGTGGATACAGCCCCAACATAAGGATTTAAATAACAAAACATTTGAAGATTAAACATTTTAAGTGATATTACGAAGATCAATGGCAGCAGCTTCTTTAGATTGTGTAGACGCTGGTGTCGTAGCCTTTTTCTCGGACCTTGTCATCGATCCAGTTCCGGAACTTGGCTACATCTGTGTACACGCCGGGGATTCCGTCTTCGCCGCACCCAATGCCCCAAGATACGATGCCTGTTTCCATATAATGTCCCGGTTTATTCTGAAAAAAAAACATTGCTTTTAACCATGTAATCACCGATACGATTCTTGGTAAGAACTTTGAGGGACGATTCAAAGAAAATTCGGGATAAGTGTTAATCTTGCTGTATTGATTCATCCAAAAGTTACAAGTAATGAAGAGAAACACATAATAAACGTTGTTCACATGATACAAACAAAGTCTAACGCCTGCACAAATTTTATAGCAATTCTGTTCAGTTTTGTGTTGTCATGTGAAACCATCAGGCTCCAACAACTCTTGTTGTCAGTTGGTCAAGTATATAACTAGTTTCCGAATCAAGTAATACATACAAGAGAAGAAAAGGAATACCAAGAAGCATTCGGAAAACTTTACAGCCATTTGGACTCTCAGCATGACTTTCGTGGATCTTGTGTTTGATTAGTGAAACTATTGTTATAGTTGTATTGGTCGGTGAAATCGTTACAATTAGTGCTATCGGTGTTCAGTGGAACATCAGAGTTCTAGTGCCAACTTGTGCTGATTGACTTGAACGTGCCGTTTAGTGCAGTAGTGCTGATCATACCTATGGCTGTTGTAAGCGCCTTTAATAAATACACTTCATATTAAGGCGTGTTTCATTGAGTACACCACCTGCAGCGTACACCAATCCCCTATCTCATTCACTGTACATAAATCCTCCGGTATGATCCCTGTATCTCATTCCCATATCCTATCCTAAAAGTTGACAACGCGTTGGATCCACCTTTGGTGTTGTAAACTTCTAGAAGCGATAAGAATTTTCCATGTGCTGGGCCATTTGCCCGTTTGCGAGCGTTGCCTTATTAAAATTAGGTACTAGGATATGGCCGCGACTTTGTCCACGCTTGACTTGAAATTCCCGCGGGATACAAAGTATCTCAGCGCTTAAAAAATAATATAAGCTATCGTTTTACTGAAAACTGTCGGAATAAGTAAATTTTTATGTACCCGAATAAGCTACAAACTGCTGCCGGGAAAATTCCCGCGGGATTCTCGACAAAATCACACATTGTATTACATAAAATTTGCAATTGATGAGTTAAAAAATTTGCATTGAAATTAGTTTTTTTTTAAATCTAGTCATTTCTAATTATTCCCACAAAAATTCCCGGAATAAAAAGTAACGCAGATTTTAAATCTAAAAATAGGCTGTCGATCAGCGAAAACCGCATTGAAATCGTTTTTACATGAATTTAGGTTCAGAAGTTTTTACATGACTCCCGAAGAAAGTTGCATCGTGTTCTCCGTCGTTTATATAGTCTATTCAAGTTGTTTTTTTTTTAATATTTATTTATTAACTTATAAACATCGCTATCATTACAATTGTCGCCAATACGATAGCGTGGTATACATAATACATTATAGATATATAAGTATATATACATATTCAGTCGTCATCTATATATATAAAAATTAATCCCTATTTCCCTTGGTCACGACATCACGCGTGAACGGCTGGACCGATTTCGCTAATTATTTTTCTGTTGTCTTTGTTATTGTCAGGAGAAGGTTCTTATGAAAGGAAAAAAATAAGAAAAATGCGCGGAAAATTAGAAACTTAAAAATATTTAAGCACCATATAAAATTATTTCTAATCTAACCTTAACGCTTTGGACAATATAAACTTTTTTAATGTAACCTTATGACGTGACATAGAATTGATAGAATGCGTGCTGCAAATATCGTCAGAGAGGATGTAAAAAAACTGAATATCGTTTAAAACAGATGCTAAATAATTCATTTAGCTGTAATCAGGTTCCAATATTTAGGTGAAAATATTTTTGTGTGTGTTCAAGTGGGTCCCGGGATGGTTAAGATTATAGATCTACCGGTAGGTGGCACCGCTAAAGTCTTCCTAAACGGTGAGACCTATGACGGGTCGTTGCAATAATAAACAACCCGTTCATTTTCAAAGTATGTAATTTTGTATATGATATTTATATAGCCGAACGTATCAATATAAAATATATATTCGGATTTAAAGGGATTAAATTCTGTACATTTTCGTGACAAATTTTCTTTGTCTCTAATGTGACATAACAGTTGTCAATTATAAAATATTCAATCTTGCCTGCCAGGCAGTAGGCGAACAGGTTTGTTTCGCCACACCTATTTTGATGATTTTTTGTTTTTATTAAAGTGGATTCGAGAATGGTTTAAATTAACTATTGGTCCCGGTAAATGTCGCTGCAATCGGGTTTTAGATTTTTATTTCTAAGAGCAGGACAACGTTTGCCTGGTACAGCTAGTAACATATAATATAATAGGCAGTTCTTGTGAATTCAGTCACAGTACAAATAAAAAATCTCAATTTATTGACATATCTTGTTCGATGTTCACAAGGCCTGTGTCATCGGCGCCAATTTGGTCCTGCCGTATGGTACTACGAACATTGGTGGCTGCCTACGTCTCAGCACAAAATTCGCTGGAACGTTCAGTTAAATAATTTACCTCTTAACAATTTAAATAAGTAGGAGACCAATGCAAACTTTCATCTGGATGCCAAATTATTATACCCAACCATGCCTAAGACAAATAAGGTGGGGTACATCAAAGGATAAAATGGGTAAACATCATAAAGTCTTAGGTATAAAAATCTAGTAAAATTCTGTATGCGCTCCAACATGAGACTATATTTAGTTTCATGTGGAACCCAGATGATTGCGTTGCTTTCTAAGGGTCAGCGCAGACAGAACGGAGCGCAGCGGATGGGATTTTATTAACGCACTTGAAAATAAACTTTAAAATTATTGCAATAAAGTGCATAAATGCTTGAACCTGAAAAACGCGTCCTCGAAGATACGCGGGAGTCGGCGCCCGCGTCGTACGCGTACTTTCAGTGTTGTCACTGAGTTTAAAGAGGGAGGACGTAATTTTTTTAGATTTTGAATTCGAAGTACCTACATAAGGAATAATAAATATAACCATCATTATACATTTATGAAGTTACTTTGTTTGTTAAAAATAATCTACATTTATGAACTAGATGCAACAGTAAACGACATAACAGCTACCTGCTTTCACTTCCTTCAAAAACCACTTTGTCTCAAAACAGTCTTATTCTGTATAGCGACTAAAATTTACAATAAATTACCACTGAAAATTAAGGAACTCAACATCAAAAGCTTTAAATTAAAATTAAGACAATTATTAATAAATAAAGCATATTACACAATACATGAGTATCTTTGTGACCCAAATACTGATACAGGAGTCTGATTTTGTGACATGAGGAATCATAATTATTATTAAGCATTATTACTATAAATTCTATATTAATCCAGACATTATTAGTACAATTATAATTATATCCCATCGTTGAAGAAATTTCGCGACAAACTGGCATGTTTACTGTAGAGTGGTAACCCAGAACGGTTTACTCGCGCAGGCTCGCGAGGTCGCGCGCAAGCTCGAGCATACGCGATCCGTAAAGAAAATGCCCGAGACCGCGCGGGGATTATTCCTCTCTGTCTGCGCTGACCCTTAGTGGCTTCTTACTAAAGCGTTAAATAATGTTTTAACGACATGAATACTATTAATACCTTCTACTCGACGTAATACAAACCCTAAATTTCGAATAGCTTCAATGTACAGACACGGCATGTTTAGAATTTTATCTAATATATAAAATTCTCGTGTCACAGTTTTCGTTGCCATACTCCTCCGAAACGGCTTGACCGATTTTGATGAAATTTTTTGTGCTTATCCGGTATCTATGAGAATCGGCCAACATCTATTTTTCATCCCCCTAAATGTTAGGGGTAGTCCACCCCTAAATTTTAATTTTAATTTTTTAGACAAAATTTTTAATTTCTATTTTTTTATGATACAACATACAAAAATACATACAATCCTCAATTTTCACCCTTCTACGATCAACCCCTATTTTTTATTGTTAATTATAAACTTTAATTTTTTGGCAAGATTTTTAATCTTATTTTGTCATGACTTAGAATAAAAAAATATATTACTCTTTTAGATTCACAATTAGAACCGGTAGGTGGCGCTGAGATCGGGTTCTGGAATCCTCCTAATCACCTGAAGCGATTTTGGTGATTTTGTTTTTGTGTGTTTGAGTGGGTACCCGGATGGTTTCGATTCGCAATTAGAACCGGTAGGTGGCTCTGGGACCGGGTTCTAAATTTTATTTTTTAAAGGCAGGACAACGTCTGCCGGGGCCGCTAGTAATATTATAGATTTATACCATACCTGGATGGGGCATGCCAAGGGTGACCCTCCGTCCCCTTGACAGGCGTCCTGTCCAGGGTTACCCCCAGCGCACATGAATGAGCTGTGCAGTTTGAAGAATCTCTCGAGCCTCGTTTTCTGCAGCTTTTCTACACATGTGCCGTCATCCACCACTGGTACTTCAATCTGAGGAGAAAACCAAATTACCACGTGCGATTTAAACTCACTACAACAGCTGAAGCTCTCTTACGGTGCAAATATGGAACTTTATGAAGGGGTTACATATCTGTGCCGTTTGGAGTTGAAACGTTAAGACTGTGGAGTCAATGGGCAAAGGGTTTCTTCGTACCGCTGAAGAGTGAAATTCTTTATTGTCGTCTGTTTTTCCTGAAGAATAGAATCTAGGTGCCTTCAAGTCTCGCGTAAACAGGTATCTTCTAGGTAAGCATGCTCCACCTTAGACTGTATTACCACCTGACATCAAGCGCAATGTCAGTCAAACGCGAATCTATTCAATATAAAAAAAAACAAAAAAATTGAATATCTTTGGCTCCTGAGATTTTGAAGAAGTTTGGTTCATATTTCGCATCAGCACTGCCCTGCAGCGTGGCAATGCAGCCAGCCTTCGGAGCACACTTTAATCTAGCAGCAAGTTGGTACATTTTTATATATAAAACTAGTTTGCCCCGCGGCTACGCCGCGTAAAAAGCTCTATTTAGTAGTACTATGTTATATTTTCTTAAGTTTTCGCGACTTGTATACATAATAAAACTACGTTTTAAGGGTTTTAAGCGCGATAAATATTAGATTTTTGTAATTCCGTCGTTTCGGCCACTTTACAGTGGCAGTGATCACGGAAGACAAAGATGTCAAGTGTCAATGATCCGGGTATATATATATATATATATATATATATATATATATATATACACATACATACATACATAACTTCACGCCAGTTCCCTTGCGGGATAGGCACGAACAACAGAGCGCCATTTAGGCCCATTCTTACACACCTCACTTGCTTCTTTGACATTCATAACTCTTGTCATGCACACTCGTCTGTTCTTAAGGCTCCTGACATCACCCTTCCCTAGTACACGATCAAATTGATCATGGAAGGTGTGTCGTGGCCTTCCACGACTTCTGCATCCATCCACTTTTGCATTGTATATTTGTTTAGTCATTCTTTCATCATGCATTCTTTCCACATGCCCGAACCACCGGAGCATTCCTTTCCTTACCTTCACCCCAACACTCTCTTTCAGACCAACTCTCTTTCTTACTTCGGTATATATATATTAATATTAGAGTGGCCCAATAAACCGACTTCTTTTTTATTCTCGTGTGGAAAAATGTTAGTTTTTGATGTTTTAACAACTCCCTCCACAAGACAGCTGAAAAAAAAAATTACGAGGTCGCTTCAATTTTTTTTTATTTTGAAGTGAAACTTTTAGAAATGTATAATTTTTTGGTCTTTAAAATTATATCGTAACGAGAAAAAACAAAGAAAATCTTAAAAAATTTGGAGCGACCTCTTACAATTTTTTTTTTGCTGTCCTTTGAAGGAAGTTCGTTAAACATCAAAAACAAATATTTTTTCACTTAAGACTCAAAAAAGAAGTCGGTTCTTTTGCGCCACCTTAATATATATATATATATAGTAGTAGTAGTCCTAGTAACCATAAAGTTAGTAAGTCAGGAGACATAATATACGTTGTTCCTAAAAGTTTATAAAGTCATTGATAATTTTAGTACTTAATCGTATTACATGTTACTCATAATAATAAGCAATCGTAGGTTTAAAAAAAGAGCTAAGGGAGACTTAAACTCGTTTATTTTGATGACATCAAACAAGTTTAGGAATACTCCACTGACCTTCTTCAATATGACCGAATAACGACCATCCTTCCCAAACTTGTCTTTGCCCCAACCGGTGGCGAAACAGCGGGTTCCGGGAGGAGTCTCCATGCGAGGAGGTGGAAGGCACACTACTCCCACATTCGGAGCCGTATTCATTGGCTGGGCAAGGAACAGCACCGCAATGTCGTTATGAAGGTTGCCTAGAAGATAAAATGGGATAGAGTATCCTTCTTAGCATAGAAATGAATAACTGTCTTCGATTGTAGATAATAGTACATTATGGTACTAGTGTGTAACATTGGTGATTACCGCCGAGGCGCCATTGAGACTCGAGCCGTAGGCGAGGGTCTTAAGAGAGCCGAGGACGGTAATCATCAATACACACGTGTATCATACGACGTTTTTCAACACACTTGTGAATAAAATAACAACAAAAACTCATTTTATTTAGTAGATAAAAAAATTTATATATGAGTGAAAGTTTTATTTATTAAACACGTACGAGTTAAAATTATCTATTTAAATAAGAAGTTGCATGAAATGAGCAAGCAATTGGAACATTAATTTATTTGTTCTATAGAACACAATCTTTTTTTTTTGAATAAAAACTTTTTTAAGAACAAAGCAACTCAACCAATAAAATTTAAAAAAAAATCTATAACTCACTAGTGAGTTACAATGTTTTTTTGTCACAGTTTGATAATGGGTGTCATTCTGTGCCTAATAGCGGTGACCATAGAGCCACTTTATGAGCAAGTGTGTTGAAAATATATATACTTTTCACTTCTCACATTCTGAAAGTACGCTCGCTTTAAGTTGCCTGATCACAGGGATGAAAACAGTACTTTTCGTCCCTGGGAAAGATTTTCCCTGCTGTCATTTTTTTATTATTTATTTAGGTTTATAGCTTGGTAGCTAGGCCTTTAAGCCAGATCTTAGATTACAATATAGTTTCTTCATTTTCTTAAGCCTATGCTCTAGTTCAAATTTCTCACAGAAACATATAATTACAAAAACTACCAATATCCTACAACTATTGTTCATTTTAGAGTAATTTTACACATTTTTAGAAAATAAAACTGCACAGCACAACATCTCCTTTAAGTTCCCGCCAAAAAAAAACGTATTTTTTTCTTTTTTTAATGTTTAAGGCTTGGCAACTAGGCCTTTAAGCCAGGCGCAGTTGTATTGTAGGCTACAATCCACACCATTCAACGGAGTTCTTGTGGAAACTCGAAAGGCCACATTTGACTAAACAGTTCACATTTCTCACAAAAACACATAATTACTACTCAAAAACTATCAATATCCTACAACTATTGTTCATTTTAGAGTAATTTTACACATTTTTAGAAAATAAAACTGCATAGCACAACGTCCCCTTTCAGTTCCCGCCAAAAACTCCCCGTAATATTTTTTAAACTATACAAACCATAGATAATACCTTCGACTCATGTCCCAACTTTTTTTAGAGCTACTATTAAATCGCGGCATAAATTGTAATAAACAAAAATTTCAACATTTTTTGTGACATCATTTTATACTTATAAATTACTTTTCATTAAATTAATATTTAATTTACATAAATTTGAGCTAAATATTTATTATTATCAGTGACAAAGAAGTACTGGCTGGCAGAATGCCATAGAAAAAAAAACTTACTTGACGTTTCATATGTGACGTATTAAATGAGTTCATCAGATTTAGATATGGATTTAACGCTTGATTTTATTAGAAAAGTAGTTGTTTATTTAACTCATCACTTTTTATTTACTTTCCTCATAATCGAAATGAAAAGCAGAGTGTTAACCTCGGATGAAAGGCCTATTTAGGCACTCGAACTATTAGCGCCCTCGCTACACTCGTGCGCCAAACCATCTCATACCTAAATAGGTCAATTTCACCTCTCGTGTAACAATCTACTATATCATAATAGAAAAAAATTAATTAATACTAAGAAAACGTGTTTTTGAAGTGATAACTTCTTACGACTTCTTATGGGAGGATAAACCGCTTCGTTACGTAACGCGTTACGGTGTCAGTCTGTCTAGCTTCCCGTTCTCTCACGCATACGGCAGCGGTAGGCAGGCTAAGTTATCACTTCTGTCGGGCGTCCCGAGATGGACACGTTTTTTATTATTTTTATTGCAGGAGTTCAGCAGACTAGCAGACGGCCCACTTGATGGAAGGCGTTTACCATCGTCTATGGACATTTGCAACACCAAAAGTGCTACAAATGCGCTGCTGCTCTCTTAAGGGAGACTGGAACCTGCCCTACCATCTGGCTGTGGGTTGTGTTCTTACGATCAGCCGCCCGGCCGCAGGAAATTGTATTCTTTGCCCGTTCCTGCACGGATGGAAACTTGTTTAAAAGCAAGCTTCTAGTTTTCGCCCCCTAGGTCCTTGCGCGCGGGTGCTACTTACCTCTTGACCCTTAGGTAAAGATGGCTCTAAAAATACACACCTGAGTTAAAGTCTTTATGTATAGCCATGCTCTCCACATCTCTATCCTGGTGGGGATAAATCTCCTTTGTGCTCTGAGCATCCCATTCGCCCGCTCTGATCTTCAGGTTGTCCGTGTGGGCCACCAAAGCGGCAGCTGTCAGAACAACACTTGGGTGGATCAAAGAACCTCCCCCAATGTATATAGTAACCTTCCGACTATCGGAATCATTGACATTCTCAAGTTCTGTCCTGAAAAATTGATTAAGTTTATTACTTACTAAAGTTATGACGGCTCGTTGCAGGAATAAATAACCCGTTCATTTGCAAAATATGTAATTTGATATATAATATTTACATATAAAGAAAGACTTTATTTGCAGAAATACCGACGTAATTACATTCCTTATACATTTTTATACATATTTATTTTTATACATATAGCATATTTTGAGAATTTGTACGCCGCATTTTCAGCAAACAAGGTTTGCACTCAGCATATTGATGTGCCGGAATTATATCCGACACAACGCTGATTTTCAGTGCAAACCTTCCTTTTGGCGTAAGACCAAAACGACCCAATTTTGTAAATAAAATAATAAATAATAATAATAATTATGTATAATAAAACTACGTTTTAACGGTTTTGAGCGCGGTAATTTTATTTGATTTCGGTTTTTCCGACTTCCGAATGATGCGTGAGGCTATTGAAATCAAAAAATACCCAAATTTCAATAGAGAAGATGGTTGGAAAGTACCACCTGTTTGGGATCCAATTATCAAAACTATTAAGACCCAAACCCAGCAAAAACCAGCTGTCAGACCTCAAGACACTGTGAGCTCTTTCTGCTTACAACGGAATACAAACCAACTTAACTGATAATTACTTTTATTTTTCCTTCCACCCATTTTAATATTATATAAAATTATTAGAGCTAGGCATGTTTGCTGAAGAGTTTCTTGCGCCGCTTCTTCTCTTCAAACCATAACATGTTGCGAAGCGGTAGTAAATTAGATTAGGCTCCCATAGAGTAAATAACCATAAACAAAATTAAAATTAAATAATTAAAATTAATAAGTTGGCGGTAAGGTAAATAAAACTTTAACAATACTCGTTGACACTTGACATCTTTGTCTTCCGTGATCACGGCCACTGAAAAGTGGCCGAAACGTCGGAAAAACCGAATTCAAATAAAATTACCGCGCTTAAAACCGTTAAAACGTAGTTTTATTATGTATACAAGTCGCGAAAACTTAAGAAAATATTAATAATTATGTAATAAAACTAATTCTACTTATGTAATATTTAATACGTAAAACAAATAAATAAATTCTAATACAACCAACAATAAATACGTTACTTCAAAATTAAAATAAATACTCGTGTAACAACTTGTATCGAATCATTTATTCAAATACTGTATGAAAATGAAATAAAAAGTAATGAAAGTAATAACATCTAATATATAACTGGATTTAAAACGATTAAAAGGTGTGTAGGAAAGGAATGCTCCGGTGGTTCGGGCATGTGGAAAGAATGCATGATGAAAGAATTACTAAACAGATACACAATGCAAAAGTGGATGGATGCAGAAGTCGTGGAAGGCCACTACACACCTTCCATGACCAAATTGATCGTGTACTAGCAGAAGGTGATGTCAGGACCCTTAAGAACAGACGAGCATGCATGACAAGAGCTATGAATGTCAAAGAAGCAAGTGAGGTGTGTAAGAATAAGCCTGAATGGCGCTCTGTTGTCCGTGCCTACACCGCAAGGGAACTGGCGTGAAGTTATGTATGTATGTATAAAGCAATAATTTAAATAACACATACATATACAACACATACAAACAATTGTAGCAACACACACAATGAAACAAATAAAATACATTTATAAATTAACCAAATAATAATAAATTAAAATAAATAAATTCCTAAATTCATATAGCACTTGCGTCATGACTAAGATCGCATCGTGCGTTTTATTACAAATACATTCCGCATGTAATCTCACTACGAAAATCCGAATGAAAGATGCATCGGCAATCCGATTGATGCTGGTTGCGTCGGCAAATCCGAACGCTGCTGAAACAGCGGACGCATCGTGAAAAACTAATCCATTGGATGCGATGCGTTCGATGCGGACATGACGCTTACATTAAATCGATGCGGAACGGTTTGCCGCACACCTTCAAAACCCAGCTCTGTGGTACATCAAGTTTTAGTCTTATATTAAAACTCGAAAATTGATCAATGTAATTGTAGATAACACTCTTTTAAGGTTTACATTCTAAACGAGTCAGTTGATTAGAACCGGTTATAATGAATTAAAAGTGGTTCATCAAGCCTTGTCCAGGTGTATAGACCTGCATCAGAATTAAAAACAATGTTCTTTACCTCATTATAGCAACTGTCCATGGGAACTCTCCGAACTGTGCTTGTGTAAGTGATTGGTCTTGTGTAACGGAGCCAACACCCTTTGGATTGTGTTTACCGCATTCAGTGCTCTGGAAATTTAAAAAAATACTTCAATAAAACTGGTATCAGATCAGTTGTCTCGGTGGTGGAAACAGCAGAGAAATAACATAAAAGTTTTTTTGAGCAGGATCCAGCTGAATAGGCGCAGATGACTGCTTCAGCGATACCGGACTTTGGGGGCTTCCCGACTCCGTGGGAGCGGAGGCGTTCAGCCCGGAAGTAGCGTGCTCGAGGAGGTACCTCTTGTGAGGTTCGACCTCGGTTCGACCGCTGCAGGGGGATTGACTCTAGGATTAAGCCATAAAAGGCTGAATGAGCTAAGCCAACAGGCTGAAGTGTTTATATAATGGGGACTCGATTAGCCTTTGCCGGCGGAGGCGATCCTAGTCTATCTTTACTATCGCTTGGCAACGTGTTATAGTTGGAGGAGAAGAAGCGGCGGAAGAAACTTTCCAGCAACACGCCAAGCTAGTGTATGGCTACTTGTGTCTGTAATGAGTGGGTGTGATTGGTGGGTCTTAACTTTGTGTGAGAGGATCCGAGCCCGGGGCTCTCCGGCGTCTGTAGTTAGTAAAGTGACGTCTTAAATATTCCCCTCTCCAGTGGTCCAGCCTAGGTCTCGCAGCGCGGCGATTGAGCCCTAGGTTTTCGCCCTGCAGTGAGCTACTATCCACCACTAGATGATGTACCTATATCACGGACGCATTACTCAATTTACTCCAAGAATGAGATGTTTCTCCTGATAGATTGTGGAGAAACTAGTAGAAAAAATTACATATCAAAAATATTTTAACAAAAGTCAAAACCAAAATATAACAACAAAAATTTATAAAATTTAATAATTCTTATGTTTTACTTCGCAACGACTTCAAGATCTAGAAACAATTTATTTTTTGCTTTTTAGTTTGAGGTCTGTTTTGATTTTTGTTAAAATATTTTTTATTTTAAAAGATATATGAAACACATTGTATGTACGTGTCTATCCCTGGGATCCTCTCATCAGATCCTGACTTGGTGACAATGGTACTACTTCAGGAGTATACTCTTTTGAATTTTTTTTTTATTGAAAATCGGTTCACAATTAACGGAGAAATCGCTTAACAAACATACAGTCGAATTGAGAAACTCCTTTTTCATATTTTTTTAAATTGCTTGAAGCAGGCAAACAGGCGGACGGCCCACTTAATGGAAGGTGGTTATCGTTGCCTATGGACGTTTGCAACATCAGGGGCGTTGCCAACGCGTTGCCAACATCGATAAGAAATTTTATAACGCCCTCTTTAACGACCTCATGTCGTAGCAGAGGGAAAACTTCGGCAGGAAGCTCCCTCCAGATCAGTGTTGTACGCGGAATAAACGCTCTAGAGAACCGCTACGTGGTTGAGCGTGGGAGCTCCAGGAAATGGGGGTGAACATTCCGTCGATGATGAACGGTGCGGTTATAAAAATGATGCATTGGAACTAGATAAAAAAGTTCCTCGGAACACTCTCCGTGGTATAGGCGGTAGAATACGCAGAGACGACAAGTCTTTCCGAAGGCTAAGCATTCACCTGTTAATATGGGATCATCGACTATACGAACGGCGGGACGCTGGATAGAGTTGAGAGCGTCAGTCTGGTAAGCGGGGGCTTCAGCCCATAATTGTGAGCAGTATTCCATATGCGGCCTAATTTGTGCTTTGCACAAGTCTGCCGCGGAGTGAAATACTGCTTAGACCGGCTTAGCACATCAAGCTTTTTGAGGCAAGTTTAGCCTTGGCTTCCAGATGACGCCAAAACTGAATGTCTTTCGTTATATCAACGCTAAAGATTCCGATAATGTTGGAGATGGGAAGTGGTGTTCCTTGGAACTTTGGCGCAGGGACAAATGGTGTCATTCGTATTAGTTAAAATACCTTTGGCTCGCTGAGGTTTGGTTTCACAGTCTCAGGAGTGTTCACCTTCTGACCTTCTGAGGTGGACTGTACATTTGCTGTCGAGATCTCGGAAGCGTCCACTGTCTCACCAATTGAGCAGCAAGTGTCCAAGTAACTGTCGCAAGAAGAATCCGGGCTGCAAAGAAATTTGTACTTTTAAATCCGAGACACCCGGCAATGATCACAATACAACAATAGGCCGTAAAAGTTTACAATACACAATGGGCTGTTTTTTTAATCACAAAGTAAATAAAAGAGGTCCAAATGCCGAAAAGGTAATAAAATGTGTTTCTACAGGTATGCAGGTGTGAATTTGTCTTTGTCGGTACCTAGGTCGTAACACTAAAATGTATCTATCCTTGTCTTTTCATTCCAGAATATTCTACTTTTATCTGAAAGTCTTGAGACCGGCTTACGATCGATGTTTGATGATGATGACAATATAAATATTGTATAAGATTTTACAAAGATTTTTGGTCAATCTCATTTCATTCCCCTCCTGTGTTATTTTTATTTCATTTTTTATTGTCATACGCTGGCAAATAAGTAAACGGCCCACCTGATGAAAAGTGATAACCGCCACCAACAGAAAATCGCCAAATACGCCTTACGTAAATAATGGACGCCCTTAGTGAACATCCCTGGCCAACTACCACTACCAAACTGTTACTAACGAGATATTTTTGGGAAAACAGTCAAGTTATCAAAATACTGCGAACCTACGTCATATTACATACTGTCATTATGCAACGTACCTAGAAGATGATTCTGGAAGCGAGTTACGCTTCGACCTTCCTGACATCTGTGGTCTAGACCCGCTGCTTCCTGACGATCTAAAAATAGGAATACAACGACAATAATATAATATTAGTTAACAGAATACTGTGTCTAGGTAATCTCTGTTATTGGTAAGATTTCCAGAAATAATTGGTGTCACGAACATTGAAGTGCCTTGTAGAGGTAGGGTTGCCAACCATACTTTATAATAAAGTATTCTACTTTAGTTTTGGTAAATATACTTTATACTTTTGCATAAACATAAAGTAGTAAAGTTTTTTAATTCATCGAAACAAAGATTTAAGTCATTAGTAGTTAATAAACTTATTAATAAGATTCAAATGGAATGCAATGTTCGTATTTAAACTTAGTGATTTAGTTGTATTTAGTTTTCCCGTCAAAAGTTTCACAGTATTAGTTATATCGAATAATTAATCTTAGTGTAGTGTAGCTTACCATTTGTTTCTGTTCCATTTTCTAAATTATAAGTATCCAGTTTTGGTTTAGATTTATTGTTGTTTATTGTTAGGCCTTAAATTTATGGTTATAATGTCGGATACTTAAAAAAAAAAAAAAAAAGTATGTGAAAAGACTATATTTCCAATATTTACTCTGATGCGTAAAATGAAATACTTATATGGATAATTACTGAACCATTATCGATCCAGCTTTCACTGAAAGATGCAGTAATGAATCTAAAATGGCCAGAGAAAAGGCACAGGACATCTATAAATTTAATAAAAAATGAATTGTTTGTTTATTTAAATTTAAATTGGGAATGTAAAGATGGCTTCCAAAAATTTAAGGATAATTAAAAGATGTTAATGTGTGCTAGAAGCACACAAAAATAGTGTCTCCAGTAGAAGAATAAATCAAATTTTGAAAAATATTTTTTTTTCTTCCAAATATTTTATTTTTCCATACTTAAAAAATGTAATACGTTATTTTTCTCAAAAATAGTTGGCAACCCTATGTAAAGGCGACTCTCCTCCAATGTTTTTGTTATTTCTTACACCATTTCTGCTTTCACACCTTTAACATGTTGAGCAGAAAGAAGTGTAAAGTAATACTACCAGTTATATAGTTCTGAATGTTGGGCTGCCGAAGTGGTAGGCTAAATACGTCACCAGTCAGCTTAGATGATAATGTTGAGATGGATGTATGGTGTTCTAAGAACGGATGAGAAACGAGTACATAAGAGACTCTTTGAACAATGGACCTGTGACGGAAAAAATGAAATGAAGACGATTAAGGTGGTATTGCTTGTGATGTGGAGGGATGAAAGTCATATGACAAAAGTATTTTAAACTGGTAGATAGATGCTTACAAGTGTGAAGGATGATTTCCACCAAACAGCTCGCAACCCATCGGAATGGAACGGAACGGATTTTACAATCTTTAAACGATATTAAATCGTGTACACAGTACTTAAAGTCTATATTCCCAAGCCGCGCACAGCAGCTTGACCGCAGGCGTCTTCCGAGACGCGCGATCGGCTCCCTTCATCTGTCGTCGTCTCCGATCGGATCCATTCGGCTGTCGTCGCGTAAAGTCCTTTAGATTAGAACACGTCAACACGGTAAGAAAGAAAATATTCGACTAGGCGCAGAATGCTTTGAATGCGAATGTATATTCTCCAGGACTATTAGTCAGTACAGTAGGTATTCTAAATTATAGTCTCTTAGGGTGCGAGAAATAAGTCCCTTGAAGCCATTGTCTGTTTATTTTCTCCACTGTTTCGTGCTGAAATTTTTTAGAGAGACAAAGACTCGAGAACATTTTATTCAAGTGTCTTCCGGACTTCGATGAAAGATAATAAAAATTTGATAACACGGTTGCCTATTTTCCATAGGTTCGTTCTCATAAGGATCGTGATAAAGGGAAGAATATCAGAGGAAGGGGTAGGGAACCATCGGAACTCTCACGATACGTTCAAGAGATGGCACGAAGCCGATCGTATGCGTCGACGTCCTGCCGGACGCGATCAGCTATCGCCGTATCTGTTCGTATCCTTTCCGATCCGATGTGATGCGAGTCGCGAAAGGCAGACCAGAAAGAGATGGTATGATGAGTTGTATATGACAGTGGATATTTGCCAGAACAGAGGTGTATAGAAGGAAAAGACACAATTATTATAACGAACTGAAATCATTGGGATAAAGCGAAGTAAAAGACAGTTGTACGTCCATCTCAACTACCAGTGTCTAACAATAGGTGACAATGATATATGATATCTGTGATACTGATTAAGATATAAAAGTACACTGTATAAAACGCTTCTTTAGTAGTTACCTCATGTCAATCAGATTAACGCCGTCATTACTGATAGTATTATCGTTTGCATTGCAGAGGTAATAGGGGACGCATTCCCCAGCTTTATTGTCACGAGTGATGCAACTCTCCGCTAAAAACAACAAAGAAAATTCTATTGTAGAAAATACTTTTTATTCTTAGGGGAAATTCGCTCGAGGAGAAGCCACCACGAGCCGAGCTCTCCGGAGAAAGAGTTCCCTACCCACCGTTATACCGGCGAGATGGGGGTGCGTCGCATTCCGCACTCGTTAACCACTCCTCCCGCGGGGCAAGTTTCAGACCGCCCCACACAATGAGAGTATGAAGATGCCGGGCGATAATAGTACATTATGGTACTAGTGTGTAACATTGGTGATTACCGCCGAGGCGCCATTGAGACTCGAGCCGTAGGCGAGGGTCTTAAGAGAGCCGAGGACGGTAATCATCAATATACACGTGTATCATACGACGTTTTTCAACACACTTGTGAATAAAATAACAACAAAAACTCATTTTATTTAGAAGATAAAAAAAAGTTATATATGAGTGAAAGTTTTATTTATTAAACACGTACGAGTTAAAATTATCTATTTAAATAAGAAGTTGCATGATATGAGCAAGCAATAGGAACATTAATTTATTTGTTCTATAGAACACGATCTTTTTTTTTTTTTTGAATAAAAACTTTTTTAAGAATAAAGCAACTCAACCAATAAAATTAAAAAAAAGTCTAACTCACTAGTGAGTTATAATGTTTTTTACTGACAGTTTGATAATGGGTGTCATTCTGTGCCTAATTGCGGTGACCATAGAGCCACTTTATGAGCAAGTGTGTTGAAAAAGTAGTTCCCTGGCAATGGATGAAGTCGTGGCGAACACGTCACTAATGACGTCATCATTTTCGATCAAACAGCGCTCACAAAGACCTATGTTCAAGAGGCGGGTCGAAGTGAGCGTTCATCACAGAGCATGACTTATCACTATCGGTTGACATTACAAAAGGCGCGATTTTCAAATCGACCAATACCATTTGTATATTTGTCGTTTATGGCAACAACGTTCCATAATCCGTTCCACTAGAGTTTATGATTGTAACGTCCTGTTAGGATAGTGCTCCATGGGTCCTTTTAAAAAAAAAACGAATTTATTTACTGTAGTAGTTTAATTAAAAAAAATACGTCCGCACTATATGATGGTTAACAATGCTCTCTCTTTTTTAGAGAAAATCAAATTAGTTTTATATAATGTACAATTGCACAGGTAAGCAATTGTACATATAATACAGTGTCATAACAGTCCGCAAGCAAGTGCAGAGCAGCATTAACGTTTGTGACGTGGTCAATACAAGACCAGTCAATCTGTATTTTCATACGGTAACATTAATAATTTCCAAGAGACTTATTTAAATTTTTCGCGCGTGCTAGTCTAGTTTGACGCCATTTTACAATTTCTAAATATCCCTATTAATTTCACACGTGATCGTTGCGAGTCTCTTGTGGAACGTATCAAATATGTGCGCCTAAATTGATCTTTGCTTTGTCGGCTCGTTGCGAGCACGCCGCGTGCCGCTCACCTCGAGCCGGGGTGAATGGGGCCTTACTCTCAGACGCCTTCCGTCGTTCGTTTTCTTCCGAAAACGTCAATGAATTTTAGTTAGAAAAAATCGAAATGTTTACGGGGACACATAGTAGGGGCTGGGCAGGTTTTCAAATTGGACAAGTACATTAACAATCTGCCCGTAAATCTTCAAGTTAAAGCCACTTATTCGTTGCCATTCGTTTTCCACTTGTCAGTTGAAGTTTCACTTCTACTAAGTGTCCCAGCACACATTTCGATTTTTCGCAGGTTTACTACAAATTATGATTTGGTTAGGTTAAGTACATTTTAATGAATGCATTTGTTATTTAAACATATTTTATTTTATCAAACAAAAAAACTGAATTCGATCCGGAACCAAAAAACGCATCGGTATCTATATATATATTCTAAAATTATGCCGCCTCTCGCCATGTCTAGTCTAAATTTATGTCGCTCCTACACGCGGCCGTGACGCTTTTCCGTGACAGAAAAATCCTAAGACCCCCGTTTATATACAGGGCGTTCCATTTGTAGCTCACAACGCCCAAAATACTCTGTAAACCGTTCCACAAGGCGACCGCGGTCGTTGTGGTCGTGGCGAAAACGTCACTAATGACGTCATCATTTTCGATCACACAACGCTCACAACGACCCATGTCAATAGGCGGGTCGAATAGCCGTTCCACTTGGGTTTACGATTGTAACGCCGGCAAGTAAGTGGAACGGGATAAATCGCGGTCGTGAACGTGGTCGTTGTGAGTCCCTGATGGAACGTAGCCATAGAAGTTTCACTTTAAAAAGAACAACCTAACTAAGTGAGTACGTGGCTCTATAGGACGTAACGATACCCACTTTCCATGAGCTGGCTGCATGTTTGCCAGCTTCCGCAATATAAGATTAACAAATTCACATTTGTAATATTAATAATATGGATGATAGCTTACCATCACGCTTCGCAACTCTCGAAACCACGGCAGAAAGACTTCCCTCGTTGTCATTCAGCGTAGTGCTTGTGGCAAGGACACTTATCTCCTGGTATCTAACTACTCCTAGGAGAAGAAGGATCAGATGCTGGTAATACATCTGGAAAAGATTATTTAAAGCTCTTAGAATTGATCACTTCATGATGTGATCAAACATTAGTGATTAGATCGTAAAATAGTTACATTACCCACCGGGTTAGAGGCGCTGGTGTAATTTTTTTAATATGTTTAAGGCTTGGCAACTAGGCCTTTAAGCCAGGCGCCGTTATATTGTAGGCTACAATCGACGTCATTCAACGGAGTTTTTGTGAAAACTCGAAAGGCCACATTCGGCTATACAGTTCAAACATTAGTGATCACATCGTAAAATAGTTACATTATCCACCGTTAGAGGCGCTGGTGTCGTTTTGTTTTTGTGATGCATCATGGCGGCGAACAGTTATTGTGATAAACAAAGAAAAGAAAGTAGGGTGACTACGCAATGAAAATCCATGGACTTTTATTGGATTTCAAAATATGAGTACATGGAAATTGCAGGTGAAGAGATTTTAATTTTTTAAAAGTGTTGACGATCTTAGTATCTTCAAGCCGACTGCATTAAGTGATTTTTTGGGTGGGGTTTGTTATAGAGCGCTTTTATTTATTATGAACAGATCCGAGCCCTCCCGCCTTAGCCTTCGTGGTTAGTTTTTATATAACCACAAAATTTGCTTTATATTACAAATCCCTATTATCCCTATTAATATTATAAATGCGAAAGTAACTTTATCTGTCTGTCTGTCCGTCTGTCTTTTCCGTTTTCACGGAAAAGCTACTGGATCAATTTAGCTGAAACTCAATACATATATATTTTCGATGCCGAGGGTGAACATAGGATACTTTTTATACCGAAAAATGGGATACTTTCCGGGATAAACATATATTTGTCTCTCTGTTTTTTGTGCTTTTACGCAAAAACTATTTGACCGATTTGGCTAAACTTCGGTATGTATGTAACTTTAATACAGAGGTTGAACAAGGGTTACTTTTCATCCCGGATAATGGGATAGATTTTGGGATAGATTTATGTAAAAGTTATCCCAGAAAGTAGGATAGGTTTTTGTGATTTGTCATCTTGGTAATTTTGGTCGTTTTAAACATTTTGGTCAGTTTGGTAAATTTGCTCATTTTAGTCAATTTAGTCATTTTGCTGATTTTGGTCCTTTTGGTGATTTAGGTAATTTTGGTGATATTGGTAATTTCAGCCATTTTGGTGTTTTTTTTATCACTTATGTAGTTTTTCATTGACGGAGGATAGATAAATAAAACTACAACGAATTGCAATAGAGGATGAAAGACCAATAATTTCTCAAGTTTATAGATATATATTCATAGTCTATAAAAAATGCGATAGTAACTCGATATCTCTGTCTCGATCCGTTAAAGCTTTCACGGAAAAACTACTAAGAATACTGGATCGATTTTGCTGTACTTTAATTTAAATGTAGTTTAGATACCGAAAATGGATATAAATACTTTTCATGCTAGGAGATGTGAGGTGCAATGTAACCTGTATTAACGCCTGCTCTTTAAACAAGGGGCACGCACTAGAGGTTGACCCACGGCGCAGCCGCGGGGTAAACTCTAGTAATTAATAAAACTGTCTCATATCTATACAGCACTCGACCTTTTGTTTTTACAAGTAAATGAATATACGTTTCTTCTTTATTTGGAATTTTTATTGAACCTTTCAAATTCAGATATCATGGAAACCCTAATTAACCCTAATAAATTATATGGCCAAACATGGACTAACATATAGTCAAACGTTGACGTTTAAATGACACGGTCAGTTTTAGCTGGCCGTATCATGATATACAACAGTTATCGCAATAGTTAGCGAATATTCGAATAACATAAGGATATTTTTGAAATAAAAGTGCTTGTGTATCTTTGACTTGTGTAGTGGCGAAGAGCGAAGAAAATGAACGTACTACGTAATATTTTAAGACTATTTAAATAGCCCCTGACATAAAGTGTGGAGCAATAAATGTTGTTCTCAAGAATTTTTAAATGTAATTTTTGTAGGCGGCAACAACAACCATTTCATGAAATGGTCCGCCACATCACGAAGTGATCAATTGTAAGATCTGGCGACGACATATATAATTAAGAAATTCCTCTTTTTGTAAATCGGTTAAAATTCGTAAAAGTGGCAACCCTATTATGTTTGTCCAACCTGTAATGGTTGAGTTTAAGGATAACTTACGACTTATTTATAGTCAGTTTGTCACCAAACCTGTTATTGCGGTTCGCAAACAAGTTTTGAATTAATTGCAGCAAAATCTCAGATCGTACTCCATAGAAACATTTATGAATAATAAACCATATAGATAGATAGATATTCTAGCAGTGTCCTCGTCGAATATCCCGAAATGCTTGAAGGCGAAAGTATAGTGTTTAGATGTACGTTTTGGTAGGTCTGTAGTTCTGTACTTTTGTAATCAAGTAAAAATAGCCTATTTAAACCTTACTGTCAGATATTTTATACGTGCAGTTTGTGGACCAATAGTATATTACATTATTAAAGTTTTAGTAGGGATTCGTAATTTTTTCTAGTAATAAATATAGCCTATTAAATGAAATGAAAGAATTTTTGAAATCGGTCCAGTACTTTTTGAGTTTATTCATTACATACAAAAATACAAGTGTATGGATGCAGAAGTCGTGGAAGGCCACGACACACCTTCCATGATCAAATTGATCGTGTACTAGCAGAAGGTGATGTCAGGAGCCTTAAGAACAGACGAGCGTGCATGACAAGAGTTATGAATGTCAAAGAAGCAAGTGAGGTGTGTAAGAATAAGCCTAAATGGCGCTCTGTTGTTCGTGCCTACCCCGCAAGGGAACTGGCGTGAAGTTATGTATGTAAAAATACAAGTCTTGCCTCCTTATAATAAGATTAGTATAGATATATATGCATTAACACAACGAATTAAGAATCTCTACTTTTACGAAATCGGAAAAATATGATCAACAAACCTTGGAATTTTGAATAGCTGTTTCGACACTTCAACACTGGTACTGGTGGTAAATCCGTAAAACAACTTGTTTCGAGTTTCCTGTTTTGATGGAACAACAATATTTTTTATCTCATTTTCCTGTTATTCTATATAAAGTTATAATCTGGTCGCAGTGCTTTGAATGCAGTCTACACACCTATTAATGTTTTTGCGATGTGTGATTCATTATAAATACGTTTATAAACGAATGTTGCTATTTTTTAGAAGTCAAAAATCAGGAAATCTGTTGATATAATATTGTTTTCTTAAGTCGTGGTAGCGTAATGGCTAGTGCACGCGTCCCAAACTCAAAGGGCGCGGGTTCGATCCTGGCCGGAACGCATGCACCACTTAGTCAGTTTTCTGATCTAATGTGCATATTGCTACAATTACCACGTGCTAATAACGGTGAAGGAAAACATCGTGATGCAACCTGCACATCGTGATAACCGATGTGTCAAACCTGCCAAGCCGCCTTGGACAAGCGTGGCGGGTATACGTCCCTTCCCCCTATAATGGGAGGCCCGAGCCCAGCAGTGGGACATTTATGGGCTGATATTATTATATTATATAAGTTTTCGCGACTTGTATATATCGGGATCACGCCGGGAGCGAACGAATGACGCTTCGAGAATAACAGAATAATAATCTGAAATATTATAATCAAAGTTCATTACATTAGAATTATTACAATTACGATATTAAATATTGCACAATAATACACAGAAATATTAGGACAACTCCAAGAGTTGCATCCACGCTTGTCAGGTGTCAAGCAGCAATTTGCCCTTCAAGAATAGTGCGATTATCAAGCAGTAATTATCGACCACATTGTATTATGTGCTCCTCGTCCAAGACTACCAATGTCGACTGTCCGTTGTAGACTTGGTTGTAGACTGTCGGTTGAAGACTGCCCCTCCTCTGCCCGAACGCCCAGTATTTATAAGGTCCTCGTAGCGCGCTGCAGTGATAATATCCGGTAATGCTGTGGCGCCACTTTAGTTACGCTGCCTTCATAAAACCAACTTCCGCCATACCTATTAACTTCCAACATCCGGTTACTCCATTTCCGATATTCGTTGACTTAATAGTAAATGCTTCTAAGTGGACATCCGGTTAAACGACTTCCGATCACTACATGAAAGAATACTCTATCCGGTTATTGACTACTTCCGTCATTTTTTTTAAATTTTTTTTTTATTGCAGGAGTACAACAGACAGGCAGACGGCCCACTTGATGGAAAGCGGTTACCATCGCCTATGGTTACTTTATAATGACAAATACGATTACTACATATACATAATAAAACTACGTTTTAACGGTTTTAAGCGCGGTAATTTATTCGATTTTTATTATTTCGACTTTTCGGTCACTTTTCAGTGGCCGTGATCACGGAAGACAAATGTCATTTTTTTTTTATTGCAGGAGATCAGCAGACAGGCAGACGGCCCACTTGATGGAAAGCGGTTACCATCGCCTATGGACATTTGCAACACCAAGTTGCTGCAAATGCGCTGCTGCTGTCTTAAGGGAAACTGGAACCTGGTCACTAATGCCGGAACACAACTCAAGGTTGTTATGGCGATATACTTTAGACCAGGGGTGGTAGCCATCCAGTCGGGCAAACGCCCTACCACCTGGCAAATGTCAATGAGTATTGTTTAATTAAAGTTTTATTTAGCCTACCGCCAACTTGTTCATTTTAATTATTTTATTTATGGTTATTATTGACTCTATGGGACTCTAATCTTATTTACCACCGCTTCGCAACATGTTATGGCTTGAAGAGAAGAAGCGGCGCGAGAAGCTCTTCCTCAAACATGCCTAGCTCTAATAATTTTATATAACACTAGCTGTGCCCGCGACGTCGTCCGCGTGGAATTTGCTTTCAAAACCCTCCGATTTTGCAACATTCTTCATTGGTGCTCCGCTCGTAATGGTTTTAGCGTGATGATATATAGCCTATAGCCTTCCTCAATAAATGGGCTATCCAACACTGAAAGAATTTTTCAAATCAGAATAGTAGTTCCTGAGATTAGCGTGTTCAAACAAACAAACTCTTCAGCTTTATATATTGGTATAAGATATAAGATATTGCTTACAAAAGATTGAATAGAGTTATTCTTCCTCATGTTTCTGTGAGTACATACATACATACATACATAACTTCACGCCAGTTCCCTTGCGGGGTAGGCACGAACAACAGAGCGCCATTTAGGCTTATTCTTACACACCTCACTTGCTTCTTTGACATTCATAACTCTTGTCATGCACGCTCGTCTGTTCTTAAGGCTCCTGACATCATCTGTGAGTACGATACGTGAATTTATTGATTTATTATGTGAAGTTTCTATGACGCTTACCATTGATAGACTTTAGGTAAAACTTGTATTTAAGAGTGGAATACGATTTTTCGTGATTGCACAAAATTTCCATTCTTTAGCGTTATCAAAGACCTAAAATGTTTTTGTGCTGATATTCAAATAATCCAACTGTCAACGCGGCAGCCCAAGTACTGAACGCGTATCCAAAATGGCGGTGGTAGGATTGCTGGTATGGATAAGAAGGGAGACTAACCTGCGTGTCTTTGGGCTTCACTAACTATGCGTGCTGATCACCAAGTCGTGAGCCTTGCAGCCAATCTTCTTGTCTCCTTCTTGCGGCCTTCGATAATCAATTGTACACACGCGGCGCGGTATAACTGCACTTATATAATAAGTTGCGGCGGGAAAGATATGCGGGTTGTCGTACGAGGGGCGACAGTAGACTACCTGCGACGAGGGTCGACAGCAGACTGACTCGTAAAAACGCACATTAGCACAGCGGTAAGTACGACAAGGATAGTCGAATGGAATGGAAGATGGCGGCTGGGACAAGGTGATTGGATAACGCGGTTAGGAAAGCGGGTAGTTGTGGAAATAATTTCAAGGGGACCGGATTTTAAAAAAAGCGGCGCGAACACTAACAAAGCGTGTAAGTACAATAATTTCTTTATCTAACATTATGGCAAAGAGCAACAATCGATACTGCATATTTCAACCGACAGTAAAATGTAAATTTCACACTTCTCGTAAATGGATTTGTGACTGGCAACACTTCAGTCTCTTGCCTTGATTAGTATTATTATTTTTATAAATTAAGGTCAAAAGCTATTGTTTATCTCTTTTAAGAATTTTAATTAGCTGTTATTAGATAATTGGGAAAATACGCGGGTTTTTTTTATTTTATTTTTTATTATATATATCTCTACGGACTCGAGTTCCGTACCCTTTTTTAATACTTAATTTCTATGAAAAATTTGAGACTCTGTACACGCTTATTGTTTGTTTTTGTTAGTGAATGTGACATTATATGTAGTAATTTTTCTGTTTTGGTGTACCTTAAGAATAACTTATTATATAAATTTATTCTGATTTTAATACTAAACTTATACTAATGTAGAGTGTATCTGTTACATGCTGGTGTTGTGAGGAAGTGCATGTGCAGTGTTGGCCTTATATCTATACTTATATATAGTCGTATCTAGTGCCATGTGTGTTGTTTTTTTTCTTTTCTGCGCCTGGGTTATTAATTTTTAGGCTCTTTGTGTGTCTTGGTTTGTTTGTGGAGTGTGCTCGGGAAATACGCGGTTAATAATTACATGGTTCAGCCATCAATCAGCCAAATGCACAAATCACGCAAGTTAGTTAAAAACCTCTGAGTAATGTTAAAGTATAACACATAAAGCATATATCATGATTTAAACATTTCGTATTTAATAATAAAAAATGTGTAATATTTTTCAGCTGATATCCCCAAAACACGCACACATTGATAGTTTCTGCAGAGTGAATATAGCAACGCTACGCGTTTTTGATGCCGTTTTTCGCGATGTTATTTCTAGTAATGCTCCTCTCTTTAGCAGCACTGAATTTTTTTGAGAAGGGGGGGGGAACTGAAAAATGCCGCTTTACCTTAAACATCATCATCATCATTTCAGTCATCAGACGCTCACTGCTGCACACTGCATAAAATACTAGACGTCTCAGTGATCAAAGTTGCTTTAATGATGAGTTGCGTATTTGTCTGCGAAGTTTGAATTTGCCGCCCGGGTTATGGGTCTCGGCTTGCCCTCACTAGATCCGGCCCTGCTCTCTAGACATACCTTTATGCGGTGTACATAGTATAGGACATGTACTAAGCGTTTATGTTATGACCTTGGATGGATGAGAATAGCGGAGGACTGAGATAGGTAGCGCAAACTTGAGAAGACCTACGTCTAGGAATAGACAATGGTTGGCTGACGTCGACGGTGACGATGTATGGCCTTCATAAAATGTTTTCACGTGAAACTTAGTTTGAATTACGAAACCCATTCACTATCCTGCAATGCAGTCCTGTGGTGGGCAGAGCTTGCAGGTTTCAAGAGGCATTCGGCTCGGTGGTGCAGGACGCAACGCAGGCTGCAACCTTATTTACTGGTTAGAGAGTGTAGGGACGTCACGGTGTAGTAACTTTGTATTAGATCCCGTGACGACCCGTAATTAAGGTTAGTGAATAGTTCGTTTCGCTTCTCGTGACAGCTTCGTCTTAGAAGCGAGCGTGGTAGAACCGGTGGCTTAGAGTCCCACACACCCTCGATGCAGGCCTTGTGTATGTCTGCATTTCGGCCCTTCCCGCGAAGGGCCCGAGGATGGTGTCTAAAGACATTCCTCTGCGTTATAAAAAAAAAAGCTGCAACAACATTTATAGTGTTGCAGCTTATAGACAGGCTGTCATAGATGTAGACAACACTTTATTGTTCACCAAAACAAAAATGCACAACAAGACAATAGCTACTTGATATAACAAAACGCGGCCTTATCGCTAAAAGCGATCTCTTCCAGGCAACCTGACTCAAAAGAAATTCTTAAATTATCTGTAATTAAAAAAAAATAAAAAATAAAAATGACACATGGACAGCAAATTCCAGTCTAAAGTATTGTAAACTAGCACAAACATTATTGCGTAAGATTAACATAATGGTTTCTGAGTGAATTCTTAAATATGGCAAAAGATTTAGCTTTTCTGACGTCAGTGGGCAAAGAGTTCCAAAGTAAGACAACCTGCATGGCGAAGGAGTTGGAATAAAAAGTTGAAGAGTGTGCAGGTGCCATTAACAGGTGATTATTAGTGAAATGCAAATTGAGGATGTGTGACGTATAAACGAAGTTCAAAGACTGTCATGCAGGATAGTGAATTGGCCTGTTTGGACATGGGCGCTGCGCCGCCTCCACTTGCGTGCGACTCCTACGGTAGTAAGACGTTGGTTGAGTTGTAAACAATTTCCATTCTATTTTTACATTTATGGGCAATTTAAAGAAAATGATATTGCTCTCTTACGCCGTGCCTTAACTGTTAGCATGATATAAAACAGATGCAGGATAGTCTGCAAAAAATATAAGTAGTGTTCACATCTTTGAATTCTGACTATTTACTAGTATTCTCGGTTTGCAGTTCACAATTTTAGGTGTCCGGTTTGGTTTGTGACAATTTTTCGAAGCAAACATAGATGGAGTCGATTTAAATACAGTAAATTAACTTATACAAGCATTAAACATTCAGCGATAAAACAAATAAAATGGCAGTAGTGTAATTAGATAAGAAAATAGATAGATAGTTAAATAGGATGTACCACTGTTAAAATACAATAAAAGTATATAACTATATAAGTAGAAATAAGTATAATAAAATAAGTAAGAACAAGAAATGTAATAGAATAAATTGGGCAGTAGGGTCAGATCACGTCAAGTGGCTTGAACTGTAAAGATTATTTTTATTAAATAATTGTGTAATCCGTAACGCTTTTTATTTATTTATTTTTTTATTGCAGGAGTTCAGCAGACAAGCAGACGGCCCACTTAGTGGAAAGTGGTTACCATCGCCTATGGACATTTGCAACACCAAAGGTGCTACAAATGCGCTGCCGCTCTCTTAAAGGAGACTGGAACCTGGTCACTAATGCCGGAACACAATACAAGATTGTTATGGCGGCATACTCTAGACCAGGGGTGGTCGCCATCCAGTCGAGCAAATACTCTACCACCTGGCTGTGGGTTGTTTAGTCGCCTCTTACGACAGGCCGCCGGGCCGCAGGAAATTGTATTCTTTCTCCGTTCCTGCACGGATCTATATAATTATAGACTTAACAGCTAAGCTCAGTAGCGCGCAGCACTTGTACCGCTCGCCGCTGCATCATATGAAAATTCATAATATTTAAACTAATAATACCGGGCAGTGAAATTTTCTTTTGAAATAAAGAACTTGAAGGTATTACGCGTATTACTAAAAAAAACAAATTCAATTGTCGTACTGAAAAGTCATTAAAATTTCAATTTGTTTAAAAGTTAATAAAAAATATGATAATAAACAAATTAAATTTGCAACAGAATTTTATGTGAAATTATAGATCATTTACTATAATTGCTGAAAATTTCGTTAAGTTACCTTCAATAGCTTTTTTAAGATAATTTTTTGAATTTAAAGTACCGAAAATTTTTATTGTTAAAAAAATGGTGTTAAATTCAAAATGTTTAAAAACTGCTTTGAGGGATGATTTTGAGATAGGACTACTTTCGATAATTATATTTTAATAAGTTTTCTATCATCAAGTGGTAAAGGGAGGGTCCACTTGACGTAATCTGACCCAGTAAAAAAGAATAAAATAAACCATAAAAAGGAAAAAAGAGAAAAAGCAAAAACTACCTTGGCAAGCGTGTGCGTCAGGAGAAGGAGAATATAAAAAAATATAGTAACTTAAGAAAGTCTGAAATTGTCAACCCGCGAGTGTGGCGCCCAACAAATATATTCTGTGACTAAAAACCTCTAGCGCTTCGCTGTCTAGTTTGAATAAAAAAAAAATTGAATAAAAACTTTAATTCCAATAAATATTTAATTTCTAGTATAATAATAATCGGCAGACAAACACATATATTGTATATCCCCAAATTAAGCAAGTTACGCTTGTATTATGGGTATTACAACGTACTACTCTAGGGCCGATTCCAGACAACCCAGACCATAGTAAATAACGGAGAAAATATGTTTCCGAAATTTACTATACCAGGAATCGAACCCGGAGCCTCCGAGTTGTAGTGAGGTAGGCCGGCAAAGACTTAGCCCGCTCAACCACAGAGGCCGTCAAAGTATAGGTAGTGCGCAGGTTAGCCGATGATATCCCCTCCCGCCTCCTACAACCGCGGTCCGCGGTCGTCTAGTTCTTAGCACTACCTAGACAAGCTCCAGTCCCAGTCGTAGGAAGCGGGAGCCGCACGACTTATAAATCATAACAAAGTTAGTATTGTTGGCTATACATTCTTGGCGAGCTCTTGTGCTTTGGCGACCACGTCTTCAATAGTACCAACCATATAAAAAGCTGCCTCCGGGATATGATCCAGTTCGCCGTCCAAAATCTGTCCAGAGAAAAATCATCTCATCACAACAGAGTTATCGCTTAGACCAGTGCTTTTCAATCTGATGGTCGCGTAGGGGGGGTCGCAGAGCCTTGCTCGGGAGTCGCCAACAAAAGGGATAAGGCTATTAAAATTTATACCTCGTACTTGGGTACTCTCTACGATCAGCAGCTTTTTATAGAATATAGGTCCTAATAATGAATATGGGTAACAAAATAGAGAAAACATAAACGTAGTTTTTTAAATTATTAACTTTTGTCTGCCTATGACCTAAGGGGGTCGCCAAAATTTTTCAACGGGGGTCGCGTATTCAAAAAGATTGAAAAGCACTGGCTTAGACTATTAGTATCTTTATACAAAAATTCAAATAATAAAGATGTCAACTTCAAAGGTAACTCAATAGTAAAAAATAAATATTTTATACGTCTTAAGTTGGATTTTTCATTGCACGAGTTCAGCAGACAGGCAGACGACTCACCTGATGGAAAGCGGTTACCATAGTCTACGGACATTTGCAACACCATAGATGCTACACTAATGTGCTACTACTCTCTAAAGGAGAACTGGAACATGGCCACTAATGCCGAAACATAAGTCAAGCTTGTTATGGCGGTATACTCTAGACCAAGGGTAGTAGCCATCCAGATGGACAAATACCACGTGGCTAAGGTTTGTTTTATTTATATAGATTTTTTACGCCAGAGACCCTCGCGGGCATCCTCAGAACAACCTACCAAAGTTTAATCACAATTTGATCATTAGTCTAGAAACGCATAAAGGACAAACATACAAACTATTATTTTTATTTATATAGATAAAACTTTTGAACTAGAATACTTTAACGATTATCATCCCCTTAAAATGAATGAATGAATGAAACTCTATTTTTCACAATAACTTAAATCTAGACAATTTAATATGAACACATTTCCATTAGAACAATGGGCGGCCTCATCGCTTATAGCGATCTCTTCCAGGCAACCCGATGTCCAAGGAGAAATTACAAGAAGAACTAAATAACATTTGGTGGTTTAACTAAATTAAAAGTAATTCAATCATAATTAAATATAAAGAAGATGCTTTTACCCTTTGGAATCCTTTAATAGTCTCCTCCAGCTTCACCAATTTACCAACGTGTCCAGTGAACACTTCTGCTACCTAAAAGATATTAACACTCTTATTATTGCTGGATTCCTGTATCTTACAATCAGGGCAGTCTTCATCCCGGGATACAAGGGATGCGTAGCATCCGGGCGCAGGGATCCAGGAGGCGCATACCTATTGACCCATCCGCTCCATAGATCACTGGTACAATCCGGCTTGAAGGACCAAATTATGTAAGGGGGGTTTTTCTACACACGATGTTAATGACAGAGTTGCTAAATGTAAATGGTTAATTGCTAAGTTATGCTAATGAAATGATTGTGCTAAGATAAACGAGCACTGATGAATGTTGTTAAAATGTACGTGTCAGCGTAAAAGCAGTAAGCCAGTAAAGATCTTCAACAAATTTCCTGAAAACTTTAAAAATCTGTCTACATTTATATTTAATTGATACAATCACCACGTGCTAACAACGGTTAAGGTAAAGAAAGTGGTGACGGACTTGGCGTAACTACGTTCTAAGTCTCAGCCTTTCCTTCATAAAAAGCGCGGGGCACATGGGAGGAGGGTGGTTTTAGTGGGTAGTGGGTGTTGCCCGTGCAACTTCTCTGAGTCTCCACACAAGCTGGCTTGATTATTGTTCGGATTGCCCCTTGTCAAAGGGGAAAGCCTTCATGATCAACTATGGTCTAATCACTTGCAAAGGACCCAGTATTGTGCGTAAATAGCATTTCCCCCGCCTTAAAAAAAAACAACGTGGTGAAACCTGCGCATCGATATAATTGATGAGTCAAACCTGCCAAAGCGCCTTGGACTAGGGTGGCAGGTTTACTGTCCGTTCCTCTATAGTAGGACGTTTATGGGCTGTTATATCGTAACCATATCGTATTAATTTTGATTTAATCGATGCTCAAGTGTTGTGGCTCTCTAGCAATATCGAGACATCAATGTTTTGACTGTCAGCACTACGTACTGATCAAAGCGGAGAGTGGCAACACCAATGCAATAATGGCGTCCAAGCGGTTGACATGATACGAGTACGCACGCACGAAATATTCCAAGTGATATACTACCAAAATATCAACATTCTCCAAAGGTGCCAGCTGCAGTCTCGTATACGTACAGTGCTTATATCGTTAATGTTAGGTAGAGGACCTTGAGCGTCGAACGAGATCAAAATTTTACCCAGAGTGGTATTCGATCGCTTTTTTTTATTGCAGAAGTTCAGCAGACAGGCAGACGGCCCGCTCCTATCGCCTATGGACATTTGTAACACCAAAAGCGCTATAGATGCGCTGCTGCTCTTTTAAGGGAGACTGGAACCTGATCACTGATGTCGGAACACAACTCAAGGTTGTTATGGCGACATACTTTAGACCAGGGGTGGTAGCCATCCAGTCGGGCAAATGCCCTACCACCTGGCTGTGGGTTGTTAAGTCGCCTCTTACCGCAGGCCGCCCGGCCGTAGGAAATTGTATTCTTTCTCCGTTCCTGCACATATAACGCTTTGTCGCTATTACTGGACAATCGAATGCTACAGCTGTTATTATATTTATATTTAAACAAAGAAATGACTTCCTCTGTGGTCGAGCGGGTTAAACCTTTGCCGGCCTAGCTCACTGCAACATAGAGGTTCCGGGTTTGATTCCTGGTATAGTAAATTTCGGAAACGTATTTTCTCGGTTATTATGATCTGGGTGTTTGGTATCGGCCCCAAATACCGTTGGAATTATTATAGAGTTTATTAGAACTATACAAACACGTATAACACAGGTACAAATATAACCGAATGCAACAAGTCCAAACGTAATGCAGAAGCTCGTAATTCAATAACACGCGCAAAGTACGTCACTAAATAGATTACCGAATGTACACAAGTCTTGCTTCGCTTGTGGTTATCGCTCGACTGCCAATTTCTCCATTGAGCCATTGCTTTATACTGCACAAATACAATATGTCTGCCCGACCGCTTGGATCGAATTTTTTAGAATCAGTCCGACGCACCTGTCTAATGACTGCCATAAAATATTACAATACGCAATAGGCTGTTTTCTAATCACAACTTTTAAATACAAAGTAGACAAAATAAGTCCAAATGCCTAAAGGTAATAAAGTGTGTTTTACGGTATGCAGGTGTGAATCCACTTTTGTCGGCGCGTAGGTCGTAACAATATCTAGAATTTTTTAAGTTATGCTTTTTAAAGCACATGTAAGCAATGTAAGGACGTCGCTATGTCTTCAAATAAGAATTTGTTTATTATTTAAGCGGGAAAATCAAGCATGGTTGCCAGATTACACTTTCATGCATTACATAGTATACTCTTCTCTCTCTACTATAGTACATACATAACTTCACGCCAGTTCCCTTGCGGGGTAGGCACGAACAACAGAGCGCCATTCAGGCTTATTCTTACACACCTCGCTCGCTTCTTTGACATTCATAGCTCTTGTCATGCACGCTCGTCTGTTCTTAAGGCTCCTGACACCACCTATACCTCTTCTATAGTGATATGTATATATGTCTACCTCCCTCCAGCCAACACCGAGTACGCGCGAAATGCAGCGGCGACGGCGCGGCTGCAACACTTCTCTTCGAACCCTGGGACACTAAACTTCGCAACACACTTATATATAACTATACAAAACAATATCAAAGGCCGACCCAGTGAATTATTCAACTTGTTTTTTCTGTGATGGTGTAAAGTGCTAGCGGACGTGAATGCTCCACGTGCTATGTAAGTTATATGTATTCATATTTACATGGACACATACAGGACGGCCTCTGTGGTTGAGCGGGCTAAGCCTTTGCCGGCGTACCTCACTGCAACGCAGAGGTTCCGGGTTCGATTCCTGGTATAGTAAATTTCGGAAACGTATTTTCTCCGTTAGTCACTATGGTCTGGGTGTCTGGGATCGGCCCCAGAGTAGTCCGTTTTATATTACCCATAACACAAGCGTAACTTGCTTAATTTGGGGATATACAATGTGTGTGTTTGTCTGCCGATTATTATTATTATTATTATTATACTGTATTTATTTATTCTCAAAAAATTTACATTTTTTTATAATATACATATAAAGATATTTTTTTATAAAAAAATAGATAACATTATTCTTTTATAAAAAATTATCAAAAATAAAATATATATTCAATAAAAAAATATAAACTCTTGCATCTCATCGCCAGCGGGGCCTGGGGTCCAAACTACCGATGGTTATGGCTCCAGAGACAGGAACCTCCACACAATTCGTGCCGTGTCCAAGAGTGCTGCCTTCTGTATCTGGCCCTTCACCCAGCCTCCTAGCGAAAGTCTCTCTAGATGACGGTCGAGACTTTTCGCTATAAGACCATTGACGGTAACAACTATCGGCACAATGCTCGTTGACTCCAGACGCCACATAGCCGTAACCTCGTGAGCAAGATCCAAGTATTTACTTAGTTTTTCTTTTTCTTTCTTCACGAGGTTATCGTCATGTGGGATACTGATGTCAACGAGTATTGCTCGCCGTGCAGATCGATTATTATTATTATATTTATTATTTTTGAATTCACAACAACGGACGCGCCAAGTTGAGCTATTTGCTAACCAGCGGTTTTATTCGGATGCCCGGATACATTCCTTAAGTATTCTGTGGAAATCCGGGCACATACACATTTCCTTTCTTTCCATTGTCAAATCTTCCATGATAACACTTTACCTGAAAGGGTTGAGACAGGAACCGCTGTATCTTGCGCGCTCTCGCCACAGTCAGCTTGTCGTCTTCCGATAACTCGTCCATGCCTAAGATAGCGATGATATCCTGCAGCGATTTATAGTCCTGGGATATAAGACAGAGGGATGTACTCGTTTGATTTTTTCAGGATCGCATGAAAGCTTTATTAAATCGTTATGTTCGCCTATGTATCATAGGCCTACTCAAAAACTACAGAGTTTAAGAAAAATCAAAATAATTTATTGTTTACATTGTTTTTGTACTTATATGTATTGTATATACTTATCATTTATCATTATTTATAAACTGTACTACCGTCAGTATTAAAAAGCCATTAATCCCTGCCAAGGGTTGCCTGCAAGAGATCGCTTTCTAGCGCTAAGGCCTCCCGTGGTTACTTACTATCTGTTGTATTTTTCTATTTATGTTTATCTATGTTTTGGTATACACTACTAAAGTGTTGTCTATCTATCTTTTTTTTTTTATTGCAGGAGTTCAGCAGACAGGCAGACGGCCCACTTAGTGGAAAGCGGTTACCATCGCCTATGGACATTTGCAACACCAAAGGTGCTACAAATGCGCTGCTGCTCTCTTAAAGGAGACTGGAACCTGGTCACTAATGCCGGAACACAATACAAGATTGTTATGGCGGCATACTCTAGACCAGGGGTGGTCGCCATCCAGTCGAGCAAATACTCTACCACATGGCTGTGGGTTATTTAGTCGCCTCTTACGACAGGCCGCCGGGCCGCAGGAAATTGTATTCTTTCTCCGTTCCTGCACGGATAAAATCTATCTGTTATTCAAAAACACTATCTTCTGCCCGCGATTTCTTCCACGTGGAATAGTTAAAAAAAAGTAAGATAAAAAAATGCCCCGATTTTGAAACATTCTTCATCGGTGCTGTGGTCTTATTGGTCTTAGCGTGATGGTATATAACCTATAGCCTTCCTCGATAAGTAGGCTATCTAAGACTGAAAGAATTTTTCAAATCAGACCAGTAGTTCCTGAGATTAGTGCGTTCAATCAAACATACAAACAAACTCTTCAGCTTTATATGTTAGTATAAGATATGTACAATTTTTATTTTGTTGCTGGAATCTTCGTTTACGCAAAAATTGCTTGTTACAGAAGATCCGCTTTTACATAAATTCTATTGTATTATATTGTATTAATTACATTTTAATAATAATAACCAAATCTTTATTATCTAAAGAAACACACGTTTACATAATAAAAAACAGTTTCTTGCACTGCAAAAATATAAAACTATGATGCACTGATAATCCCCCCACCTCAAAACAATGATGTAAATTGTTACGTCACGTACATGGAATAATTTATTGCTTACATAATTAGCAAGGCTATAACTGAGTAGTCCATGTACGCGCGAAAATCTGTTTGTATTAACAGAGCAAACCTTCGGAGATGCATCTACGAACCATCAGAAAAGAGGTTACAAATATTATCACGTAGCAGTTAAGATTTCTGTATATATAGTCTTAAGTTTAATGTTAAATTAATTAAGCAAGTAAATATACAGAGAGTACAACATCTCATCTCCTGTACTCCCCTCTCAAACGGTCGAGTCTAGCCCGCATGGCGATAGAACCATAGTGGTGCGTCACCCTATCTAGCGGGGTAACCATCATAGACGCATTACTCAGAAAAAAATAACCACCACATAAATATAAAATGATAAATATCTTTGTTTGTCTATATATATTATAGACAAGGAGCGAATATATTATGGTCGATAATTACTGCTTGATAATCGCAGTATTCTTGGAGGGCAATTGCTGCTCGACACCTGACAAGCGTGGATGAAACTCTTGGAGTTGTCCTATTATTTCTGTGTATTAGTGTGCAATATTTAATACTGTAATTGTAATAATTCTTGTGCAATAAACTTTGATTATAATATTTCAGATTATTATTGTGTTATTTTCGGTCATTTGGCCGGCGTGAGTCTATATAACAACCTCAAGTATCATTTATAAATAGCGCCTGAATATTTCATAGATTAAAGCACATAATACAAATAATGACGATATTAAAAATATTGTATTTAAAAATAGTTAACGTACTTAATCATTTTATTAGGTACGAAAAGTAATAATCGTAACAAACGTCTATATTGTGGAGATTCGGTACGAATATTGTTAAAAGCGCCTGCCGTTTTTAAATACTAATTTTGATTACGCGTGCAAGTGGCAATACTTTCTACAGGTGTTAAAGATTAAAGTGCCTTTTTTGTATGAAACGATAAAACCTTTATTCCCTAGCAGATAAGTCTGTTGGGGAATAAAGGTGGAACTGTCTTTTTATCCTCTCTTTTTTTATATTTGCCTGTTTCTGTAACAATGATATCCATACAAATATTATTATTAATGCAAAAGTATATCAGTCTGTTACGCTTTCACAGAAAAACAACGTCACCGATTTGGCTGAAATTTGGTATGTAATCTCAATACAGAGTATGGGCATAGGATAATATCATCCTGGAAAATTGAATAATTTTCTTGATAAAATGGACTAAATTTTACTTAAACGAATAGCGCACAGATTAAAAATTAATGGAATATAATCTGTGTGAATACTTACTCCCACAGTAAACTAGGGAAAATCCTAGTAGTCTATATGCCATTTAAGCCGTATTGCAGTTGTATAAAGAACTAATACTGTGTGGTGCGAAAGAGATGGCTTGCGAGACTGGATACCGGTCGAGTGAGACCGCAATATTCTCCACTCGCAGCTTTGTATGTACCTCACGAACTTTATTCGCACGGTCGGTGCAAAGACGTGTGTTAAATTCAAGACTGAATTTAAGCAGACGACCTGTCGTAAGAGGACATATAATAACTCGCAGCCAGGTAGTCGCGTACTTGCTTTTCTTGTAGCTTGATACTTTTGCTTGTAAACATACGACTTAAGAGAATTGCCATTAAATTTGTGTAGGCGTTATAAATTATTTCTATGACGTGAACTTCGTATAAAATGCATCTATATTCATTCACTTCATTATTTGTAACTTTTAAGACAATACTGGCAGCATCTAGAACGTATCCCGAAATTTTATTTATTGTTCCCAAAGTTCTTACCAACCAGTCTGGATGGCCACCACCCCTGGTTTAGATTATGACGCCCTAATAACCTCGCAATTTTGTTCCGACATCAATGGCCAAGTTCAATTTCCTCTTCAAGGTCAGCAGCACATTGATGGCACCTTTGGTGTTGCAAATATTCATAAGCGACGGTAATAGCTTTCCACCGGGTATGCCGTTTGCCTGTCTGCTGTATTCATCCAATAAGCAAAGCTTTGCTCGTATTATACCTGCAATATCTTCTGTACTCCTCTGGCCACTCCATAATGTTCTGCACCGATGATGTTAGGATCCATGACCCTAGAGGTGGAATCCAAGGGATCCACTGCAGGATATACTCCCAACTCGGCAATGGCACGCGATAGCACCGTGGTCGCGTCTAAATGGGCGAAGGTCGTGGCTGGAGCAGGGTCTGTTAGGTCGTCTGCTGGCACGTATACAGCCTAGAAAGTTGCAATATTAATTCCCACCATCTCTGTAATATCCAGTAGTGTCTTCAATTTATGGGATTTTTTTATTGATGGATCTCGGTGCAGGTACGGAACAAGAATACTAATTTCTGCGTCGGGCGGCCTGTAGCATAAGAGGCGACAAAACAACCCACAACTAGGTGGTAGGGTATTTGCCCGTCTGGACGGCTACCATCCCGGGTATAGTGTATGCCGTCATAACAACTTTGAGTTGTGTTCTGCCATTAGTGGCCAGGTTCCAGTCTCCCTTAAGAGAGCAGCAGCGCATTTGTAGCACCTTTGGTGTTGCAGATGTCCATAGGCGATGGTAAACGGTTTCCATCAGGTGGGCCGTCTTGCCTGTCTGCTGAACTCATGTTATAATTTTTTTTATTGATAATATTACTTGTAAAAGTAGCTACATTTTGAATACTAACAAATCGCTAAGTAAACAAAACTTCACATTTCAGTTTTCAGTCATATAGACTGTTAAATATAAATTATTTATCTATATAACGAGTTCAGAAAATATTTTACAGTTATTTTAACATCATAAACGTTACAAAACTACGTTTTAACGGTTTTAAGCGCGGTAATTTATTTTATTATTCCGACTTTTCGGCCACTTATAAGTGGCCGTGTTCACGTAAGACAAAGATGTCAAGTGTCAATGAGTATTGTTAAAGTTTTATTTAGCCTATCGCCAACTAGTTCGTTTTAGTTATTTAGTTTAAATTTTGTTTGTGGTTATTATTTACTATATGGGAGCCTAATCTAATTTACCGCCACTTCGCAACATGTTGTGACTTGAGGAGAAGAATCGGCGCAAGAAACTCTTCAGCAAATATGCTTAGCTCTGATAAAAAAATTAATACTAGCTTCTGCCCGCGACTCCGTCCGCGTGGAATAGTTTAAAAAAAAGTAAGTTAAAAACCCCCGACTTTGAAACATTCCTCATTGGTGCTCCGCTCTTGTTGGTATTAGCGTGATGATATATAGCCTTCATCGATAAATGGGCTTTTTGATACTGAAATAATTTTTCAAATCAGACCAGTGGTTCCTGAGATTAGCGCGTTCAAGCAAACAAACAAACAAACTCTTCAGCTTTATATATTAGTATAAGATTAAAATGGGTGGGAGTAAAAATAAAAAGAAATTATTAATCAAGTTGGTTTGTGTTCCGGTGCACGCAGAAAGAGGTCACAGTGTCTTGAGGTCTGGCAGTTGGTTTTTGTTGGGTCAGTATATCAATACGCCGGAACCACTATTTGATAATTTTAATCATAATAAAAAATGCTATTAATATAATGCAAACATTGAGTGCAACACTATGACAGATCAAAAAGTTTCTTTTTTAAACCACATCGTGGCTCTCGTGTCGATTTGTGCTGCCAGCTATAGTTCGTGCATGTTCCCTATATTTTTAAAGGATAGTCAGAAAAAATGATCACCTGTACACTGGTAATGGAGCCAGTCTTGGTGGTAGTAATCCTCTCCTGCATGGTACCCATGTCCGTAGCTAAGGTGGGTTGGTATCCCACAGCTGATGGGATACGGCCCAACAAGGCTGACACCTTTAACATAAAGCAATCCATTTGGTTTAAACCAACTTTTGGGAAGGGTATACAGGTACGCGAAAAAGTTAAATGTGCTTCATGAGTGCGCCCAGCACATGACACGTTTTCATGTCCGTGACAGCTGGCATAGCATTCCTCTCTGATCCCTCTATATCATCCCCCTAAAACATCACTTTTTTCCTCTTTATCCCATAACGTTTTATCCGTGCAGGAACGGAGAAAGAATACAATTTCCTGCGGCTGGGCGGCCTGTCGTAAGAGGCGACTAAACAACCCACAGCCAGGTGGTAGGGCATTTGCCCGACTGGATGATTACCACCCCTGGTCTAGAGCATGCCGCCATAACAACTTTGAGTTGTGTTCCGACATTAGTGACCAGGTTCCAGATTCACTTAAGAGAGCAGCAGCGCATTTGTAGCACCTTTGCTGTTGCAAATGTCCATAGGCGACGGTAACCGCTTTCCATCCAGTGGGCCGTCTGCCTGTCTGCTGAACTCCTGCAATAAAAAAAAAAAACACTTCTATCCTTTTTTTATTTACTCAGGAGGAAAATCTTTTCTTTTGATACACATGAGTTTTGGATACAGGGGAAGACCAAAAGCGCCTCCTAGTGCCGCGCACTTCGTGTGCGTCTGGGACTCTTGCAACCAACGGCAAACGTGATCTCCTACTTTAAAGGAGGAGTCCGAACAAACTTCCCCACTTAACGTACCGGGGGTCTCTATGAGAGCATATATCTTGAATACGAGGGATGTATAACGTTGTTAAACTCTTCTGACATCCTAGTGCGTCGATTTGGTACTAAACCCCGGGAAGCAGGGCCGTACCATTTCGCACAGTAGAGGTTATTACACATTATCTCCGTGAAAAGTCGCCCTCTAGCACAGAATCACTCCTAATCTATTGAAAGGGTTGGCAATGCGCTGGCTTTTTCTAGCTATATCTCAAGTCCCCAGCACAAATTGCTTAAAGCAAATCTATTAATCAAAATTTGTATCGTTGGTCTATCTCTTACAATGTCTTGGTCTATATACCTCAGATCCGGCCTGAGTGAATCTGAAGATATTGTCCACGAAGAGCAAAACGTCCTGGCCCTCCTTGTCTCTGAAGTGCTCGGCCAGGGTCAGTCCGGTAAGAGCGACGCGCGCCCTAGCCCCGGGTGGCTCGTTCATTTGACCGTATACCAAGGATACCTGAAGACACATATCTTCCATGATTTACGATGTTAAGAACTTTAGGGCACAAATAACGTTACGTATAATTATTTATATACATATATTTTTATAACTCAGTAGTTTTTGTTCTCACTTCCTACGATAATTTCAGCTTAAGCAGGATTTTTCCTTAGGTTCATTTCTAGAGGGCAGATAGTAATGGCACATTTAAAGCAAGTTGTCCAAAAAGGCCTCCTTTCTAAAGCTTCACGCAAGCTTTACATAATTTCGAGGCATTATCATGGACTGTCTAAAACAGGGATAACTAAACCAAACTATTTTGCGCAAGAGACCCCTTTTCCAAAATGAACTGATACCTCAGACTCCCATGGTCAAATTACTTTAAAAATCCTATCTCTTGGTTTAAAAAAAATACTTATTAATTTAAAAACTTTGCGGTTGATTAAGTGAGTAAACTAGATTGGAAACCAGGGGGTCGATATCGACCACTTCCTTGGTCTAAAACTATATACATTATAATAAAAGAACAAACCTTGGAAGTTTTGTAATCATCGGTGATAACCCCTCCGACCTTCATTTCATGGTATAGATCATTGCCCTCCCTAGTACGTTCACCCACGCCAGCAAACACCTGATGGTAGAAACATAGTTTCCCAAAATATAAAGCATACCGGATTGCCACGTCGTTTATATTGTAACCTAGCACAGGGTGATACTAAGATTATCAGGTTGTTTTAATAAACATTCGACGATCACTGAGAATTCTATCCTACTCCCTGCTTGAATTTGTATAGAAATATTTCTACTTCAATCAACTTTTTTAGGTCTTGAAATTCTATAAATAAAATTTCTGCACTACTAACAGAGAAGCCTCCGTGTGCCTTCGCGACGTTATTAATCAGCTCCATAATGAGAACAGTCTTGCCGACACCAGCTCCACCAAACAATCCAATTTTGCCTCCTGAATAAATCATTAATTAATTTTTAATTTTCTGAAAGAAGCAAACAGACACACGTTCCACGTCATGAAAAATGCTCACCCAATCATTGGTCACTGGTGACAGTTACCAGTTCGTCTGGTTGTTCAATGGTTGAATGAAGACAGCGTGGTTAAAAGCTCCATAGCATACTCTCCAAAGTGTATCCGATTGAAAATTTCGAAACCAGATTTTATGATTGATTAGCTCTAATCGTTGTCTATAAAAATTTTGATTCTCCGACAATTTGCTCTCCGACTTTGATATTTTGCAGAGCCATCTCGGTGGCGAGACCAAGTACTTCAAGTACTTTTATACATATTGGTATTTGTGCCGTCTACAGCATCAGCAACTATTGCGGAGTGAAGTATTCGATATAAGAACCAAAGCTAATAGCCAACATTAAGACTAGGTCAAAAAGATGAAGTCCATCGATTAACAAACAGTACTGATACACATCGGGAAGTAGGAGTCAGTTCAAAGCGATTAATAGACACGATTAGGTCTTAGAAAGTGTTTTTCTTTGTGCATGATCCAGCTAAATAGCCGCAGATGGCTATTTCAGCAATACCGGGCTTGGTGGGCTTCCCGACTCCGTGGAGCAGTTCAGCCAGGAAGCAGCACGCTCGAGGAGGCACTTCCACTGAGGTTCGACCTCGGCTCGACCACTGCGGGAGGAATGGCTCTATCGAATTCAGCCGTGAGAGGCTGAATGAACTAAGCCAACAGGCTGAAGTGTTATACTGGGGACTCGTTATCGATTCCGCCGGCGAAGCCGATCCTAGTCTATCTTTACTACCGCATCGCAATGTGTTATAGCCGGCAGAGAAGAAGCGGCGGAAGAAATTCTTCAGCAATACGACAAAGCTAATCTTGTGTGGCTACTTGTGTCTGTAATGAGTGGGTGTGGTTAGTGGGTCTTAACGTTGAGTGAGTGAGCCGGGGGCGGGGCCTCTCCTGCGTCTGTTCAGTCTGCATGTGTTATAGAAGTGTTAAGTACAACTAAATTATATGTAGTCGAAATTCTCTGACATGGTACAACCATGTTGGAGTCATTATCTTGATTACAACAAGTATTAGAGCCGGCTCGACTGGTGTGATAGCAGGATTTCGCAGAATGTCACCATATCAAATGCTTAGTTAGCCTTGAGATAATTGTTTTTCGTACAGAGATTCACAGTTCCGGTAGCCACTTACAACCAATCCCATCGCCTTATTCTATACTCCCTAACCTGTCTCTCCTATCTCATCCTCTCTAACTCATCCTAGTAGTTGGCATTTCGATGGCACTTCCCTTGGTGTTCCAAACGTCCAAAGGCGACAGTAACCACTTCATATTAGATGGATTTCCTTTCTGTTTACCTGCTTTCGGAAATAAAAAAAACTCAATTTTAAACATTGCTCATGGTCTCACCTTTGACATATGGTGCTAGTAGGTCCACGACCTTGATCCCGGTGACCAGAATCTCTTGCTCCACCGACATCTCAACGAAGGGCGGCGCGTCCGCGTGTATTGGAGAAAACTGGTCCGTTTGGATAGGTCCACGTTCATCTTGAAAGAAAATAAATAGCACTAAGTTGCTCACCAAAATAAACAATTACAAAATCGGCCAAGTACGTGTCGCACCACGTCCTATGAAGTGTTCCATACAGGAAGGAGATAGTGTTATAAGAAAAAGAATATCTCAACATGTAATGGCTTAAATGACATTTTATTTTTTATTTTTATTGAATGAATTCAGCAGACAGACAGCAGAAGACCCACCCACCTGATGAAAAACGGTTATCATCGCCTATAGACATTTGTAATATCCGAGGTGCTACAAATGCACTGCTGTTCTCTAAAGTAAGACTGGATCCCGGCTATTAATGCCGGAACACAACTCACGGTTGTTATGGCGACATACACTAGACCAGGGGTGGTAGTCATCAAAACGGGCAAACAACCTACCACCTGGGCTGTGGGTTGTTTTGTCGTTTCTTACGCCATACGCCAGGCCGCCCGGCCGTAGGAAATTATATTCTTTCTCCGTTCTTGCACGGATAAAGCGAAAATGAATTAAAAAGTCATTACAGAAACGGCCATAATTTTTAAAGGCTTTTTCTTCTGCTAATCATTGTCCATTGCTGGATGTAGGTCTCCCCAAATCTGAGCCAAATATACTGGTCTCAGAAGTTTCAGTCCCTCTTTAGAGAGCGGCAGCACATTACTGGTAGCCTTTGATATTACAAATTTCCATAAGCGATGGTGACCGCTTTCCATCAGGTGGGCCGTCTGCATGTCTACTGAACTTATGTAATAAAAAATAAATTAATAACGTGAAAGCATAAAAAACAAACAGTCGCATTTTTACCAATAGGCTCCCCAATCACGTTGATGATCCGGCCCAAGGTGGGTTCTCCCACTGGTATGGTGATGGGAGCGCCAGTATCCACAATCGGTTGACCTCTCACCAGACCCTCGGTACCGTCCATCGCGATCGTACGGCAGGTGTTCTCCCCAAGATGCTGAGCTACTTCCAGGATCAGACGTGGTGCTGAAATAACCATACGGACACATAACTTCCATGAAAGTGTGTAAGATGTCGGTCAAGTAATAGTAGATTGTTACACGAGAGGTGAAAGTGACCTATTTAGGCACGAGATGGTTTGGCGCATGGGAGTAGCGAGGGCGCCAATAATTCGAATGCCTAAATAGGTCTTTCACCCGAGGTTAGTATTCTGTTTTTTATTTCGAATATGTGGAAAATAAATAAAAACTGATTAGTTAAACAAACAACTACTTCTCAAGAACAGGCGTTAAATCCATATGTAAATCTGATGAAACGTCATCACGTACGTCACCTATGAGACGTCAAGTAATTTTTTTTCTGTGGCATTCTACCAGCCAGTATTTTATTTTGTCTCTGATGATAATAAATATTTGGCTCAAATTTATGTAAATCAAATAATACATACATACATACATACAAAATTTCACGCCAGTTTCCTTGCGGGGTAGGCACGAACAACAGACAACACGAACAACGAACAATCAAATAATAATTTAGTGAAAAGTAATTTATAAGTATAAAATAATGATACAAAATTGTTGATATTTTACAATTTATGCCACGATGTAACGGTGGCTGTAAAAAAGGTAGGACATGAATCGCATGTATTATCTATGGTTCGCATAGTTTTCTAAATTTTTTGTGAGTTTTTGGCGGGAAGTGAAAGGAGATGTTGTGCTGTGCAGTTTTATTTTCTAAAAATGTGTAAAATTACTCTAAAATGAACAATCGTTGTAGGATATTGATAGTTTTTGAGTAGTAATTATGTGTTTTGTGAGAAATGTGAACTGTGTAGTCAAATGTGGCCTTTTGAGTTGTCACAAGAACTCCGTTGAATGGCACTAGCTGATTACCTACAGTTCAGCTGTGCTACACATAGGCTTAAGAAAATGAAGAAACTATATTGTAAACTAAGATCTGCCTTAAAGGCCTACCCCTGCCAAGCCATAAACCTAAATAATCTAAATTTTTTGGGAGTTTTTGGCGGGAACTGAAAGGGAACGTTGTGCTGTGCAGTTTTGTTTTCTAAAAATGTGTAATATCTCTCTAAAATGAACAATAGTTGTAGGATATTGATAGTTTTTGAGTAGTAATTATGTGTTTTTGTGAGAAATGTGAACTGTATAGTCAAGTGTGGCTTTCGAGTTTTCACAAGAATTCTGTTATACGGCGTCGATTGTAGCCTATAATACAACGGCGCCTGGCTTAAAGGCCTAGTTGCCAAGCCTTATACATAAAAAAAAAACTTCGGAACATACATATACCTATATACAAAAACAATATCAAAGGCCGGCCCAGTGAACTATTCGACTTGTACATTTATTTATATGATTGTATAAAGTGCTAGCGGACGTAGATGTTCTACGTGCTATGTCAATTATAAGTATTCATATTTATTACTGTTTGAATACACAACAACGGACGCCGAAAGTTGAACTATCTGCTAACCAGCGGTTACTATTCGCATGCCCAGAAACATTCCTTAAGTATTCTTTGGAAATCCGGGCACATACAGTGATGACTAAACGGAATAGGTGTGAGATCAGCCAAATTGGGTACATGGAATATCTATAACAAGTCGCTAATTTTGAAGAATTTAATTTGTGTATAAAGCCAGTCAGTTCTTTATGGCAAAAGAGATACTTACTCCTTCCAGGAACTTCAAGAGCATTCAAAATGGGCGGCAGGCTTTTGTCGAACTGACAATCTACAACGGCCCCGATCACTGCAACAAAAGTAATTTCTTTTAGTTTGTAGTGGAACACTTATAAACCAATAGATGGCGCTGTGCAATAATTGATGTCGCAAACGTTTCCCGAAACATACAAAGAATATATACAAAATTTCAACTATAACAGATGGGCCTAGTTCCTGCGAGGAACAACATTAGCCTCTCTGGAAGATCTTCCCTTGAGACGGAGGAGCATTCCATCTCGCTCCTCCACTTTATCGGCGGCTCCCCCACAAGTTTATACGAGTTGTGGCGAAACAGAACTTCTCGCCCACTGGTTATTTTACTTTACTTTGCTATTTAATTTACTATTGTGATAACTACTATTTTTTAGTTCTTCCTTTTGGCTCCGGGGGGGTGGGAGGGTGGGGGGGGGGTCTGCCTAAACATACCTTTTCGCCCACTATCTGGCAGGCCGATACTAAGTTTATTATTGACAACTGTTATGTCATATTACAGAGCGAGATAAAAGTCGCATTATATATTTGATATTATTTCTTTCGGCTTCGTAAATATTATATACCAAATTACATATTTTGCAAATGAACGGGTTATTTATTTCTGCAACGACCCGTCACAGAGGTCCTCAAACTTTTCAGGCTTAGGATCATCTAGTAAGTTAGTTATAAGGGCCAAAACAGTTTTTTGCATAAATCTCAATAGTAGTTTTACAATGTTAAAGATATTAATTTTAACTACTTGTTTAAGACAAGACATACCCAGCTTGAGATGAAAGTATCCGGCGATTTTGACGACATAGTAACAGCAAAATTGGGCCCCTAGTGTAGAGTATGCCGCCATAACAAGCTTGAGTTGTGTTCCGGCATCACTAGCCAGGTTCTAGTCTAATTTAGAGTGCGGCAGAACATTGGCGGCACCTTTAGTATTGCAAATGTCCATAGGCGGCGATAACCACTTTACAAAAGTGGGGCCGTCAGCTACATGGTATACTCAAGCAATCAAAGACATAGACAACACTTCATTGTTAGCCAAAACAAAAATTACAAAAATGCACAGCAAGACAATACGAATGAATGAAAACACTTCATTGTTCACCGAAATTAAAACTAGTTTCTGAAAAACTAAGCATAATAAATGTTGAACAAAGGGCGACCTTATCGCTTAATGCGATCTCTTCCAGGCAACCCCCGAATACAGACAATGTTACTTTGTAAAAAAAATATGATAGAATCATATTCGCCGTCAATTATTTTTCATTGTTTATTTCTTTCAATGATGATTTATTAACGACATTCTCTCACTCACCAGCAATAATTCTGCCTTCAGCGCCGGCTGTAGCCGATTTTGGAGGGGCGCTGGCTCCTCCTACACTCTCTCCACTCTTTTCCTTCTCCAAAATAGAAGATGTTGAGAACTATTAAAGGGAGGCATTAAGATTATAATGACAATCGCAGTAAAGCCTGATATACACGAATTAGTAAATTAATTAGTACAGTAGTTAGTTAAGTCGAGAATATGGCGAGTTAAGTTCTTATCGTTTCTTGGACCTTTTTCATCGTCATAATATTCTTAATTATTATTCGTGTAACTAATTATTTTTTTAATTGAAGTCTATAAATTAATGTAAGTGCGACCGTAGCTTTCATCATGATGCTTCATCTAAAGCATCGGTTCTCAAAGTAGCCCGTATGGACCCCCGCGGGGTCCATAACAAACTTCAATGGGTCCACGTCAGCGAAACTAAATGTGGGGTCCACGAACAGCAAACAGGGGTCCATAATGGTGAATTCCATTTAAGCAAGTCTTCATGAATTTTTTAATATTGTATACATTAAAAATGATAGTGCGCATTTGTATTTACAAGCCATAAAATTATACATGAGCAACTAGAAACTATACTGAAAGCAACGCAAAAAGAATTGTCAAAATGAGTTCAGAAACAAAAAAATTATGGCTGCACATATATAAAAAAATATTTACACGACAAATTGAGAACCTCTTTTTTTAAGTCGGTTAAAAAGATAGTACATTCGTCTACCGAATGCAGTAAAAATTGGTAAGGGGTCTACGAGACAAAATAGTTTGGGGACCATTTAACTAAAACATTATAGATCATTAATTTGATTTTGTAAAATGTGTTTTTAAATTATTATATTAGCCAAAAATTGCCTTAATTTGTTGTAAATGTGTTTGGCCCAGTTTAGTTTAATGTTAATAAGAAGACCAGGATAGATATGGGTATCTACAACATCTATAGGTATGGGTATCTACAACATCTATAGATATGGGTATCTACAACATCTATAGGTATGGGTATCTACAACATCTTTGGGAATAGGTATCTACAACATCTATAGATATGGGTATCTACAACATCTTTGGGAATAGTTATCTACAACATCTATAGATATGGGTATCTACAACATCTTTAGGTATGGGTATCTACAACATCTATAGATATGGGTATCTACAACATCTATAGGTATGGGTATCTAAAACATCTTTGGGAATAGGTATCTACAACATCTATAGATATGGGTATCTACAACATCTATAGGTATGGGTATCTACAACATCTATAGGTATGGGTATCTACAACATCTTTAGATATGGGTATCTACAACATCTATAAGTTCACGTTTGACTGATATTGTACGGTGCAATTTATACCTGATATCAGGTGGAAATGCAGTCCAAAATGGAGCACGCTTGCCTAGAAGATATCACGCGAGACTTGAAAATACCTAAATTGTTTCAGAAAAAACAGGCGACGGTAAAGAGATCCACTCCTCAGCGGTACGTATTATGAAAGTGGAAGCATAGCGCTTCGTCCGCTTGATTGGTATTTCTACCAAATATTGGTGGCGTGAGCTCGTACCTCTGCTTGTCCGGTGGTAAAAAGATGAAGGAGGAATTATTTAGTGCAATTCCGCGGCACACTCGTCGAAGAGTGTATCCTATAGAATATCGACAAACTAGCGTCTCGGCGTCAATGATCTAGACTGTCACTATCCAAAATTGCAAAGTTTACCTTGGCTGATGGTGTTTCCAAGTGTACGCAAGCACCAAGCTTTATCTTCGGTCTTATCCCGTCATTCCTCATCACAAAGTCTATAGGCTTTTCATCGTCAGGTAGACGTTCCACTTGCAGCACCTTTAACACTGGTTTGCTTGACTTTAAAGACGATTGGGAGCGAGGTGACCTATTTATATATGGTAGTTATAAACAAGCCCCGAGTAAACAGGTAAATATTTCAAGAAGGCCTTTAGGGCCAAATCCTAAATTATGGTAAATAGCGAAAAACAATCATACATACATACATACATAACTTCACGCCAGTTTCCTTGCGGGGTAGGCACGACTAACAGAGCGCCATTCAGGCTTATTCTCACACACTTCACTTGCTTCTTTGACATTCATAACTCTTGTCATGCACGCTCGTCTGTTATTAAGACTCCTGACATCACCTTCTGCTAGTACACGATCAATTTGATCATGGAAGGTGTCTCGTGGCCTTCCACGACTTCTGCATCCATCCACTTTTGTATTGTATGTCTGTTTAGTCATTCTTTCATCATGCATTCTTTCCACATGCCCGAACCACCGGAGCATTCCTTTCCTTACCTTCACCCCGACACTCTCTTTCAGACCAACTCTCTTTCTTACTTCGGTATTACGAACGCGGTCCGCGAGCGGTTTTTGTTTCTTTCTATAAATCAAATCCAGATGGACAGATGCCCTACCATCTGGCTGTGGGTTGTTTCGTCGCATCTTACGACCAGGGCGGCTTGCCGTAAGAGGCGACTAAACAGGAATACAAGCCGCAGGAATTAAAGCTACATGAATCTAGCTAAGTCGAAGGAAGCCAGTGCTGAATTCATATTGGCATCGTGTAAATTGATTTGAAATCCATACAGCGCTATGAAATCTGACTGACTTCATGTTTGAATATTTTGAAGTCAGTCCCAGTCACTTCCCAAGTCAGTAGCTGGAACAATGTAAGTCGGCTTTTAGTATACTTTCCCAGTACCTGCACGGAAAGAACTTACTGTTCCAATGGTGTGATTTCCACATTAAATCTTTCTTTCTTGCATCCTTCAATATCGCTCGAAGACTGTGATGCTTCGGATATGAGGCCCGGTGTGAAATCTTGCTTGGCAACATTCGAAACCAGACGAATCTGATTGACTAGATACAAAATGATACAATTATTTTTATATTATACTAGTTTACGCCCGCGACTTCGTTCACGAGGAATTTTTTCGCGGAACCCTAATTTCAAAAGTATTTTTTTATTTTTTATTGCAGAAGTTCAGCAGACAGGCAGACGGGCCACTTAATGGAAAGCGGTTACCGTCGCCTATGGACATTTGCAACACCAAAGGTGCTACAAGTGCTCTTAAGGGTTACTGGAACCTGGTCACTGATGCCGGAACACAACTCAAGGTTGTTATGGCGACATGCTTTAGACCAAGGGTGGTAGCCATCCAGTCGGGCAAATGCCCTACCACCTGGCAAAGTAGCTTAAGTTACTCCTTGTAACAACTTATAACTATCAACTATCAAAATCGGTCCAGCCGTTTCAGAGATTAGCCGGAACATCCAGACAGACAAAATTTCTAAAAAGTGCATTTTCGTAATCTCCTGGTCCGAATTATCTCGCCTGATTTTTTAAAACCTTTTTCTATTTTATTTATCTGTATAAGTAGGTTCGAGTTTGACCGACATTGCACCAAATGTCAGATGGAAATGTCTAAGTGTTCATTCACGTTGACTCGCGGGCGCGGTGGCGGTCGCGGGCGCGGTATACGTAGCGAGTTCGCGTTCACATTGGCCGCTAGGTGTTTGTGCGAGTTTGACGTGTTTTCAGAGATAGAAAATATGGACGACGATCTTTTATTTTTAACTGACAATTCATACCTAAAGTTGGAGATGATAAAAATTAGAATTGGTGTGCACGAAATTAATAAAGAAAGAGAACGGTATGGTGAATTTCATACTTTATATAGTAATTTGAGAGATCATCCTTCAAGATTTTTTGGATATACCAAGATGACTGTTAACTGTTTTGATTACGTATTGGATTCAATAAGGAGTGAGATTTCAAAAGAAGACACAAATTTTCATAAAAGCATAAAGCCCGAAGAACGACTATTTGTAACTATAAGGTGAGTTTAAAAAAAAACATAGTTAATTATCATTTATTTATCAGGATACATAATAACAGTAATTCAAATTCAAACATGGTTCGTTAACATTTTTTGAAAAGGCTTTTGGGAATTGCAGGAGTTAAATTATTAACTCCCGCAATTTCCAAAAGTCTAATATAAAAATCAAAATAATACTGCACGCCCTGGACGGTTTTTGCTGTTGTATTGTGTCGTATACCGATAAAGTGCGTTAGTATATATATTATGACTGTTGACTCTATACCCGTATATATAAAGTACTCTGTCGTTCATACTGGTTGAACTTACCTGACGTCGCGAGTGAATCGCGCGCTTCGCCGCTAGTTCGACGTGAACACACGCATACAACTCATGCGTTTGATATTGCCGCGAGCGGAACGCGCGCGCCAGTCTCTAGCTTGCCCGCTACTTAGAACGCGCGTGCATTTCGCAACGTGAACACTTGGATATTACGCCATATGTTTGTTATTTCATGACCGCGCCCGCCACCGCACCCGCGAGTCAACGTGTTTGAGCACTAAGATGGGGCACGCTTAGCTAGAAGCTACCTATTCACATCAGACCTGAAGACACCTAAATCGTATGATTCAGGAAAAGCAGACGACTGTAAAAACTTCTACTCTTCAGCGGTACGTATGATAAAAGTGGAAGTATAGCGTTTCGTCCGCTTTGTTGATATTTCCATTATACATATATCGGTGGCGTGAGCTCGTACGTCTGCTTGTCCGGTGGAAGAAGATGAGGGAGACATTAATTCGAGCAATTCCGCGGCACACTCGTCTATAAAATACCGACAAACTAGCGACTCTGCGTCAACAATCTAGGCTCTGAAACCTCCTATCTAGTATCCGGTTATCGCCTATTGGCTCCTTTTCTTTTTCCTATTGCATGAGTTCAGCAGACAGGCAGACGGCTCGATGGAAAGCGGTTGCCATCACCTATGAACATATGTAACAAAGTGCTGCAGCTCTGTAAAGGGAGACTGGAACCTGGCCACCAATGCCGGAACACAATTCAAGGTTGTTATGGTGATATACTCTTGATCAGGATACCCATCCAGATGGGCAAATATCCTACCACCTGGCTGAGGGTTGTTTTGTAGCCCCTTACGACATACCGCCTGGCCCCAGAAGATTGTATTCTTTCTCCGTTTCTGAAGAGACAGCTTCGGAGCTCTTTTCTTAATTAACTCGAATAACTTGACCCTGATATATCCCAAAGATTACAGCAGTATTCCATGCAAGATCGTACCGTGCTTGGTAAAGATTCAGCAACTAAAGTACTGCCTCAGCTTTGATAGTATTCTAAATTTTTTGCCAGCCAGCTGAGCAACAGACTCCATATAGGATTCAAAATTAAGAGTCAAGTAAGCTTAACGGAATGGGGGGTGAAAATCCCGTCTATGGCAAGCAAGATAGATCTTAAGTCATCTGTAGAAAAATACAGAATAAATATACTTACACGAATAACCTTTTAAAAGATCCCATTGTGTTTTCAATCGCCTCATTATATTATTTTTTGGTTAATTTATAACTGTTGTTGTGTTTTAAATATATTTTTTGACATTGACAAGCTGTAAAGCGTTTTTGACTATCTATGTCAGAACCATAGAGGCAGTTCTATTTTTGAATGTTTGAATATACATAAATTATAAATAATACGAAGAAAAACTTAATGGAATGCTTAAAAATAAACCAAATTATAAATAAATAAATATAAAGTATGTAACAAATCGCTCCCGGAGGAAAGCGTGCCCTGAAGGCTGGCTGCATTGCCACGCTTTATGGCGGTGCTGATTCGTTGCGCGAAATACGAACCAGCCTTCTGATTACAGGTGGTATCAAAGAGTTTCTTACAAATTTCTTCGAAGAAACCCTTTGCCGCTGGATCCTACAGACCTAAAGTTTCAACTCCAAATGGCACAAATATGTAACCCCTTCCTAGGGTTCCATATTTGCGCCGGTTAAGATCTTCAGCTGTTGGAGCAGCGTTGCCAGCCCCTGACTTAGTCACTGGAAGGTGTAATGCCGCCAGAGTGTCAACGCATGTCGTGTCCCACACAAGCGGCCTTCCTATCTTCCAAGGAATAACAATTTTTGTATGTTTAGACGTTTTGAGACGGAACGAAGTGTTTGTTATCTATGGACGGAACTCTCAGGCTACGTTCCATTAGAGACTCACAACGACCACGTTCACGACCGCGATTTTTGCCGTTCTACTTGCTTGTCGGCGTTACAATCGTAAACCCAAGTGGAAAGGTTATTCGACCGACCTCTTCATATGGGTAGTTGTGAGCGTTGCGCGATCGAAAATGATGACGTCATTAGTGACGTTTTCGCCACGACCACAACGATCGCGGTCGCCTGGTGGAACGGCAGACGGAGCATTTTGGGCGTTGTGAGCTACTACTGGAACGCGCTGTCAGTAATGGCCCTAAACACGATTACCTCAAGGCTAACCGTTTCACGCCCGTATTCTGTGAGAGCGTGGTATCACACCGATCGAGCCGGCCCTGAAAGTTGTAATCAGGATATTTATATGTGTGATACTCGATTTCTCCGTCAATTGTGGACCTATTTTCAATTTTTTTTTATCGAATGTTTATACTCCCGAATTGGTCCCAATGTCGCGAAATCAGGATCTGACGAGTGGATTCCAAGGAATAAGAGAAACCTGCGAAAATTGTTAACCGACTTTTTCGTAATACGATATCTCCGTCAATTGTGGACCGATTTTAATTTTTTATTATTTGTAAGCATATACTTTCGACGCGGTAACATGGTCACTCAGTCAGAATCTGATGAGTGGATCCCCGAGAAATCGAGAGCAACCCTTGTTGAAGAGCATATACACCGGAGAGTGAGATGGCAAATTTGTATACGCGTGCCAGTTGTACAATTTCTACAGGTACTTACTACTTACTTACTTACTACTTACTAGTTACTTACTTACTACTTACTTACTTACTCCGTTGGCTCAGCGACCCAAAGTGGGTCTTGGCCTCCGAAACGAGAACATGCCACTTTTCTCGGTCCTGTGCGGTTTCTTGCCAATTACTGGCTCCTAGCTCCGACAGGTCTGCCTCTACTCTGTCCTTCCAGCGATATTTAGGACGGCCGACCGGACGCCGACCTACCGGCCGTCCCAAATATGCTTTCCTCACGCTGCGATCCTCTCCCATCCGTTCTACGTGACCGAGCCAGCGGAGGCGGTGAGCTTTTATTTCTCCTATTATGTTAGGCTCGGCCACGAGATTCTCATTTTCGAGGTTACTTCGGACCCCCCAGCTACCATCCTCTCTTTTTGTATTCAAAGACTTTACATATGGTTTGCTATGGTTTAATAACGACACTAAAATCATCGGTAAGCCATCATTTAGACAAAAAATTAATACACATTACAATTAATTACGAAATACGTGCATTATATCGATAGAAATAATGTTCAATTTTAGCGTGACGACTTACCTACTAATTATAATAAAAACACAATTACTTTAATTTTGGGATTAATCTGCAAATGTAACATGTATGACATGATCAAAATAATTAATAATTATAAAATCAAATATTACGGCATTGCTAAAAAATCACGACATTTTGTAATATGTAAGTAAAACCTCAGATTAATAATATTGAGAGACAAAGTTTTTACCTCACTTTGCTAAATGTCAGGCAAAGGAACTAAATCCGTACAGCATGAATATCAATATTATTCAATCAAACTGAACATCTTTGAATGACATAAAAATACGGAATTTTAGATTTTTCACATTATTGTGATTAAGATCATTATTATATTTTTGTAGTTTGTATATATAATTAACGACAACATGCAATACTAATGTTAGACAAACAATATATAGGTGTGAGGGGTGTTCGAAGGTTATGGCAAGGACAGTGGGTTAGGTTAGGTTATCTTTAGACCAAAGCCCACGAGCCGAGCGAGCGAAGCGAGCGTGCCGCGGTTGGGGGCGGCGGGGGGCCGAACCCGCCTTTACCTTTATCAAAATTATCAACGAATAAAGGGAACCACGTTGGTTCTCCCACCCCCCGGCCGCTGCCGCGGCACGCTCGCTTCGCTCGCTCGGCTCGTGGGCTTTGGTCTAAAGATAACCTAACCTAACCCACTGTCCTTGTCACTGGTTACACCTTCGACCACCCCTTACACCTATACTTTGTTCTGCTTACATTGGTATTGCATGTAGTCGGTATTTATATATACAAACTAGAAAAATATATTAATTATCTTAGTTACAATAATGTGAAAAATCTAAAATTCCATACTTTCATGTCATTCAATGATCTTCAGATTGATTGAATAATATTGATATTCATGCTGTATGGATTTAGTGTCTTTGCCTAACAAGTAGCAAAGTGAAGTAAAAACTTTGTCTCTTAATATTATTAATCTGAGGTTTCACCTACCAATTACAAAATATGGTGGTTTTTTAGCAATGCCGTAATAGTTGATTTTATAATGATTAATTATTTTGGTCATGTCATATATGTTACATTTGCAGATTAATCCCGAAATTAAATAAGTGATTGTGTTTTTATCACAACTAGGTGAGTCGTGACGCTAAAATTGAACATTATTTTTATTTATATGATGCAGGTTTTTAACGTAATTAATTGTATTCTTTTTTAATTTTTTACCTAAATGACGGGTTTCCGATAATTTTAGTGTCCTTATTACACCATAGCAAACCATATTTATAGTCTTTAAATACAAAAAACGCATAATTTTCAGGTTCCGCGTTTATGCAAACCTATGGACATTTGCAACACCAAAGGTGCTACAAATGCGCTGCTGCTCTCTTAAAGGAGACTGGAACCTGGTCACTAATGCCGGAACACAACACAAGGTTGTTATGGCGACATACTCTTGACCAGGGGTGGTCGCCATCCAGTCGGGCAAATACCCTACCACCTGGCTGTGGGTTGTTTTGTCGACTCTTACGACAGGCCGCCAGGCCGCAGGAAATCGTATTCTTTCTCCGTTCCTGCATGGATAAAATTGTATATACATCAAAGCAAAAGCAAAGAACACTAGAAGATGTCTTACCGTTGGCATATCCAGCGCATATCTTATCGCTTGTTATGTATTCGAGGAAGTTTCCTGGGATTTGCTCTTGGCATTTGATAGCGTCCACGTAAGGAAGATCCACCACCTTTAGAATTGGGGATGCATCGCCATCTTCTGACGTCAGACCCCAACCCGCCACCTGAAATTTAAAAAAAGCATTTCAAGAAATTTTGCACCACTGCACAAAAAATTTAAATAAATTTACTAATAAAATTGGTTATTATTACACTTATTGGTGTTTTAATAAGCACCATGCATCAGTACTATGTATTGCAATACGTGAAGCATAAACTTTGTACCCCTTTTTACGAAAATTGCGCGGACGGAGGAGTATGAAATTTCGCACACTTATAGTTTATATAGAGAAGAAGCGACGAATGCTAATATTTTTTTTAATTATGGATATAAATATACATTAAATAAATAAAAAAATATTACACACTACCATGTATTTGACACACACATGCATAAGATATATATGGTAAGGAATATACTCTTTTGGTTTATTGTTCAAGTCAAATTAACAGTATAGCCTTGGCGAAATCTGTGATTGTAGTAGTTATAGTCTTTGACATTAATTTTTATGTTCGAATTTCGACCATGAGCGACCACTAGTAAATATATAAGACAATCAAAGTACAAACTTTTATTTAAAAACAATGTTAGTTGCTAGGTTTAAAAATTGCACAGCTGAGCTATGCTCGTACAAAATTTACAAGGCTTTGAATTTTTACAAGATGATTAGAAGTATCTCAAGTGATTTAACTTTCAAGTATATAATGCCTTTTGGATGGTTTTTTATTTTTTTATTGCAGGAGTTCAGCAGACAGGCAGACGGCCCACGTGATGGCAAGCGGATACCATCGCCTATGGACATTTGCAACACCAAAAGTGCTACAAATGCGCTGCTGCTCTCTTGAGGGAGACTGGAACCTGGTCACTGATGCCGGAACACAACTCAAGGTTGTTATGGCGGTATACTCGAGACCAGGGGTGGTAGCCATCCAGTCGGGCAAATACCCTAACACTTGACTTTGGGATGTTTTGTCGCCTTTTACAACAGGCCGCCCGGCCGCAGGAAATAGTATTTTTTCTCCGTTCCTGCACGGATATTGTTTAACCTGTAAATTGTTCTCCTATAGACTCCGACACTCCCTAATACATCCAAAAGCGACAGTAGAATGACGAGATAACCAAATGAAACATGATACCTTTCCCAAATTTTGGTGTTGCAGTTGCCTTTGATTGAAATAAGGATCGAAGCTTAAGCAGACGGGTCTTATGTGGGTTTGTAATTCCACCTCCACCGACAGAGTTACCAGGGCTATATCTTCTTGGAAATTTGCTGCGTTTCCTCTAAATTTTATTGGTAGCTTGATATCTTTAACCTGAAACAGAAGACATTCGCTTTGAGGTCTTCGTGGCATGATTTTAGTCAGGTTTTCGTTATGGTAGCACCATTCTGGAAGTATTATCTTGATTATAGCTCCCAAGGCCGGCTCGAAAGGCCATAGTACCATGCCCTCCAGAATATCGGTGTGAAATAGCTTTGAGCTAATTGTATATCGTACGGTGAATGATGCTCCGGTGGCCCAATTTAGAGAGAGAGACAGAAAGAGATAACTCTTTATTGCACACCAAAACATACAATTACAAAAACAGACCATATTTACAATATTTTCTAGGCAATACAATAGGCGGCCTTATCGCTCAAAGCGATCTCTTCCAGGCAACCTAAATCAAAAACAAATTTGAAGCAGGCGATGTAGGTGGTGCAGGAAAAAGGCAAGGGACACATAACTACTCAAACTTATTTGACAAATAAATATACAAATACATACATATATACATAGTCATAAATATAATATACAATAATATATTACAAAATACATGTCTTATTATAATAAATGTATTAGCATGCTTATATTGTGTTATTCAGATATGGCTATTTATGGACAAATAGTGTTTTCTGAGTAAATTTCTAAATGTTGGTAAGGATTTGGCCTCTCTGACAGTAAGAGGCAGCGTTTTTTTTTTATTGCAGGAGTTTAGCAGACAGTCAGACGGCCCACTTGATGGAAAGCGGTTACCATCGCCTATGGACATCTGCAACACCAAAGGTGCTACAAATGCGCTGCTGCTCTCTTAAGGGAGACTGGAACCTGGTCACTAATGTCGGAACACAACTCAAGGTTGTTATGGCGACATACTTTAGACCAGGGGTGGTAACCATCCAGTCGGGCAAATGCCCTACCACCTGGCTGTGGGTTGTTTGGTCGCCTCTTACGATAGGCCGCCCGGCCGCAGGAAATTGTATTCTTTCTCCGTTCCTGCACGGATAATTAGCGTATTCCAAAGTTTGACAGCCTGCACTGTAAAAGAATTATCATAATAGGATGAAGTGTGTGCAGGTGTCAGAAGTTTTCGATACGTATCACAGCGCAAATTGTGGGCAGTGGATAGGCGAAGGAATTTAAAACGTTCCTTAAGGTACTGGGGACTATTAGGAGTAAATAATGTATTAAAACAGGAGAGTGAGAATGTGAGTATTCCGGCGAAAATGAATAGGAAGCCAATTGAGTCTTTTACGATATTCGGAAACATGGTCATATTTTCGCAATCCAAATATGAACCTGATACAAAAATTCTGAAGCCGCTCAAGCTTATTCAGCTGTTCTAAGGTTAAATTTAGATAGAAGGCGTCAGCGTAATCAAGTATGGGAAGTAAGAGAGACTCAGCAAGTGTAATCTTGGTAGCAGTGGGCAAGAAGTTTCTTAATCTTCTGAGGGATCTTCCAATTTACCCCTATCCCATGCCCCTACCCCGACCCTATACTACCCTTCCTATATAATTTTACAATTCTATCCCCGCTATCCCATTATAAAGGCTGGCAACGCGGTAGCATCATCCCTGATGTTGCAAACGTACATAGGCGACTGTAACCATTTTGTGTCAGGTGGGCCATCTGTCTGTTTACCTGCTCCCAGAACAAAAAAGGTTTCTAAGGTTACTATCAGTTCTATTGTCTTACTAACCGTACAAAAGTGGATAGGTACAGAATAATAGGTATACGTATTGGGTGAAACTGATCGCAAACGAATGAAGCTGATTTCCCTATCAAACGAATTTTATTCTTATTGTTATATCTATAACGAAAATGAATGAAGCGAGTGCTTTGCTCGTATAAGTAGTGTGTGTACCACATACCACTACCACAGGCTAGTGCGTCTGATTGTCTGAAGTTGAAACGGAAACCGTGAGATCAGATTGAGAAGCTTAATTGTACACTCTCTAAAGTATTTTCAGACATTGGATTTCGTCATCGAATAGCTTATCGTTGTCTAACAGCCTCCTGGCTGTTATTTTAATCTACTCTAGTGATTTTTTGCCGAGTCACCCCGAAGATGAACGGCAGTTAGTATTTATATTTAAATACATTAAATGTGCAATAATTATGATGATTGGATTTCATTGAATTTTGAAGCTCCGTACTCCAGACATGCAAGCATTTGTTCTTTATACAACGTCATAAGCTATTCTAGAATAAAGGTATCCATGCAGGAATGGAGAAAACATTCTAAATCCTGCACCCGAACTGCCGTAAGAGGTGACAAAACAACCCACAGTCAGGTGGTAGGGCGTTTGCACATCTCGATAACTATAACGTTTAGTCTAAAGTATGCTGCCATAATGCTCTTAAGTTATTTTCCGTCATCAGTGGCTATGATCCGGTACAGTCGCACTCCCCTTCTAGGTCAACAGCACAGCATCTTTGGTGTTGCAAATGACCATAGGCGACGGCAACCACCTACCATCTGTTACACTGTCAGCCCACCTACTGTACTCCATCAATAAAAAAGTAGACCTTGTAAGGAGGTTCCTAGCGAAGGTAGAACTTACGTCAAATTTTTGTGAACCTATATCTGCCGGATCATTCCAAGGTCTGTATAGTTTGCCTAAAGCCACCGCGAATTGGCTTGCCGGGAGTTGTCCCGTTTCTCCGTCATCCACCCAGAAGCAATGCGCAGCTGAAATTGCAAAGTTAAGCATTCTTTTTACGTGATATTTAAATATAATTTTGCTTTATCTTAAGACGTAATAATTCCGTCCATAATACGCATCTTTGATACACGGGACGCTACCAGAGTATCCACGCACGTAACCTCCCACATTATGGGTGACCCATCTTCCAGGGCATCAACGAACTTTTTCTACATACCTGATATTACGACTGTTGTCGACACCAATGTTCCTCCACATATCTGCCTATAAGGGTTGGTGGTTTTTGTGTATATGCCGGCATGCCATGGCATCTCACCTCGTTTAGCCAGTTTCCCACCGATTACTAGTTTCGTCGCCCGTGGTGTTATCCTGCCACACTCTGAAAAAATACATATGTAGGAATCGTATTTGTTATTATAAAATAACCATATGATGGAGGTAGTCAATAACCGGATAGAGTATTCTTTCATGTAGTAATCGGAAGTTGTTTAACTGGATGTCAACGTAGAAGCATTTATTATTAAGCTAAGTAAAGTAACCGGATGTTGGAAGTTAATACTTATGGCGGAAGTTGGTTTTATGAAGGAAGGTGCAACTAAAGTGGCGCCACAGCACTACCGGATATTGTCACTGCAGCGCGCTACGAGGACCTTAAATACGCGGTGTTAGCGCAGTGTCGACACCTGACAATCGTGGATGCAACTCTTGGAGTTGTCCAAATATTTCTGTGCACTAGTGTGCAATATTTAATGTCGTAATTTTAATAATTCTAGTGTAATAAACTTTGATTATAATTTTTCAGATTATTATTGTATTATTGTCGGAGCGTCATCCGTTCGCTCCCGGCGTGAGCCTACTCATACATATCGCTGTTTATATTGACTGTATCGCTGTCGAAATTATGTAGAGGGCACAGGTCTCCATGGTTTCGCGCACGGCAAAAAATCGGAAGTCGTTGTTGGAGTCTGTTTTTCCTGATAACTACAACCTGGTGATGTGAACTGAAAAGCCGCGTTTATTTTAGCAAATTAATTAGGGTACTTTCCTAAATAATAGACTATAAAAAACTCAATCGAGGACCTACACGCGGACATATATTATTTTTAGGAAGGTATCCGTAGTTGTATCATCTCCTGGATAGACGAATTCACCCGCAGCGAGAGTTATTGGATATTCGCAGTCGTCAACAACAGTAAGAGGGCAGTTAGGTTGCATCCACAGTAAGTGGTACCGTCTTGACTGTCGCATCAATCAGAATAGGGACATAGTAAGGGATCCCGCTTAAATTGTGCTTTAGGGCAGGCAGAAAGGTGTAACGTTATGCGGACAAGTAGAAGACGCCTTTCTGTCCAATAGGAATATACGGCAGGTCAGTTACAGTGCTTAACAGATGGATGTAGATATAACTGGAATCCGCAGACTGAGAGTACCAGCCTGCTTAATGGCCTCAGAAGTTGACAAAGCTACCCAGCTCTTGAGTTTCGTAGACTTAAGACTCCTGCATAATCGGCAGGATTATACTAGAGAATAATTTCCCGTAAATGTATACTTGGAGCATTAATCTGGACTCCAGATTAATGATCCAAGTAGTTCTCTAGGTTCTTAAGGAATACTTGATATATGGCGGAATGTTGCCCTCTATTATTTCTGAGGAACATGAAAATTCTGTTATATTTTTTTTTCAAATATAGGAGCACAAGCCGACGGTGTCAGAATTTTTTTAGATGACCTACAAACTTCAAATTCATATTTAAAAATAAAATAAGGAATGAACTAGAGATTGATATTAGCGTTTATAACGAAAGTATCATCAATATATTGTAATTTTCTATGGTATCATCTCTATTTTTATATTAATGTATAATGTATATATTAGTATATATAGTATATTAGTAGTATTATATTAATGTAGTACCACCGTTTTTGTTAAAAGCATCGTTTTGTATTATAATTTCTCCATTATGGTCTGTTCCTATTTTTACTTGGCTCATGTTTCTTAAAGAGTCTATGACTCTATGTTGAACAGGAAAATAAATCTAACTTGCATAATCTACATACTTATATGTTTATACATACATACATAACTTCACGCCAGTTCCCTTACGGGGTAGGCACGAACAACAGAGCGCCATTCAGGCTTATTCTTACACATTCTTATATGTTTATCATTGAATTAAATATAATGTAAGTAACTGAATATCGACTAATATTTATGTATGCCATCTTTGACAAATTGAATCTGTTTTATAACTGCCACGGGTTGTTTGGAAGAGATCGCTTCTTAGCGATATGACCGTCCTTTGTACACATTTACAATATTTATAGAGTTTTTCTGTGTTTTCTGTAATGGTGTAAAATAAAGTGTTATCTCTCTCTGTCTATTTGTACTACCTTTTTCTCCTAAAGGTTGAACCAAAGAATTATTTTTACCATTTTTAGATAGTTTACTAGAATCATCGTTTGTTTTCCAATACGTTGCCATCTATTTTATTACAGGTATACTATCTATCTATCATTTAAGAGCTATGCTATTGTCGGTGGAGCCTCCTTCTTCTCTCTCTTCTCTCATCTGCTCTATTATGGGCCAGTTGTTTTACTTGTATATAAGGCACAACCCCCACTTTTTCTTTTATTTGATCCATGAATGCTCGCCTTGGTCTTCCTTTCCCTCTCATTGCTTCCACTTTGCCTTAGATTAACGTTTTGCCATTTGTTACGACAGGTGTACCCGTAACTAAATTTCCTTTGTATATTTTTCCAAAGTTGTCAAAGTCAAAGAAGCAAGTGAGGTGTGTAAGAATAAGCCTGAATAGCGCTCTGTTGTTCGTGCCTACCCCGCAAGGGAACTGGCGTGAAGTTATGCATGTATATTTTTCCATAATGACTTATATCTATATTAATGTGCGTTTTGGTATTAGGAGTTTTAGTACCAACGTTCGGCTTAAGACTGGTCTTAAACGAACTTGTATTAAATATAACATTATTGAAAATACTATTTAGTGGCCGAGACTTAGTTCGATTTTTAGCACCTCCAGTAACTACATCATAATCTTTATAAGTTTTGAATGACCTAACGATTTCTCTATATATCTCTCGTCATAATTTTGGCTGAACTGTGACTTTATATACTTTGACATTCTAAACTTTCAAATTCGTGTTAGAAACTCTACTTGGTACAGTACTTTAAATGTGGATGTATCGTTATTTAAATTCGTCATACCGTCCCACCAGATGCTCTGTGAATTGTTTTTAGTCGAATCTTTTATCTCTATCTCACTTTCAATAATGCTTTTATAGGTTACGTCAGAACTAGTTTTCAACACACGACCGGAGAAAACATATTTTTGTAAACTACTATTGTTGTACGAATATATAAAATTACTTAGTATAAATCTACTTACTAATTGATCGTGTACTAGCAGAAGGTGATGTCAGGAGCCTTAAGAACAGACGAGTGTGCATGACAAGAGTTATGAATGTCAAAGAGGCAAGTGAGGTGTGTAAGAATAAGCCTAAATGGCACTCTGTTGTTCGTGCCTACCCCGCAAGGGAACTGGCGTGAAGTTATGTATGTATGTATGTATGTATGTACTTAGTATAAAATCTGATCTATCTCCACTATTTTGATGTCTATTTGTGGTATTAATTTTCGTTTCCTAAGGGTCAGCGCAGACAGAACGGAGCGCAGCGGAGAGAATTTTATTAACGCACTTGAAAATAAACTTTAAAATTATTACAATAAAGTGCATAAATGGTTGAACCTGACAAACGTGTCCTCGAAGATACGCGGGAATCCTCGCGCGGCGTCGAGTCGGCGCCCGCGTCGTACGCGTACTTTCAGTGTTGTCACTGAGTTTAAAGAGGGATGACGTCATTTTTTTAGATTTTGAATTCGAAGTACCTACTTAACGAATAATAAACATGACCATCATTATACATTTATGAAGTTGCTTTGTTTGTTAAAAATAATCTACATATCTACATTTATATAGATTCTACACATGGAATTCTATTGTTATAAATCTCAACGGTGCTTTTAACAAGTATACTTAAAACTATACATTAAATCCATGTTTAACCAAACCTGCTTCACACGTAGCCACGTAATTCCAGCTGCCTTCAATGCATCTCATCTGTGGTAAATAGTTGTGTGAATAATAATTGGGCCTTTTGCACTCTGGTAAGACCTGTGTGTTTGATGGTTCGTACTGGTTGCAAATTCTCGTTCCTGTTATATCACCATACACCAAACAGTAGTATTCCACACTAGCATGTTTGTTCAGCTTACAGATTGCTGCAAGAAATAAATATAATAATTGTAATTTAAATCGTTCTGTACTTCCTAAAGCATCGTAAGTTCAATCAATGACTTTGATTTGCTCCAGGTTTAGATAAGTAATATTGATTTACTCATTACACAGATACACGACCTGTGTTTCTTTATATATATATATATATATATATATATATATATATATATATATATGTCGGAGTCGTATTTGTTATTATAAAATAACCATATGACGGAAGTAGTCAATAACCGGATAGAGTATTCTTTCATGTAGTATTCGGAAGTTGTTTAACCGGATGTCAATGTAGAAGCATTTATTATTAAGTTAACGGATATCGGAAATGGAGTAACCGGATGTTGGAACTTAATACGTATGGCGGAAGTTGGTTTTTATGAAGGAAGTGTTAATGAAGTGGCGCCACAGTATTGCCGGATGGTGTCACTGCGGCGCGCTACAAGGACCTGTTAAAACGCGATGTTCGGGCAGAGGAGGGGCAGTATTGAACCGACAGTCTACAATGACAGTATTGAACGAGCGGTCTACAATCGGCAATCTACACTGACAGTCTACATTGGTAGTCTTGGACGAGGAGCACATAATATAATGTGGTCGATAATTACTGCTTGATAATAGCGGTATTCTTGAAGGGCAAATTGCTGCTCGACACCTGACAAAGCGTGGATGCAACTCTTGGAGTTGTCCTAATATTTCTGTGTATTATTGTGCAATATTTAATATCGTAATTGTAATAATTCTAGTGTAATAAACTTTGATTATAATATTTCAGAGTATTATTGTGTTATTCTCGGAGCGTCATCCGTTCGCTCCTTGTTGTCTGTCGGCGCGAACTCCGACATCAGAAGTGGGATGAGCTTGTGTCTACAATGGAGGTAATAATTAAAGCCTTGCCAGTTTGAAAAGACATGATGGATTAAGGGAAGCGATAGCAGTGGAGGACGATTGACATATAGTGGCTATCGGCGTAGTGGTGGTGCCTTGAAGGTGCCTGTGGAGTGGCGGTGTGTCGGCCTGTGCGTAATCGGGTTACCGTTGGTAATATTGGTTCACTGTGTGGCCAGTGAGGGTCCATACTCACGTTAATGCTGTGAGTGGAAGTGCAATTTTATGGATCGTGAATTGTAAGCTAAGGTAACAATTACGTGACTATTCTACCTGGCATAGAAGGTATGGTATTTTTTTATTATTTTAATGTGAATTATGCAAAGTAATATAGTGAGTTAATTTTACAAGAATTAATTATGGTTCATTGGTCGTGGTAGGCAATTGTACTACCTTCATATTCACGTAATATTTTTCGTGTACGAAAATAAGGATATGGTTGCAAAAATGGAAAAAGATGAACAAATAGCGTAATTATACGATTTCAACATTATTTTTGGGAAGTTACTAGCAAGAAACTTGTGTTAAACGATGTGCGTGTATTCATTATCTTTTCAAGTTTACCTTCTAAAAGTTTTTATGTGAAAATTAGGCTTAGTTACTTTACTTGATTATGTACGGTGGAAAGTTGGTTTTGACATTGTTCTTGAGTGATACCGCTGGTTAAGCGATGCCGCTGGTTAAGCGATGCCGCTGGTTAAGCGATGCCGCTGGTTAAGCGATGCCGCTGGTTAAGCGATGCCGCTGGTTAAGCGATGCCGCTGGTTAAGCGATGCCGCTGGTTAAGCGATGCCGCTGGTTAAGCGATGCCGCTGGTTAAGCGATGCCGCTGGTTAAGCGATGCCGCTGGTTAAGTGATGCCGCTAGTTAAGCGAGATTATTGTTTACTGTGTTATTATTACATGTCTATAAGGGTCAGGGATGACTGATGCATCCACCCGGTTTTTGTTTAAAGTTTGAATAACTCAAGATTAGTCATTATTATTATTAAACGCAGTGATTGCAGTTTATTTTTGTAACACGTAGTTGTAACTTTAAAGGTCAATATAGAATGAGGTTTTAGTCCGATAGTTAAAATGCTAAAGGTTTACAATAGGCGTAATTCTAGTCTCTGGGTTTTTTTTAACTGTGGTTAATTATTGTTGGAATTTCTGCAGCCCTGAATAATAATTTCAAGTATTTATTTTTTCAAGATTTTTTGGTACTTAAATGAGTTGATACATAGAGATCATGAAATTGACGTTATTCTTGAAATAATAATCGTTAAAGGTTTTGAAAGTTTATTGTTACTTTGATGGGAAAGTAGAGTCATTATTGGTCAGGAGTAGCCGAGTGGTTGTGTGAACAAGTACTGTGTGTTATTCTTGTTCGCAGACTAGCAGACACACGAGGACGTGTGAATTGCAGGATGGCCGTGTCGGAGTCGTATTTGTTATTATAAAATAACCATATGACGGAAGTAGTCAATAACCGGATAGAGTATTCTTTCATGTAGTATTCGGAAGTTGTTTAACCGGATGTCAATGTAGAAGCATTTATTATTAAGTTAACGGATATCGGAAATGGAGTAACCGGATGTTGGAACTTAATACGTATGGCGGAAGTTGGTTTTTATGAAGGAAGTGTTAATGAAGTGGCGCCACAGTATTGCCGGATGGTGTCACTGCGGCGCGCTACAAGGACCTGTTAAAACGCGATGTTCGGGCAGAGGAGGGGCAGTATTGAACCGACAGTCTACAATGACAGTATTGAACGAGCGGTCTACAATCGGCAATCTACACTGACAGTCTACATTGGTAGTCTTGGACGAGGAGCACATAATATAATGTGGTCGATAATTACTGCTTGATAATAGCGGTATTCTTGAAGGGCAAATTGCTGCTCGACACCTGACAAAGCGTGGATGCAACTCTTGGAGTTGTCCTAATATTTCTGTGTATTATTGTGCAATATTTAATATCGTAATTGTAATAATTCTAGTGTAATAAACTTTGATTATAATATTTCAGAGTATTATTGTGTTATTCTCGGAGCGTCATCCGTTCGCTCCTTGTTGTCTGTCGGCGCGAACTCCGACATATATATATTTTTTTTTTTTTTATTGCAGGAGTTCAACAGACTGGCAGACGGTCCACTTGATGGAAAGCGGTTACCATCGCCTATAGACATTTGCAACACCAAAGTTGCTACAAATGCGCTGCTGCTCTCTTAAGGGTCACTGGAACCTGGTCACTAATGCCAGAACACAACTCAAGGTTGTTATGGCGACATACTTTAGACCAGGAGTGGTAGCCATCCAGTCGGGCAAATGCCCTACCACCTGGCTGTGGGTTGTTTTGTCGCCTCTTACGACAGGCCGCCCGGCCGCAGGAAATTGTATTCTTTCTCCGTTCCTGCACGGATCATAGTTAATATGTTTATATTCTTTACATTATATTAGGCAACACCCTGTCACTGAAATAAAAATTTTGATGTGCAGTTCTTCGCATAGCTCAAAACGTGTTTATTATAGCCTTGAGACGGATTCCTGAGGTGCTGAAGTATCCTTTTAGATCCATAATCCAAATGAGAATATTAAGATGGGTGTGTGATATTACAAGAATGGATGAGGTGATGGATGTACCTACGGATGAATCCAAAATTGTACCCGAAATTGAATTGAAAAGAAGATTGAAGTATGGATGTAATGGGAAGGGGTACAAAACACGGTGACATCATAGATGAAACATTAACCAGGAACAAAGTACAATATGTAAATTGTTTTACCCCATCGGAGTGCAAAAATTTACAAATGGGTGTATAACAAATACTTCTCACAATCACATTAAAAGACACAAATCTAACGAAATTATATAGAATATGTCATTGATTTTAAATAGCGAATTAAATTAAAAAAAAATGTCAATTTGATTAATAAGGAATGATAGAAAAACATAAGTAAATAAAAATAAATCTGATGGATTTAGGAATAAAGGTAGACCAAAAAAGAAATGAATGGTATGGCATGAAGATTTGTGGTGTGATAGACGACTTTTTCCAGAATAGGGAAGTATGGAAGTACAAGACAGACCTACATACATATATACATATATACATACATAACTTCACGCCAGTTCCCTTGCGGGGTAGGCACGAACAACAGAGCGCCATTTAGGTTTATTCTTACACACCTCACTTGCTTCTTTGACATTCATAATTCTTGTCATGCACGCTTGTCTGTTCTTAAGTTTCCTGACCTCACCTTCTGCTAGTACACGATCAATTTGATCATGGAAGGTGTGTCGTGGCCTTCCAAGACAGACCTACTGTATCGATTTCAAATTATTGGGAAAGAAAATGTATGATTCTACTTACGAACACATTCGGGCATCTTGGTGATCAACCCGCCTACGAAACAGACCATAGAAGCATCTCCCACGACTCCGTATCCTCTGTTGCAGGTGACGTTGATCTGGAAGGAGTCGTAATTCTGTCCAGGCTTGGCGTTGCGTATATTCGCAACGTAGCTTCCATGTTCAGGGTACGGTGGAAGGATACATTCGCTGTTTGGCGCGCTGTAGATTACAAAAGTGTGAATAATAACAACATAAATAATGAGAGAGAAACTCTTGCGAGGTTACTAAGTAAAGAAGCAGATACAGATGGCGGCACTTGTTAACATGGAACGAATTATGAGGCTCCTCTCGCTGCAGACTTAACCATCGATAGCTGGGGCCCGACGCCCGCTTTCAACTTTTCTGAGGATTATATATTTTTGTTATTAAGTATTTTATGTTTGAATTTTAGTAAAAGCTTATAATGACTTGTATTTTTTATACCAGAATGTAGTAATTTGGGGTGGGGGTTTAGTGGGATCGTGTTGGGAACTGCAAAGCCCAAGAATGGCACTGCTGGAGTTGATGATGCCGAAGGTACTTGGGATCCAAGGGTGGAAGTGTTAAAGGCATAAAGCTGGAAGTAATTTAGGTAAAACTGCAACAGACTTCTTCACCCTCAGCCATTCACGCCCATGTTGTTATTTGCAGTTCTTGTAGGACACCTTAGAGGGCCTCTGCAGGAAGCGGCGAGTTACTATGTGCCCAGTTTATGTTTGTTTTCTAATATTGCGATACATAAGCACCGTAGTACAGTTTAGAATAGTTTTTTCCAGTAACTTGTGAGTGTTAGAAAGAATAAAGAATATTAATTCCTGCGGCAGAACGAACTGACGTAAGAAGCCAGAAAAGAACCTAAAGCCAACCAAACCTATTTGCCCATCTGAATGGCTATCAGCCCTGGTCTAGAGTATGCCGCTATATAACCTTGAATTGCGTTCCGGCTTTACTGGCCAGATTCCATTCACGCATTCGAGGCCGACAGCGTTGTAAATGTCCATAGGCTTCGGTTACCACTTTCCATCTGGTGACTTCAAGCCTGTCTGCTATATTGCAGCAATAAAAAGAATGAGTTCTTTGGAATATGGAACACGAAATTGACGCAATCGTATCACAATGAGCCAATTACGATTAAGTTTTTACATCACTAATATGTATGGAAATTATGTATATTGAACGCATGTTTTGTTGAACATAAGACGCTGTTACTAAACGAGCTCATAGTGCGAAAGAGATGACGATTGAAAGAGGAGAAGAGACGACGAATGGACGACGTACGCACCACGCAACATAAAGACGCTCGGAGTTTTTTTATTTTAAATATTACATACATACATACATACATAACTTCACGCCAGTTCCCTTGCGGGGTAGGCACGAACAACAGAGCGCCATTTGGGCCCATTCTTACACACCTCACTTGCTTCTTTGACATTCATAACTCTTGTCATGCACACTCGTCTGTTCTTAAGGCTCCTGACATCACCCTCCGCTAGTACACGATCAATTTGATCATGGAAGGTGTGTCGTGGCCTTCCACGACTTCTGCATCCATCCACTTTTGCATTGTATATCTGTTTAGTCATTCTTTCATCATGCATTCTTTCCACATGCCCGAACCACCGGAGCATTCCTTTCCTTACCTTCACCCCGACACTCTCTATTTTAAATATTGACGGTGTTAATATTAAATGTTACGAAAATAAACGCACGCGCATCGCTGCAAATCGTAAACTCGTAAAGTATTGTTTTACTTGTCAGGCACCATCCCCACATTTGTATTTGGTGTTTGATTTAATTTATTAAAATCACAGCAGCTTGGGCCAAGTGGCGTGAGGTGACAGGTGTCATTTGTGACCCCAAAATGCCGGTTAAATTAAAAGGACAGGTCTATAAATCCATCATTAGACCTGTCCTTTTGTATGGCAGTGAAGCGTGGCCTGTACTTGAGCGACATAAGTAAGAACTGCGTGTCACGGAGATGAATAATCGTTAAATGTCGAATTTTTAAAATTAGTTTGGATGAATACGAACAACGAAAAGCGTATCAAAATAAACCCTATCAAAATGTTAACTATTTTCATTATGCGAGTATGTCATGTTCGCATATTGTGTTATCATACTCGCGCTAACCATTGCCCTACCCAATTTCCTACTCGCTGCCATGGAAATAGCATAATGTAAGCGAGGCATTAAATTATAGTCTTGTTCACGGACGTGTTGCACTGTTAGGATTCGGTTCCCTACATTGTACTAAAAGTAATCTTTCACATTACTAAACCATAATTCGGCTACTTGTTCACCGCTGCTGATATGAATGAATATGCTGCGATGGATGTGTGGAGTGACGCGGAAAGACCGGGTCAGGAACTCCCGCATCCGCGGCAGTCTTCATGTCCGTGACATAGCAGACAAACTGCAAGAGTGTCGCTTACGCTGGTACGGCCACGTTTTACGGAGACCGGCTAATTATGTAGGGAACAAATGTCTAGCCATGCCGCCATCGCCAGGTCCCGGTCGAAGGGGAAGGCCCAAGAAATGTTGGCTTGACGTTGTGAAGGATGACATGCGTACCAATGGTCTCAAAACGGGGGATGCAGAAGACCGCGCGAAGTGGAATAGAAAAAGTAGGAAAGCGGACCCTGGGCGTCGGAGTGAACGCTCCGAACGCAACCGGGATTTAACGCTCGGATGATGATGATGATGATGATTTAATTTACTAAAATAATAATAAAAACTGACATACCTAGGCACTGCTGGGTAAGAATCGTTTTTTGGGTCGCAAACATCACCCGTATCATCGGACCCGTCACCACATTCATTAATCTGTATACAAACATTGAGCTTCTTAATATTATAATATTACCAGGTGATTTGTACGGTTCCACTGCGAAATAGGGTTGTGGACTCATGTTACAATAAATTCTAACATTATTTACATAATTGACGGCCTCTGTGGTTGAGCAGGCTAAGCCTTTGCCGGCTTACCTCGCTGCAACGCAGAGGCTCCGGGTTCGATTCCTGGTATGGTAAAAATTCCGCTGTATATTACAAGCGTAACTTGCTTCATTTGGGGGCATACAATATATGTGTTTGTCAGATGATTATTTATTTATTTATTTATGTATACTAGCTGATACCTGTCCACTTTGCTGGGTGTCATTAAAAATACACACGCAAATGCGCCCACACGCGAATCAAGGTTTAATTAAGCTTTGTAACTTTTAATTAATTCACAGACGCATGTCAGAAGACAACAGACGCTAACTGATTTGGTTCTTAGAAAGCACCCGTGTCAGATTACGTCAGTACTAGCAATATATTTTAATAAAGTAAATAAAAATATTTCTGGATCCCTAGAACATAGTAAAGTAGCCGACCCGTGCCCACTTCGTCATCGCCGTACTGATCCGTTGTCCCAGGTAGGAACCAGCCCTCTGATCTCACGAAGAGTCAATAAGTCGTTTTGAAATATCCGTGTAGAGGCTCATGGCCTCAGGAGCCCACAGTCCAAGCGTTTCAACAGCAAACGGCACAATCATATAACTGTCACCGAGGGTTGCATGTTTGCGGCGCTTCAGTGATTCGGTTGTTTCCGCCGCTGAGGTTTTTAGATACCCGTGCGAAGCCGGGACGGACCGCTAGTATATTATAACTGGCCAGTCTCTCATATATAAACCCTTTCTGAGTGGCCTGGTATTTCCTTGAAAGCAAATAATGAAGTGAAAAGTAAATAAATATAGCAAATATACCTCTGTCTGGTTGATGTTTGGTTTTGGAGTCGTGGAAATATAATTCATTGAGCAGCACGTTTGCAAGTAACTGGGACAATTATTCTCATGAATGACTTCATCCCTGTATCAAAATAAATCAATCAGTATTGTACTTTTTCAAGTAGACCTTTATGCCTAAATCTGAAGCTAAAAAGCATAAAAGAAATATTTAACTGCCTTCTTTCTACAACATCTTGAAGTCGGTGCCAAGCAAAACATAAAAAACAACAACAAATGTGCAAAATATAGTAGTTTTTATGTTTTACTTCGCACCGACTTCAAGATGTGGTAGAAAGAAGGCGGTTAAATATTTATTTTATGCTTTTTAGTTTGACGCTTGGTTTTTGGAAGAAAAAAGTTTTTAGTCTTTAGTTGTACAAGCACTTGAATAGCTTTAGAAATAATATATTAAGCGCCTGTAGAAATTGTACTACTGGCAACGGAATACAAGGTTACCATCTCACTCTTCGGTGTTGACGCTCGTCGACAAGGGTTTTTCTCGATTTCTCTGTGATCCACTCATCAGATCTGAAGTGATCAGTGTGATCTGACTTGGTAATCATGGGAACACCTCGGGAGTATTGTTTTTTTTTTTTTTATTGCAGGAGATCAGCAGACAGGCAGACGGCCCACTTGATGGAAAGCGGTTACCATCGCCTATGGACATTTGCAACACCAAGTTGCTGCAAATGCGCTGCTGCTCTCTTAAGGGAGACTGGAACCTGGTCACTAATGCCGGAACACAACTCAAGGTTGTTATGGCGACATACCTTAGACCAGGAGTGGTAGCCATCCAGTCGGGCAAATGCCCTACCACCTGGCTGTGGGTTGTTAAGTCGCCTCTTACGACAGGCCGCCCGGCCGCAGGAAATTGTATTCTTTCTCCGTTCCTGCACGGATAAAGAGTATACTCTTACGAATAAAGAAAGAAATGAAAATCGATCCACAATAGACGGAGAAATCGCATTACATGTATACAAAAATATTAAGCGCCTGTCGAAAATGTATACAAGCTTTTTATTCCAAGAATTTCGGCTCACGGCGCTCTTTAATAAGTAACGAATACTCTCGATTTCTATGGCATCTGATAACTAGATCCTGACTTCATATCCATGGCACCACCTCGGAAGTATAAAAAAATCTAACAAAATGTATGCTGGGTCACATAGTAGAAGTGAAACTTCAACGGACAAGTGGCAAAACGAATAGCAACAAAATTTTAACTTGAAGTTTTACAGGCAGATTGTTAATGTACTTTCCAATTTGAAAACCCGCCCGTAAACAAGTTAAAATTTTGTTGCGAATATTTTGCCACTTGTCCGTTGCCATTTGTTTTTCCACTTCTAAGTTGCGATTCGTTTTTCCACTTGTCCGTTGAAGTTTCACTTCTACTATGTGTCCCAGCACACATTTCGATATTTCGCAGGTTTACTGCAAATTATGATTTGGTTAGGTTAGGTACAATAATCAATGCATATTTTATTTAAACATATTTTATTTTATCAAACAAAAAAATTGAATTCGATCCGGAACCAATAAAAACATCAATAGACTATTCTAATATTAAGCCGCCTCTCATCACGTCTACTCTAAAATTATGCCGCCTTTTACCACGGCCGTAACGCTCTTTCGTGACACTGGGATCGGATTCTAGGTTTTTATTTTTTCAGGGCAGGACAACGTCTGCCAAGACTGCTAGTTAGTTATAAGCTCATATGTAAAATCCCTACAATCTTGTTGGATAACAAACAATATAAAAATATTAAAAAATAGTATCAAGCTCTGACGAACTAAAAAGTCGGAAGGAGTAGAGAGGTGGAGGAAAAGAACCATATACTGACTGTACAATCCCCAACGTTGGGATTGCACCTAAGCGGACTGTATTATTGGGAATTGTTTGCGAAAAACGGTTGGTTGGCCAGTGAGAATAAATCTTACAACGAGTACGTTAACTCACCTTGCTAAGATCGGGTTCGAGTCCACTGGTCGGCGCCGACTCCTTTCTTCGTGAACACAATTTTGTTTAAAACGAGTAATTTCACAACACTCGTGACGACGATGCAGCACTGATGCACTGGTTGGCGACAATTGCGAATATTTTACACAAAATACGAAACGAGTCTCTTATGAGGTGGATTTAACAACGAACGACTTCCGACATATGTCCGTACACGACGAGCGCAGCGAGTGACTCTCGTCGCAATTTCTACCCTCACTGGCTCACGCGTCAAATAAAAATATATACTAACCTAATTCAAACAAAATTGTCGCTAATTTATCAAATACAAAATGAACTTGAACTGTTTAACGTTATTTAATGCTAATTTATATTAAACTAGTAATAAAGGAAACGGTTTGTACACTGACCCTATCAAGCCATCGGCATTAGTGACAGCAATATTCTTCACCTGTGAAGTGCAGAAGTAGTAGGGTACGCATTCCCCAACCTGTTTGTCTGAAGTCAGGCAAATAGTACGATTCTGCTGCTCTAAAGACCACAAAGAAAATCAATTTAAATAATAAATTAATTAAATTACAACAAAGCGAAACGAGAGTCAAAATAAATTTACAATTCATTTTTTTTTATTAATTGCATTTATTTGTTACATGTAAATGAAGTAACTAAAGTAACTTAAAAAAAAAAACAATTAAATACAAATAACAAAAACTGAACCGACTTCACACGATAAACCAAAAAAATATTTAATTATTCTTTCTAAAACATCTCGAAGTTGGGGTCAAGTAAAACATAACTAGTTACGCGCTGGTTTTTTTGATTGTCTTGTGGCGAGGCAAATACAGCCGACGTGCGCTCGGGAATGTTCGTTCGTTTCCGCGATATCGAACTCCGACGCACCGCAGAACGCCGCCCGTAGCCGAGTACTGGAGGACAGGCAGTCTTAGGTATACCATTACGCCGTAAGGCCGCGCGCAATCGCTCCCACGGCACGCGCCAGGGAAGCCTATTATTTGCGAGATAAAACAACGTGACGTTGTCGTCCAAATTATTAGTTTAAGTAATTAAATATTAAGGCTCATGTAAATAGTTACTTCTAATATACACAATACAGTTTATAATATATGATTTGTTTAATTTTACCGACACCCATAGTCTCGTCGCGTTGGCAAAAATAACAGAATGGATCACGCAATAATAATAAGTAACCCTCTATTGACAGAGGATAGGATACAAGAGAGGACTCACCGATTTTTTTGTCTTGATGCCGATGACGGAAGCCAGGAAACACAGCACTTCTCGATTTTTTATAGTCTATGAATAATTTGCACAGCACTTTTGGTAAGTTTGCAGAAGTCTTGAAAGGCCACGACACACCTTCCATGATCAAATTGATCGTGTACTAGCAGGAGGTGATGTCAGGAGCCTTAAGAACAGACGAGCTTGCATGACAAGAGTTTCGAATGTCAAAGAGGCAAGTGAGGTGTGTAAGAATAAGCCTAAATGGCACTCTGTTGTTCGTGCCTACCCCGCAAGGGAACTGGCGTGAAGTTATGTATGTATGTATGTACTTTTGGTAAGGGTAGCAAGAGGGTGGCGCACGCGCACGTAATTGTTGCGCCGTAACAGATCGACGACTGGGCCGTCCGCTAGGTGGCGCGGCATTCATAATTTTGACGAATTATGGGATAAGGAAAGGGTTATTAGGAGCTGCAAAGGTGTGAAGGAAAGGCACATAGAAGGCACTCGTATTATTACGTGATCCAATTCCTTAACGTATGGCCAATACATAACCTAAGTAAAACAAACAGCGAATACCCTGTGCCTAATTGCCATAACAACCTTCTTGTGCTTCGGCATTATTGGCCAAATTCCAGTCCCCCTTTGAGGTCGGCACTTGTGTCGCCACATGTATAGACGACGTTAACCACTTTCCATAAGGTTGGTCTGCTGCCTGGTAGACGCCAGAAATAATATTACATCGGCTAAGAATTATAGCTTACCATTAAGTTTTGTCTGAAATAGCGCCTTTAAGTTGGAGTCTAAGTTGTCTGCTTGCTGGCACCTGGCTACTGCCAGGAAAAGGAGGATTAGATACCGGGTGTACATCTGTAGGAGATCATTTTATTAGTGTGTAAATAGTAAAGGTATTTATCAATACAACATTTATGAAAAAAAAAGTGTATGAAGAGAAATCTTTGTAAACATTTTTAACCGTACCTATTGCGCACGTGGAGGTGTGTGGATTGGGCATAGTTAAAATTTATATGGAGAAAAAGTGCAGACGTATATTTTTAACCGACTTCAAAAAAGGGAGGAGGTTGTTAATTCGTGTTGTAATTTTTTAAATATATGTTCAGTCATAACATTTACGTCCTACGTCTGGGACCGGGGCTTGTCTAAGTAGTACTAAGAACTAGACGGCCGCGGTTCGCAATTGTGGGAGGCGGGAGGGGTTGTAACGGGGGTGACAGTAGACTTCCCCCCTGCTGTACGAAGTGGGTCACTCTGCTCCCCGGGGTGGCCCAGTTACAGAGCGTAGGGGCGTCATGGTGCAGTTACTCTGTACAAGATCCTGTGACGCCTCGTAAAAGCGCTATAAATGGGGCGCAGGTTTAGGTTTGGTAGTTCGGCGGCCGTTTCTCGCAACGGCTTCGTTTTAGAAGCGAGCGTGGAGGACTGATCGCTGAGAGTCCCACACACCCTCGATGCAGGCCTTATACCTGCATTTTGGCCCTTCCCCCGAAGGACCCGAAGATGGTGTCCAAAGATATTCCCCCCTGCGTTATAAAAAAAAAACGGGTTGGACTTATAATGTAGGTAATGACTCCGGAATCACAAAAGCTTTAAAAACCACAATGAACCGAACATTAAGTCTCTATTTTGAAAATTGCAATACATAATTCCACAACGACACTACTAGCATGTTTCCTCGTATAACAGGTTTTCAAACAATATTTTGAATATCATTTTCCTTGTATTTTTTTACAATGTTTATTACCTAGTCTTGTCTAGGACAATATATATAAGTATAGATATAAGGCCCACACTGCACATGCACTTCCTCACAACACCAGCATGTAACAGATACACTCTACATTAGTATAAGTTTAGTATTAAAACTAGAATAAATTAATATAATAAGTTATTCGTAAGATACATACACCTCATGCAAAAGTGGATGGATGCAGAAGTCGTGGAAGGGCACGACACACCTTCCATGATCAAATTGATCGTGTACTAGCGGAGGGTGATGTCAGGAGCCTTAAGAACAGACGAGTGTGCATGGCAAGAGTTATGAATGTCAAAGAAGCAAGTGACGTGTGTAAGAATGGTCCTAAATGGCGCTCTGTTGTTCGTGCCTACCCCGCAAGGGAACTGGCGTAAAGTTATGTATGTACATACACCTCAACACAAAAATCAATAAATTAATGTCACACACAAGAACCAAAATAACTAATAAGCGTGTTAAATTCAAAAAATTAAATCTAGAAACTAAGTTGTAAAGAGTACGGAACTCGAGTCCGTAGAGTTGTTAATAATAAAAAATAAAAAAACTAGTCTTGTCGTTGATTCGGTCATCCAAGTAAACCGCTTCTTTATAATAATATTTTCTTATTACGTTTTGAATTCCTTCGCCTATTCACTTCTCACAACTTGCGCTCAGATACATACCGTAGACTCCTGACACCTGCACACACTTCATCCTTTTATGATAACTCTTTCACAGTGCAGGCTGTCAAACTCTGGAATGCGTTGCCTCTTACTCTCAGAGAGGCCAAAATATTACCTACATTTCGGAACTCACTTAGAAAGTACTATCTGTCTCTAAATAAATATGTCTAATATATTAAACATTTACTTATTTATCTATTGTAATATATCTATACTAATATTATAAAGGTAAGGAAAGGAATGCTCCGGTGGTTCAGGCATGTGGAAAGAATGCATGATGAAAGAATGACTAAACAGATATACAATGCAAAAGTGGATGGATGCAGAAGTCGTGGAAGGCCACGACACACCTTCCATGATCAAATTGATCGTGTACTAGCGGAGGGTGATGTCAGGAGCCTTAAGAACAGATGAGTGTGCATGACAAGAGTTATGAATGTCAAAGAAGCAAGTGAGGTGTGTAAGAATGGACCTAAATGGCGCTCTGTTGTTCGTGCCTACCCCGCAAGGGAACTGGCGTGAAGTTATGTATGTATGTAATATTATAAAGCTGAAGAGTTTGTTTGTTTGTTTGTTTAAACGCGCTAATTTCAGGAACCGCTGGTCCGATTTGAAAAATTCTTTCAGTGTTGAATAGTACATTTATCGAGGAAGGCTATAGGCTATATTATGTTTTCAAAAAAATTAGGGATCCTTACTAAAAGTCCAATAATGTAACCCAAGGTGTAAAAAAATGACCCGAAAAAATCCTTACACGGCGTGCGCTGCGAAAACTATTGATTATAGAACAAAACAATGTACTATGTAACTCTTTATTTTGTACCTTGGTATTAATCCTTATCAAAATAAATTACTCCATATTCAAGACGAGTTCAATACCTTTCTAGAACTTTTTGAATTATTCAATTCGGACCTTTCATTAAAAAGATATCGCGATATTTAAAATGTAATAAGTATTAGTGTTGTAGCCAAATATACTAATATAATGTTTGAATGAACACGCTGATCTCAGGTCTGATTTGAAAAATTCTTTCAGTGTTGGATAGCCCATTTATCGAGGAAGGCTATAGGCTATATATCATCACGCTAAAGCCAATAGGAGCGGAGCACCAATGAAGAATGTTTCAAAATCGGGGGGTTTTGAAAGCAAATTCCACGCGGGCGACGTCGCGGGCACAGCTAGTGTTAATATAAAATGCTTGTCACATATAATGTTAACAAATATATTTATTTAGTTCTTTTTTTTAATTGCAGGAGTTTAGCAGACAGGCAGACGGCCCAATTGATGGAAAGCGGTTACCGTCGCCTATGGACATTTGCAACACCAATGGTGTTACAAATGCGCTGCTGCTCTCTTAAGGGAGACTGGAACCTGGACACTAATGCCGGAACACAACTCAAGGTTGTTATGGCGACATACTTAGACCAGGGGTGGTAGTCATCCAGTCGGGCAAATGCCCCACCAACTGGCTGTAGGTATATTATTTTGTACATACGTATATATATTACTATTATGTTATATATGTATTACATTTATAAATTAGTGTAAGTTTGTATATTTAAATTGTACAGTCCTATATTTTTTTTGCTCCACCTAAATCGCCAGATTAGTTAAGAATATCTTTGAAACTGGGTTACCTGGAAGAGATCGCTTTTAGGGATAAGGCCGCCTGTTGTTTTGCCAACAAGTATTGTAATTATGCATTTTGTTTATTTTAGTGAGCAATAAAGTGTTATCTATCTATCTATAATACTCGAACTTTTGATCTGTCATCATTTTTCTGTTTGCTATCTGATTTTAAAGAATTTTCTACTATATCTGCGTAAAAGCAAACATAACAAGTAAAAGCCAACTTCGTAACCCAAAGCAAACATGATAAAATAAAAAAACTTCGTTTAAAAAAACCGACTTAAAAACTAAAAAGTGCTTAGTAATTTTCAAAATATAGTAATTTTTGTTTTGCTTTGCACCGATTTCAAGATGTTTTAGATAGATTTGAAGTCGGTTTTTTAAACGAAGTTTTTTATTTTTTTATGCTATGTATGGGTAGACCTGCGAAAGGTGCCGCGCTCCTTAAAAAATATAGGTCCCAAGAAATGGAAAAAAAAAAATGTTCGTAAAATGAAGACTACTTTGCCAAACTATGTTAAATTTTTAGGGGACTATATGGCAACTATTCCGCATCAAACTAAACAAGAATCGCGTAAATCGGATCATAAATCTCGGAGTAATCGGTGAACATACATAAAAAAAAGATCCCAACGAATTGAGAACCTCCTCCTTTTTTTAAGTCGGTTAAAAACACTACAAGTAAGTAGTAAGGTCAGATATATCTATATTAAAATTATAAACAGGAAAGATTTGTATTTTTGTATGTTTGTAACGAGCACAAAAACTACTAGACCGATTTCAAAAATTCTTTCACCATTCTAATGCTACATTATCCCTGATAAATATACTAGGTTATATAAAAATAAGAGATCCATACTAAAACTTCAATAGTATAATAACCCATCAAACAAAACAAAATACTTGGCGCTGGAATCGGGTTCTACGATTTTGATGAAATTTTATGTGTGTTTGACAGGGTCCCGGGATGGTTTACATTCACAATTAAACTCGGTAGCTGGCGCTGGAATCGCGTTCTAGATTTTTATTTTTTCAGAACAGGACAACGTCTGCCAACACCGCTAATTATACATATTTTTATAACTCTTGTTCGTACTTTGAAACTACAGTGGGGTTACATAGGCCGTCCTAACATCGTCTCTGTCAGTGTCACTCTAAATGCCAGACTGTTCAATGTCAATAATATAATCTGATTCAAATTCAAAATAAGGAAAAAATCACCATCCGATATTAGATCATCACCTTTCAACAAATTCGTTGCAATGCCTTCGTATTGGAAGTTATGATACATTGGAATCTATAACCTACAAACAATACCCCTGTCCCTATTAACAGTCAGATCTGCAAATCAGCAACTTTACAGGAGAGCGCTCTGAGCTTTGAATTGCTTATATTTTTTTACTACCAGAATTAAATTTTCAAAAAAAATATTATACGTTAATATATGTTCGAGAGCTTATTTGCAATGCAATTAAATAACATTTTTACTTATCTAAATGTTTGAAAAGCTAGTAATGGCTTTGTTATCCGTACATGGGTCATCATGATTTGTCGGATCTGTCACATCCAACAAAGTTACATGGACAAACATATTTATTCTATGTAAGAAGTGCCACATACAACATTGTCATTAGTAAATCCTGTTTAAGTTTATGTCGTATTTAAATTGATATTATAAATTAAATCCAATTTTTAATAAATTTGTTTCACAAATAACAAATAATCAAACATAATTGACAATTTAGGGACAAAATGAAAACAATCTTTGCCATAAAATTTGTTAAAATCATTAATTATAAAGTCTACCTGTATGAATGGCACTTAATAATCACATTTCAGGTTTCATTAGCTTAGATAATCAGTCTTAGTAATTTCTTTCTTACAAAAATATACCCCGCATACCCCCTTCGCGCCCCGCTAATAACGTCGCGAGTTAACATTCGTCATTGTTAATGTGGCTATTTTAAAAACTATGAGGAAAAATTACCTTTTTGTTGCTGCTATTGAAAAACAATGCTTTTTTAGGGTCATTAGTGAAATAAAACCAAAATGTCGAAAATTGCATATCCTACATTGTTAATAAGGACAGGCGAATATTAAAAATATATCAAGAGTACAAGATTTTTTCTCAAAAACAACAATTAAACACAAAAGTCAATACTTGTTTACAACGTGCCATACACGTAGATGTAAAAAACGCCCCAAGCCCACTTTACACGTCTAGAAACGACAATTAGGCTCGCAGGCCTAATCGGACACAACTCTTTGCAATAAAATAATCACAAATTAAAATAAGTCACTTTTTACCGCTTCGGTTAATTAACAGAACTGATAATGCAGTCTCTCTTGACTCACCGTGCTTTTAAAGTACGTCTCCTCTACTACTTACTATTCTGGATAAATATTAAACACTATTATAGTTAAGCGTATGGAAATATATATGAATAACTAAATTTTTAACAACATTATTAAACTTTTTGCCAACACTAGAGGTAAACCAGTTCTGAATACCTATACCGTTAATGAACTACACAAGATTACAAATATATACACCATCTGCACCGACCGGTACTTCAAGACACACTGTGTTTAATATTTTTGTTGATTTCTTTACGATGATCATGTAAAGTCTATATGAACCTATACAATGTTGCTATTTAATTGAGATAAAAAATCGGGAAATGAAGAACGAATAAAATATTGTGACCAGTGCGGGACTCGAATTAAAATGCCGTTGGAATTCCTATAGAATTTATTAGAACTATACAAACATGTATAACACAGGTACAAATATAACTAGACGCAACCAGTACAAATATAATGCACGATTAAATAACACGCGCAAAGTCCGTCACTATATAGCTTATCGAATGTACACACGTATTGCCTCGCTTGTGACTATAGCTAGAATGGCGATCTCTCTATTGGACCATTGCTTTATAAGGCACCGATGCAATATGTCTACCTGGCAAGCGTCGACGCAATTTCCCATAAAACGTAATCCGCACACCTGCGTAATTATGCCCCTGAATGGCCATAAATGAGTACAATACATAATAGGCTGTTTCCTATTTACAGATTTTAAACACAAAGTAAACAAAAGAAGATAGTCATAAAACAGTTTCAATGTTATTAGCTCAAACGCCCGACGGGTTGTTTTATGGCAAGCAGGTGGGCATCCACTTTTGTCGGCGTGTAACAATATATAAGAATTGTAGCAAGAGCAATATTTCTTTTTAAACTTAATAATTAATTTTGTTATGTACCCTCTTATTTCTCAACGATACAATCGGCCATTTCCTTAATTGAATAATAATGTTATATTTTTTTCAACACACTTGCTCATAAAGTGGCTCTATGGTCACCGCAATTAGGCACAGAATGACACCCATTATCAAACTGTGAGTAAAAAACATTATAACTCACTAGTGAGTTATAGTTTTTTTTTTAATTGTATTGGTTGAGTTGCTTTGTTCTTAAAAAAGTTTTTATTAAAAAAAAAAAGATCGTGTTCTATAGAACAAATAAATTAATGTTCCTATTGCTTGCTCATTTCATGCAACTTCTTATTTAAATACATAATTTTAACTCGTACGTGTTTAATAAATAAAACTTTCACTCATATACAACTTTTTTTATCTACTAAATAAAATGAGTTTTTGTTGTTATTTTATTCACAAGTGTGTTGAAAAACGTCGTATGATACACGTGTGTATTGATGATTACCGTCCTCGGCTCTCTTAAGACCCTCGCCTACGGCTCGAGTCTCAATGGCGCCTCGGCGGTAATCACCAATGTTACACACTAGTACCATAATGTACTATTATCAATGACTTCGATCCGCTATCGGTTGTGCCAGTTTGCTAAGTTGCTTATACTGTACAATTGTTGGACGGATGGCGAGGTGTTCTAAAAATGCTTGTCGAGTGTGAAGAGTCAGTGTATAAAATATGTTAAAACCGTAAGGTTCTCTGATTATAAATGTAGTGACCAGCTGCTGTTCTTTAATTACCATAAACACTTCTGAGTTATTGCAAGTATTACACAATGGTTCTACTCCACGGGGTCAAATACTTCAAGTATGGATTCTGCCACCGGGCCGCGGGGCGACAGGAAACAAATATACTCATGCAACTAACTGGGTGTGCAGTTGCATACATTTACGTAGCAGTGGCGAGTCCGATCGATCTACAAAAAGACTGAGCATGCTGTTGGTGCTGCCGCGAACGCGGGCCGGTAGCGGTGCGCATCTCTTTCTAATGATGGCCGCAAAGCCATCGATTCGCGCTTCTATGAACATCCCTGACTGCACCGCCACGGAAGCCTCAACAACACCCTCGGCCCGTTATTATACCGGACACGTAGGTCGCTATATGCCCGCTGCGTATGACTGACCCACATGCTGCACGTGAGAAGGACTGACAGTATGCTTGGAAAAGCGTCTTCTTTACCTCTTGTACAGCGTGTCAACCTGCGGGCCAGCATGTTACATTGGACAGCCAGTGACCTACGTTCCCGGTCTATATCACAATTATATAGCCAAGGTTTGTTATTACATACAATTGTTTATTTAACTTACAATGTTTGTATCTATTCTATCTCTATCTTGTCTCTATGTTTGCGTCAAATCTGCAATTCAATTTTAAAGCAGTTATCCTCAATCGATTTGGATGACAATGCATGGTTAGCTAAGTGGTGTCATTCTTAATCCAATATGGCGGACGGCCCAAGATGGCGGACTAGTTATTTTTTGTGTACTCTCATGATATAGGTATCAAATTAAAAGGTTTTTTTTATTTGTTATTGGAGTTCAGCAGACAGGCAGACGGCTCACTTGATGGAAAGCGGTTACCATCGCCTATGGACATTTGCAACACCAAAGGTGCTACAAATGCGCTGCTGCTCTCTTAAGGGAGACTGGAACCTGGTCACTAATACCGGAACACAACTCAAGGTTGTTATGGCGACATGCTTTAGACCAGGGGTGGTAGCCATCCAGTCGGGCAAATGCCCTTCCACCTGGCTGTGGGTTGTTTTGTCGCCTCTTACGACAGGCCGCCCCAACGCAGGAAATTGTATTCTTTCTCCGTTCTTGAACGGAAGATAGACTTTGCTGAGAAGAATACAAATAACTAAAAGATTAAAAATAAATTATGTATTTTTTTTTTTATTAAAACAAGGTGTAAGCGCGGACTAACATTGCCGCCTACGCGGTGTATCGTAATGGAGTGAGTAGTGAGTATTGGGATTAGAGATGTACCGGTTCTACAAAAACCTGTGAAAAACCGGTTACAGTCATCACCGGTTTTTTATCGGTGTTTTTATTGTTTACCGGTATTTTCGTACACGCGCGGAACGAAACCTTATGGCTAAAAATATTAATTTAATATTGTATGCCTTTATCCGAACGCACCTTACTACACATTCTATTTGTGTATCCGACCGCACCTTACTTCACATTCCTTAATGTTGTCCATTGTATAGATGTTGTCTATGCCTCGGGAGATACCCTAGGTAGGAAGGCATAGACAACATAACTAACATTTTCTATATAGAAATTAAGCCGAATTTCATGTAAGATAAACAAAATTTGATTGTAGGTTATTCTCCGTTGAAAAACCGGTTTTTGGTGAAAAATCTCCGAAAATCTCCGGAGGCTAAAATTGCAACCGGTACACGTCACTAATTGGGATGCAAAAACGTGTGTATCGCGAGCCCCCCCGAACGCGGGCGGAGCGAGCCGAATGTCAGCGGCGAGGACGACACGGCCGAGCCGAGCCGATGCTTTACGAATTCGCACGACGGTCGCCGCGGTAGTTAGAGTCCGCGCGCTACAAAAGTTTTAGTTAAATCTCTAAAAAATTAATATTACCTTTAAATTAAATCAAATCCGTAAATTTATTACATTACACGATTATATGATATACTAGAAGATGCCCGCGACTTCGTTCACGCTTGGTTTGAAATTCCCGGGTTAAAAATATCACACATTTTTATTATATAACATTTTTGCTATCGATTAGTGAAAAAATCGTATCAGAATTCATTTTTAACGAAGTTCAAAAAGAGGGAGTTCTCAATTATTCTTCTGGTTTTTTTTGTATGTTCGTTACTCGCTTTCTCCGTCAATTGTGGACCGATTTTCAAAATCGAAAGGAATTTTTCCCATGTCAGGATCTGATGAGTGGATCCCAGGAAACTCGAGAGAAACCCTCGAAATTTGTGATTTCTTTGTTACCCGATTTCTTCGTCACTTTTGAATAAACCTTTTAAATAAATATATTAGATTTTGAAATGTGACGTCATGAAATTTAGGAACCCTCCCGCCCCTTGTCACAGAGTCATTTATGGATGGTCTCTTACATATTTGACAGGCGTTTCCTTGCCTACTCAGCTGGGCGTCAAAAAAAAATTATTAATCATAATGAGTATAGCTTAAGTCACACAGGAATTATTTAGTTTTCAAAATAGATCAAGAGATTACTTCTGGCAAACAAACTCACAAACTTTGCCTCTTTATAATGTTAAGGCCTAGGCGCCGACAAAGACAAATTCACACCTGCATACCTGTAGAAACACATTTCATTACCTTTCGGCATTTGGACTTCTTTTGTTTACTTTGTGTTTAAAATTTGTGATTAGAAAATAGCTCATTGTGTATTGTAATCTTTTATGGCAGTCATTAGCCAGGTGTGTCGGATTTAAAGTACTAACTGATTCTAGGAAATTTGGTCCACGCGGCCGGGCAGACATATTGCATCTGTGCAGTATAAAGCAATGCCCAGACTGAGGGACGCGGCAGTCTAGCGATAACCACGAGCTAAGCAAGACTTGTGTACATTCGGTAATCTATTTAGTGACGGACTTTGCGCGTGTTATTGAATTACGATCTTCTGCATTACGTTTGGACTTGTTGCGTTCGGTTATATTTGTACCTGTGTTATACGTGTTTGTATAGTTTTAATAAACTACAATAATTCCAACGGCATTTAATTCGAGTCCTGCAACTCGTAACAATAATATAAGCATAGATACTTTTATCTGTCACTTGCTATTGAAACGCTTGGACCGTAGTGTTCTGAGGCCATGAGCCTCTACAAAAAATTATAAAAATAACTCATTGACTCTTCGGTGATCATTGGGCTGGTGCCTATCTCGGAAAATGGATAAGTTTGGGAAGCTTGCCTTCTGGGTACCTTACCCATAGAATACCTGGGCTAAGTATTCTACCTATAGCCTTGAGGGACCATAGGTAGAATAGAATATAGCTAATCTAAGTTTTCTTTTATTTTATTAGTTTATATTGTCTTAATTTTTATGTAAATAAAAAAATATTCGTGCAGGAACAGAGAAAGAATACAATTTCCTGGGACCAGGCGGCCTGTCGTAAGAGGCGACAAAACAACCCACAGCCAGCTGGTAGGGCATTTGTCCGACTGAATGGCTACCACTCCTGATCTAGGGTATGCCGCCATAACAACTTGGAGTTGTGTTCCGGCATTAGTGACCAGGTTCCAGTCTCCCTTAAGAGAGCAGCAGCGCATTTATAGCACTTTTGGTGTTGCAGATGTCCATAGGCGATGGTAACCGATTTCCATCAAGTGGGCCGTCTGCCTGTCTGCTGAACTCCTGCAATAAAAAAATTAACACTCTATACCTATATATATTTTTGGGAAATTTAAGAATAAAACACATTTATTATCAAAGAAAATATATTGAATTTTTTTTACAGACCATGCAGTATACGTCACGAGTGTGTCGAACGCGCACCCAGGTGGTAAAGCATAATGAAACAGTAAAGAATATATTGTAAAAGACAGACAAGCCAAGCCGTTAAGTTTATAAGGAGAGGCGAGGAGAGGAGAAGAGAGGTGACAGGAGGCGGATTGTATGGTTTTGGACATTTTTAGAGTATTATATTAGATTTTGGAGGCAAGAAATAATAAGAATTTTGAGTAGATTGCTTTTCAGTTTTATTTGTTGACACTACCAATACCAACCCGTTATAATATAAACGTTTTGGTTTTAAGGGTGCTATCAGACGAAGTGGTCCCGCGTTCGAGCACTCCGCGTTCAAGTTCTGCGTTCGAGTGTACAAACAACAACAATACTCTCTGTTGTACACCAACATAAAAACAGTAACACATTTTCATATCTTAAAATTAGAAGGTAGTAACAATGGGCGGCCTTATTGCTTAAAGCAATATCTTCCAGGCAACCTTTGGATGGACAAGGATCTCTTATTCACAATAATTTGTTGGCGTGCAGCTTAAGATTATACTAATGATATATATACATATATATATATCGGAGAAGTATTGTTCTCGGTGACATCGTCTTTAGTGGGCATCATCAGGTAAAATGCGAGCACAAAACACAGTAGTCACGGTTTATACACTTTTAATTTAGATTTAAACAATATTTCGCCACAATTAAGACTGAGCAGCGGGTTCAGGGCACCGATCTTGCTTTAAATTCTCAACGATCCAACTCGATCCGTTGCTATCGCTCAAATGTGTCGCAAATCCCGTCCGCATCCCTTAAGTACAGATGGCGCTTCGACCCCGTTCGAGGCACGTGCTCTGCTCTGATTGGTCGCTTATTAAATTACAATATTCATAACTTTTATAAAATAAAACAGAAAAAGAAATACTGGTGCGCCCAGTAAATAAGGCTGGAGAAGAAGATAGACAATTTTGTAGACTGGCATTTCTCTGGCGATTTCTAACCAAGTTTCTGCTACTTTTCCTCGGTTCTCATAATTGTTATCCTTGGCATCATATAAGAAACGTTATTAATTTTTTGCCTCTGTCTTCCTTCTAATCAACGTGGCCACCGAAACTATAGTGCATGCGTTCTGGTTGACCATTGATGTCTATATATAACATAGTTCAACGAACGCAGAACGCGAACTCCTAACGCTCGAAGGCGTGAGCGCTTTTTGTCTGATAGAACCGTGTGTAACTTAGTATTAGATAAATGAGTCAACAGTCAACAATATTTGTGAATATGTATATTGAACTAAACAGTAAATATGTCACTCGATAAAAACATGAAAGTCAAGATATAAATCATTGTGATGTTTTTAGCGAAAATCAAAAATATGTTACATATTATGTGACTTCTAAAATCGTATTAGGATTGCATAATCTATGTGAAGGTGCCCTCCTTAATGAAGAAATCGTGTTTCAGTACTTCAGTGAACGTCGTAAGGGTGAACGCATTGCAGGCGACTTGGTCCTTAGGTGCTGTCGAAACTATTCCCCGAAGGTAGTATCTGGTGACTCCGGTATGATCTAAGGCTGGGAATACCAGACCTCCACCATTATCACCGCTACAAAGTGCCGTACCTGAATTTATACATCAAAGTCAGTATTATTTTTCAAAATAAGTAAGGAAAAATATTATAGGACACTAAAAGATGTCTTACCATTGTCATATCCAGCGCATATCTTATCGCTTGTTATGTATTGCACGAAGTTTCCTGGGATTTGTTCTAGGCATTTGACAGTGTCCACGTAAGGAAGTTTCACCACCTTTAGGATTGGGGAGGCATCACCATCTTCTGACGTCAGACCCCAACCAGCCACCTGAAATTTAAAAAATGCATGTCAAGAAATTTTACACCAAGACACAAAAAATCGAAATAACTTTACCACTAATACCAATTTATTAAGCTTATTTGGGGTGATATCACATTCTGTTACAGTCTTTCCGTGTTTTAATAAGCACGATGCATCAGCCAATAAATATTGTTAAGAGTCGCGAGACTCGAATTAAAATGCCGTTAGAATTACTATAGAGTTTATTAGAACTATACAAACAACAAACATCAAGTTCAAACGTAATGCAGAAGGTCGTAATTCCATAAAACGCGCAAAGTCCATCACTTATTAGATTCCCGATTATAGTACACACGTCTCGCTTCGCTCATGGTTCTCGCTCCACTAACCCTTCCTCAATCGGGTCATTGCTTTATACTGCACAAATGTAATATGTACGCCCGGCAGCGTGCACCGAATTTCTTAGAATCAGCTTGTACTTTCAATCCGTAACACCTGGCTAATGATTACAATACAACAATAGGCCGTATGCCAATAAGTAAACAAAAGAAGACGACGATAAAAGAATTTCATTATTATTAGTTCAAATGCCGACGGATAATAATGTGCTTTGTTACAAATATGCAGGTGGATTTTGTTTTTGTCGGGGCCGGAGTTGTTACAGTATTAAAGTAATACAATCAATGTACAAACATTCATTTTAAAGACAATATCATTTGCATAGTTTTGAAACTGCACAGCTGAGCTATGCTCGTACCAAATTTACGAGGCTGTGAATTTTTACAAGATGATAAGAAGTATCTCAGCTGATTTAACTTTCAAGTTATTTATATCATGCTTTTTGGATGATTATTGTTTAAAGTGTAAATTATTCTCCTATAGACTCCGACTCTCCTATAGACTCCGACACTCCCTGAGACATCAAAAAGCGACAGTAGAATGACGAAATTGCCAAATAAAACATGATACCGTTCCCAAATTTTGGTGTTGCAGTTGCCTTTGATTGAAATCAGGATCGAAGCTTAAGCAGACGGGTCTTATGTGGGTCTGTAATTCCACCTCCGCCGACAGGGTTACCAGGGCTATATCCTCCTGGAAATTTTCTGCGTTTCCTCTAAAATGTGTTGGTAGCTTGATATCTTTAACCTGAAACAGAAGAAATTTGCTTTGAGGTCTTCCTGGCATGATTTTAGCCAGGTGTTCGTTGTGGTAGCACCATTCTGGAATCATTATTTTGATTACAGCTCTTAAGTTCGACTCGAGGTGTGTGATACTATGCCCTCCAGAGTATCGGCGTGAAATAGCCTTGAGCTAATTGTATTTCGTATGCTGATTGACAGCTGCGGGGGACAAATCCCTCCTATTCCCTCCTATCCCGCCCTCATATCCCTACCCTTTCTGTATTATTTTTTATTCCATCCTCTCTATCCCTATTAATATTATAAATGCGAAAATAACTCTGTCTGTCTGTTCCACTTGCATGGGAATACTACTGTGTGATACCATGCCCTTCAAAATATCGGCGTGAAATAGCCTTGAGCTAATTGTATTTCGTATGCTGATTGACAGCTGCGGGGGACAAATCCCTCCTATTCCCTCCTATCCCGTCCTCATATCCCTACCCTTTCTGTATTATTTTTTATTCCATCCTCTCTATCCCTATTAATATTATAAATGCGAAAATAACTCTGTCTGTCTGTTCCACTTGCATGGGAATACTACTGGACCGATTTGGCTAAAACTTAGTATATATATACCTAGTCTTACCAGAAATATTGTAAGAAAGAATTTTTTTTCTATTGCAAGTAACATTAAAAAGTTTTACAGTGTGTTAATTTAATACATAAATATAAAACAATTTAAAATATAAAAAGCTTATTCGAAGGGGTCTCCATTGGCTGCAATACAGTCCTTTAAACGTTGAGGCCAGTTATCAATAGAAGCACGCACACTTCCCATGGGAAAATTCTTCACTGCCAATCGTATGGATTGTTTTAGGGACTCCAAATTATCATTGCGTTTAGAGCAAGCCGTACTCTCTAATACTGACCGTAAATTATAATTCAGCAGATTAAGATTGGGACTAGACGACGGCCAGGCTTCAGCTCTGATGAAGTCCGAAACGTTCGTTTCCAACTAAGACCAACCAACAAGTTGGACCGAGCTTTATGACAAGTCTTGCTGGAAGGACCATTCTGGGTTATTGAACATGATGTTCAAAACAACCAAATGTGTGTAAAAATCAATTTAGACTTAAACCACATACTTCGTTGGAGTACAATGTTTGGTCTTGCAGTGAATCTTCGTAAGACTCAAGTGATAGTCATCGGTAGCCCCAGAATACGTGCAAAAGTAGATTTAGCAACTTTACCGAACATTGTTTTTGACGGCTCTCGTATCCCACTGAGTGACACTGTCAAAAATTTGGGGGTAGTCGTTGATATTGATCTGTCTTGGAAGTCGCACCTCTATGAATTAAATCGGAGAGTTTTTCTGTCTTCTAGATTCCTGAGAAGGCTGGGAAGTTTTCTGCCTACTGCCACCAAAATTATGCTTGCACAGTCTCTTTTGCTACCCATTTTAGATTAGGCTGACGCCTGCTATCTTGACTTAACCGTAGAACAGCTAAAATAACTTTTGTTATAAAATTTTATTTTATATTACTTAAAAACATGTTAAGAATTTATGGAGATATGGTGTACTAAATTTTTTTAGTATATTATTGTCATAAGTAAGATAGTAATTTTATCTGTATACTGTCAGCTGCATCTCTATTAATTCTTAAGAAAGAAATAATTTAATATATTTAAAAACAAATTTTATTTTATAAAATAAGCAAACCGAACTAGTTTGAATAAAAAATTTGAATGTGATTTTTTTTATTTTAATAATGGTGGTTTAGTTGCTCTCAAGTATCTGCACTAAATTATACCTACCCCGGGGTCTCTTCTACTGATATAAATTTGGATTACACATAACATTGAACATCTACTCAGTATGAGCCCATCGAATCGTTCTAAGTCCACTATTACAACTGATTTCACTGACATTTAGCGCAGGATAATTTTTGGGGCATAACTAGTCGTCTAAAACCTTCGTGAACATGTTGTGTAACACAAAAGTAATTTTCCACTACGAATAGTTTTTTTTAATATAATTATTACATTAGTATTGCTAATTAACAGACTTATAAATATATACTAAAATCTGTACAGATATTTATTGTGAATTAAAATGACTACCAGTACATATATTATAATGTATTGTAAACTCATTTGTGTATGTATTTTTTCGTTCCAAGACACACAACTTTTGTTGTTATTACTTTAAATTATTAAAAAAAACTTTAAAACTTCTGAGTAATATTAAAGTATAACACATAAAGCGATTAAATCATAACGATCGTTTGAACTTTTCACTTACATAAAAAACATTTAATTATAAAAAATAGGGTAATATTTTTTAGCTGATATCCCCAAAACACGCACACATTGATAATTTTTGGAGAGTGAATAGACCGGTTGGCGCGGGGCGGCAGCTGCGGCGGGGGCGACGCGGCGCATCGGCCGGTGTCACACATCATAAGCTCCTATTGCTAACGATCCTCTCACATCAACGCGCGCGCACCATATACATATAATTAATTGTAATTAATACCAGCAAAGCAATAAAAATATATATATATATATAAAACGTTCATTATTCATCATAATAGTACAGTCCACAAATTCATAACCGGAGTCTCAGCAGGCTCAGGCCTTTACAAGGTCCTTCGTCGCCGTTACAAGGTCCTTCGTCGCCGTTACAAGGTTCTTCATCGCCGTTACGAGGTACTTCGTCACGGTTAAGTCATCGCCGCTACGCCTCTAAGATCCGACACGGTCAAGATTCTAGAAGCATTCATCGTCGATTAAGATTCGCAAGAAGGTCGCCGAGGTCTTTTACACGTCATTGATCGCCGAGCGAACGCCAAGGTCATCTCAAGGTGTTTCTAACGGGACTTCAACAAACCGGGCCCTTCGCCAAGGACGGTCGTCAAGGTCAACTCAAGGTGCAGCAAGCGCGACTTCAAGAAGAGGACGATTAGAGCAAACACTGAGTGAGTCCGTTCCAATATCCTTTCTAACCTTCTTTCTTTTTGGGATACTTCTATAAGAGCCGAGCATTTCGACTCCTCTTCATAGGCTCACCAAATTCTTCTATTGCCATAAAACTATATTTCATACTGCCTCTTTCATTACTTTCATATAAATATTGCTATAAATTTTGCAATCGAATAATTTTTACATACTTACGCATTCCATTCATCGCTTTCAAACATTAAACACATTGTTGCTACAAATCTCGTACTGCAGTTAAATCATTTAATCATTTCTACCTACTTCACGCATTTATTATCACTTAGTTTGTGCATAGCATTGCTTTAGCCCGAGCGTTCTTTGTTCTCAAACCGGTTGGTTACAAGCGGTTCGGTCGGCCGGCTCCGGCGCATCGATCGAACGCCTATTTATTCTTTATAGCTTTGAACTCATTTTGGCATTGTTTTACATTTCATTATTTCGTTTCCCCTTTTATACAAATTACTTCGTTCTAATTTCTTACTTATTTCTTTAACTTTATAGCTTAACTATCTTCTTTCCTTTCACGCTTTAATGGCTGACGCTAAGATCAGAAATCTTATTAAAAAACGTACTAGTGTAAAGGGAAAATTAACGCTCTTTATTAATTTTCTAGACAGTCTTAAGCCCAGTAGTAGTTCGCACTTAAGTGAGTTGCAATTGACGGAGTTGGAGTATCGTATGAACCGAATAGACATTATATTAGTTGATTATGATGCTTTACAGACTGAAATCGAGTCATTATCAGATAACCCTGACGAGCAGTTTACGGAACGCGGACACTTCGAGTCGCAGTTTTACAGCGCGATGTCGTTGGCCCGCACAATGCTAGCTCCGGGTCACGCGCAGCTTCGGGCGGGATCCGTGGCGTCCGGGGACGACACCATGACAAGCCGTCATCAAGACTTCGTGCGGTTGCCTAAAATCGACCTTCCGCATTTCGATGGAGATTATCAGCACTGGCTTGGATTTCGAGATACGTACCTTTCATTAATACACAATAACAACTCATTAAGTGACATTCATAAATTCCATTATTTGCGTGCTGCCCTTCAGGGCAGTGCAGCATTATTAATTCAAAGTTTAGATTTGAGAATAGAAAATTACGCGATTGCTTGGCAACTGTTATCTGAAAGATATGATAATCAAAAACTTTTAGTCAACAACCTTTTACAAGCACTGTTTAACTTACAAAATATTCAACGTGAAAATGGTTCATTGATGCGTAACATGGTAGACACAATTAATAAAAATTTAAGGGCACTTGCCACACTAGGGGAGCCTACTGATCACTGGGATACCATAATAATTTTTATTATGTCCAAAAAATTAGACAATGCTGCAAGTCGTCAGTGGGAAGAATATCGAAATACATTGGCAGGTAACAATTCACCTTCATTACAACAATTTTTAAATTTTTTAAACAATAGGGCTGATTTGCTTGACACAGTGCAGGAGCAAAACGTGCAAGCATCTCAATCAAACAATACAAAAGGTTTTATTGTTACATCTAATAATATTACTTCAACTTATAAAAATAAACCAAATTACACAAAAAATCCTATGTGCCCTATGTGTTCGGATAGTCACTTTTTATTTGCGTGCCCAACTTTCAAAACATTAAGCGTAGATTTACGTATTAAAAAGGTCACCGAAGCCAGAGTTTGTAAAAACTGTTTATGACCAGGACACATAGATAAAAATTGCAGACTATCCCATTGCAAATACTGCCAACTTAAACACAACACACTTTTGCATAAAGAAGTAGGCTCTGAAACTCGTCCACCACCTTCACTCGAAAACAATGTTGCCTTATCTTCTAACATTGCCTTGCCTTCTTCTAACCGCGGCCTTGTCTTATTATCCACAGCGTTGGTGAAGGTGCGCGACATCCATGGCCATCCGCATGCCGTACGACTACTGCTCGACAATGGCAGTACTTCTAATTTCGTCACGCAACATCTTTGCGAGAAACTTGGTCTGGTAAGACGTAACACGAGCTCCACAGTCTCGGGCATCAATAATTCAATCTCTTACACTACAGAGTCTTGTAACCTTACAATCGAGTCATACTACGGTGACTACAGGTTAAACATCAATTGCCACGTTTTACCAGAGTTAACCAAATCTTTACCATCTACATACTTTGATACTTCTATTCTGCATCTACCTGAGGGAATCCATCTTGCAGATCCATCATGTAATGTGCCCTCTCCCATCGATATCTTAGTCGGTGCGGAAGTCTTCTGGGACGTTCTTACATCTAATCACATTGATCTAGGAAAAAAATTGCCCAAATTACATGAATCCAAGCTAGGTTGGCTTATTTCAGGCTGCATCAATCAGCTTCACAACAAACGTCAATTATGTAATTTTACTGCCACACAAGATGCTCTTCTATCCCGCTTCTGGGAGCTTGATTCCGTTTCCTCTAAGCACTGTTTATCCTATGAAGAACGAGCTTGTGAACAGAACTTTATAGATACTACGAAGCGCGCCGACAACGGCCAGTTTGTAGTCACCATGCCGCTGAAGGACTCACCAGAAGTTCTAGGCGACTCTTATACTCATGCTAAGCTACGTTTTTTATCTTTAGAACGGCGTTTCGAACGGGACATTAACTTTAAACATAAGTATTCAGACTTCATTAGAGAATACATTGATCTTGGTCACATGACCGTCAATCAACATAAAAGTACAACCAACCAGCCTCAATACTACTTGCCTCATCATGGTGTTCTTCACGAGTTGAGCTCAACCACCAAGTTGCGTGTGGTCTTCGATGCCTCAGCTGCTAGCACCTCCGGTAAGTCTTTCAATTCCATACAAATGGTTGGCCCCACAGTTCAGGACGACTTACTGTCCATCTTATTACGTTTCCGGCAACACAAGTTTGCTGTCACTAGCGACATCGAAAAAATGTATCGTGCTGTCTTAATTGAGCCTTCTCAACGCTCTCTGCAGCAAATAATCTTCAGGTTTGATCAATCAGACCCTCTAAAACCGTATACTTTAAACACAGTTACATATGGATGTGCATCAGCACCTTACTTGGCAACTAAATGTTTAGTTTCCCTTGCTGATGAGTCATCTGATCCCAGCGTAAAAAACGCGATTAAAAACAACTTTTATGTTGACGACTTTTTATACAGTGGTCCATCAATAGAATCAGTTGTAAATATATGTAAAGGTGTTATTCACACGTTGCAATCCGCCAAATTCAATCTGCGTAAATGGCAATCAAATTCACAAGAAATTTTATCATCTATTTCTAACATCAAAGGTGACTCAGAAAAGGCTCTTAATTTAGACAATACAATGTGCAAAACTTTAGGTCTTCATTGGCTAACTGAGTCAGACCAATTATTCTTTTTCATAAACATAGACGTAAACATAAAGGTTACAAAACGTAATATACTTTCCATTATAAGTCAAGTTTTTGACCCCTTAGGCCTTATTGGCCCTTGCATAGTTTTATTCAAAATTATCATACAAAAACTATGGCTTAATAAATGTGACTGGGATGACGAGATTCCTCCAGACATTAAAAAAGAATATCTTAGTTCGATAAAGTCACTTTCAAGCTTAAACAATATTAAAATTCCTCGTTGGTTTTCCAATATTCATTCATTTTCAACTGAAATTCATACCTTTACAGATGCTTCCGAACGTGCTTACGGAGCTTGTGTCTACATAAGAAATGTTGGAGAGGATGGCACAATTTGTGTACGTCTTTTAATCTCAAAGAATAGAGTGGCTCCTATCAAGCCTACTACGATACCCAAGCTCGAATTGTGCGGGGCGTTGTTGGGTACAAGACTTTGTACAAAGGTACAAAATTCCCTTACAATTCCCATTAGTCGCTGTTACTTTTGGTCAGATTCGACAATTGTATTGGGTTGGTTATCTATGCCCTCGAATCGCCTTAAACATTTCGTGCGTAACAGAGTAAACGAGATACAAGATACTACTCATGGTCAGACGTGGAGCTACGTGCCGTCTAAAGACAACCCCGCCGATCTAGTTTCTCGTGGGGCGCAGGCTGACCTTCTCAGCTCATCTACCCTGTGGTGGTCCGGTCCTACTTTTCTCCAACATAAACAAATTAAATTCTTTGAACATCCAAACATCCATTCAAATTCTCTTCCAGAAATCTCCTTACATACACATGCAAACACAATAGAAAACACAAACACTATTTTACAATTAATTAATAGGACATCCAACTTTATAAAATTAATTAGAATATTTACATACATACAAAGATTTATAAATAAATGTAAACAAAATAAAACACAATACAAAAATCATTTAACTTGTATTGAACTACAAACATCTAAATTAAAATTAATTAGTATTGCTCAACAAGACATGTTTCCAAATGAATTCAATATTCTTATATCAGGAAAATCACTACATATAAAAAACAGACTTGCCTCTCTTTCACCCTTCATGGATAACAATCACAGTGTTATTCGCGTCGGGGGACGTCTAAAAAATTCTTATTATAGTTACGACATAAAACACCCTATTCTTCTTTGTAGCAAACATCATTTAACTAAAATCATCTTTGGCATGCAACATAAACTTTCTTTGCACGCAGGTCCTCAATTATTGCTTGCACAGATTCGTCAAACTTATTGGCCGCTAGGTGGCAGGAATATCGCCAGGGCAACTGTACATGCTTGCATTCGCGGTATGAAATTCAATGTCAAACCTGTGCAGCCAATAATGGGCAACCTGCCAATGGAAAGATTACATCTAGAATATCCATTTCTCAATTCTGGTACAGACTACATGGGGCCAGTGCTGATGCTCAATCGGAAAGGCAGAGGGGCTAGGCTGCTTAAATGTTATATTTGTATTTTTGTTTGTTTGGCTACAAAGGCGGTGCATTTAGAAGTGGCTACGGATCTCACCACGGAAGCCTTCATTGCTTGTCTTAACCGTTTTGTCGCTCGTCGTGGAATGCCACAGACTGTCTACTCGGACAACGGCACCAATTTCGTAGGAGCTTGTAACGAATTATCTTCTTTCCTTAAAAGGACTTCGTGTACTTTAAGCTCCGAGGCTGCTATGAAAGGTATATGTTTTAAATTTATTCCTGCTTACGCCCCTGCGTGGGGTGGTCTTTGGGAATCTGCTGTAAAATCCGTAAAACATCATTTAAGGCGTATTTTGGGTTTGAGCCACTTAACGTATGAAGAATTGGCGACTTGCTTGGCTCAAATAGAAGCCATCTTAAATTCTAGGCCTCTCGTCCCACTTTCCTCCGATCCTTGTGACTTATCTTACCTGACCCCATCTCATTTTCTCATTGGACGGTCACTCACGTCAATTCCTCAAGCAGATATTGAAATCAACAACATAAATTCGCTGCAGCGGTTTCAGCGCGTTCAAAAATTGAAACAGCACTTTTGGAATCGATTTTCAAAAGAATACGTTTCTTGTTTGCAGCAAAAAACAAGATGGCGCGCTTCTTCGGGAGCCCTTCGCGTCGGAGAGATGGTCTTAGTGGAGGAACCAAACACACCACCTCTTCTATGGCTTGTTGGACGCATCGTGAGGGTCATGCCTGGCCAAGATGGAGTTGCCAGAATGGCCGAAATAAAAACTAAAAAGGGTCTTTTGATTCGCACTGCCCACAGGTTATGTCCACTCAACATTTGAAGCATTCTACTTCAAGGCTGGGGAGCATGTTACGGCTACAGCCAGCAACTAGACCGGTTGGCGCGGGGCGGCAGCTGCGGCGGGGGCGACGCGGCGCATCGGCCGGTGTCACACATCATAAGCTCCTATTGCTAACGATCCTCTCACGCGCGCACCATACACATATAATCAATTGTAATTAAAACCAGCAAAGCAATAAAATTATATATATATATATATATATATATATATATATATATATATATATATATATATATATATATATATATATATATAAAACGTTCATTATTCATCATAATAGTACAGTCCACAAATTCATAACCGGAGTCTCAGCAGGCTCAGGCCTTTACACATGTTAAATCTCAATGCTTTTAGTTCTTTTTGTTTTATTTTACTAACAATTGGTTTCAAGTCTTTTGTGTAGCTAACATATTACGGACAGGAAGTTTGACACTAATAAAAATTACATACACACATACATAACTTCACGCCAGTTCCCTTGCGGGGTAGGCACGAACAACAGAGTGCCATTTAGGCTTATTCTTACACACCTCACTTGCCTCTTTGACATTCATTCAATAATAATTATTATTATTATATAAGGAGGTTTTTAGCGAAGGTAGAACTTACGTCAAATTTTTGTGCGCCTATATCCGCTGGATCATTCCAAGCTCTGTATAGTTTGCCTAAAGCCACCGCGAATTGGCTCGCCGGGAGTTGTCCCGTTTCTCGATCGTCCGCCCAGAAGCAATGTGCAGCTGAAATTACAAAGGTAAGCATTACTTTTTCGGGACATTTAAATACATTTAGCTTTATTTTAATAAAGCAGCAGTTGTCTCCATAGTACGCATATTTGGAAGATGAGACATTACTAAGGTATCCCCGCAAGTAACGTCCCACACTACGGGCGACCCATCTTCCAGGGCATCTACGAACTTTTTCTTCATACCTGATATTACGACTGTCGTCGACACCAAACTTCCTCCGCAGATCTGCATGTAAGGCTTAGTGGTCTTTGTGTATATGCCGGCATGCCATGGCATCTCACCTCGTTCAGCCAGTCCTCCACCGACCACTAGTTCCGTCGCACTTGGGGTCACTCTACCACACTCTGAAAAAATACATACATCTCGCTGTTTGTACTGCTTATTTCGCTGTCAATATAAAAATAATGCGGAGAGCATTGGTCTCCGTGGATTATGCGCACGGAAAAAGATTGGAAGTCGTTGTTGGGGCCTGTTTTTCCTTATAACTACAGCCTGGTGGTGTGAACTGAAAGGCCGGGTTTGTTTGTTAGTTTTAACAAATTAATTGAGCTACTTTCACAAATAATAGAATATAAAAAAACCCTATCACGTGCCTATGGAGGATAGAGGATAGGAGGACGGGACGATAGCAGGACAGGAAGATAGGATTGACCGGGGAGCTAGGAAGTTGATAGGCAACGACCAGCTATTCAATAACAAAATACAAAGCCTCGAACATTGACGCAGGGTTGCCAGCTTTACGGTTTTCTATCGGATACATTTTGGAGAGTGTGCATTGGAGCTTTTCAATCTTATCCCGGCGTCTCCCTTCCATCAACGGATAACCAGACGCACTGGCATGCGGCATCGCTATATGGTGAACATACCACCTATACGAACAAAGCGCTTGGGGTCCACCTTCATTATGCGCACCGCAAAGGAGTGGAACTCACTGCCGAAGTTAGTTTTTCCCGAAACCTACAATCTGGGTGTGTTCAAGACCCATGGTACCTTCTAGGTAAGCGTGCTCAATCTTAGACCATATCTCCGCTCAAAATCGAGCGAGATAATGGTCAAACGCAAACCTGTATATAATTTTAAAAAAATAGGAAGGTATGATAAGATTGACCTTGACCCATCTGGTAACCAAGTGAGACATGTTTTTTATCAAATTATATTGATTTATGAACATGCCTATGATAGCTTGCCAATAGAAAAGTGTTAAGTGAATAACCGTAAGTAAATTGACTTTGTATATTATTTCTTCATTACTTATAATTATCTATATTAACATCCGCTTTCGTATTAGCAGTTTTAGGTTCAACGTTCGGCTTAAAACTAGTCTTAAACGAACTTGTATTAAATATAGCATTATTGAAAACACTTTTTAGTGGCCGAGGCTTAGTTCGATTTTTAGAATCTCCAGTAACTGGATTAAAATTTGTATAGGTTTTGAATGACCTAACGATTTCTCTATAATTATCACCACAATCTTTTATAAGGACTACGGTCATCATTTTGGCTGAACTGTGACTCTTTAGATTTTAAATATGGATATATATATATGTTATCATTATTTAAATTCATCATACCGTACCGCTAGGTGCTCTATGAATTACTTTTTCTCGATTCTTTTATATGCGTTTCTATAATGTTATTATAGGTTGTATCGGAACCAACTTTGAAAAATATATTATTACTATTACCGCTGTCGTAAGCTTAATTTGTAGAATCTGCAATAATCATTCACCAATCGATTTCATTACTTTCCGATTCTGTTGATGTTTTAAAACTTTCACTTGATTCTAAGTATGTAATTCTACATACATACATACATACATAACTTCACGCCAGTTCCCTTGCGGGGTAGGCACGAACAACAGAGCGCCATTTAGGCCCATTCTTACACACCTCACTTGCTTCTTTGACATTCATAACTCTTGTCATGCAAGCTCGTCTGTTCTTAAGGCTCCTGACATCACCCTCCGCTAGTACACGATCAATTTGATCATGGAAGGTGTGTCGTGGCCTTCCACGACTTCTGCATCCATCCACTTTTGCATTGTATATCTGTTTAGTCATTCTTTCATCATGCATTCTTTCCACATGCCCGAACCACCGGAGCATTCATTTCCTTACCTTCACCCCGACACTCTCTTTCAGACCAACTCTCTTTCTTACTTCGGTATTACGAACGCGGTCCGCGAGCGTCACTCCGCAGATTTTGCGCAGTGCTCGCATCTCAACCGCGTTTACTCTACTTTCATGCTCTCTCTTCCATACCCAACTCTCGCTTCAACTATGTAATTCTATTGATATAAACCTCAAAAATAGCTTTAACAAGTATCATAACATTAGATCCTTGTTTGACCAAACCTGCTTCACACGTAGCGATGTAATTCCAGCTGCCTTCAATGCATATCATTGGCTGTAAATAGTTTTTTGAATAATAACTGGGTTTTTTGCACTCTGGTAAGACTTGTGTGTTTGATGGTTCGTACTGGTTGCAAGTTCTCGTTCCTAAAAGGAACCACCACTCAACAAACACTTGTATTCCACACTAGCTTGCTTGTTTAGTTTGCACGTTGCTGCAAGAAATAACTTATAATTAGAATCATTCTGTACTCTACTTGCTAAAGCATCGTAAGTACAATGACTTTAGATTGCTCCAGGTTTAGATAAATATTACTAATTAACTCATTGCATAGACACACGACTGGTGTTTCACTTTTAGAAATTATATTAGGCAGCACCCTGTCACTGAAACAAAAAATCTGATGACTTCAACGCATAACTCAAACCGTGTTTATTCTAGCCTGCAAATCGTCTAAAAACACCGGCATTAGTGGCCAAATACCAGTGCCCCTTCGAGATCGGCAGTACATTGCTGATATCTATATCGGCACATACATAGGCGACGGTATCTACTCTCCATACAGTGGGTCCGCTGTCTGCTGTACTCCAGAAATAAAAAATGCAACTGTTGTTGTATGGGCTTACGAGCAAGCCACGGACCGCAATAAAAACATTATTACATCTGCTAAGAATTACAGCTTACCATTCGGTTTTGTTTCTCCTGACGCAAGGTTAGTAGGTTCTCTCTCTTTTATCTTTAGCGTGGGTTTTGCTTCTAATGACGTAAGTGGGTCGTGCGGTATGGCGCTTGCTTGCAGGCACCTGGCTACTGCCAGGAAAAGGAAGATCATATACCGGATGTACATCTGTAAGAGATGATTTTTATGTATAAAGAGAAATCTTTGTACCCATTTTTAAGCGTATTGTGCTGCACATGGAGGACTGTGGATTGGGCATAGTTAAAGTTTGTATATAGAAAAAGCGTAGCAAGATATTTTTTACCGACTATAAAAAAGGAGGAGGTTGTTAATTCGTCTTGTATTTTTTTATATGATGTTGCGGACAGACAGCACCTCCCTTGCCCGCCTGCCAGTACACACCTTCTCCGCACCCCCCATACCACCGACGCCCATAGCTCACGTTGTTAGCGGCTAGGCGTCGGACGGAACATGCCACATAGGAAACTGCCTTGGAGGCCGGCACGTTTCCCCACAAAACAGTTAGGGACCCCTTTGCACAATAAGATCGGCAAAGGGGCTACAAGCTTAGGGCTCACCATAGGGCGCACCCCCCTGCCTACACCCGGCAGGGGGACTAGGTCTTCACAGTTTACACATATCCCTCAGGCTGCTCCCGCCTGAGGGATGGCTACCCCGAAAGATTGGTGGGTTCAGACCCTCCGCTTGCTTGAGAGCCGCGACCCGACTCTAAAATAATGGTACTGCCAGGAGATGAAGGGATTTCTCCCCATGATGGAGATAATCCCTCCATCTCCGACAGCCACCGCGACCCCCGCGAAAGCCGCGTCTTCCGCGCCACCCCCCAAGGCCCTTAAGGCCGGCCCACCGAAAGCTCCTAAAGCCGCTGCCCCCGTGGCCCCTAAGGCCCCCGCGACCCCAATAGCCACTCAGGCTAAAACCCCAACGGCCACTTCGGCCACCCCTACCGCGGCCGCGCCCGCACCCACCCCCGCCCCCGCCATTACCGAATCTCGCACTGTCGCTTCAGCCGCGTCTGAAAGCGACATGGAGATCGACCCCTCCACCCAAACCGGTGACGACGACGGCTTCCAAGTCGTCACAAACCGCAAGGCCAAGAAGCGACTGCTCAACAGCTCGCCTCAAGGCCACATTGATAAGGAGCCTAAACAGGCCAAAACCAAGGCTACTAGCCAGCCCCGCCGCGAGCGACTCCCGCCCCCTCTGATAATCAGAGATAAACATCTCTGGAGAGATGTACTCACCTCTCTCCCCGCCCATAACATCGTGCTGAAAGAAGCACGGGACATCCAGCACGGCATTAAAGTCGTCTTACAGACCCCGGCCGACCATCGCGCCCTTACCCGCATTTTAATTGACAGAAATGTCAATTATTACACTTACGCTCTCGAGGAAGAGAAGCGCCTCCGCGTTGTCGTACGCGGCCTTTCCCAGGAGCTCGAAACCTCCTACATCTTGGAGGACCTCCAAGCCCAAAACCTCCCTGTGCATGAGGTTCACCGCATGCACAAAGGAAACTCAGACCGGACGCCATATAACATGGTGCTCGTGATCCTTGACCGTTCGGACCGAGGCAAAGCGATCTTCAACCTGAAGAGCGTCTGCGGTCTAACCAATCTCCGCTTCGAGCGGCCATACAATAACCAAATCCCCCGGCAATGCCACCGTTGCCAACTATATGGGCACTCGGCAAATCACTGCCACTCCCGCCCGAGATGCGTCAAGTGCCTCGGGGATCACGGGACCAGTGACTGCGCGCGGACTCGGGACTCCCCCGACCCTCCGGCCTGCATTCTCTGCGGACAAACCGGACATCCCGCTAACTACCGCGGGTGCCCGGCCGCCCCCAAATTCAAAAAGAAAGGCCAAGCGTTCTCCCCCAGCCCCCAAGGCCGCCCCCAAACGTCGGGCATTCGTGCCTGCACCTCTCCCGGCGTTCAACGCTTGGACAGGTTTTCCCGCCCTGCCTACCCAGGCCAGAGCCCCGATGCCCCTCACGAGGCCCCAACCTCAACCCGTCACACTGCCGCCTCCCACAGGTGCTCCCTCCTCCATCTCGGAGGACCTCGCCCTGGTAACACAGTTTGCCAGGTCGCTACCCTTCAACCTGGAGGAGGTAACTACCTTGGCGAGGAAACTCGAAACCGCCACTACCCTAAAGGCTCGTCTGCGGCTCTTCATGGAGCACGGAACGCTGATGAAGATCCTTTATGACGACACTCCCTAATTTAACCTCCTAATGGCTACCACAAGTAGGGAAAAACCCCGCTCATTGACTTTGGCTACATATAACGCCAACGGACTTAGAAATCAGCGCAACTTGGTTCACGACTTCCTGGTCACCGATAACATAGACATTCTCTTAGTGCAAGAGACTTTCTTAAAGCCGAGTATTAGAGATCCCCGAATCGCTAATTACAACCTGATCAGGCACGATAGGTTAACCTCCCATGGCGGAGGGACACTTATCTACTACAAGCGGTCCTTGCACTGCATCCCCATCGATACCCCCCCTCTAGAGGAACTAGAAGTCTCCGCATGCAAACTATCGATGACAGGCCATCAGCGCATCATCATAGTTTCAGCATACTTAAAATGTCAGAAGCCCATCTTGGAAGACGATCTCAACGCCCTATTTAGTCTGGGTCCCGCGGTTATAATAGCCGGGGACTTAAACTGTAAACATCCCTCTTGGAATTGTCCAATTGAAAATCCCAAAAGAAGGGAGCTTATCCGCCTCTCGGACAGGCTCCACTTTGGCATTTTAGCCCCCTTGACCTCCACCAGATACCCTGACAGACCGGACGTACAATACCCGAGCGTTCTCGACATAGCGCTACTGAAGGGAGTCTCCCTTCAGTTCCGCTCTATCAAAACACGGGATGACATTGATTCCGACCACTTGCCGGTCGTACTTCAGTTAGGCCCCCCGACTGACTCGACGCCACCGACGAAACCCGTCATAGATTGGGCCAAAGTCCGGGACTTGCTCGCAACGACAAGCTCCCCGGACTTGGACCGGATCCCGGACCCGATTAACTCAGCCCAGGACAACGATGTTGCCATCGAAGCCCTCACCAGCCACCTCCAGAGCGTGGTGCGGGAGTCCACTCGGCAGGTACCTCTCGAGGACCGCCGATTGCCACTCCCGGACGACGTCAGAGATCTGATGAGGGAAAAGAGGGCAGCATTCAGAGCCTACGGCAGCTTCCCCTCTCTAGATAATAAAGCCCAATACAGGGCACTCCAACGCCAGGTCAGACTCCGTGTCCAGGAGGTCAGGAACCAACGTTGGGACCGACTGCCGGAGGAGATCTCCCCAACTCACCAGGCTTACTGGCAGCTGGCGAGATCTCTGAAAGCAGAAACCCTTTCGAGCATGCCACCCCTCGAGAGACCCGATAACATCAAAGCGTTTGATGACGACGAAAAGGCGGAATGTCTCGCCGAAAGTCTCGAGCTCCAATGCTCCCCCAATATTGCCAATAACGACCCGTCTCACCTATCGGAGGTAGACGCCGAGGTCGAATATCGGTCCTCCCTCCCGGCCGAAACCACACTCGAACCGGTCACGATTGAAGAAGTACAGGATTTCATCAAAGCCCTAAAGCCCCGCAAGGCCCCAGGCAATGATGGAATCAGCCATAAACTTTTAAAAATCCTCCCCGCTCAACTTATCTTAATTATGGTAAGCATCTTCAATGTTGCCATAAATAATTGCCAATTCCCCAAGACCTGGAAAGAAGCGGAGGTCATCGGTATCCGCAAACCAGGCAAACCGGCCTCAAAGCCCTCCAGCTACCGCCCCATCAGTCTACTCAGCTCGCTGGGTAAACTGTATGAGCGAGTCCTTCTCACAAGACTGAGAGATTTTGCCTTCAGCAATAATTTCATCCCCCCTGAGCAGTTTGGCTTTAGAGCTAGACACTCTTGTCCACAGCAAGTGCTCCGCATCACGGAGCACGTCCTCTCCCATTTCCAACGCGGCGGACGAAGATTCTGGCCGACAGGCGCAGTATTCTTCGACGTCGCCAAAGCTTTCGATAAGGTCTGGCACAACGGGCTGATATACAAGTTGTATCAACTCGGTGTGCCGGACCGACTCGTACTCATTCTACGGGACTTCCTCAAAGACCGTAGATTCAAATTCCGAGTGGAGGGCACTAGATCCTCCTCTCATTCCATCTCAGCGGGAGTCCCTCAGGGCTCCGCGCTCTCCCCCTTACTTTTCTCGCTGTACACCAGCGACATGCCACGGCACCCCCATACCGAGCTAGCCCTATATGCGGATGACACCGCCATATTCATTAGCGACCCCAGCAGATACAGAATCTGCAGTCACCTCATCGCCGCCATCAAGGAACTAGGCGACTGGTTCCGTAGATGGAGGATTGAAGTGAACCCCGAGAAGAGTGCAGCCATCATGTTCTCTCGTCGCTCTCTCTCACCCAATACCCGCCCCACTAACCAACTTATACCCATCAAGCTATATGACGGAGTTATCCCCTGGGTTAACGAAGTCAAATATCTTGGTGTAACTCTCGATAGAGGCTTGTACTTCCATAAGCACACCAGAGCGGTCGGGAACAGAGCATACTGGATCCTAGGCCGACTCTATCCGTTGATATGCAAGAAGAGTAAGATGAGCCTTAGAAATAAAGTGACTCTATACAAAACTTGCATCCGCCCCATCATGACCTATGCGAGTGTGGTCTTCGGCCACGCCAGCGATACAAACATCTGGAGACTGCAAAGAATCCAGAATCATTTTATGTGTGCTGCAGTCGACGCCCCGCTCTATATGCGGCTCGCCGACCTGCATCGCGATCTGGAGCTTCCCTCCATCAAAGACTATATAGTCACTCTATCGCGTAGATTCTTTGACCTTACCCCCCATCACCCGAACCCTCTGGTGACGGAAACGGTCAACTATAAACCCACACCGAACGCTCCTATGAGAAATCGTCGCCCTCGCAATGCGCTCATTGACGAGTCCGATAAAATCACCCGTCTCCTCGCGATCATGAACCCCCCGAGGCTCAGAACATCAGCCTGGCATAACAGACGCAGATAGAACAGACGCCGGAGAGCCCCCGGCTCGTATCCGCTTACACAAAGGTAAGACCCCACCAATCTCACTCACTCACTACAGACACAAGTAGCCATACACGATTAGCATAGGCGTGTTGCTGGAGAGTTTCTTCCGCCGCTTCTTCTCCTCCAGCTATAAAACGTTGCGAAGCGGTAGTAATGATAGAGTAGGATCGGCTCCGCCGGCGGAGTCGATAATTGGTCCCCAAAAAAATCATTTCAGCCTGTTGGCTTAGCTCTTTCAGCCTTTAACGGCTAATTCCCAATATAGAGTCAATCCCCCGCAGCGGTCGAGCCGAGGTCGAACCTCACAGGAGGCGCCTCCTCGAGCGTGCTGCTCCCGGGCTGAACGCCTCCGCTCCCACGGAGTCGTGAAGCCCCCAAAGTCCGGTATCGCTGAAACAGCCATCTGCGGCTATTCAGCTGGGTCCAGCTCCAAAAAAAAAAAAAAAAAAACCGGCACGTTTCCGTCCGTCCCGTGCGCACGTGCACTGCCCTCCGTCTCACGCAGTTCGAAACTCGTGTACGTAATTCGTTGGGTTACCCGGTCAATCTTATAGTGGACGAGGTGGAATAAACTTAAAACAGTTTCGATAGCAAACGTATAAGAATTTTTCAACAGACAATGTAACATTTCAAAAACATAAAAAAGTATAATTTTACAAGGAGTTTCTCTGTCGCCAACATTTCCCACCCCAGTGCTAGAGCAGCACTCACTCCTCAGATCAATGGTTTTGTGTTTTAACGTCGTCAACACTTACACGACCATCTTTAATGTATGACCTTCATAAATTGTTCTCCAGCGGAACTAATTCTGAATAAAAACTTGAATTTAAACCCAGATAGTGCTAATTGCTATCACAACAAGACTCTTTGGTCAAACATTTCTGAGAGTGCTAGCTATATATCTATCATTCATACAAATATTAATTAAATTTATTACTTCTAATTACCTCTGTTCCTTATAACACTTATGTCTAGACGAAGACATGTCTGAGCGCCCGTTCACTGAAAGTTTATTTTCCTTGCGCTCTTTCCATTTAGTAAATAAATTTAACTGGTGATGCGGGTGGCAAAGGTAGATTGTTGGTGGTGCAAGGAGGGAAAAATCCACAGCCGGGTAGAAGCGGCACTCACCTGCGAATCCCCAATCCTCGTTCCTGTTACAATTATTGAGTAGCATAGTTGTTCTTGTCGTGTTTTTTTTAAAGTTAATAATTAGTTGTTGGTGGTGCCAAGGGTAAATTTTGAAGTCCTTCCACACCTCCCCTCTAGCACACCACGTGGCGGCGGTTGTATAATAAATTGCCCTACCTCCTGGACTGGTGCGGCCTTCGATAATATAACTCAAGAGCAGTGGACGGCAGGACAATCAGAACAATCGTTGCATCCGATTGATCATATGGGAAGGAAAATCTGGTCACTAACCTTAACCTCCCGAAACTGCACTTCTCCCAATTCGGCAAGCCTGGAGACGTCTGGCAGCGGTCGTCGAGGTTTGATTGATTGCACACGGTGATATAAAATAGTCTTTTTTGTCACACACAAATGGCGGTTTAAATTATTAAAAATTAGCATATATAGATATGGCTGCGGAGCGGGTCGCCATGCGCGCGCGATCGTGTAGGATATTCTACTTCGAGTCTACGACTTATTATTATATTGGGGCGTTGGTGCGGTTTTTGTCCCTCCAATGCCATTACGTGACGACATAACATCGTTGGCCAATGAGTCTCCTTAGAAGGGCACAGATCGGAAGATGTTGGCGTGACTGACTTCATTCCGATCATATAATCAAAGAAATGGCTAATTGAAATAATTGGCCTAAACAGTTGTATATAGACGGTATTCATTACATTTCATTTTTATGTTGGCAGACGCAATAGATTTGTAATGTGTTTCGTTTGTTTGATTACATGTAAAACTTTAAGTAAAATGTTTAATATAATATCTTGTATAAAATATTATCTGGAATTTCCAAATAGTAATGTATTCAATTCTTTTCATTCATAACACTTTAATTATAGTACATTATGGTACTAGTGTGTAACATTGGTGATTACCGCCGAGGCGCCATTGAGACTCGAGCCGTAGGCGAGGGTCTTAAGAGAGTCGAGGACGGTAATCATCAATACACACTTGTATCATACGACGTTTTTCAACACACTTGTGAATAAAATAACAACAAAAACTCATTTTATTTAGTAGATACAAAAAGTTATATATGAGTGAAAGTTTTATTTATTAAACACGTACAAGTTAAAATTATCTATTTAAATAAGAAGTTGCATGAAATGAGCAAGCAATAGGAACATTAATTTATTTGTTCTATAGAACACGATCTTTTTTTTTAAAAAAACTTTTTTAAGAACAAAGCAACTCAACCAATACAATAAAAAAAAAATCTATAACTCACTAGTGAGTTATAATGTTTTTTAGTCACAGTTTGATTATGGGTGTCATTCTGTGCCTAATTGCGGTGACCATAGAGCCACTCTATGAGCAAGTAAGTTGTCAAAAAATAGTTTATCAATGACTTCAATCCGCTATCGGTTGTGCCGATTGCTAAGTTGCATAAATAGTTAAATTGTTCGAGGAATGGCGAGATGTTCTAAAAATGCTTGTCGAATGTTAAATGAGACTGAGAATACTAGTTTAATAACTTTGTTAAAGCCGTAAGGTTCTCTGATTATAACTATGTGACCAGTTGCTGTTCTTTTATTAATATAAACCCTTCTGAGTTGTTGCAAGTATTACATCCCTTCTCAGCACTTCTACAAAATTAGCGTTTGTTCACAGCCCACATACCACCAACAGGAGCGGGTTTATAAGTAAAAAAAACGCGTTCTATAGTTGCATTTAATGCGCGTGCAACGCTCGCGTGACCGTTGACGTACTAGGCCGCCTGCCGGCACGTATGGTTGTCAGCCGCCAGGTGGCACCACCTGTCTATCCAGCGTGCGGATTTGTGGAAAGGAGAAGCAAGGTAGGAATACAAGGCACCTAACTAATAACTTAAGCGGTCTAGTTCACTCGGAGTCTGTGATCCGTCAGTCATGCGTAGTTCTGATGAAGTATAAGGAACCATGATTGTTGCTAACATAGAAGATCAAACAGTTCAAATATTACTAGAAAGACGCGCTTACATGGATGACCGAATAAAGACAAGACTAATTAATAACATTGTAAAACATACAAAGAAGATTATATTAAAAACTAGGATGTGCTTGCGACTTTGTCCACGCATAATTTGGAATTCCCTCGGGACTCCCGAGACACAAAGTACCGCAGCATTTGAAAGGAATGTAAGCTACCGTTTTAGTGAAAACTGTGTCGGAGTAAGTTAGTTTTGATGCACTCAAACAACTACAAACAAACAAATTTTATGTAATAAAATTTGCTATCGATCAATGAAATAAAAAATAATAATTTAAAAAAAAACTAAAAAAATACGCTTTTATACAAAATCCAAAGTAAGAAAAAATGATTTGTATAAAATCATTTTTTCTTACACTATTTTTATTTCAAATTTATTTTCTATTTTTTAGTTGGATTTTCTATAAAAGCGTATTTTTTTAACTATTATTTTTTATTTTCCATGTTTTAGTGATTATTTAGTGATTTAATTCCCTTCTCCGTGGAAACTTTGAAAAAACAATTAAATACACTCTTATGATAAAATGGAACGTTATGTAAAAATAAGCTTTTTTAAATAGGTTTCTAAATACAAACTGTTGAGATCCTGCATATCATGTAGCAGCAGAGTGCTGGCCAAGACAAGTAAAACGAGCCCAAACACGACGGGTCTATCTTGTTTAGTACAGGAGTTCCTATGGCCACCTTCCGACTCCATCGTCAGATCAGCTCCATGGTACCATATTATTGCATTGTCACGCGATATACACAACGTGCAAAATTTCCGCTCAATCGGGAACCGGAAAGTCGATCAAATTTAACTTAAAAGATTCCGTTACATACGTATGAAGCTAATAAAAGCGTATTAAAAATCACAATGAGATTACATACATACATACATACATAACTTCACGCCAGTTCCCTTGCGGGGTAGGCACGAACAACAGAGCGCCATTTAGGCCCATTCTTACACACCTCACTTGCTTCTTTGACATTCATAACTCTTGTCATGCACGCTCGTCTGTTCTTAAGGCTCCTGACATCAGCCTCCGCTAGTACACGATCAATTTGATCATGGAAGGTGTGTCGTGGCCTTCCACGACTTCTGCATCCATCCACTTTTGCATTGTATATCTGTTTAGTCATTCTTTCATCATGCATTCTTTCCACATGCCCGAACCACCGGAGCATTCCTGAGATTAGATTTTTTTATTTTGCCCATTTTAAACTACACCCAGAAAAATTACTGCAGGTTTCCCGGGTGAAAAGTAGCGCAGATTTTAAGTCAAAGAACTTGCTGTCTATCAGTGAATACCGCATTGAAAACGACCCAGTAAATTTCTCGAACAAACAGACAAGAAAAACAATGCATCGTGTGTTCACCATCGTTTATCAATGTACCTACATATACTGAATTTTTGATATTTTGTAATGTCATAGATATTATTATGCTGTCAAAACCTGCCTAACAGGAAACTAAATGCAAGTAGTTAGTGTCTTTATAGACAAATATGTATTAATATTCTCAAAATCTATTCTGAATGTCAAGGATTGTTGAGGTTTCTAAAGCTTTTAGGATTTCGTAGTCTGTATACATTATTCACATTTTAATATATTACGAGGCATTTTGTAAGTGTCTTTTATCTATATCTATACTAATATTATAAAGAAGAAATATTTGATTGTAGATTTGTTTGCGTTGAATAAGTTCCGAAACCACTGAACCGATTTGAAAAATTCTTTCACTGTTGGGAAGCTACACTATGCCCGGGTGACATAGGCTATATATATTATATTTCCAAAAAAGGGATCCTTACTAAAACTCCAATAATGTAACACAAGTTGTAATTTTTTTTTACCTAAAATCGCGTGCGCTGCGAAAACTATTGATGATAGAATAAAATAATTATACTACGACTTTGCAGAACACATCATAATCTACAGAAAGTGTTGCCAGAGTATATGTTTACCTATTATAGTTATGCCAAAATAAAGATTTATCCGTGCAAGAACGGAGAAAGAATACAATTTCCTGCGGCCGGGCGGCCTGTCGTAAGAGGCGACTTAACAACCCACAGCCAGGTGGCAGGGCGTTTGTCCGACTGGATGGCTACCACCCCTGGTCTAAAGTATGTCGTCATAACAACCTTGGGTTGTGTTTCGGCATTAGTGACCAGGTTCCAGTCTCCCTTAAGAGAGCAGCGGCGCATTTGTAGCAACTTTGGTGTTGCAAATGTCCATAGGCGATGGTAACCGCTTTCCATCCAGTGGGCCGTCTGCCTGTCTGCTGATCTCCTGCAATAAAAGAAAGACCCTTTATTTATTATAAAAAATTAATTTAAATGCCGCTGCTAGAAGAGGCTCTTTCTTTGTAACTTGGTACTCATCCTTATCAAAATAAACTACTTCATATTCAAGACTGCTTCAATAGCTTTATATAACTATTATTCGATTCGGACATTCCATTCGAAAGATATCACGAGTTTAAAAATTAAGTATTAGAAATAAGTTGCGTGATCGCCGCTCACTCTACTCGGCTAGCTAGGCAGCACCTTATGCGATGTAGGCATCACTAGGGTACGGGCCACATGGATAATATTTTGAATTCGCTTAGTAAATAATTAAACCTCACAAAAAGTTATTTTTAGATACTCGTGCGAAGCCGGGGCGGACCGCTAGTCTATTTTGCACACCGTGAAAATGGTAGAATGTATAGGACATCAACTTATCATTGTAACAACTTTTGTGCTACATTCTGGCAAATAAAGATATTATTATTATTTTGACCCATACTATTTTTAATGTCGTTATATTGTTTACTTTTTGTCGACTGCAAGAAATTATATATTAAGGTTACAGTATGAAGTACATGATAAGTTTAAGGTAAACTCCTTCCATTCTAAGTGAGGTAGATTAAAGTCACCTACCATGTAAAACTTTTCAATATTGATATCGTTTAACTCATTTAAGAGAGCGTTTAAGAACAGTGAGTATATTTTTGTATTTGTATTAGGAGGAATGTAAACGTCACAGACTACATAATACTTGTTACCGACTTTAAGTTTAAGAAACACATACATACATACATACATAACTCACGCCAGTTCCCTTGCGGGGTAGGCACGAACAACAGAGTGCCATTTAGGCTTATTCTTACACACCTCACTTGCCTCTTTGACATTCATAACTCTTGTCATGCAAGCTCGTCTGTTCTTAAGGCTCTTGACATCACCCTCCGCTAGTACACGATAAGAAACACATAATCAATTAAAGATAACATACCCATGTTATGCTGTTCATTGTCGCCGAGTGTGAGAAAACATCTTTCAGGGGATAGGTCGCGGCGTGTGGCAATCAATACTCCACCACCGTCTTGCTTGCCAGTTGCCATACGATCCCTATCACAGCGATGTAATACGTAACGGGGATTAACTACTTCACAATCCGAGATATTCGCCGTCAGCCATGTTTCAGACAAAATCAGTATGTCATAACATTCAGTTAGAATATTAGAGTATAAAGTATTTAACTTTGTTCTAAGTCCTCGACAGTTCTGATAATAAATAGATACTTTATCCGTCATTTTTACTAATATTTGTCAAAATATTACTAATGCAAAGATGAACTGATAAGTTTAATTTGGTATTAAAATTGTCATGAGATGAGTCTTCTCCCGAACCAATACTCGTGTACAACTTTGTAAGCTTCAACAGTAACAAATATATATTTATATAAACGTTAAATATTAGATAATTATAAAGAAAATTAAAATCTAAAATCAAATAAGCACTAAACACGATATTCTCCAAAATACGGGTAGGTGAAAAAAATATGCGTAGTGACAAAGAGTACAAATCGTCGCATACATACAAATGCACAGAGTAGTGTACATTTAAGAGACTACAGAAATTACAAAAATATTCTACATAAATTTGACAGAGCAATTTTACTGATAGGTACAATATAAATATTGAGAAGATTTTGTATATATGGATTAAACTTATTTTACATGCTCTTAATTTTAAGTAAATCACTTTGGGATCTGATTGCAGTAACAGGAGCAGTTTCGCTAGCCCTAACAAGAATAGTGCCATGTTTGACCCAAACAAATCGAAAATTCTTTTCTCTGGCGGTATTACGCGCTTGCCGAAACAAGTTCTTGTTCTTCAATGTCAAGTGTTCGTTTATATAGTGTTGGACTATAGTGGGAAATGAGGACAAAATGTACCGGGCTAATGGGGTGAACTGCTAATGGTACTAGGGGTCTGGGAATATGGGGACTATGGCGTCTGCCCGTCGTAATGTTCAGGGAACATGGAAAAATGGGCAGACGGTGACTCGCCACTCCCTGCATGGGCCCCTAAAAATGCCGTAGAAGGCAGGGGCAACATGGGTGTGAGTGGCTAAGGGGTGTAGAGAGGTGGGCTGCTGGTTCACCGAGGCAACTTCTAACTTGATGCCATTTATCACTTCCACCCCTGGAGCTTGAGTCTTAGCTCTAGCGATCCCCACTCCGTGCCGGCCGGTTAAGACAAGGGCGGAGGCGGGGGCCTTGCCTTGGCCACCGGAGTCAGGTACGAGGTGTCGCTACTCACCTAAGGCTTCGCCACAAAGCCCCCCTGCGGGATTATTATTATTATTATTATATTATAAAAGTACAGTCTTCATTTGAATGCGAAGAAAACAAAGGTTATGGTGTTTGAAAGAGAAGAAACCAGAACGAATGCAAGGATAATGGTCAATGATGTTATGCTGGAGCAATTGAATGAGTTTGTATATCTTGGATGTGCTTTTAGCAGGGATGGAAGGTACACCGCTGATATAGAAATAAGAGTGAATTTGGGGAATAGTTTGAATGGAGCGTTAGGTAAACTTCTAGGCGCTAAGAACCTCAGCCAGAAGGCCCAGCTCGCCGTACACAACGCGGTGCTGGTACCTACGCTCACGTATGGAAGCGAGAGTTGGGTATGGAAGAAAGAGCATGAAAGTAGAGTAAACGCGGTCGAGATGCGAGCACTGCGCAAAATCTGCGGAGTGACGCTCGCGGACCGCGTTCGCAATACCGAAGTAAGAAAGAGAGTTGGTCTGAAAGAGAGTGTCGGGGTGAAGGTAAGGAAAGGAATGCTCCGGTGGTTCGGGCATGTGGAAAGAATTCATGATGAAAGAATGAATAAACAGATATACAATGCAAAAGTGGATGGATGCAGAAGTCGCGGAAGGCCACGACACACCTTCCATTATCAAATTGATCGTGTACTAGCAGAAGGTGATGTCAGGAGCCTTAAGAACAGACGAGCGTGCATGACAAGAGCTACGAATGTCAAAGAAGCAAGTGAGGTGTGTAAGAATAAGCCTGAATGGCGCTCTGTTGTTCGTGCCTACCCCGCAAGGGAACTGGCGTGAAGTTATGTATGTATGTATGTACAGTCTTCTGTCTTATAAATTTAACATGATCATCTGTTTGTTCGGGATTCACGTAAAATCTAATGGACAAATAGTAGACAGGACAAATGTAGTTTCCTTCTTGCTGCCATTTTCAATATATTATAATTATTTTAAAAAAGGAGTAATATGGCTTCTACGAGAAATTTGGAAACAGTACCGCACACAAGCGTTTTGATAACTGTTCATGTAGTCCTTGACTAAGTCAAGGAAAATAGCAGGGCTGACTTGGCCCTATTATATAAAATTGGTTTGAGCCAGACCATCCTCAATGCAATCTTCTGATTTGTATATTTCGCAATTTATTCAACAAATTCCGCGTTCGTAATACCGAAGTAAGAAAGAGAGTTGGTCTGAAAGAGAGTGTCGGGGTGAAGGTAAGGAAAGGAATGCTCCGGTGGTTCGGGCATGTGGAAAGAATGCATGACGAAAGAATGACTAAACAGATATACAATGCAAAAGTGGATGGATGCAGAAGTCGTGGAAGGCCACGACACACCTTCCATGATCAAATTGATCGTGTACTAGCAGAAGGTGATGTCAGGAGCCTTAAGAACAGACGAGTGTGCATGACAAGAGTTATGAATGTCAAAGAGGCACGTGAGGTGTGTAAGAATAAGCCTAAATGGCACTCTGTTGTTCGTGCCTACCCCGCAAGGGAACTGGCGTGAAGTTATGTATGTATGTATGTATGTATGTATGTTATTCAACAAAGTCCTCAAACAAAAGCACTCAAAACACTCTGAAGGTCTTTTATTATGCATAATTATATTTTTAACTTTTGTTCGTACTTTGAAACAATAGTCGCGTTTTATACTCATTAGTTCTGCAATTAGTTCGGTGACAAATTCAATGAGATGTTGACGGCATATCATGCTAAGCCTGTCCATCTCACGTATGACCTTCAAAAAGTGTTCTCCAGTGGAACTTATTTTGACGTTTGAATTTGCATATCCAGTCCGCCTATAATATTGCTCATGTCTGATGCCTGTATGTTATTCCCCTATCTCATTCACTTAATTCCATCCAAAAAGCTGACTTCAAAATTGATGTTGCAAGCGTCTCTATACGATGGTAACCACTTTCACACAAATTAAAATAAACCAATTTTACTATTCCGCTATTTTAGTTTCAATGAACAGAACTGATAATGCATTCTCTCTTGACTTACCGTAATTTAAAATACTTACTATTCTGGATAAATATTAAACACTGTTATTGTCACGCGTATAGAAATATATAGGAATAACTATTTTTTTAACAATATTATTAAACTTTTTGCCAACACTGCAGGGAACCAGTCGTCAATAGTACCTATATCCTTAATGAGCTACACAAGATTAGAAATATATATCATCCGCACCGACCGGTATTGTAAGATACACTGTGTTTGATATTTTTATTGAATTCCTTACGATGATCATATGAATCTATAAGAGTCTGTACCAGGGATTCCCAAAGTGATCGTTATGGACCCCCTGGGATCGAAATCGGTTTCCTAGAGGTCGACATAAACGAAAACTGAATTTGAATTTGAATATCCAATCCCCCTATAATATTGCTCCTGTCTGATACCTCTATCTTATTTCCCCATCTCATTCTCTTAATTCTATCCTAAAAGCTGGCTTCAATATTGATGTTGCAAGCGTCTCTAGGCGATGGTAACCACTTTCCATGAGCTGGGCTATCTGCCGATTCACCTTTTTCGCAATAAAAAAATCACAAATTGAGTTAAACCAATTTTACTATTCCGCTATTTTCGTTTCAATTAATAGAACTGATAATGCAGTCTTGACTTACCGTGCTTTAAAAGTACGTTTACTCAACTACTACTTACTATTCTGGATAAACATTAAACACTTCTATTTACGCGTATGAGAATATGTAGGAATAACTAATTTTTTAACAACACTGTAGTGACCAGTTCTCAAGAGTACCTAAGTTGTTAATGAGCTACACAGAACTAGAAATATATATATATATATATCATCCGCAACAACCGGTATTTTAAGTCACTGTCTTTGATATTTTTATTGAATTCTTTACGATGATCGTATGCATCTTTAAAAGTCTATACCAGGGATTCTCAAGGTGGTCGTTATGGACCCCCTTGGAACGAAATCGGTTTCCTACGGATCGACATAAACGAAAACTGATTTTGGAGGTCGATGAGGTCTAAAAATCGATCCCTATTAATTAACACAAGTTTTAAGTTATGTTACGTGTACAAATGGGTGTTTCGTGTTTGTATTTGTATTAATATGAATGAATGAATGAATGAATGAAAACACTTTATTATTCACCAAAAATTTAAACTTAAAAACTAGATACAATAAATGTTGAACAAAGGGCGGCCTTATCGCTTAAAGCGATCTCTTCCAGGCAATAATTAATAATAATTATTAATATTTATTAATTATTACATACATATATATACATATTATTAATAATTATTAATTATTACATACATATAACCAGAATTGAACGTATCTAAAAACTTTTTGTCAAGCATTTGAATTTTAAGTTTAAAAACAATTTCAATGATTATACTGCAGCTTGTCTAGATTATAATCTTATCCTCCTTTGGGAAAGAAGCCTTACCTCGACATGACTGTTTTGTACGATATCATAAACTCTATTATTGATTGTCCTGCTCTCACTTCGTCTTTTACGTACGTAAACGTACCACAGCGTTACCCTCGTAATTTTTCGTCACTCAAACTGTTTGCTAGCCCTGTTTCCAAAACTAACTATGGACAAAATGAATATCTGCGTCGTTGTACAAATGCCTATAACAAATATTTTAGTGACATAGACATTTTTAATTCTTCAAAACAAATATTTAAGTCATCAGTAGTTGGTAAACTCATTAATAAGATTCAAAAGGAATGTAATGTTTGTATTTAGATTTAATCATTTAGTTGTGTTTAGTTTTCCCGTTAGAAGTGTGACAGTATTAGATAGATTGAATAATTAATGTTGCTGTAGTGTAACGGATGTTCAAATACGAAAAAAACTAGAAATAGGTTTTTTATAAACTTATGGGGGTCTGATATATTATTTCATTTTGGAAAAGGGGTCTCTTGCCTAAAATGGTTTGAGAACCCCTGGTCTATACAATAGACCAATATTTCTATTTAATAGACATAAAAAATCGGGAAATGAAAAAATAAAATATATATAAGACTTGCAGAAAGAGCAACGTAGGTATACTTACATTCATAATCGGCCGAAAAACACACACATTGTATATACCTAACGTTTGTTATTACATACAAGTTTTATTTAACTTGCAATGTTTGTATTTATGTATGTTTGGGTCAAATCTTGCAATTGAACTTTAAAGCAATTATCCTCAATTGATTGAGATGAAATTTTGCATACACATTTAGTTTGGAGATTTTCTTTTTATGTTTATGGCTTGTAAACTAGGCCTTTAAGCCAGGCGCAATTGTATTGTAGGCTACAATCGACGCCGTTTATCGGAGTTCTTGTGAAAACTCGAAAGGCCACATTTGACTATACAGTTCACATTTCTCACAAAAACACATAATTACTACTGAAAAACTATCAATATCCTACAACTATGTTCATTTTAGAGTCATTTTACACATTTCTAGAAAATAAAAGTGCATAGCACAACATCTCCTTTCACTTCCCGCCAAAAACTCCAGTTCGGTAAATTTTTTTTTTTTGGATTTTATGGCTTGACAGCTAGGCCTTTAAGCCAGATCTTAGAATCAATGTAGTTTCTTCATTTTCTTAAACCTATGTGTAGCACAGCTGAAGTATAGGTTATCAGCTAGTGCCATTCAACGGAGTTCTTGTGATAACTCAAAAGGCCACATTTGACTTTACAGTTCACATTTCTCACAAAACACATAATTACTACTCAAAAATTATCAATATCCTACAACTATTGTTCATTTTTGAGTAATTTTACACATTTTTAGAAAATAAAACTGCACAGCACAACATCTCCTTTCAGTTCCCGCCAAAAACTCCCTCCAGTTTGGTTGACAATGTATGGTTAGCTAAGTGATGTGATTCTAAATCCAATATGGCGGACGGCCCAAGATGGCGGACTGGTTATTTTTTATGTACTCCCATGATATGTGTATGAAATTAAAGAGTTTTCTGACTTGAATACGAATATCTATCTAAAAGGTTGAAAATAAAAGAGATGTACTTATGAGGATGTATTTTTACCTATTTTATTTTTCTTAGATTTACTTATGTAAAGATCAGTTACGTAACTTGTGTTGGGCAGTACATGTTTTAAAAATCAGTTTGTAAGAGTAACATATGATATTTTGTACTCTACCAATAAAATGTACCACTTTAAATGAGGCGAGTATACATTTGAAGCGATGAGGCCGGTGAGGTGGGGAGCGTCATTCCCTCAATTGTCCCGTTCAAAACTAGTTCGGAAATGTTCGTTAAGAATCGGATGGGCTACTGCTAGGCCTCGGTCACCTCACCGGATGGGACGCCGTCTCCTCCTTCTGCGAGCACGTCATGTTTGCGAAGGAGGAGGCGGAGCGGGAGCGTGAGCGTACGTCCTTGCTCTGCTCCCGCCAAAGGAGGACGCGCCGACGCCGGAGGTCGGAACTCAACCTTCGGCCACCGTAAGCGGTCGGCGCGGGTGGGGCCCCTAGGGGTATAGGGGTTCTCATTCACCCGCACATGCCGTCGAGATGAAAGCGCGAGTGTTCCGCGCGCTTATCTCTCTTCCCGTGGGGCGCGTTACAGACCGTCCCACGCCTGGAATAGACCAAGAAGTTGCCGGGGGATACGTCCCCTGGCATAGGAAGAGGCCCAGTGAGGGGGGCCCACGCCTGCCAGGGCATTGCGGAATCGGGTAGCCCATTTCCCGTAGCCTTGGCATAAGGCGCAGGACGGAACACCCAGGGCTTTTAATGGGTATCCCTAACTGGGGAGTGGCAATAGCGTGGCACCGGTTCTGACCGGGCAGGCTAGTGCCACCCCGATCTGGCGAATCCCACACTCACACGGGTCGCAAACATCCCCCCAGGCTTCTGTGCCTGTCGCGGCTTAGTCCTCAAACGGATTTCCCCTGGCCAAAAAAAAAAATGACCTCGGTCACCTCATTTTACTAACAGTCGTACTATGAAATTGCCATGTTGTCCCTCTTTGTTATGTGAATATCCGTAGAGGCGTTATTGTACTGTTGTAGCATAAGCCTCGCTCCGTTCTTCCTCTTATTTTTGAGTAACTTCCTCTTACTTAGCGCGACAAAATTTTTGAAGTGGTATGTTTCAAATTTTGAGCCGTATCAGTTACAAATGTATTTTGTCCGGGACAAATGTACTGACTTACAAGTGTACTGCTCATCAATATATGTAACTATTATATTCTTGTTTATCTCGCGATAAGCTTTTATCGTGTAATGTAATAAATTGATGGATTTGTTTTAATTTAAAGTTAATTTTATTTTTTTAGAGCTTTAAATAAAAGCTTAGAAGCTTAGAAATAAAAGCTTAAAGCACGGCGCTTGACTGCCCCACCCCTCCGTTCGGGCATTGTTTTATAGGAAACTGTACAATAAACAATCGATTGCGTGGGGTGGGTTCTTCCAAGAAAATGTAATTTGCATACCTGCGAACGGCCAACAAAGTAGAAAACAATAACAATAAGGATTAGTTCGACACTAATGACGGCCATAAAACAAGTAGAAAAACAATAGCATGTTTTTCTTAATTACAAATTCTAAGAGAGTTGGTCTGAAAGAGAGTGTCGGGGTGAAGGTAAGGAAAGGAATGCTCCGGTGGTTCGGGCATGTGGAAAGAATGCATGATGAAAGAATGACTAAACAGATATACAATGCAAAAGTGGATGGATGCAGAAGTCGTGGAAGGCCACGACACACCTTCCATGATCAAATTGATCGTGTACTAGCGGAGGGTGATGTCAGGAGCCTTAAGAACAGACGAGTGTGCATGACAAGAGTTATGAATGTCAAAGAAGCAAGTGAGGTGTGTAAGAATGGGCCTAAATGGCGCTCTGGTGTTCGTGCCTACCCCGCAAGGGAACTGGCGTGAAGTTATGTATGTATGTATGTACAAATTCTAAACACAAAGTAAACAAAAGAATTCCTAAATCCGGGAAGGCAATAAACTGCGCTTTACGACAGGCAGCTGTGCATTTATCTTCGACGGCATTTAACAATAAGATTAATAATATATCAGCAAATATAGTATCAGGTTATCTATAACCCGTACCTAGCCAGCGCTGACGACAGTTCAGTTCTTATAACATTATCGTAAGTTTTCTCCAAATCTATAGATGCACAATATCAACTTAACAATAACAGCGTAATCCCTTAATTATGCAACAAGTCATAGAAAATTGCCAAGGCAGATAAAGAATAACCTTATGATCTCCGTGTATAATAATAAGAGAACTAAGTGTTACCAGTTGTAAATATGTACAACAAATCTAAGATTCACATTTTACTTTCGATTAAAAAATTTGTAGTACCTATCGGATGGAATGTGGATCCATACTAAAGGCTAGAACCGAAAATCAGCGCTGCGTCATCTTCTGTCGCATCATAACGCTGAGTCCTAGCTTAATTGCCGTGAATGTGATGTACGTCTTTGTGTTTCTTTTTTATAATCATGTACATACATACATACATACATAACTTCACGCCAGTTCCCTTGCTGGGTAGGCACGAACAACAGAGTGCCATTTAGGCTTATTCTTACACACCTCACTTGCCTCTTTGACATTCATAACTCTTGTCATGCAAGCTCGTCTATTCTTAAGGCTTCTGAGATCACCTTCTGCTAGTACACGATCAATTTGATCATGGAAGGTGTGTCGTGGCCTTCCACGACATGAATCATGTATTCATGTTTATTATGAAGTATCCCCGAAATTGAGAATCTCGTGGCCGAGCCTAACATAACAGGAGAAATAAAAGCTTACTTGACGGGAGAGGATCGCAGCGTGAGGAAAGAATATTTGGGACGGCCGGTAGGTCGGCGTCCGGTCGGCCGTCCTAAATATCTTTGGAAGGACAGAGTAGAGGCAGACCTGTCGGAGCTAGGAGCCAGTAATTGGCAAGAAACCGTACAGGACCTAGAAAAGTGGCATGTTCTCGTTTCGGAGGCCAAGACCCACTTTGGGTCGCTGAGCCAACGGAGTAAGTAAGTATGTATTCATGTTAATATAATTTTTTTTTATTGCAGGAGATCAGCAGACAGGCAGACGGCCCACTTGATGGAAAGCGGTTACCATCGCCTATGGACATTTGCAACACCAAAGGTGCTACAAATGCGCTGCTGCTCTCTTATGGGAGACTGGAACCTGGTCACTAATGCCGGAACACAACTAAAGGTTGTTATGGCGACATACTTTAGACCAGGGATGGTAGCCATCCAGTCGGGCAAATGCCCTACCACCTGAAGTAAATTAATATAATGTAAGTAACATGCATATTGTATAATATTAATGTATTCTACCTTTGACTAATTGAATCTATTTTATTCCTGCCACGGGCTGTCTGAATTTTTTTAGGCTATAAGTTTTTCTGTATTTTCTGTAATGGTGTACAATAAAGTGGTATCTTTCTTTCTCTCTCTCATTAAATATACAATGTCGTAGTCGTCAGCCATTCGCAGTCCAACGCTGGACGTAGGCCTCCCAAGTCGGCGCCACTCATTCCTGTCCTCTGACTTCCTCATCTAGCGCCTATCGGCGACCTTGCGCAGGTTGTCGGTGCATCGAGCTGGAGGGCGTCTGACACTACGTTTGTTGGGTCCGGGTCTCCACTCCAGGACTCGTCTGCTCTATCGACCATCGGTCCGGCGTAGGGATTGCAATCCGGAAACCGGATCCGGTAATCCGGCATCATTATGCACATATCGGATCCGGTGACTATCCGCAACGCGTGATTAGTTTGGCAAAATTATCACGCGTTGCACGAATAGGTACTTTAAACGCGTGGTGCATGTGCATGTGAGTTGTAAGACGCTGATGATGCATTTACAATGCCAAAGAAAATATACATACGACTAGAAATGAAAAACATCTTGGAAAGATTACATCAGATTCGATAACCCACAAATCCTCGCGAAAGAGAATCGTTTCATACCTAGAATGATGCTTGAGGCTATTGAAATCAAAAAACACCCAAATTTCAATAGAGAAGATGGTTAGCAAGTACCACTTGTTTGGGATCCAATTATCAAGACTATTAAGACCCAAACCCAGCAAAAACCAGCTGCCAGACCTCAAGACACTGTGAGCTCTTTCTACGTACAACGGAACACAAACCAACTTGACTGATAATTACTTTTATTTTTCCTTCCACCCATTTTAATATTATATAAAATTATTAGAGCTAGGCATGTTTGCTGAAGAGTTTCTTGCGCCGCTTCTTCTCTTCAAGCCATAACATGTTGCGAAGCGGTAGTAAATTATATTAGGCTCCCATAGAGTAAATAATAACCATAAACAAAATTAAAATTAACAAGTTGGCGGTAGGCTAAATAAAACTTTAACAATACTCGTTGACACTTGACATCTTTGTCTTCCGTGATCACGGCCACTGAAAAGTGGCCGAAACGTCGGAAAAACCAAAATCAAATAAAATTACCGCCCTTAAAACCGTTAAAACGTAGTTTTATTATGTATACAAGTCGCGAAAACTTAAGAAAATATTATCTTGGAAAGAATTAACCAAGGTAACAACAACAACAAACAACAATAAGTTAACAAGAGTTAACAAGGTATGGTAAGGTAAAGGTTTAACGATAATGTGGAACTCGTGGGAGAAATAATAGAGAACTTAGATCCACAATCATTGAAAAAAGACTTGACATTATAGGCAGAATTACAATTACAGATCCAGCAAGAAGTAGCGTCTTATACAATACAAACTGTAAAAAGAAGTCTTTTGATAAAATACTAAAGAAGGAAGTGACGGCAATTCAAAGTGAAGGAGTTCGAAGAGAATATTTGTCTGGTATTCATGATTATTGGCTGACAATTAAGCCGATAAGTGTAGAAGCTGAGAAAGACCTACCATCATGACGTACATAATGTCAAAAGACCTACGTGAGAACAAAAATGAAAAATCATAAGGCAATGTATATATCACGACGAAACAATAATATGAAAGAATAAAGACGGAAGCAGACAGAAAATATTGCAGCAAGACGAGGATGCGCACGCCCACCACCTGCTGCGCCCACCTCGCCCGACTCCACGTCTCGGTCGTCTCGTCATCCGATGAAGACTTCGTGACGCCGGCGGCCACCGGGGTGTCGAGCAACAGCGAGGAGGGGCCAGCGCCGTCCGCCCCGCCAAGAAGATCTGCGCGAGGCCGAGGACGGCCACCGTCGGCACGCTTGGGACCTGCGGGACGCATCCCGCACCTGGCCCCCGCTACCGGTGGTGCAGTGCGCCGCATGAGATGGTCCCAGCAAATGAATGAGAGCGTCATGCGAGCGTACTTCGAGGCAACAAATATAGGAACTAACCTCACTGCGTATCGTGATCGGATGCTGTCTCTGTTTCAGGTGCTTCACCCAGATACCACCGTAACGGCACAACGCTTATCGGATCAAGTGCGGGCTATCCAGAGGTTGCACCTGCTGGATGAATCTGTTCTTGACCGTCTTCGCACTGAAGTACGAATCAGCCTTAGGATTACCGAAACTTCGCAATCCCCGGTACCGCAGAACAATAACATAATAACTAATACAATGATTGACGTGACTTTAACAGCAGCGGTACCGCCAGAGACGGATTTAGGTATTCCTACGGCTGACTACGTAAGTAGCCAGGATAATGAGCATATGAGGAGGAGTTTGGAAGCAGCGATTAAAGATTTTAAGGATATGCCTACATTAAGTAGGCCGCGCCTACCTCGTTTGCCCATTCATAAACGTAGCTTGGCTATTATGGGCCACATGAACTCACTCTTAGCTTCACACCTCATACAAAGTAAAGATCTAACTGAAACACATTCTATTTTGTATTGCGGAGCTGTAGCTGTGTGTCGCACAGTTGGAGTAAATTTCAGTGACAACCCACATCTTATTCGACACACATGCCAGAAACCAGCTTGGCAATACAGAATTGAACGCCGAATCAATACAGCTAGAACCTTAATAGCCAAGCTACTCTGCTTCCGGTCGGGAAATACTCGACCTAAAATTATGCGTTTCGTGACCCAAGCATTCGCTGGAACTAATATCGGACCTAATGACTATAAAGGAAGGGTCATGGAGCGCATAGACCTCCTAAAGCTGAAGATTTATGCATGGGCAAATCGAATCCGTAGATATAAAAAGCGTACAGAAAGATTTTACCTTAATCGCCGCTTCCAACGGGACCAGAAGGGGGTTTATAGAGGTTAGGAACAACCTGAAGAGCAGGTTATTGACAGGCAGCTCCCAAATGCGGATGCTATTTCGGCTTTTTGGCGTGAGATTTGGTCGGTGCCTGTTAATCACACAGAAGGCGACTGGATGGGTGCTGTTGAACAGAGATGCGGACTGATACCAGAAATGGATTCTATAACCATTGAACCATATGATGTCGGTTATGCAATTCGTTCGGCCCATAATTGGAAAAGCCCTGGGCCGGACGGCTTGCATAACTTCTGGATCAAGTGGTTCAAAGTTTCGCATCCCTGTTTGGCTACACAGTTCCAGGACGCCTTAAATTCAGGAAATGTCCCAACCTTCATGACCACGGGTGTCACCCATCTGCTATACAAATCTGGTAGTACCACGGAACCCAAAAACTACAGACCAATAACTTGTCTTCCCACCATTTACAAGTTGCTTACATCCATTTTGAGATCAAAATTAATGAAACATTTAGTGGATAATACACTTTTGGCCAAAACTCAAAATGGATGTAGGCCTGGGTCCCGTGGTACTAAAGAACTCCTTCTCATAGATATGACCATTAATCACCAAGTCCGCCGAAATAAGAAAAACCTCTGCACCGCCTGGGTAGATTATAAAAAGGCATATGACTCAGTGCCGCATACGTGGCTAATGAGGGTACTGGAGCTATATAAAATTGATGTAACTCTACGTACCTTCCTTGGCGCATGTATGGGGCAATGGGTCACTAGACTCTGCATGCCCGGCGGTGGTAGCTTACCTATCTCGGACGGACTTATAAAGATAGAGCGAGGGATCTTCCAGGGTGATAGCCTGAGTCCATTGTGGTTTTGCCTGGCCTTGAATCCTTTAAGCTTTTTGCTGGAGGATTCAAGGCTAGGCTTTCATCTTCGTAGAGGGGGTGAAGCCATATCTCACCTGCTGTACATGGATGACCTCAAACTGTTCACATCGAAAAAACATGACCTACTAGAGCTGCTAAACCTAACTGAAACGTTTAGCAGCTCTATAGGAATGGAATTTGGTGTGGACAAGTGTGCGGTAATGTATGTGCAGCGGGGGAGAGTTGTAAATTCTAACGGATTGCAGCTCTCCGGGGGTGTGTGCTTCAAAACCCTTTCCGAAGATGAGACCTACAAATACCTTGATATATCACAGTCACTGGGTATAGTTGACGAGGATGTGAAACAGCTGATAAAAGAACGATTCTTTAGCCGCCTGAGGAAGGTACTAAATTGCCTCTTCTCAGGTGGTAACAAGATTCGTGCTTTTAACAGCTGGGTTATGCCCTCGTTAACTTACTCCTTTGGAATACTAAGGTGGACTCAAACAGAGCTAGACGCACTGGACCGGAGCGTCCGTTGTATGCTGACAACATATCGGATGCACCATCCACGATCTTCGGTAATGAGATTGTACATCCCACGGAAGTGTGGTGGCCGGGGATTATTAAATGCTAAAGACTTACACAACCGTGAGGTGTACAATCTCCGAGAATATTTCCTAAAAACCATCCAAAGTATACATCGAGATATGTTGTCGGTAGATAAAGGATTCACCCCGCTCTCGCTTGCAAAACAGAACTGGCTCAGGCCTCCGGTATTGAGTACCTCCGAGCGAATGGACGTATGGAAGAGCAAGGAGCTGCACGGAAGGTTTCATCGAGCACTATACGGACCCGATATAGACCTTCCGGCGTCGGTGAACTGGCTACGTTTCGGTGACCTGTTTGGGGAAACCGAAGGGTTTGTTTGTGCAATTATGGACGAGGTTATCAAGACGAACAACTACAAGAAGTATATCCTGAAGGACGGCACGCTCGACGTATGCCGTGCATGCCACCGCCCGGGCGAATCCATCAGGCATATTATTTCCTGTTGTTCTCGTCTTGCTAACTCCGAGTACTTGCACAGGCACAACCTAGTAGCCAGAATCATCCACCAGCAACTTGCTCTTCGATACGGTCTGATAGCGACTGAGGTACCTTATTATAAATATACCCCTGAGCCAGTTCTCGAAAATGGTCATATCACGCTCTACTGGGATCGATCTATTATTACAGACAGGACTATTGTTGCCAATAAGCCTGACATTGCGATAATAGATCGATCTGCGAGACGTACGTTGCTTGTTGATATAAGTATTCCACATGACTGTAATCTCGTAAATGCTGAAACTGATAAATTAACGAAATACCTAGACCTCGCGCACGAGATTACTGACATGTGGCATATGGAGTCAACGATCATCGTACCGATAGTGGTGTCCGTTAACGGTTTAGTAGCAAAGAGCCTCGACCGACATCTAGAGAGGCTTTCGCTCGGTAAATGGGTGAAGGGCCAGATGCAGAAGGCGGTTCTCCTGAGCACGGCACGCATTGTGAGGAAGTTCCTGTCTCTGGAGCCTTAACCACCGGTAGCTTGGACCCTAGGCCCCGCTGTCGACGGACGTCATCTTTTTATATTTTTTTAATATGTGTTTATTTTTTATATATATATATGTATTAAAAAAACATAAAAAAGAATATTAATAAATGCCCTCTATCTCTAAAACAGTTCAAGGTACGAAAAAATGTTAAATACAAAAGTTGTAGAGAATTTAATTCTCTACAATATTGATAATATATACAAATAACGTAAACCCCCTAGAAAACGAGATATTTGCAAAAAAAAAACGATTTTTGTGACCTTTGACCCCTGACTTTAAAACTTGCGACCATCCAATTATATGTGAATTTTGATAACAGTTATAGGATGCGAAAATACAATTTTTTACGTGGTAATGTACTGGGTAAGTCGATTTTCCGAGATATTCACCTCATTTGACCTAAGATGACTGGACTAAATCGACTCGTAGAATATTTGGAGAATAATCATTTGCTCTCTATAAACCAATTTGGTACGTTATGACTCCCACATCACAGCAGTCTCAAATCGCGTTCGTAAGCTAATGGTAATCTTCGGAAATATAAAACATGTTGCCGACTCAAAATTCTTAAAGATTTTGTACCTCGCTCTATGCCAGTCCTTGTAAACGTATTGTTACGACCGAGGTGGCGACAAAGGCAAATTTACACCTGCATACCTGTAGACATTTTATTACTTCTTTTGTTTACTTTGTGTTTAAAATTTGTGATTATAAAAACAGCCCATTGTGTATTGTAATCTTTTATGTTAGTCATTAGCCAAGTGTGATTCTAAGAAATTCAGTCACGCGGCCGAGATACGGATATTGTATTGGTACAGTATAAAGCAATGCCCCAATGGAGAGTCGAGGCAGTCGAGCGATAACCACAAGCGAGGCAAGACGTGTGTACATTCGGTAATCTATCTAGTGACGGACTTTGCGCGTTTTGTTATATTTGTACCTGTGTTATACGTGTTTGTATAGTTCTAATAAACTCTATAATAATTCTAACGGCATTTTTAATTCGAGTCGCGTACTCCTAACATACATACATACATAACTTCACGCCAGTTCCCTTGCGGGGTAGGCACGAACAACAGAGTGCCATTTAGGCTTATTCTTACACACCTCACTTGCCTCTTTGACATTCATAACTCTTGTCATGCAAGCTCGTCTGTTCTTAAGGCTCCTGACATCACCTTCGTACTCGTAACAGTATTGTATAAATTCAAGGGGTGGCACAGCAAAGTCTTATCTGCTTATACTGGAACGCACTCAAAGGGCGTTACTGAAAGTTAGTCAGTTCAAATCGTTTTTGTACATAACTAAAAAGCTATTCCATGAAAATAAATTACTCACAGTGCGACAACTATTTATGCAGTAATTATTATTAAAACAACATAGCTCAAAATAATATTTATTACAAACTTGATGTAATAGATAAACGCATCAAATATATTATTTTTAAACTAGAAAATTTTAAAACTGTTTTTATAAATATATTTACTTTTTACTAAGGCAAATATTTATATAATACATACATACATCACTTCACGCCAGTTCCCTTGCGGGGTAGGCACGAACAACAGAGCGCCATTCAGACTTATTCTTACACACCTCACTTGCTTCTTTGACATTCATAGCTCTTGTCATGCACGCTCGTCTGTTCTTAAGGCTCCTGACATCACCTTCTGCTAGTACACGATCAATTTGATCATGGAAGGTGTGTCATGGCCTTCCACGACTTCTGCATCCATCCACTTTTGCATTGGATATCTGTTTAGTTATTCTTTCATCATGCATTCTTTCCACATGCCCGAACCACCGGAGCATTCCTTTCCTTACCTTCACCCCGACACTCTCTTTCAGATCAACTCTCTCTCTTACTTCGGTATTACGAACGCGGTCCGCGAGCGTCACTCCGCAGATTTTGCGCAGTGCTCGCATCTCGACCGCGTTTACTCTACTTTCATGCTCTATCTTCCATACCCAACTCTCGCATCCATACGCTTCCAACTATAATAATAATTTATATAATAAAATACTAGCTTTTGATTCTTTAAATAATCGTGAATTTAAATTTAAAGTTTATAATTGGCTGCAAACATAAGACTATAATGAAATTGAGAATCTACTCAAAATAGTGATATAAGTAATAATTCTATAAACACACAAACACACACGCACACACACGCACGTACAGATACGCGCACACATATGCATGCAAGGTAAACATATTTTTTTTTTATCGGCAGTCAAACACATATTGTATATCCCTAAATTAAGCAAGTTACGCTTGTAATATAGAACGTCTTGTATCATTGTTTAAAAAAAAATCGCATTGGAAGAGCACCGACAACTAATATAATACAGGTTCTTACCTAATTTTATGTAAGCCATACACGCTACGGTCTACCGGAGAGGTCATCTATGCAGGTATGCCTGCGCAGGTCAACCGAACATTGGTAGCGTGTATACGTTCCGCTGTAACGGAGCGGTCTTCAGTTCTTCTTGCGATGGCATCGAATGAGGACGATGACGCGCTGGCATTGCTAGGCCTTGCTTTAATTTTAAAATAAAAGATATAAAAACAGTGAAAAGGAAGCAAAAAAAGTGGTGTAAGCATTGGTTATTGAAAAGGAAAACATATAGTCATGTTAATTTATTGAATGAATTAAAATTTGAACCAGAAGATTTTAAAAACTATCTCCTAACGTGGCACTCGTGGCAATACGATGCGAGCGACAAGACAACCGTCCGCAAGAAACACTAGAAAACAACTGACGCGACCTGCGCAGGCGACCGGATTACACGCACGCACTCAAAGGTACCCCGTACGTGTCACTCGAAAGAATTGATTTTCGATCTTGCGCCGGTCGCCTGCGCAGGCTCAAAAAACTGCACAGGTCAATTCCCACACGCATTCCGGTCTACCTGCGCAAGCATACCTGCACAGGTGGACCTTCCCGATGGACCGTAGCATGTATGGCAGCCATTAGGTGTCGAAATCCTCACACATTAGTTTTAGTGCAAGCATTATTGTCCTTTATACTCTGTTACTTATACATGTTTTTACTGAATAAATTATTCTTATATAAAGTGCCTCTTTTTTCTGTAAAAGAGTTACATTTATACGACGAATTGAGAACTTCCTACTCTTATTTGAAGCCGGTTAAAAAGTTCAATATTTCCTTGACTAAATTGACAGGGGTGTTAAACACTGGGCTGCCTATCATGATATAGTTTCCCCTGTTTAGATTCTTGATTTTTTTTCTCCAAAATACAGCAACATTGTTCATATTGCTGTTTTTAAGAGATAAAACTGTCAAGGTAAAAATAAATGAATTGGTTATCAATGTAGTGTCACTGTACACACCAGTCGGGCAACTCGGCCTTGTATAAGAAAATTAAGACAAAAACATTGTACTATCAAAAAAGTCCTATACTCAAGAGTGGTAGTCTCAGAAGAGACATTCGAAACAGTAAGGTTTAGTATTTTCTTAAGTTTTCTCGACTAGTACACGAAATAAAACTATAATAATCACAAAATAAAAAGCCCGATTTGACAGTTCTCATTACGTTGGGGAAAAAGTTTCTTCGCATTTTATATAAAAATTAAAAAGTTTTTTTTATAAAGTTTATTTACATTTGACTAAAGTATTTTAGGTGCCATTTTGTTGGATAACTTTCTGGCATCTTGTAGGTAGGGACGTGATCCCATTGCTATAAAAATGTTGGGGCTTCTGATCAAAAAACTGCGACAAGTGGTTTTGGCAGTCCTCTCGTGATGTTAACCTGACACTGCCTAAGGAATTCTGCAGAGACCGAAACAGGTGAAAATCTAAAGGTGCAAGGTCTGGACTATACGGCGGATGCATTAACAAACACCTCCCAGCCAAACTCTCGTATTTTTTGCTGAGTGGCTAAAGATATGTGAGGTCTAGCGTTATCATGGTGAAAAATCACACCCCTTGTGTTGATTAATTCCGGCCGCTTTCTCTCAACTTTTTGCTTTAATCTCATCAGTTGTTCGCAGTACAGTTCAGAAGCGATGGTCCTGCTTGGCAGTAACAGCTCATAATTAATAATGCCCTTCCAATCCCACCATACACACAGCATCACCTTGTTGCGAGTTAACCCGGGTTTCGCCACAGTCTGTGAAGCCTGAGCAGCCTTTGACCACGATCTTTTTCGCACGTCCTTGTCGTACGTGATCCACTTTTCATCACCAGTTATCAGCTTCTTGAAAAATGATTCGGTTTCATTACGTCATAATAAAGAATCACAAATGAGTACACGGTTCATTAGATTTCTTTCAGTGAGCTCATGAGGCACCCAAATATTGAGCTTTTTTGTGTACCCAGCTTTTTTTAAATGCGCCAAAACCGTTTTGTGGTCAATTCCCAGTTCTCCAGCTACATCGTAACTACTAATATGCCGATCTTGCGCCACTTTTTCAAAAATGGCATCAATTTCGTCCGTAACAGGGCGACCAGAGCGACGTGCATCTTAGATATCAAAATGTCCGGATTGAAAACGCTTAAACCAAATTTGCGCTACTCTCACAGATACTGCATTAGGTCCATAAACATCACAATTTTTTTTCGCGGCTTGTGTTGCTTTTTTACCTTTTTTGTAGTAAAATTTTAAAATGTATCGAATTTCTTCATTAGATTCACTCATTTTAACAATAAAAAAAACAAATGAAAATCACAGATTTTCCTAATTCCTAATAGCCAAAGAAATCTTATTACAAGTTCATACATACTATATGTGAAAAGACTTTTGTCCCCAACCTATTATTTAGCGATTTAAACGGGTGCGGTATAGATATACGGCACCTTGATTTCAAGTATTTAGAGGGGTAGAGGGGGGTGAAAGAGGAGGGTAGGGAAGAATACTTACCCCTTCTGCAATCCCTATCTCAAGAAAATATATAGTCCCTGAATTATTAATGTTTTTGTAAAAATAATCTCACTTATGTTTTTCACTAACATTGCACTTATATCATAGGTCCAAAGTTGAAAAATCCAATCAAAATCGAATAATTGACATAAAAAGAGGCAAAATAGTCCAGAAACACAAGAAATTTGTTGAAAAATGAAATAAAACACAACTAAGCATTTCACGTAAATAGCAAAAACAAGAAACATACAAATCATAGATAATCCTTATATATTTTTATGAAGTTTATGGTTGGAACCTAGGCTGTTGCGGATAGAATCAGCCCCCTGACCTCTCCCCCGGAAATCCCGTACGCCACGCTTACCGTGAATATGTAGCTCGCTCCGTTAGCTGCTAAGCGTCTGCTTTTTAGTAGTACCTTAGTAAGCACGGTGCGAGCCTCCGGCCCGTGCTTTGCCCCTCAGGAGCGCGCAGGCATTTTCGCTGCGCACCTGGAGGAGTAGTGTCAACCGCACCCGATCCCAGCAGACATTCTTGAGGAGATCAGGGAACACCACCTGAGCGTCGAGTCAACGGTCACCGAGTTCCTGTCGCACCCACACGAGCCTCTGAACGGGGAGGCGTTTATCTCCCCTGCCGAGGTTCGCAAGGCGGTGCTCTGTCTCACCAGACGCAAGGCACCGGGCTGCGACGGGATACCTATGGAAGCCCAGAGGCATCTACCGAGGAGGGGCTGCGCGGCACTCGTGCGTTTTTTCAACGGGATCCTCAGAACCAACCACTTTCCCGACGCCTGGAAGACAGAAAAAGTCGTCATGCTCCCGAAAGCGGGCAAGGATCGGCGCCTGTCCGCAAGTTACCGGGGAAATCACTCTGCTGTCGCACCTGGCGAAGCTGTTTGAGCGGCGCCTACTGCTGCGATGATTAGCTCCGCGCATCGCGCCATGCGCGGAGCAGTTCGGATTCCGCGGCAGCCACACTACCACGCTCGAGCTGACGCGAGTGCTACACCACCTGGTCCACGAGTTAAACCAAGACAGGTCCGCTATCGCAGTGTTCATCCTGCCGGCGTGGCTCGATAAGTGGCGCATGGCGGCCAATGTGGGGAAGACCGCCGCGCTACTGGTCGCCCGCCGGCGCATCATGCCTGACCAACTACAGTTTCGAGGCCAGAAGATCGAGTGGAAGACCTCGGTCAAGTACCTCGGAGTGCATATTGACAGGTCGTTGAGCATGGACCTACAGGTGGACCATGCGGTCAACCGGACCTGCACAGCCAAGGCCCTGCTCCGACCTGTCCTATCTGCCAGCTTGCCTCTGAGGACGAAGACGAGGACGGGGTCTACAAGACCTATATCCGCTCGAGGCCGGTCTACGCAGCTCCGGCGTGGTATGCGTTGTATTCGGCTACCAGGAAGAAGCTGCTGCAGAGGCAGCAGAACATCGCCTTGCGGATGTGTACAGGCGCGAGTCGGTTCGTAAGGAACGATGTGATCGCCCGCAACTTGAGCATTCCCAGTGTCGAGGAATTTGTGGTGATGTCGGCGCGTCGGATGTTTGACCACGCCGACACAGCTGATCACGAGGCACCAAGATGGCTACCGACCCCCCGTGACCTCATCCGCCGGGATCAGGGCGATATTTAAGAGGTCGCGAAAATCTCCACAATGCCGCAGAAAGGCCACCAGATGCCGCAGATGGCCACCTAAAGCCCGAGATGGCCATCGAAAGCCTCAGACCGGCCAACCATACCGCAGACGGAGCCAACGCGAAGCCTGTAATGGCCACTGAATGCCGCTGATTGGCCGATGCGAGCCGCCGACATACCTCTTATGTGTCAGGCGGCTCCCGTACCACGTCACCGGGGGGTAGTTGCCCCCTGCGTATTGGACCGGGGCAAAGAGCAGTAGCTCGAGGCCCCATATCGGCTCTGCCACCATTAATGGCAGAGACGATGACCCTTGATGATGATTTCGAGGACCTTGTGGACCACCAGTGTATTGTGATTAGTGCCACTCGTATTGGTCGGTGTAATCGATACAATTAGTGCTATCTGTGTTCAGTGGAATATCCGGGTTCGAGTGCCAAGTTGTATTGATTGACCTTGAACGTGCCGTTTAGTACAGCAGTGCTGATCGCACCAGTTGCTGTTGTAGCACCTATAAATAAATACAGTCCATTTGCTAAAGGTGTTTCATTCAGTGTGACCCCTGCGCCTCCATGGTTTAATTTCGAGTTTTTACAATACGTATTTACTATACTCTGATACAATTTGGTTCTTTATGTATTTCTATATGTACAGTTTGTTTTATACTTTCCGATGTCTTTGATTATCTTCGAGAACTTCGTTATTACCAGGGGCTAATTTAATTGTTTTATATACCTTATTAAGTTACCACTGACTTCATGTTTGTTTGTCAAAAGATTTGTTTGCGTAAAATAGAAATAGTCATCAATGATTGTTTGAAAATATCTACGACCTTCTTTTGTAAATGTTCTCATGGGACCAGATATATCTACATACATACATACATAACTTCACGCCATTTCCCTTGCGTGCCTACACGAACAACAGAACGCCATTCAGGCTTATTCTTACACACCTCACTTGCTTCTTTGACATTCATAGCTCTTGTCATGCACGCTCGTCTGTTTTTAAGGCTCCTGACGTCACCAATTATGAGTATTGAAGTTATACGTAGTTTATGATTTTTAAATATGATTTGTTTTCTGTTATCCATGAGTTTAGCTACTGATATTAAATTATTACTTATTGTTATGTATGTGTGTAGATGCGCTTGTCATTAGGCTACTATTATTCTATAAATAAATCAGTGCATTACAACCTCGAGTTTGACTCACACGCGCCCTCTCCGTAGTTATCAGTGGCGACGATCTACCCACATATTCGGCATTAAGAAGAAAAATGTCTCAAAAATTTGACAGCTGGAGGCTGTGGTGAAGCTGGTGAGTCGCTTGAGGGACTTGACGGCCTTAATTAATTTTATGCTTGCCGGTAAAGTACCGAACGAAATCACTGCCATCCTTTATGGTGCCAATCTCTGTGCCTTGAAAAAAATGATGGGGGAATAAGACCCATAACTGTGGGCACGGTTTACCGCCGCCTCGCAGCCAAATGCTGTTGCAGAAAGAAGGCTGAGACTTTGAAAACATACTTCCAGCCTAATTACCTTGGATTTGGTTCGCAGGGAGGCTGCGAAGCCGCTGTTCACGCTTTGCGGTCCTTCCTCCATTACGACGGTGGAGATTTAGTGCTGAAGGTGGATGTCGCCTTTAACGCCTTTAACTCAATTGATCGGTCCGCCTTGTTGACACAAATTAAAGACAAACTTCCAGATTGTTACCACTTCCTTTGGCAATGTTACAGTCAAAATTCAAAATTGATATTTCAGGATAGTCTATTTTATACTCACAAACAGGATGCCAGCAAGGCGAACCCTTAGGGCCAGCCATCTTTAGTTTGACAATTCATCCGATCATTACAAGTCTGAAATCCAAATTTAACGTCTGGTATCTGGATGATGGCACTTTAGGAGGCGAAGTAAACACCGTTTTGGAAGACTTAATTAATTTAAAAACAGAACTCAAAACCATAGGTCGAGATATAAATTTTAATAAATGTGAAATATTAATAAGTAATGCAAATAATACAACTGAAATACTGTCACAAATAAAATCAATAGCCCCTGAAATCAGAGTAATCAATTAGTCTTCACTTAGCCTCCTCGGTGCCCCGATCTTCGACGAGTCGATACCCGATTTCGTTGAAGAGAACATTAAAAATTTTCGTAACAGTTCGGATCTCGTGCTCAAAGTTAATACCCATATGGCTTTTACTATCATCCGACACTGTCTTTTCGTACCTAAATTTACGTATGCCCTCCAATGCAGCCAACTCTTTAAACAAACCTCTCTTCTGAAGATGTTGGATAGCATCGTGAAAGATACGCTCATATCCATTTTAAATTTGGACATGGATGGTCGAACATAGCTACAAGGCTCATTTCCAGTGAGACTTGGAGGCTTCGGCGTCCGCAAAATTTCCAATATTGCTTTGCCGGCTTTTTTGTCATCTGTTTACAGTACAAGCGATTTAGTAGTAAAAATTCTATAAAAAACCCATTTGAACGTTGAAATTTCACATTTGACAGATACCAAAAAAGCCTGGTCAATGGCTTGCCCTAATTCTGTCCTGCCCACTGCCCTAACTTCACAGCGGGCTTGGGACGAGCCGATCTGCGAACTGGCACGGGGAAATCTCCATCAAACGTGTTTCAGTTCGATAGAGCGCGCTTGGCTTTTAGCCGTCGCTAGTTGGGAGTCTGGACAGTGGTTGCAGGCACACCCATCATTTATTAGAGGTACAGTTTTAGAAAACTCTGCTTTCTGTTTAGCTGCGAGCCTTCGGATGCGGGCTCCCCACACATACTTCTTCTTTGAAATGTATCCTTTAGTATTTTCATCATATCTCTTGCTGTACAGCAGTCTTTTATTATATTTAGATGTCTATCTGTTATACACTGCGCTATCACACGCCTCGCTTTTGCATCCAGCTGCTTCGTTTTACCATCTTTTATTTCCGTATTTATTATTATTATATCTTTTATTCCTTTTTCATCTAATATGCAAATCAATCTGAATAACCCATTATCGAAGTTCTCAGCATTAAACTGTGGAAAAATTATACGCGTGTTCGACATTCTTTTGTTTTTCTATTCTGAGCTATTTCTGAAAATTTTTATTGTAAAGCTTTAAATACTTTCCCTTAAGCCCTATTCTAAACCTAACGGGCGTCTGGGCCCATAGCCTATGAAAACTTTACATTTATTATTAATTTTCAGCACCCTAATCTATTTAAATTCTATAGATATATTTTATGCTCTATGACAAACTGATATTCTCACATGATCTCCTGCAGATGTACACCCAGTATCTGATCCTCCTTTTCCTGGCAGTAACCAGGTGCCAACAACTAGACGACTCCCAGTTAGAGGAGATATTTGGAACGCCGCCCACGCCGAGGGTATATAAGACAGGACCTACTAACCTTGTGCCAGGAGAAACAATAACTAATGGTAAGCTATGATTCTTAGCAGATGGAATAATGTTTTTTTTCTGGGACCTGTGGCTTGCTCGCAAGCCCATGCATCAACAGTCGCATTTTTTTCTGGAGTACAGCAGACCAACCTTTTGGAAAATGGTTACCGTCGTCTATGCATGTGGCGACACAAGTGGTAGGAATATGCTGCCGACTTCGTAGGGGGACTGGAATTTGGCCATTAATGCCGAAGCACACAAGGTTGTTATGGCGATTATTGGTGGCAGTTGCTTCTTGTTTTTGGAAATTAAAACTCGATGTAATAATGGACTGTATGATTATTATTAAATTATAAATATACATAGAATGAGTACAAAAAAATATGCAAGAGAGTTGAGTACAATATATGAATGGCTGAAGAATGTCTGAATTAATTAGTGATCAGATTCAGGTGGTTAAATGGGCAATTTTTACCTCCTATATCCCGCATCCCGTCCGACGCCTAGTTGCTAATTGCGCCAGCTATAGGCGTCGGCGGTATGCGGGGCGCGGAGAGTAGTTGTGCTCCGGTCCCCGGGTCAGGGGGGCGCTCTCTGTCCGCAACAGCGATAATGCACTCAAAGCGAGAATCAGCTACGTATGGCAGGCCATTCCTTGCGAATAGATTCATTCGCCGCGATTCGATTGAGCATATTCAATTTTACTCTGCGAATAAAATCCTTGCTCTCGAATTGGTCCTATGGTCACCAAGTCAAGATCTGATTAGTAGATAGCTAGGAAAACGAGAGCAACCCTTGTTGAAGAGCATATACACCGAAGAGTGAGATGGCAAATTTGTATACGCGTGTCAGTTGTACAATTTTCACAGGTGCTTAATATGTTATTTCTAAAGCTATTAAAGTGTATGCGCAACTAAAAATTTTTTTTTTTTAACAAAAACAAAACCGACTTCACACTAAAAACCAAAAAAATAATATTTAACTGATTTATTTCAACAACGTCTTGATGTCGGTGCCAAGTAAAACATAAAAGAACAACAACAAATTTACAAAATATAGTAATTTTTATGTTTTCCTTGACACCGACTTCGAGATGTTGTAGAAAGAGTCGGTTAATTTTTTTGTTTGTTTTTAGTGTGAAGTCGGTTTAGTTTTTATTATTAGTATTTAATAGTTTATTTTTTTTAAGTGATAAACTACAAACGTCTCCACTGAGCTGAGATGAGAATGTTGAGATGGATGTGTGGTGTTACAAGAATGGATAAGGTGAGAAATGAGTACGTAAGGAGGATCTTTGAAAGTTGCACCTGTGACTGAAAAATTGAGAGGAAGAAGATTAAGTTGGTATGGGCATATAATGAGGAGGGATGATGATGAAAGTCACGTGACAAAAAGAATGTTAAACTACAAGATGGATGGGTACAAATTTAAAGGTAGACCAAAAAAAAGATGGATGGATTGTGTGAAGGATGATATGATGATATGCGGTGTGACAGAAGAGGTATGTCAGAATAGAAGAGTATGGAAGGAAAAGACATATTGTGCCGTCCCCAAGTAATTGGGATATGGTGAAAGAAAAGAGAGTTTATTTTTTTAACCGACTTCCAAAAGGAGGAGGTTCTCAACTTGATTGGTATTTTTTTTTTTAATTTTATGTATGTACACCGATTACGCTGAGATTTATGATCCGATTTACGTGATTCTTTTTTTGTTCGATGCGGAATAGTTGCCATTTGGTCCCCTAAAAATTTAATATAGTTTGGCCCAGTAGTTTTCATTTTATGAATAATTTTTATGAACATTTTGTAAGTTACTTTAGTTACTTAATTTACATGATCTTGCCAAATAAATGCAATTAATAAAAAAAACCTTGTAAATTTATTTTGACCGTTCTTTCGATTTGTTGTAATTTAATTAATTTATTATTTAAATTGATTTTATTTGTGGTTTTTAGAGCAGCAGAATCGTACTATTTGCCTGACTGCAGACAAACAGATTGGAGAATGCACACCCTACTACCTCTGTTCTCCAAAACCTACCATCACCTATGACAGCGGTGGCTTGATAAACGTAAAGTCAGTATATGGTTGTTTTTCTCCACCTCTCTACTCCCTCCGACTTTTTAGTTCGTCAGATATTGGTACTATTTTTTACGTACATACATACATACATAACTTCACGCCAGTTCCCTTGCGGGGTAGGCACGAACAAGAAAGCGCCATTCAGGCTTATTCTTACACACCTCACTTGCTTCTTTCACATTCATAACTCTTGTCATGCACGCTCGTCTGTTCTTAAGGCTCCTGACATCACCTTCTGCTAGTACACGATCAACTATTTTTTATTATTTTTATATTGTTTCTTTTCCAACAAGATTGTAGGGATTTTATATATATATATATTTTTATTGTAGGAGATCAGCAGACAGGCAGACGGCCCACTTGATGGAAAGCGGTTACCATCGCCTATGGACATTTGCAACACCAAAGTTGCTACAAATGCGCTGCTGCTCTCTTAAGGGAAACTGGAACCTGGTCACTAATGCCGGAACACAACACTCAAGGTTATTATGGCGACATACTTTAGACTAGAGGTGGTAGCCATCCAGTCGGGCAAATGCCCTACCACCTGGGAAAATTATATATATTGGAATCAATTGGAATTGGAATATATTGGCTTATAACTAACAAGCGGTCTTAGCAGACGTTGTCCAGCCCTGAAAAAATTTTAACGTAAAACCCGATTCCAGTGCCACCTACCGGGTCTAATTGTGGATCTAACCACCCCGAGACCTACTCAAACACACATAAAATTTCATTAAATCGTAGAACCCAATTCCAGCGCCGAGTATTTTGTTTAGATTGATGGGTTACATCATTGAAGTTTTAGTAGGGATCCCTAATTTTTATATAGACTATATTAATCATGGATAATGTAGCATTTGAATGGTGAAAGAGTTTTTGAAATCGGTCCAGTAGTTTTTGAGTTTATTCGTTACAAACTTACAAAAATTCAAAACTACAAATCTTTCCTCTTTATAATATTAGTATAGAAGTATAGATAATATATATAGCTGGAGTACAGCAGACAGGCAGACCGTTACCGTCGCCTATGGACGTTTGCAACACCAGGAGGTGTCATCAACGCGCTGCCGGCCTCGAAGAAATTTATACTTATTATTCTTTGTACGGTTCATGAAGATTTAAATAAAAAGGGAAGTCTATGGAAGCTCTAAGGCGTCTGCGAAAAAGGGAGAAGAGTATGACGTGTGACTGTGCCAACCAAACCTACAGGTTGTGTGATGAGCTGGTTCGGGGCACGGAAGGGTCCTCGATCCTCCCCGGAGGATTGCCTGGCTAATATCTCACCTTACTACTTTTACATGTTGTGTTTTTAACATGTTTGCTTTGGGTTATGGAGATATAACAAAAAAACCTTAAAATCAGATAGAAAACATAAAAATTACTAGGTATACTTTGCAATATTTTGTTGTTGTAATAATGTATGTAGTAATGTTGATTTTTAACTGGGCATCGACTTCAAGATATTGTATCAAGTTTTTTTTTTTTTTTAGTTTACCTTTGAAGCGGTTTCATTTATGTTAGATTTTTTACACTTACACTTTTAAGTTACATGTATAATGGTGTCCCTGATGTTCCTAATTAGATGCTGGATCACGGATCCTTATCACACAGCTTCGCTGGTTCTATTAAATAACTTTTGTGGACTGTATTGGGTATATATATTTGAGAATGAGAGGTATACCAAATCCTGCACAAAAACCAATGGGGTAATAAGCACAACTAACCGCGGAATCCACTTCCAATGGGGCAGCTAGACAGCTCCTGAAGTGCACGGCACTAACATGTCCTCGGATGGTACTTAGGTTTAAGTTATGGCACACTCACACCAAGAGCAAGCACGGCTTGTGTCTCAAGTTTAATAGGATCTCCAAGAATGGGATGTGAAACGTTCACTTACACGGAAAAAACGGAACGTCCGATCTGACCTCGCGTGCGTTGGAGACTGGTTCGCCACCACGCACACCTATTGTGATTCTCAAAATATGTTAAAAAATTAAATGTATCAAAACATAATATTATTGCTCCCAATAAACTTAATAATTAATTATGAAATGGCAGTTAGTTTTTTGTGCTGTATTGTAAAATTTCCTCAGAAACACTTACTAGGTTTTGAAATTGCACAGCTGATCTGTACCTCACAATATTTTCAAATGTAATTTAGCCTGAAAATATTGCGCACTGCAGCTCAAAGTTAATAATTTTATGTACTTAAAAAACTTTTAAATTTCGCTAATAAACACGTCGTTATTATGCTAACGCAAACAAAGGGTAACGCAAACGAAGTTTCGCAAGCGCATGCCAACTGGTCAGTGAATAAATATGTTAATAGTCATTTCGGGGACTCGCCGTCTTGTGCATTTTGGTTTACAGAAAACTGACTGCTCTACTTGACCTTCGGCCGCGTCTCGTAAGCTTTATTTGTCCGTTGTTCTAGAAGTCCGATTGGTGTAAGTGCCAGAGGGAAATTGTTTAATAGAATGATTACACTCCTCTCGTAGTTTCTCTAGGCAGCATTTTCTTTTAAATCCGAATGAACTGCGATCGTTGATGTTTTCTAAATACGACGGAACTCTTAATTGAATTTACGCGGTCGTGCTGTTTATCGTTAAGGATTTCCATTGCACTCCTTCCTAGTTCTTGTCGAGTTTAGTACAGCATGTTATCTCTATCTCTTGTCTATAAATCTCTGTAAATATTATAAACGCGAAAGTTTGTAAGAATGTATGGATGTATTTTTGTTACTCTTTCTGGCAAAAACTACCGGATGGATTTTGATGAAACTTTTCATTAATATAGCTTACACATCAGAATAACACATCGGCTATAATTTGTAAAGATATAGTGTGAATTATCCAAAATATAACGATTTTCTATCACCATCGGATTTCATCCGTGCAGGAACGGAGAAAGAATACAATTTCGTGCGGCCAGGCGGCCTGTCGTAAGAGGCGACAAAACAACCCACAGCCAGGTGGTAGGGTATTTGCTCGACTGGATGGCGACCACCACTGGGTCTAGAGTATGCCGCCATAACAACCTTGTGTTGTATTCCGTCATTAGTGACCAGGTTCCAGTCTCCCTTAAGATAGCAGCAGCATTTTTGGTGTTACAAATGTCCATAGGCGATGGTAACCGCTTTCCATTAAGTGGGCCGTCTGCCTGTCTGCTAAACTCCTGCAATAAAAAATAAAAAAAAACCACGCGGGTGAAATCGCGAGCGCAGCTAGTTGATCATAATTAGGTACCTACTCGTTTTAGGATTGTCACAAACCTAGAAATATTTTTTAAATACATTTTCTATTTGATTTTGATAAATTATTCTGCTATATTTTCGGAATACAATACCAATGAAATGTATATATCTAGAAACTATACGGAATCCAACGAAAATAGTATGTTGGAAGTCGCTTCTCAAACAAAACGTTATGGCTGAAAGAATACCTCAATCACCATAAATTTTCTTTTCGATTCTGAGGAATTTTCTGCTATACTTTCGGAACCCAGGGTTAATAGCAACGAAATTATACAGGCTCTGTCAAATTATACAGAAATGGCGCTCTGTTGTTCGTGCCTACCCCGCAAGGGAACTGGCGTGAAGTTATGTATGTATGTATGTATGTAAATTATACAGAACAAATCTGATGCTATAACTTTTTTTAAACATTTCTTTCATTTTTAAAAAACATTTACACACCGAATTGAGAACCTTGCCCTTTTTTGAGGTAGTTTAAAAATGAATAATTTCTTCTACAACATCTTGAAGTTTATGCCTTAAAATATCAACAAGAAATTTGCAAAATATAGTAATTTGTTAGGTTTCATTTTGCTTTGACTTAAGCATGTAGAAAATATTTATTTTTGCTTTTTAGTTAACCGACTTCAAAAAGGAGGAAGTTCTCAGGTCGTTACTCGATTTCTCCGTCAGTTGTGATCCGATTTTCAAAAAAATTTTTTATCGAAAGGCTATTTTCCCAAATTGGTCCCATTGATCTGATGAGGAATTAGAGAAACCAAAGAAACTTGATAACAGACTTCTTCGTAACACGATATCTCTATCAATACTAAACCGATTTTAATTTTTTTTTCTTTACTTGTATGTTTATACTCCCGAGGTGGTGCCATGGTTACGAAGTCAAGATCTGGTTAGTGGATTCCAGGGAAATCGAGAACAACCCTTGGTGTCAACACCGAAGAGTGAGATAGTAACCTTGTATTCGCCTGCCAGTAGTACGATTTCTACAGGCGCTTAATATATTATTTCTAAAGCTATTCAAGTGCTTGCGCAACTAAAAAATAAATATTTAACCGCCTTATTTCTACAACATCTTGAAGTCGGTGTGGAGTAAACATAAAAATTACTATATTTTGCACATTTGCTGTTGTTTTTTATGTTTTACTTGGCACTAACTTCAAGATTTTGTAGAAAGAAGGCGGTTAAATATTTATTTTTTGCTTTTTACACTCAGAAAATATTGCGAAAAGTTTTAATCTATGACAGGCTGGCCAATTATAATCTATTTTGAAATTATGATTATTTATAACTAGAAATAGATACGTGCCAATTTCAAAATATCCCTCCTTTAAATTATCGTGTTTCATTGAAAAATGGATCTGCGCCGGGAACATTTTCGCGCTATGATTTTTTACGATATCAAATGTCGCCTGAAACCGACGAAACGTACGATAGATTTCAAATGGCATTCATGGAAGAAGGCCCTTCTAAGGCAACCGTGTATCGTTGGAACAACAAATTCAAGTGCGGTCGACTAACTTTGGGAGATGAAGAAAGAAGTGGTCGCCATTTGACGGCTGTTACGGAAGAAAATGTGCTAGAAGTGAAAAATTAAATCCAATATTTTTTTTTTAAATTTAACCTATCATTTCATAAAACAGGCGAGTTACGTATCAAGAGATTCAGCACGTATTGCAGATTGGGTCGGGAAGCCTTCACAAGATTCTGCACGTGCATCTTCGCGTGACGAGGATAGTTTCACGCAGGGCACCGCACAACCTCACCGATGCTCAGAAGCAGGCCCGGGTGGAATAGTGCCGTGATATGATAAACAAATTTGAAGTAGGCTCGTCTCGGTGTGTTTACGACAACATAACAGATGATGAGTCCTGGATTTTATCAATACGATCTAGAAACAAAGCGCCATACGACGGTTTAGCTGTTTCATAACGAATCAACGCCTACCAAAGTGAAGCGATCTAGAAGCGGGGGGAAGATTTTGATTGCGAGGTTTTTCAATTTGACTGGTTACTTGGTGTCAATTCCTTTACGAATACCAAAGAAGCATCAACGCCGAATGGTATACTACCAAATGCTTGGCAGAAGTTTTCTCTGTTGTGAGCAACAAGCGACCAAACACAGGGCTCCGCGGGCTACTGCTCCACCACGACAACGCGCCCGCCCATACCGCGCTCAAAACGAGGGACTTCCTGGACAGCACGCCGGTCAAACTCCTGGGTCACCCTCCTTACAGCCCTGACCTAGCACCGTGTGACTTCTTTTTATTCCCGAAAATAAAAAATCAGCTCAAAGGGATACAATTTTCGTCGCCGGAAGATGCGCTGTCAGCGTTCGAGCAAGCTGTAAACGAGGTGTCTGCGGCGGACTGGAAAAAGTGTTTCGAAAACTGATCGAGACTCATGAAACTTTGTATAGACTAGTGGAGAGTACTCTGAAAAGCTTTAATAAAAAAATATTTACCTATAGAACATTTTTTTTTAAATTTTCGCAAAACTTTCTGAGTGTCCCACGTATTATCATTATCATCATTATCACGCCACGCCGCCTGACAGGAGGGCGCGTCGCACCGCTAACGTGACGGCTCTTTTAGAGACGAAAGGTATTGCCGGTGGCGGTGGTAGGCATCCTGACGGAATGACTCTAATTCCCTGGCGATGTGGCAAACCTTTGGTATGGGATGCGACCTGCGTAGACACGTTAACCGCATCCCATTTACCAAACACGTCTAAATCGGCCGGTTCGGTGGCGGAAACAGCTGAATCACTCAAGCGGCGGAAATATGCAACCCTCGGTGAGAGTTATATGATTGTGCCGTTTGCTGTTGAAACGCTTGGACTGCGGGCTTCTGAGGTCATGAGCCTCTACACAGATATTTCAATTGACTCTTCGTGAGATCAGAGGGCTGGTTCCTACCTCGGACAACGGATCAGTACGGCGATGACGAAGTGGGCACGGGTCAGCTACTTTACTATATTTTAGGGATTCAGGAATATTTTTATTTACTTTATTAAAACATATTGCTAGTACTGACGTAATCTGACACGAGTGCTTTCTAAGAACCCAATCAGTTAGCGTCTGTTGTCCTCTAACATGCGTCTGTCATTCAAAGTTACAAAGCTTAATTAAACCTTGATTTTCGTGTGTGCGCGTTTGCGTGCGTACGTGTGTATTTTTAATGACACCCAGCAAAGTGGGCAGGGATCAGCTAGTATACATAAAGAGTAAATAAATAATGAACAGACAAACACATATATTGTATGTCCCCAAATTAAGCAAGTTACGCTTGTAATATACAACGGACTACTCTGGGGCCGATCCCAAACAACCAGAACATAGTAAATAATGGATAAAATTCGTTCGCGGAATTTTTACCGTACCAGGAACCGAACCCCGAGCCTCTGCGTTGCAGCGAGGTAAGCCGGCAAAGGCTTAGCCTGCTCAACCACAGAGGCCGTCAATTATGTAAATAATGTTAGAATTAGTTTGAATGGAGCGTTAGGTAAACTTCTAGGCGCTAAGAACCTTAGCCAGAAGGCCCAGCTCGCCATACACAACGCGGTGCTGGTACCTACGCCCACGTATGGAAGCGAGAGTTGGGTATGGAAGAGAGAGCATGAAAGTAGAGTAAACGCGGTTAAGATGCGAGCACTGCGCAAAATCTGCGGAGTGACGCTCGCGGACCGCGTTCGTAATACCGAAGTAAGAAAGAGAGTTGGTCTGAAAGAAACTGTCGGGGTGAAGGTAAGGAAAGGAATGCTCCGGTGGTTCGGGCATGTGAAAAGAATGCATGATGAAAGAATGACTAAACAGATATACAATGCAAAAGTGGATGGATGCAGAACTCGTGGAAGGCCACTACACACCTTCCATGATCAAATTGATCGTGTACTAACGGAGGGTGATGTCAGGAGCCTTAAGAACAGACGAGCGTGCATGACAAGAGTTATGAATGTCAAAGAAGCAAGTGAGGTGTGTAAGAATGGGCCTAAATGGCGCTCTGTTGTTCGTGCCTACCCCGCAAGGGAACTGGCGTGAAGTTATGTATGTATGTATGTAATGTTAGAATTTATTGTAACATATGTCCACAACCCTGCTTCGCAGTGGAACCGTATAAATCACCTGTAATAATATATTGTTAAGAAACTCAATGTTTGTTTACAGATTAAGAAATGTGGTGACGGGTCCGATGATACGGGTGATGTTTGCGACCCAGAAAACGATTCTGACTCACCAGTGCCTAGGTATGTCAATTTTTATTATTATTTTATTAAATCCAGCAAATCCAAATACAAATGTGCGGATGGTGGCCGGCAAGTAAAACAATACTTACTTACGACTACGAGTTTACGATTTGCAGCGATGCACGTGCGTTTATTTTCGTAAGTTTTAATATTAACACCGTACAATATTAAAAATAAAAAACTCAGGGCGACTTTATGTTGCGTCGGGCGTATGTCGTCAATTTGTCGTCTCTTCTCCTCTTTCACTCGTCATCTCTTTCACACTATGTGCTCGTTAAGAGACATCGTCTTATGTTCAACAAATCATGCGTTTAACATACATCATTCCCACGCATGTTACTGATGAAAAATTTCATCGTAATTAGCTAATTGTGATACAATTGCGTCAATTTCGGATTCCAAAGAACTTATTCTTTTTATTGCTGTAATATAGCAGACAGACTTAAAGTCATCACATGGAAAGTGGTAACCGTCGCCTATGGATATTTGCAACACAAAAAGTACTACCAATGTGCTGTCGGCCTCGAATGCGTGAATGGAACCTGGCCAGTAAAGCCGGAACGCAATTCAAGGTTATAGCGGCATACTCTAGACCAGGGCTGATAGCCATTCAGATGGGCAAATGCCCTGGTTATAGGTTCTTTTGTGGCTTATTACGACAGTTCGTTCTGCCGCAGGAATTAATATTCTTTATCCTTTCTGACACTCAGAAGTTAATGAAAAAAGCTATCCTAAAATGAACTACAGTGCTTATGTGTCGGAATGTTCGAAAAACAAACATAAACTGGGCTCATAGTAACTTGTCGCTTCCTGCAGAGGCCCTCTAATGTATCCTACAAGACTGCAGGGAACAACATGGACGTGAATGGCTGAGGGATGAAGAAGTCTGTTGCAGTTTTACCTAAATTACTTCCAGCTTTATGCCTTTAACACTTCCACCCATGGTTCCCAAGTAGCTCTAGCATTCTCAACTGCCGCAGCAGCTACCGTTTTTGGGCTTTGTACTACCGAACACGATTCCACTAAACCCCCACCCTAAATTACTACAAACAGGTACATAAAATTACAAGTCATTATAAGCTTTTACTAAACATTTTAACATAAAATATTTATGAACAAAAATATAAAATATTCAGACAATCTGAAAGCGGATGTCGGACCCCAGCTATCGCTGGTTAGGTCTGCAGCGACGGGAGCCTCACAATTCGTTTCATGTTAACAAGTGCCGCCTTCTGTATCTGCTCCTTTACTTAGTGACCTCGCCAGAGTATCTCTCTCATTATTTATATTGTTATTATTCAAACTTTTGTAATCCACAGCTCGCCAAACAGTGAATGTATCCTTCCACCGTACCCTGAACATGGCAGCTACGTTGCTAATATACGCAACGCCAAGCCTGGACAGAATTACGTCTCCTTCCAGATCAACGTCACCTGCAACAGAGGATACGGAGTCGTGGGAGATGCTTCTATGATCTGTTTCGCAGGCGGGACGATCACCAAGATGCCTGAATGTGTTCGTAAGTAGAATCATAGATTTTCCTTCTCAATAATTTCATACTTCCCTATTCTGGAAAAAGTCGTCTTACTCATCATCATTATCATCATCACACCACAAATCTTCATGAATGAATTGGCATTCATCTCTTTTTTGGTCTACCTTTACTCCTAAATCCATCAGATTTCTTTTCGTTTACTTATGTTGTTCTTTTATGCATTATTAATCAAATCTTATCCGTGCAGGGACGGAGAAAGAATACAATATCCTGCGGCCGGGCGGCCTGTCGTAAGAGGCGACTTAACAACCCACAGCCAGGTGGGAGGGCGGGCATTTGCCCGACTGGATGGCTACCACCCCTGCTCTAAAGTATGTCGCCATAACAACCTTGAGTTGTGTTCCGGCATTAGTGACCAGGTTTCAGTCTCTTTTATGAGAGCAGCCCCGCATTGTAGCACCTTTGGTGTTGCAAATGTTCATGGGCGATGATAACCGCTTTTCATCAAGTGGGCCGTCTGCCTGTGTGCTGATCTCCTGCAATAAAAAAAAAACGTATCTGACTTTTGTTGAGTCGTGAATATGTTTTTCCTGTTTATATGTATGTATATAATAAAAAGATGTGGAGTGTAGTAATTTGAAATGATGTATAATGGGAAAGAACGAAGACATAACTTTAAAATCTATAGAAAACAATACCATGAAATATAATAATATAGTAACTAGTCACTTTGTTGGGTTTACATTCTTCAGTTCCTCGAGTCGAGCTTCATTTTTAATAAGAATGTACTGCGAACCTGTTTCTTTACGTAAATATATTTTACCTCCCGATGTCCAACAGAAAGCGTAATTATATTTTTTAGCAAACTCCTGGGTAGCGTGGAAGAGTCTTTTAATTTTTGACGTCAATCATTCGGATATATAAATTGGCCCATTTAGATTTCCAGTTCCTGAAATTCCCAAGTGTCCAGAGTTCAGACGTTCCGCATTCTCCTTATTATATTTTTTGACACTGTTCATCAAAGAGGATAGCTGTAGTGTATTGTGAAACTCCACAATAATCGACGAAATCTTCTTTTCCGTGCTGTTGTGGGTACGCTGGATGTCACTAATTCAAGGGAATCAATTTTGGATTCCATATTTTTTAGTTGTTCCGACATATTGTTCAATCCCAGTTCTATTTCTTGTCCCGTTGAGTTCAGAGCAGTAGTTACGGCTTTTACTTCTTTAATGTGCTCTTCCAGAAGATCTAATCTTTTATTTTGGGTAGACATAAGACGACCGCGTTCGTAATACCGAAGTAAGAAAGAGAGTTGGTCTGAAAGAGAGTGTCGGGGTGAAGGTAAGGAAAGAAATGCTCCGGTGGTTCGGGCATGTGGAAAAAATGCATGATGAAAGAATGACTAAACAGATATACAATGCAAAACTGGATGGATGCAGAAGTCGTGGAAGGCCACGACACACCTTCCATGATCAAATTGATCGTGTACTAGCGGAGGGTGATGTCAGGAGCCTTAAGAACAGACGAGTGTGCATGACAAGAGTTATGAATGTCAAAGAAGCAAGTGAGGTGTGTAAGAATTAGCCTAAATGGCGCTCTGTTGCTCGTGCCTACCCCGCAAGGGAACTGGCGTGAAGTTATGTATGTATGTATGTACATAAGAGTATTAATCATTTGCTTTAGTTCCGAAAACTCTGCCGACTGTTTGCCTGCTGCACGTTGAACTTTAGGGACACTTTATGGATATCTGTCATGTCTTCCTCCGGTTTCGATGATTGTAGGGTATATTTGAGTCCGATACAGAAAGCTAACGCGTCATTCGCGTTGGTGAATTTAACAAACCATCAAACATCATGTTAGTGTAAAATGCAGTGAGCGTAATGTATATTTATTGATTTGGCGTAGACCTAAATATTAGAAGTGCCGCCGGTTATTGTGTGTACGCTGTAGAAGTAGTAGGAAGTAGAGGAGGGGTTGTAAACTCCACCTACTTCGCTATGCCGTCCTTAGAAGAAGCGTAGATGCGTATGCGCAATGTGAAGTGGGGTCATAGGATCCGCCCACAGCGCTTCGCTGTCCGTGGAGTACGCGTACTTGTAAGTGCACAAAAACGATTAGCAATATAGTGCTAACGCACTTACTTGGATTTCGCCGGTAACTGCAATCTCCTGCTTAATATATCGCCCTAGTACTTTACACTGTTAAAATATTATTTTATTACTTGAAAATTCGAAATTGTATATTTAATCACAACTTTTGCTAAGACGTCCGGTACGGTCCGACGGCTGAGAGGGAGGGAATTAAATTTCGGGTACAATTTTTGGAGTCATACGTAGGTACATCCACCACATTACACTCATCCATTCTTGTAATATCATAAACCCATCTTATTAACATTCTCATTTCACTACGTACATATATACATACATACATATACACACCCATTCACACATCTATGCATTTCCACATACATTACAATTATTAACACGAAAATTTTACAAATGTATAAACATTAAAATAATTTTCTTTCTAAAATTGTATAACAAACGAGTTGTTTGGAAGTGGGCGCTAACAACTGCAACACAGTATTATACTACAGCAGTTGTTTGCGATACCAAATTGTTTGTGTACACTATGTTAATGGTTTCGAATAAATTCTTAATTCTTTAATTTGGATTATGGATCTAAAAGGATACTTCAGTACCTCAGGAATCCATCTCAAGGCTAGAATAAACACGTTTTGAGATATGCGAAGAAGTGCATATCAAAATTTTTATTTTAGTGACAAGGTGCTGCCTAATATAATTTATGCAGTATAAAAATATTAAGTGTAATTATAAACACAGGTCGTGTGACTATGTAATGAGTTATTTAATAATATATCTGGTGCGGCGGCGCTGGGTTTAGCGGGAAGCGAACTGTGTCAAATTTGCGGGAAAAGAAGTGTGGGACAATTTTGATGGGAATCGGAAGATAAGCACGCACTTACCTGGTTAATGGGAATGAAATGCGGCTGCTCCTCTGCCCTCAGTCCACTTCACTTCACTTTATTTGTTATAATATGGTTTAACGTATTTAATTTTATGTGTATGTATTTGTAGTAATTTATATTATGTATGTTTATTATATTTTACAATTATGATGCGGAGCGGGTTAATTATAAGTTATATGTATTTATATTTATTTATAGTGTTGCGGGCGCGATATATTTTATGTTATTATATATATATATATATATATATATTTACATTTGCGGTGCGATTTAATTTATTTTATTTTATGATGACATGAGATGAACGATTGATGTGACGTGCGAAAGGGAACGCGGCGTCAGATTTGAAGTGAGAATTTAAATATGTCGAAGAAAAGTATGCATAGGTCGAAAGGAGGTTTCCATGGCGGTACCAATATCAGATATAGACTTAGACTTATTTACTAATAGTGTAGCACTGTTTAGCGCAAAGTTGGTCAAGTTCTATTCAAACTCGGATTTATTAGTTTAAGTACCTTAAGTCTATGCACATTTTTATCATTGTTTCTATGTATAATTTTCATTTTTTCTTTCTTCTCTTCTTATTTTTACTGTTATCTGTGGAGGCTTACTAATAGCTTCTCTAAAACTATTTTATTTTTAGTTATTAATAATGATAGCTGTTAGCCCACCAAATAAAATAAAATAAATATTTATCTAAACCTGGAGCAATCCAAAGTCATTGTACTTACGATGCTTTAGCAAGTAGAGTACAGAACGATTCTAAGTTATTAAATTTATTTCTCGCAGCATTCTGCAAACTGAACAAACACGCTAGTGTGGAATACTACTGTTTGGTGAATGGTGATATAACAGGAACGAGAATTTGCAATCAGTACGAACCATCAAACACACAGGTCTTACCAGAGTGCAAAAAGCCCAACTATTATTCACACAACTATTTACCACTGATGAGATGCATTGAAGGCAGCTGGAATTACGTCGCTACGTGTGAAGCAGGTTTGGTCAAACAAGGATTTAATGTGTGTTTTTAAGTATACTTGTTAAAGGCGCCGTTGAGATTTATAACAATAGAATTCCATGTGTAGATTTTAAAACAACAACAGAATTTAAAATTAATGAAATCGATTGAAGAATGATTGTTCCAGATTAATATATATAAATAATATAATTATAATAATACATACATACATAACTTCACGCCAGTTCCCTTGCGGGGTAGGCACGAACAACAGAGCGCCATTTAGGCCCATTCTTACACACCTCACTTGCTTCTTTGACATTCATAACTCTTGTCATGCAAGCTCGTCTGTTCTTAAGGCTCCTGACATCACCTTCTGCTAGTAGACGATCAATTTGATCATGGAAGGTGTATCGTGGCCTTCCACGACTTCTGCATCCATCCACTTTTGCATTGTATATCTGTTTAGTCATTCTTTCATCATGCATTCTTTCCACATGCCCGAACCACCGGAGCATTCCTTTCCTTACCTTCACCCCGACACTCTCTTTCAGACCAACTCTCTTTCTTACTTCGGTATTACGAACGCGGTAATAATAATTATATAAATAAAATAAAAATTTAGTAGTAGAACGGAGCCAGTAAGTTCGAGAATGAAAAGTAATACCGAATGCTTTACATCCTAATAGTGGAGATAGATCAGATTTTATACTTAATAATTTTATATACTCATACAATAATAGTAATTTACGAAAATATACGTTTTCTCCAGTAGGGTATTCAAAACTAGTTCCGATATAACCTATAAAAGCATTATTGAAAGTGAGATAGTGATAAAAAAATCAAGTAAAAATAATTCAGAGAGCATCTGTCGGTACGGTATGACGCATTTAAATAATGATACATCCTTAGATCATATAAACGTCTAGATAACGCATCAATTTCCCAACGGCTCAAAAAAAGTGCACCAAAATTGGTGCACTGGCTTCCCACGCCTGTTAGTGTCATTTTGACTTTTTTACTGGTTAGAGCTCTCGCAGAAAACAACACTATGCCGTCCTGTGTCATTAAAATGTGTCGCAATTATTTTAAAAGAGGAAAAGATAAGGACAATATGTCATTTCATCGGTAAGTTTAACACTTTTCTCATGATTTCTTTATAAAAACGTGAAATTTAATTTCGGTATTTCAAAGGTTATCGAATTGATAAATGATGTCAGGTGAGAAGTGGGGGTTATTTGCGAAAATTTGGGGAATTATGTTACGATTCTTTTATATGAAATATGAATAATTGAAAAAATCTATAGAAAACAGACACACATGTAATGTTTGTCCGTCCAGTTTTCTTAAACCAGTTTATATTATGTTTTAGACTTCCTGAGGATCCCATTGTAGCAAATTATTAGATAAAAGTAATCCGGGAATCGCAAGATGGCCACCACTGGAAGCCCAACAAAATGTCGCTTGTGTGTTCCAGCCATTTCGAAGAAAAAGCAATTTATATATCGAAAATAGGAGCTGTGCCTAGCAATGTGTGTATTGAAATAGCAGTATTTATTCAAATATAAGATTAATAATAACAATGATTTATACATTTCAATAATATTGTTTTCTTATTGGTTTTGAAAATGAACCCTTCACCATGAAATTCGACATTACAGACTTATTTTGACACTGCCATATGTATGTACTTGCGGTAACGGAAATAAACATAATATTATACTTTTTAAAAGAGGAAAACATGAGATAATATACACACGGGATATTTGAAGTATCATGCAAGCAAAGTTCAATTAACCAATTATATATTATTGCAGTGCCTGTTTTTGTTGGATAGAAAATTTAGTTTTGTGTGAAATGTCACAGTTTTGTAATATATTCAATAGTAATTTAAACATATATTTTGTATATTTTCATATTATGTTACCTAAAAACATGTTAAGAATTTATGAGATATGGTGTACTGACATTTTTTAGTACCTTGTTGTCATAATTAAGATATTAATTTTGTCTGTATTCTGTTAGCTGCATCTCCATTATATCCTAATAAAGAAATTTTTTATATAAATATATATGATAAAAAACAAATTTTAGTTTATAAAATAATCAAACCGAACTAGTTTGAATAAATTTTTTTGGATATAAACATTTTTATTTTTATAATAGCCCTTTTCAAGTGGTTTAGTTGCTCTTAAGTCCCTGTACTAAACTATCCCGTGTACCTACCCCGTATTTCCTACTACTGATCTAACTTTGGATTACACATAAAACCCACTACCCAATATGAGCCCATCGAATCGTTCCAAATTCACTATTACAACTTATTTCACTGACTTTTAGTGCAGTATAATCTTTGGGCATAAATAGTCGTCTAATAACTTCGTGAACATGTTGTGTAACACAAAAATAATTTGCCATTATGAATAGTTTTTTTAGAATTATTACATTAGTATTGGTAATTAACACACTTTATTGCGAATTACAATTACTACATGTACTAAAATATGTTATGAATTCATTTGTGCATGTATTTTTTATGGTTCGTTCCAAGACACATAACTTTTGTTGCTAATAGTTTATTTTTAAAAAACTAAAACGTCTGAGTAATATTAAATTATAACACATAAAGCGAATAAATCATAACGATCACTTAAACTTTTCACTTACATAAAAAATATTTAATTATAAAAAATGGGGTAATCTTTTTTATCTGATATCCCGAAAACACGCAACATTGATAGTTTTAGTGAGTGAATATAGCAACGCTTCGCGTTTTTGATGCAGTGTTTGGCGGTCTTGTTTGTTAACGATGCTCTCTCTAGACATGTTATATCTCAATGTATTTAATACAAGTTAGTTTAAGACTAGTTTTAAGCCCGACGTTGGTACTAAAACTCCTAATACCAAAGCGAATGTTGTTAATATAGATAAGTCATTATGGAAAAATATACAAAATAAATTTAGTTACGAGTATACCTGTAATAAAATAGATGGCAAAGAATTGGAAAACTAATAGAAAAATAAATAGAAAGGGAGGAGGAGTCTCCATGTTTATACATAAAGACTTAGATTACGACATAGAAGAAAATCTATATATTAATGGGAATAACTCTTTATGGATTTATGTAAAGAAATTATCATTACACGTAGGTGGAATATATAAGCCAAGAGAAACTAACCTTAGGCAATTTTTGGAGACTTACTCGGAACAAATAGAACGAAGGAAGAGGGCAATTGTATTTGGTGATTTTAACATCGATCTACTTAGCAAAGACAACAACGCTACGAAATACCTATAGTTCGTTCGCGTTAAGAATGCAGTGAGTCATAATTGTTTGCCGGCCTAGCCCGCCCCCTAATCAATCAAATCTTTTCAAATTACAAGGTCAAGTTCACAGTGACCAGTTGAAGGCATAGCTTCGAACGCGACGGTTGTGTCCTGTAATTGCGTTAACTGATTTATATTTTAAAAATGAATACCTCACCAATTCGTAAAAATAAAAGTGCCTCGGTAATTCATAGTGGAGAGAGAAAAGTAATTTACAATGTTTTTAAGTATTTTAAACAGTCTGATTTAAATGTGACTGTGGACAGCATAGTACAAAAAACGGCAAATGCATGCGGTGTGTCCGAGAGAACAGTTTATAGTATTCTTAGTGAAAAAAAAAGAAAATAATGCATTGAAATCGCCAGTGAAAAAAAGGGCCAGGAAGTCTATGATTGATAAATTCGATGAATTAGACAAATGTGCCATAAGGAGAAAAGTACACTCAATATATTTAAATAATGACTACCCGACATTAAATAAAATTATGACAATTTGTGAAGCTGATGAAGATATTCCAACGTTTAAACGTGCCACACTTCACAAAATAATGCATAAGCTGGGATTTGACTTTAATAAACAGGATAATAGAACATTATTAATGGAAAGAGATGATATTGTTTTGTGGCGGCGTAAATATCTCAGGCAAATAAAAGAACACAGAAAAGCAAATAAAACCATAAACTTTCCTGACAAAACGTGGGTAAATGCAGGACATGTTAAATCAAAGGCGTGGTTGGATACAATTATAAAAAACAAGAGACATGCTTTTCAAGACGGCTTATCTATCGGTCCAAGAGTTCCTACTGGAAAGGGAAAAAGGTTAATTCTTTTACACATTGATAGCAACAAAGGATTTATGGAAGGAGGTCTATTAATTTTTGAGTCAAAATCAACCAAAGATTATCATGAGGAGATGGACGGTGACAGGTTCCTTGAGTGGTTCAAAAACATAATGCCTAAGTTAGAACCAGGGAGGGAGCATTGTTGTCATGGACAACGCTCTCTATCATTCTGTCAAACTCGAGAAAATACCGACGTCCGCTTGGAACAAACAGCAAATAATAGACTGACTAAAAAGCAAAAGGACATTCATGGACATGAGTTATTTAAAAAAAGAATTGTTAAAGAAAGCCGCCGAAATCGCCCCACAATATGATAAATATTTAATCGATGAAATGGCTAGGAGTAACGGCATTGTAATTCTCCATTTACCTCCGTACCACTGCAAACTGAACCCCATTGAGTTGATGTGGGCCCAAATAAACAATTATATTGCTGCCAACAATACAACTTTTAAGATGACTGACGTGAAAAAAATATTTTATGACGCAATTCGGTTAGTAGACGCTGATCGATGGAAGAAATGTTGCGACCACGTCTTATAAGAAGAAAATACCATGTGGGATTTAGATGACGTCATGGAACTAGCTGCAGAAAATTCTTTTATTATAAATACTAACGAGGATACTAGTGATAGTGATTAAAATATTAATGACTTAATTTTGATTTTTAACTTTAAAAATGATGTCTTACGGAGGGCGCTTGCCACCGCTAACGTGCCGGCTTTATTGGAGCCGAACGGTATTGCACGTGACGATGGTAGGCGTCCCGACGGAATGACTCTAATTCCCTGGCAGCGTGGCAAGCCTTTGGTGTGGGATGCGACTTGCGTAGACACGTTGGCCGCATCCCATTTACCAAACACGTCTAAATCAGCCGGTTCAGCGGCGGAAACAGCCGAATCACTCAAGCGGCGCAAATATGCAACCCTCTGTGAGAGTTATATGTTTGTGCCGTTTGCTGTCGAGACGCTTGGACAGTGGGGTCCTGAGGCCATGAGCCTCTACCAAAATTTATCGAAACGACTCATTGACTCTTCGGGTGATCAGAGGGCTGGTGCTTACCTCGGCCAACGGATCAGTATGGCGATCCAGCGAGGAAACGTAGCCAGCCTTCTGGGCACCTTACCCATAGAAGACGGTGATCTGGGCTCAGTATTCTACTTATAGTCTTGAGGGACTATGAGTAGAATACAATAAGTTAAGTTTTCTTGCATTGTATAACAATAGAATAAATAAAGTGTTGACTTTAAATTGTATTTTTTAAATTCATTAAACTTAATCTTTAAAAATATAATTTGTTTGTATTTTAACACCACTGTGAATACACCTTTACCCTGCAGTTGCACTGATGACTCACTGCATTCTTAACGCGAACGAACTATAAATGAAATTCAGGAGGCGGGGTACGAAATATTAAATAAAATCGACAAAACTAATTGCACTCATGAAACATCCATAACACTGACAATTATAGACCACGTCTGTAGTAATATAAATAACGAGCCGTTAATCTATCTATAATTGAATCATCCGTCTCTGAGCATAAACAAATATTCTTTCAAGTTTTGCAATCGAAACCACAAATTAATAACAAAGTAAATTATGAAGCTTTAAGTTATGACCAATTATATAAATCAATGAAAGAAACCAACTATATTAATGAAAATAATAATTATACATATTTGAATGAATTCATATACCAGCAAGTAGCAATTAATAAAACACAAAAGACCAAAATCATAAATCGTCCTCAAAAAGATTGGATTAATAAAGACATAATAAATCTAATAAATAAAAGAAACATACTTTGGAAAACAATTAAAATAAATCAACATGATACAGACCTAAAATCAAAATATAATGAAGTGAAAAACAACGTGCACAAACTGATCAAAACTGCGAAAAAGAACTACTTTTATAATTCATTTAAAAATTGCTCTAATAAGCCCAAAAATATTCAGAATAAGAGAAAAAGCTATAATACCCCCCTAAGCTCTTATTAAATGCAAAATACATCACAGACGGCTCAAGCGTTTGTGAGGTGTTTAAAAATTTCTTCTCATCAATCGGAGAACAATTATCAAATAACATCCCAAGCAAATATCACTCTAATACCATCAATACCTTAATGTACAAACAAGACTATACTCACAATATAACTTTATCTGAATTAAAGTTATGTAGCGCGGAAGAGGTTGGGAAAATCATAGACATTGTTTTATTTTTAAATATGAATTTGAAGCATATAGGTCATATAAAAAAATTCTGGGGTTGTCGGCTTGTGCTCCTATATTTGAAAAAAAAAACATAACAGAATTTGCGTGGTCCTCAGAAATCATAGAGCGCAATATTCCGCGATACATCAAGTATTCCTCTAGATCAGTGCTTTTCAATCTTTTTGAATACGCTACCCCTTTACAGGTTGTAAAATTTTGGCAACCCCCTTGGGACCTAGACAGACAAAAAGTTAGTAATTTAAAAGACTACGTTTATTTTTCTCTATTTTGTTACCTATACTCATTATTAGAACCTATTATACTCTGCAAAAAGCTGCTGAGCTTATTTCTAAGCTTTTTGAACCCATCTTACACTGTTTGTGTACAGAAATTAGAAAAACTACAAAAACAGTTTCTTTACCACCTTACATACGCTAATAATCGCTGCCGTAGTCTAAACAGTTACGAGTCCAGATTGGAATACTACAAAGCACTACAACTGCAGTTGCGACGCAAGACTGCTGACATTCTATTTCTTTATAAACTCTTAAATAGCAAAATTGACAGCCCCGAACTTCTCGACAAACTAAAATTCGCTGTACCACGAGCTGGATGCCGTTTGCATAATCGTAAAATATTCGCTCTACCAGCATGTCGAACTGTGTACTGTCAACACTCACCACTCTACCGTCTTTGTACTACTGTCTATAACAAAATCTGCCAGGAGCTTGATATTTTCAATACATCGGTTAAGCACATCAAGAAGTTTCACACTCCTTTTTAATTATAAATTTAACTTCATTATTTATCAATTTCTTCTTCTTTTTTTAAATTACTATGTACTCAATGTCTTTGCATGCTGTGTTCGCACCAAGAAGGCCAGTCAGCAACCATATTATCTGTGTTCTAGTTTTGTTTAAAAGTAAGCTGAGTTGGTCAGTTTGCGAACCAAACTAAAAAAAAAATAACCCAAGTACAAGATATAAATTTAAATTCCCTTTTGCCGGTGACCCCCCGAGTAAGGCTCTGCGACCCCTCCAGGGGTCGCGACCCACAGATTGAAAAACACTGCTCTAGATTAATGCTCCAATTATACATCTACGGGCAATGGTTCTCTAGTATAATCCTGCCGTTTATGCAGGAGTCTTACGTGTACGAAATTCAAGAGCTGGGTAGCTTCGTCAACTTCTGAGGCCGTTAAGCAGGCCGGTACTCTCAGTCTGCAGATTCCAGTTATATCTACATACATCTGTTCAGTACTGCAACTGACCTGCCGTATATTCCTATTGCACGGAAAGGCGTCTTCTACTTGTCCGCATAATATTACACCTTCTGCCTGCCCGAAAGCTTAATTTAAGCAGGGTCCCTTACTATGTCCCTATTCTGATTGATGCCACAGTCAAGATGGTAGTAGCTGCCGTCTTTCTGTTGTTGCCGACTGCGAATATTCAATAACACTCGCTGCGGGTGAATTTGTCTATCCAGGAACTCATACAACTACGAATACGTTGCTAAAAATAATAAATATCAGCGTGTAGGCCTGCGGTAGGTTTTTTATATTCTATTATATGGTAAAGTACCCGAATTAATTTGCTAAAACAAACAAGCCCGGCTTTTCAGTTCACACCACCAGGCTGTAGTTATCAGGAAAAACAGACTCCAGCAACGAGTTCCAATCTTTTGCCGTGCGCGAAATCATTAAGATCTATGCTCTCCACATTATTTCCACACTGACAGCGATATAGGCAACATAAACGTGATACGTATGTATTTTTTAGAGTGTGGCAGGATAACACCAGGGGCGCTGAAACTAGTGATCGGTGGGAAACTGGCTGAACGAGGTGAGATACCGTGGCATGCCGGCATATACACAAAAACCACCAACCCTTATAGACAGATATGTGGAGGAACATTGGTGTCGACAACAATCGTAATATCAGGTATGTAGAAAAAGTTCGGTGATGCCCTGGAAGATGGGGTCACCCATAATGTGGGAGGTTACTTGCGTGGATACTCTGGTAGCGTCCCATCTATCAAATATGCGTACCATGGTCGGAATTATTACGTCTTAAGATAAAGCAAAATAATATTTAAATATCACGTAAAAAGAATGCTCAACTTTGCAATTTCAGCTGCGCATTGCTTCTGGGTGGATGACGGAGAAACGGAACAACTCCCGGCAAGCCAATTCGCGGTAGCATTAGGCAAACTATACAGACCTTGGAATGATCCGGCAGATATAGGTTCACAAAAATTCGACGTAAGTTCTACCTTCGCTAGGAACCTCCTTACAAGGTCTACTTTTTTATTGATGGAGTACAGTAAGTGAGCTGACGGTCTAACAGATGGCAGGTGGTTACCGTCGCCTATGGACATTTGCAACACCAAAGATGCTGTGCCGTCGGCCTCAAAGGGGAGGGCGACTGCACCAGATCTTAGCCACTGATGCCGGAAAATAATTTAAGAGTTTTATGGCGTCATACTTTAGACTAAAAGTAACAGTTTTCCAGATGTGCAAACGCCCTACCATCTGACTGGGTAGTTTTGTCACCTCTTACGACAGGCAGTACTGGTGCAGGATTTAGAACGTTTTCTCTATTTGCATGGATAACTTTATTCCAAAATAGCTTCTGACGCTGTATAAAGTACAATGTATGGAGAATAGAGCTTCAAAATTCAATTAAATCCAATCATCATAATTATTGCACAATTTATGCATTTAAATCTAAATACTAACTGCCGTTCATCTTCGGGGTGGCTCGACAAAAAAACACTAGAGTAGATTCAAATAACAGCCAGGAGGCTGTTAGACAACGATAAGCTACGATGACGAAATCTAATGTCTCGAATATCGCCTATCTTCCTAACGATTATTTATCGAATATACTATAGAGAGTGAACAATTGAGCTTTTTAATCTGATCTCACTGTTTCCCTTTCTACATCAGACAATCAGAAGCTATGGCCTACGACAGCAGTACATGGTGCATATACTACTTATACAAACAAAGCACTCACTTCATTCATTTTCATTACGGATATAATAATAGAATGAAATTCGTTTGATCGGGAATGAGTTTCATTCGTTTGCGGTCAGTTTCACCCAATAGGGATACCTACAATTCTGAACCTATCCAATGTTGTACGATTATTAAGATAATGGAACTGATAGTAACATTACAAACCTTTTTTTTTCTGGGAGCAGGCAAACAGACAGATGGCCCACCTGACGCAAAATGGTTACGGTCGCCTATGGACGTTTGCAACATCAGGGACGAAGCTGACGCATTGCCAGCCTTTATAATAGGATAGAGGGGATGTAATTGTAAAATAATACAAGAAGGGCAGGACGTGGTTGGGGTAGGGTATGGGATAGGTCCCCGAGGGTGTGCCCCCCCCCCGCGCGGTCCCCCCCCCCGCCCGGTCCTCTCCCCCATTCCCCCCCCCCCCCCCAACCGCGGTTGGCACAAGGGGAAGCGTCCCCGGGGCCCCGAGCGGCCAGTTCTGAATCCTAAAATGCTCCCTTATATCCCTCCTTCACAAATACCTATCCCTTCCCTTTTCGACGGGCCACTCACACCTCTCTGCTTAGCGGAGAGGACCCTTTGTGCTGTGGCGGCGACGGGTTTGGTTGCCGGGCGCGAGCCAATGCCCGGACCGGCAACGGTGTAGACCTAGGTACGGTCTACCCTCCTGTAGCTTCCCCACCGTCGCGCGATCTTAGGTGTGGTGGCGGCGGTTTTACCCGACCGCACCTACACCGCGGAAGAAAAGTGGAGGATGAGTCTGGGTGGTCGTCTCGTTCCGCTCGCTCTTAGGGCGGACCGATTCCCCCACCCACCCGAAGCTTAGTCGGTGTGCCTATAGCTGCATGCCGGCCGGGTTATCCTGGATGCTAGCGCCCTGTGGGAAGCGTGTGGGGTGTCCTGTTCGCAGTCATCTCGCACGCCGCTCACAAAATTTAGTTCATAAGCACTCAGATGGTCCCCGTTCTAGGAGACAAACAACTCCTCGGAGTTCGAAATTTAATGACATGGAAGCGCAAAATAAAGATGCACTACCCCAGGTGGGTCGATCTTCCTCGAGAGAGGAGGGCGACTCCCACCCTGTAGCCGGTACCTGTGGCCCTGGCAGAAGCCCCTCATCGTATTCTGGGGGGGGGGGGGGCGATTTTACGCTCGACCTGGAATCTGACCAAAACGAAAGTGCCCGAGATGGGCGCAGAAGTGGTTTTTACCCGCAGTAGCAACAGGACAAGTGGCAGAACATCAGCCATGAGCTGCGCTGCGAGCGGGACTGTGGGTGGAGTAACTGAGGAATCGGACTCAAACGTCTCAGTGTTCTCCATCCGATCCCGCTCTCGAACGCGTGCACGCTCCGGCTTTGAGCGAGAAAAATTCTGAGAGCTGTCGAGCTTGCGCCTTAGAAAGAAGAGGCTGAGGCCAGCACCGTTCCGCGGACCCAAACACCCTCCCGCATCTAGCGGAGAAGAGAGCCACGTGTCTAAGGCCCCCCGCAAAGTGTCCCCACCTACGGAGGGAACTGGCGATGCGTCCGCGAGCTTGGCCAGGGCAAAGGAGGCTATCCTCCAGGCAAGATGCCGTGACACTGGGTTGGAAGACCACGAAGTTCGCGCCACCGAGCTGATTAGAGAACCACCTGAACTTCTGGGCCACTCAGGGTCCATTATAGATAAAGCAGGGGCCAAGACCCATGCAATTGAGATGGACGTCCGCAACGCCCTGGGGGTTATACGCTATGTGGCGAAAGTCCCCCGGGGCCTGAAAGGGACTTTCGTCAAATCTCTAAATGACTCGGTCGGTATCCTCAGCAATACCTTTGAGGTTTTGCGAGGCCTTACCGAGTCAGAGGAGATAAGACGCCTTGAGGCGGCGAATCGGCGCCTCAAAAATGAGGTCAAGGAGATGCGAGCAGAAATGGCAGATCTCAGGGCTGAGATAGCCAGTGTCCGTAACACACCCCCCCCCCCGCCGCCGCCACCACCTCCTCCAAAATGCCAGATGAAGCCAGCCGCAAACCTCCCTTCCAGAAGGACAGCAGCTCTCCCAGAAGGAGCTTCTGCGCTACCTCACCCTTTCTATAGGGAAGATGGTGGACGCAAAGTTGGCGGCATTACATGACAAGCTTTCCCGGAGAAGCACGTTCGTCCGCCGCTGGCAGCAGACGCCCGGAGGGCTAGTACGCAGTCTCTTACTACATCTGGGAGAAGAACCGAAGATCCTTCAGCCGCCGATTTTCCACCACTTCCCCTCTCAAAAGGAAGAGGGCGAGGGTCGAAGGGGACGGTGGCACAAAAACCGGCCGCTCCATTCGTGCCTGCACCCAAGACTCGGGCCCAAGCACTGGAAGAGGGCTGATCGGTGGTCGCCCACATAAAGAAAAAGGGAAAACCACCGGCCCAAACCAACGCTGCCAGTAACGCACCAGCGCCGAAGCCGCGGCCCAAGCCGTCGAAGCCTGCAGCTGCCCGTGGTCCGCCACTAAAGGAGCCCAACGCCACGGCTGTAGTGCTGACCCTGTTGCCTGCAGCCGTGGAGAAGGGCCTCACGTACGCGGACGTGATGGCCAAAGCCAAGTCTAGCAGCAAGCTCGGCGACTTGGGAATCGCCAGCTTTAAATTAAAGACGGCCCGCACGGGTGCGCGGATGCTCCTCCTTCCGGGATAGACAATTTTGAAAAGGCAGATGCCCTCGCGGCACAATTAAAAATCGTCCTCCCCGAGGAGGAGGTGAGGGTCTCCAGGCGCGAGAAATGTGTTAATGTGCGCATCTCAGGCCTGGATGATATTACAACCGCGAATGAGGTCATGGCCGCCGTCGCCCGGGTCACAGACCATCGCCCGAAGCGTTTCAGTTCTAGTGCGATGCATCTGGGCCCGGACAAACTGGGCTACGTTATAGTATCGTGCCCAGTGGCGGCGGCCAAAATATTGAAGGACACCGGACGTAGACACGGCACCCTGACGTTCCGGCCAACACAGGTCCTCTCGGGGCACGGCTACTTCGGGAGGTACCTGTGTCGCCTTGGCCGCGAGCCGACGTCAAAGTGCCATCATTATGACACCGGCGACGAGGATACGGCGCTGCGCACACTCCAGGAGTGTCCTGCCTGGACAAAGCAGCACCGAGACCTCGTCGCCGTTACCGGACATGGGACGCCATCTCCTCCTTCTGCGAGCGCATTATGCTTGCGAAGGAGGAGGCGGAGTGGGAGCGTGAGCGCACATGACTGCTCCGCTCCCGCCAAAGGAGTACGCGTCGGCGCCGGAGGGCCAGCCAGGACCTTCGGCCACCGTGAGCGGGTGGCGCGGGTGGGGCCTCTTGGGGTATAGAGGTTCTCACTCACCTACAAATGCCGTCGAGATGGGAGCACGAGTGTTCCGCGGGCGCTCACCTCTCTTCCCGTGGGGCGAGTTACAGACCGCCCCACGCCTAGAGAGCATGATGATGCCGGGGGATAAAGTAGTCCCCCGGCAATGGAAGAGGCCTCGCGAAGCTCACGCCTGCCAGGGCTGCGGAGAGGCTAGGTCATATACCCGCATCTCTGGCATAAGGCAAAAGACGGAACACCCAGGGGTTTTAGTGGGTATCCCTAACCGGGGGGTGGCAATAGCTTGGCACCAATTCTGACTGGGCATGCTAGTGCCATCTCCGACCTGGCGAACCCCACACTAGGTCGCGAATTATCCCCCAAGGTTCTGCCCTGGTCGCGGCTTAGTCCTCAAACGAGCTTCCTCTGGTAAAAAAAAGGGCATGGGATAAGGGGAAATTGGGCCACCTGAGCTCTCATTAACCATACGAAATATAATAAGCTCAAAGCTATTGCACGCCGATATTCTGGAGCACATGGTAAGGGGTTTTATCACTCAGTGATAATGCCATCCCCGTAGAGACATACATCAGACAATACAAATAAAACAAAAATCATTTTTTTTTTAAATAATCGGTTAGCACACAGCATAAATCGTTTGCTTGCTGACATAGGGGAGAGGCCAAGATAGTGTTACAGATACCTATGTTGTAGCTTCTGTTTTTTGTCCGTAGGGTACTCGCACTCTGGGTACACTCCATCAGCACGTGTAAAACATCGTCTGGTACACCACAGGTTGAACAATTTGGTGACACAGTCAGTCCCATTAAATGCTTGAACTGATTTCAGGGAATATGTCCAGAACGCATCCTTAACAATGCTGTAATATATCTTCTTGGTCTCTTCCCTTCAGCAAACCACGGGAATCGAAGTGGCTGACCCTGGATTGTACGATACCATATTCCTTTTGTTACTGAACGTTCATCAAAATATTCACTCCATATTTGCCTACATTTAATTTTAACCCGAAGAAGTAAATCTGATGGTAATAATAAATATTTATATGGTATGCCTTCACTAGTTGCTTTCTTTTTTTTATTTTTTATTGCAGGAGTTCAGCAGACAGGCAGACGGCCCACTTGATGGAAAGCGGTTACCATCGCCTATGGACATTTGCAACACCAAAAGTGCTACAAATGCGCTACTGCTCTCTTAAGGGAGACTGGAACCTGGTCACTAATGCCGGAACACAACTCAAGGTTGTTATGGCGACATACTCTAGACCAGGGGTGGTAGCCATCCCGTCGGGCAAATGCCCTACCACCTAGCTTGTCGTGCAGCCAAGTCTGCCTCTTCGTTTCCGGATATACCAACGTGTGATGGAATCCATTGGATAAAAACAGACTTTCCAGAACTCTTGAGCTGGCAAATTATATCTAATATTCGTATGGCTATCGGATTGCCTCGACAGCTCGAGGGAATCCGAGCCAAGTGTTGTATGCTGCTTTTAGAGTCAGAGAAAATGACAAAATTATTTTTTGGTATATCAGCTATATATGCTAGCGCTTCTGCAATTGCAAGTAGTTCACAGTTCATGATGGAGGTATTATTATCCACTTTGAATCTGGCTCGTGGCTTGTGGATCGAAAAAAGCAGCACCAATGCTCGATTTGTCTTTGGATCCATCATTAAAAATACGATAGTGATTTTCAAATTTGTTACTCATAAAGTTCTGACAAGTCGTTTTAAGATCAGAAGGGTTACAATTTTTTTTTGGCCGGTTAAATCCGTCAATTTTTGCCGATACAAACTGAGATACATTAAAATAACCAACCCAAGTGCTCAAAGAGAAAATATCAGTTATTGAATTAGAATTAATATCGTGGTCTTTATAATTGTTATGCATCTCGACTAATAACGGAACCTTTTTGTGTCTCCAATATCTTGTTCTACATAGATAGGCAAGCTCATTTAAAATATCAAAAAGAGCATTACATTTAATTTGATATGACTTGATATAGAACTTTCCTGCTAAATATTGTCTTCTTATTGAAAGTGGTTGAAGGCATAACTCATTTTGCATTACATGGATCGGGGTCGTCTTGATAAAACCTCCTATAATTCTCATAGCTTGATTCTGGATACGCTCGAGTTTTAGGAGGTTGCTCTTCACACTACTGTCATATAAAAAGCTACCATAATCTATCCTACTACGAACAATTGCAATATATAGACGCCTTAAATGTATAGGATGAATACCCCATTTAGATCCGGCCAGAACTTTGAAAATATTTAGAAATCTTTGGATTTTGATAGAAATTTCATTTACATGTTTTTTCCACTTTAATGAGCTATCTAACCAAATGCCGAGATATTTTACATTATAAACTTGCTCAATAACATGGCCATTTACACATAAATTTACTTCGGTTCTAGTTCTTCCTCTGCTAAAGACACAAAGTTTAGTTTTTTTCGGAGATATATTTAAACCTAGTTTACTAATAATTTCTTCAAACATATTTAAAGCGTTTTGTAGCAAAATTGCAGATTTTGATAATGAATTTTGATTTGTGTATAATATAAAATCATCGGCATATTGAGACACAAAAACTTCCTTAATGTCTTTGCAAATGTCAATTGTAGCCACATTAAATAATAAAGGTGACAGGGGATCACCTTGAGCAATTCCTATAGCTGTTGATCGTTTAATTAACATATTTTCACTTGTCTGTATAGATAGATGTCTCTGGTGTAAATATTGCCATAGGTATTTGCACAAGAGAGATCCAGTTCCTAATTTATCTAGCGTTGTTAAAAGCGCTGATAAGTCTATGTTATTATACGCACTATCGATATCTACAAAACAAGCAACCGTTTGACAGTTTTTGGACATAGCAATCTGGATACGTGAGACTAATTTCGAAAGACTATCAAAACAAGATTTCGATCTCCTAAATCCAGTAGTGTTCTCCGAAAATAGTTCATTTTTCTCAAAAAACCACTCCAGCCTCCGAACAATAATTGTATGTAGTATTTTACACAAGCAAGATATAAGAGCTATTGGTCTTATGTTTATATGACTATTAGATGTGCCACCTGGTTTTGGTACTGGCACAATATTCACGTTTCGCCATTGTACAGGAATGAAACCAGAGGATAAGAATTTATTATAAAATGAAGTTAGTATAGCTATACCTGCATCTGGGAGATGTTTTATCATAGAATATGAAATATTGTCTGAACCTGGAGCGGTGTCTTTGTTTTTAATAGAGTTCAACACTTCTTGAATAATAATAGGGCTACAAAGATGAGTATTTTCAGAGATAAATGTAGGTGAAGATGGTGTTACATAATCTGGAGCCATGCTCCGTAACAGTTTGTTGGCATTATCAAAATCTAAAGCCGGTCTACTCATTTTATGACCTTTTAACCATTTCATACGTTGCCACATGTTACTACAAGTTGTCTCGTTATCTATAGTCGTGCAGAATTCCTGAAATGATTTACATTTTTCTTTGCGTATTAATCTCTGGGCATCAGCTACTTTTCTTTTCAACTCATATAGATTTTGTGGGGTAGGGTTTTTCCTAAATCTACTTAGAGCTAGGCGTCTTTGAGCAACTGCAAGTGATAGGTTTTGATTCCAGTACGGCTTTGGTGTAAATTTCTCCTGACGTAACGGGTCTTGACAAATTTTAATCGTTGGTATAGATTCTTCAGCTGCGTTGTTAAGAATACTCATGAATTGGTTGTATGCTGTCTGATGATCTATGTCAAATACTGTATTTGTGAGTTCTGATTGAATTTTATTGGAATATTTGGCCCAATCTGCTTTTTTAAAATTCCTGTATATGGTATAATTTCCAGGTGGATTAGTTATGAAAAAAAATTTAATGATCATATGGTCACTCCCTAAATTTTCTTGCAAGACTTCCCAATGTAGTTTTATTGCTAAATCAGTGGAAACGATAGTCAAGTCCGGAGCAGTTTCTTGTACTACGCCATTGACTAATTTAACTCGGGTCATTGTACCGTTATTAAGCGAAATATAATCGTTTTCCATTATAGCCTCAAATATATGTGTTCCCCTTCTATCAGTTTTTGACGACCAGTTAGAATGGTGCCCATTGAGATCACCTGCAATTATAGTTTTGCCGTGGAATAAAGAAAATATCGTATCCCAGTCATTCTTTGTGGTAGTAACTGATGATGGGCAATAAATAGAAATAACATTTTCTAACCAGGGACAGTTATACACTTTAATACATATCAATTGAATGCCTGCGTTTAAAATATTATTAGTGACACTATTTATTGAAGCTTTAATTGAATGGTGCAACAAAATAGCTGTTCCTCCATATCCGTCATCTCTATCCGTCCTAAATATATTATAACCACTTAATCTGAATGTGCTTCCAGGAAGTAACCAAGTTTCACTAATTATAGCTATGTGTACCCTTTCACGATTTAATAATAATTCAAACTCTGCAAGTTTAGGTCGTAAACTTTGCGCATTCCACTGCACTATATTGATTCTTATATGTCCGAATCTGTTATCCATGATTTAATGTAAGATAGAAAAGGCAGTTGCGTTAGATATTGCATCAAAGTTGATTTAATCCAGTCAAAAACTATTTTAGCACACTCTTTAATTTTAAGTCCAAACGTAAGCTTTTTATCTAAAATCTTTTCTTTAAGCTGTTCCAACAGTTTTAGATAATGTGTAGATCGCTCTCTGTTACCTTTCATGCTTTCTTCAAATGGTTCTTTAACGGTATCTAGATCTCCTGATGATGACTCCCAAATAGTATTCAAGTCAGCGTTTTCTTGTTGTCTCTTAGATTTCCGCTTTTGTTTTTTATTGTCTTTCTTCTTCTGACCTTCTTTCTGAGCTGCTTTGATATTTGTACTTTTCAACACATCAGCGTATGTAGTGACATTTTGAAGGTTTGTTTCATACTCATCCTGCTGATAAGCTGAAAAACTATTAGTAGGTTCCTCATTGCAAATAGGAGATGGTTCAGGTGGAACGAATATCATCAAAGCCTTTTTGTATGAACAGTTGAACTCAGACATCAGTTCTCTAATCCGTTTCTCTTTTTTATATACGGGGCAAATTCGAGATAATGCCATGTGCCTTCCTGAACAGTTTTGACATTTAAAGTTCGTCGTTTCACAATTTGCGTGAAAGTCACTACATTTAGGACAAATAAATTTAGCCGATGGGCAAGTCTTCATAGTGTGACCGAATCGCCAGCAACGTGAGCACTGTGTAATAGGGTATATATAAGTATGTACAGTAGTTAATGACCGAAATATATAAGAATATTTCGGTAAAGCTGATACCTCGAAACAAACTCTTACACATTCTGATGGTTCCCATTTGCCACTGACATGATTTCTTCGTTTTAACCTTTTGACTCCTATAATCTCTTTGTCACTTTTGAAATTGTTTAGAATGTCCTCTTCAGTCACATCTATATCAATATCTTTAATCACTCCATAAGTGTGCGCAAGTTCAAATGTAGCCTGACATTTAAGTCCTTTTTCTTTAAAAGATTGCGATTCTATTAATTTGTAAGCGCTGTCTTCTTTATTGAATTGAACGAGTACTTTATATGGGTTAACGTATTTAATTTTGATAACATGTTGTATATTTTCTTCTTGAAATAATTTTGCTAATTTAAACTGTTTAGGAAGTATTTTTTCTGAAGTGATACTTACTTCAGTGGTGTCAACCGGATTCGCACTAGAATCTTGATTATGGCTGCCCGCAGCGAACCTTTTGCCCTTTCTCGTAACAGTTGTCCATACTTCTTCCCGGCTATTTTCCCTGCTCCTTTTATCAGCTCTCGATATACTTTCTAAATCCATATCTTCTATCTCTTCGTCCCTCCTGGGGAATATCTGGTGTTCATTGCCCTCACTCCTTGTCATCACACTGTTATTTGGTATCATATCTTTACTTTTCAACATCTCACAGTAATCTACCCAACTACCTACTCCATCATTCGTGTTTAAATATTCATCGTCTTGTACAGTGCTATCCATTTAAAAATAACATAGTTAAATGTTTACGCAAATACAATAGGCGCTAGGAAAAACCGGTTTCGGGTCGAGCAGTATACGCGTCCCGCAGCTACCAACGCCCGCGCGCGAATCTATAAGCAAGATAATGGTGCTACCACAACAAAAACCTGACTAAAATAATGCCACGAAGACCTCGAAAGTGAATTTCTTCTGTTTCAGGTTAAAGATATCAAGCTACCAACAAAATTTAGAGGAAACGCAGCAAATTTCCAGGAAGATATAGCTCTGGTAACCCTGTCGGCAGAGGTGGCATTACAGACCCACATAAGACCCGTTTGCTTAAGTTTCGATCCTTATTTCAATCAAAGGCAACTGCAACACCAAAATTTGGGAAAGGTATCATGTTTTATTTGGGCATTTCGTCATTCTACTGTCGCTTTTTGATGTATTAGGGAGTGTCGGAGTCTATAGGAGAACAATTTACACTTTAAACAATAACCATCCAAAAAGTATTAAATAGGGTACTTGAAAGTTAAATCAGCTGTGATACTTCTTAACATCTTGTAAAAATTCATAGCCTCGTAAATTTGGTACGAGCATAGCACAGCTGTGCAATTTTAAAACTTAGCAACTGACATTGTTTTTAAATGACAGTTTGTACATTGATTGTCTTAGTATACTATAAGCCATAATGGCGGTAGTTGACTTTTCTTTTAAAGTACGGCGGTAGCGTTCGCTAGCGGCACGTGGCTGTACACGTGTGCAGCGACATCGCCCCGCCTACCTCCCACTACGTTTACAGTCTAAAACGGACCGCTCCGTTGTATCGGCACGCGTTCCCCGCGAGGGACGCCAGGAGACATAGCTCCCTCCATAGGATAGGCTAGGCATGTTACTGGAAAGTTTCTTTCGCCCTTTCTTCTCTCTCAGCCATAACACGTTGAGAAACGGCAGTAAGATAGCGTAGGCCGCCGCGAATCGCCGATCCCGGTCCGCCAAGATTCTTCCCCTTGGGCTTTATATTACCCGTCGCCCGTTCTCAATTAGTGCATTGTGTCGCCCTATGGTGGGCATCATTAAATACATCCCCCTTTCATGGCAACAGTCCAGCCGAGGTAAAACTCCCTAGGGAGCTCCCTCGAGCAAGTTGCCCCCCGGGCTCGAGCAATAACCTCGGTAAAGTTGTAAGGTCTTCGGACCAACAACATAAAGTCAAGTCCAAAAAAAAAAATCGGCACGCATTTCCAACGTATGCGTCGGCGAGCAAGGACCATTGTTTCTCGACAATCAGTACTGCTCTAATACTAGACGTGGAACGATGTCTTTGACGGTTAATACTGTCTAGGTAGTAGACGTGGAACACTGTTCCTGACGGTTAGTACTGTCTAAATTGCGGTGGTGCGTGGAACGCTGTGTCTAACAGTCAGTACAGCCCTCACGGCACTCTGCAATGGTGACAGTGGTGGAGGGCTGGTATTCCCAGCAACAGAACATACCGGAATCACCAGATACTACCTTCGGGGGATAGTTTCGACAGCACCTAAGAACCAAGCCGCCTGCAATGCGTTCACTATTACGACATTCACTGAAATTCTGAAACACGAATTCTTCATTAGGGAGGGCACCTTCATGTAGATTATGCGATCCTTATACCATGTTAGAGGTCACATAATACATTTTTTTATTTAAATACAATAATAACTAACTGGCGTACTTACAGTGCTAAATAAATGTGATTAGTGTTTTGATTTTTTTTATACCGGAACCAAAAAATACTATCTGTGAGGGGATACAGTTTCAACAGCGTCTAACAAGAAGTTACGTACAATACATTCACTCTTAAAACATTCACTGAAGTGAGTTTTAAGCGCGGTAATTTATTTGACTTTTATTATTCCGACGTTCCGGCCACTTTTCAGTGGCCGTGATCACGGAAGACAAAGATGTCAAGTGTCAATGAGTATTGTTAAAGTTTTATTTAGCCTACAGCCTACCTAGCCTACCTTTTTGAGAGGTCATGTAATGTATTGTTACAAGTTTGCGGGACTCGAATTAAAATGCCGTTAGAAGGTCGTAAATCAATAAATCGCGCAAAGTCCGTCACTATTAGATTCCCGAATGTACACACGTCACGCCTACATCGTAGTTGTAGCTCAACTGACCCCCCTCTCTCCATCAGGCCATCGTTTTATACTTCACAAATGCAAATGTGCCTGCCCGGCAACGTCGACATAATTTCCTAGAATTAGCTTGTACACTTATAATCCACAACACATGGCTAATGATGCTCCTGAGCGGCCGTAAACGAGTATAATAGGCTGTTCTGTGTAGATTATGCGGTTATAGTACTCTTTGAGAAAGAAAATTAAGGTGCTATGGGCATGTAATGAGGAGGGATGAAAATCACGTAGCAACCAAAAAAGAGATAGGTGGATTGTGTGAAAGATGATATGATGATTTGTGGTATGACAGAGGACGTATGTCAGAATAGAAGAGTATGAAAAGAAAAAACATATTGTTCCTACCCTAAATAATTGGAAGAAGGTGAAACGTTTAATCTAGAAACATACTAAGAAAGAAAGAAAGAAAAGATTTATTGACCAAAAAAATAAAATAAAAATACGACGCTATACATAAAAATCAAATAATACATTTACATAAAACACAAAAACATATATGTAATTAATAAATAAATAACTAAGGCTTGTACGTCGAGATTTTTAGTCAACGAGGTTGACAACTCAGCATTGTGCTGTATCGTTTTTTTTTAAATCCCGGTATAGTGCTGATTTTCAGTGCCAACCTCCATACACCTTACCCAATAACATCTCTATAGATATTGTATATATATAAGTTTGTGTACACATAAACACATACAGCATATACACAAATACCTACATACATATAAAAATACTGTGAAAAAAAATAGTAATTTTATTTAACAATATATATATTAGTGAAATTACAAAAGGCTTAAAGGTATATCAAACACGTAGTGTTGTGAAAAGAAAGGAAAAAACTATAATGTATTATGGAAATGGAAAAAAGGGCTATGCATTATTTTAAAGAAGAATTCTACAGTGACTTCAACACTTTAATAAGAGTGGTACGTGGGGTCATTCCTTTGTTCCTCCATCAAATACTTTCTGTAATGAATTTTAAATGAGATCGCCGACTTTATATTTCTAAAAGGTGGTGGGAGATCATTCCAGCAATAAGTTGCTGCAAATTTGAAACAACCTCTAAACGCAGCTGTTCTATGCTTAGACGTCACTAAAGGCTTAGTAACAACACGTGCACTGTATTCTGGCGTCCTATTTTGTCTCCAGTCCATTTTTTCATATAAGTATGTTGGATTTTGTGTAGATATTATTCCAAACAATAGGGTAGCCAGGTGAAGTTTTCTTCTAGCTACCATCTTAAGAATATCGTTTGCATTAAGAAATGGTGTTATATGACTCCTCCTAGGTATCTGAAAGCAAAATCTGGCACAAGAATTTTGTATGCGTTGTATAAGACGTTGCGTTCTTGTTAGCAAGCATGGTCCATATACAGTGTCACAGTAATTTAGTTTCGAAAGGACTAGACTCTCTACCAGTTGCTTTCTCACATCTACACTGATAAAATTCCTTAATGCATATAGTATTTTCAGTCTATAATAACAGTTTCTCATAACATTATTAATATGTGATTTAAATCGTAATTCAGAATCGATGGTAAGTCCTAAATTACAAGCCGAACTTACAGTCATAATACGTTCATCTTTTATTTTGATCGTAGGGCTTGTTTCCTTTATTGAGCTGACTTGTTGGCGACTACCAAGTATCATGAACTTCGACTTAATAGGATTTAAGACTAAACAATTTTGCTCTGACCATGATACGATTCTTTCGAGGTCACTGTTGATGTTTTTGACCGCTTCATTTACGCCGTTAAGCCCGAACGATAGATACAGCTGAATATCATCCGCATATATATGAAATTTACAATGCTGGATACATTCAGTAATGTCAGCACTGTATAGGATAAATAAAAGTGGTCCAAGAATTGAGCCTTGCGGAACTCCTCTTGCAAGATGAAGTGGTTTAGAAGTCACTATTGTTCCATCAGGCCTTCTTATTTCAACCTGTTGCTTCCTGTCAGTCAAATAACTATGAAACCATGTAATTGCGTCCGGTGTAAATCCATAAAATGCGAGCTTAGACACTAGTAGATTGGTGTTAATGGCATCAAATGCCCGAGAATAATCCAGTAACCACCACTAACCCAGATCCCACTAGCTACCGCAACCAGACCACTAAGTGGTCATAATATTATAAACTTCTTAACTACCTCAGCCAGAAGGCCGAGCTCGCCGTACACAACGCGGTGCTGGTACCTACGCTCACATATGGAAGCGAGAGTTGGGTATGGAAGAGAGAGCATGAAAGTAGAGTAAACGCGGTCGAGATGCGAGCACTGCGCAAAATCTGCGGAGTGACGCTCGCGGACCGCGTTCGTAATACCGAAGTAAGAAAGAGAGTTGGTCTGAAAGAGAGTGTCGGGGTGAAGGTAAGGAAAGGAATGCTCCGGTGGTTCGGGCATGTGGAAAGAATGCATGATGAAAGAATGACTAAACAGATATACAATGCAAAAGTGGATGGATGCAGAAGTCGTGGAAGGCCACGACACACCTTCCATGATCAAATTGATCGTGTAGTAGCAGAAGGTGATGTCAGGAGCCTTAAGAACAGACGAACGTGCATGACAAGAGTTATGAATGTCAAAGATGCAAGTGAGATGTGTAAGAATAAGCCTAAATGGCGCTCTGTTGTTCGTGCCTACCCCGCAAGGGAACTGGCGTGAAGTTATGTATGTATGTATGTAACTTCTTAACATGCAATATCTGTACATAGAAGCTATTTAAAAAAAAAACTGGAATATACAACTTATATATGAACGACGGAGAACACGATGCAATTTTTTATAGATTTCTTGTCTCTTTGTTCGGAATTCACGTAAAAACTACTGGTCCCATTTCGATGCGGTTTTCGCTGATCGACAGCAAATTCATATACTTAAAATCTGCGTTACTTTTTATCCTCGGAATCCCGCGGGAAATTTTCTGGGAATTCTTTAAAAGGGCCAGATTAAAAAAAAAAGAATTCCAATATGATTTTTTCACTGATCCTTGGCAAATGTTATGTAATTTTTTTTTAACAACTCTATGGATTCGAGTTCCGTACCCTTTCTTACAAATTCATTTCTATGAAAGTTTTTAGGGTTCATACACGCTTATTGATTATTTTTGTTACTATGTGTGACATGATTTAGTGACTTTTGTGTTGTGGTGTACCTTAAGAATAACTTATTATATTAATTTATTGTAATTTTAATACTAAACTTATACTAATATATAGTGTATCTGTTACAAGCTGGTGTTGTGAGGAAGTGCATGTGCAGTGTGTGCCTTATGTCCATACCTATATATATTATCGGGCCGGCTTGACTAGTGAGATACCACGCTCTCACAGAATATCGCTTTGACACGGTTAACCCTGAGCTAATTGTGTTCCGATGGCCCACTTGCCACTCCCTATCCCACATTCCTAATCAAAACCTATTTCATTCCTCTACCCCATCGCCATTGTAAATGCGTGCCATTTTCATATTAAAAACGTTAAAAACATTGCGACTTTCAGACTGATATTTTTTTTTCTTTTTTTTTATTTTTTTTTTATTGCAGGAGTTCAGCAGCCAGTCAGACGGCCTACTTAATGGAAAGCGGTTACCATCGCCTATGGACATTTACAACACCAAAGGTACTACAAATGCGTTGCTGCTCTCTTAAAGGAGACTGGAACCTGGTCACTGATGCCGGAACACAACTCAAAGTTCTTATGACGACATACTTTAGACCAGGGGTGGTAGCCATCCAGTCGGGCAAACGCCCTACCACCTGGCTGTGGGTTGTTTTGTCGCCTCTTACGACAGGCCGCCCGGCCGCAGGAAATTGTATTCTTTCTCCGTTCCTGCACGGATAAATTTATGTTTGTTTCAATTACCTATTATACTCTTTCCTCTCTCGCAAATGTGCTGGTTTGTAAAAGTCACCTTACCGCACTAGTATCATAAATAATGATTATTTTTCCTTAAGCCCTCCCGTACTTAGTACCAAACAGCCGTCAGCACTTTCAACATTACTTTTCCAAGAACCAAACTATAGACGAACGAACGAACCAAACCAAACCAGGTAATACATACCTTCGAAATAATAATTCTTAATTTTTTTTCCCTGGAGGAACGGAGAAAGAATACAACTTCCTGCGGCCGGGCGGCCTGTCGTAAGAGGCGACTTAACAACCCACAGCCAGGTGGTAGGGCATTTGCCCGACTGGATGGCTACCACCCCTGGTCTAGAGTATGTCGCCATAACAACCTTGAGTTGTGTTCCGGCATTAGTGACCAGGTTCCAGTTTCCCTTAAGAGAGCAGCAGCGCATTTGTAGCAACTTTGCTGTTGCAAATGTACATAGGCGATGGTAACCGCTTTCCATCAAGTGGGCCGTTTGCCTGTCTGCAGATCTCCTCTTAAAAAAAAAAAAATATATATATATATATATGAATACTCTAAAAGATATAATAAAACAATTCTAGAATAAAAAAGAAACCGACTTCAAGAGTAATTAAAAAGCAAGAAATAACTATTTTCTACAACATCTTGAAGTCAATGCGAAGTAAAACATAAAATTTAGTACATTTTGCAAATTTTTGTGGTTTTTTATATTTTACTAGGCACCTACTTCAAGAGTTGTAGAAAGTAATTATTTTTACTTTTTAGTTAGTCCTGAAGTCGGTTTATTTTTTGCTAGAAAATATTTATTTTGACTTTTAAGTTACGTATACAGGACCCAAAAAAATTAATGATTTATATAAACTATCCTGATGCTACTGAATCTAAAGCAAAAAGAATCATGAAAATCGATTTAGAAACAAAAAAAAGTTTCGTTGAACATACATAAAAAATATATTTACATGAATTGAAACTCCTCCTATTTTCAAAGTCGGTTGAAATAGTAGAAACATAATTAGCCCTAATTAATCTCAACTTGACTGTACCTGCGTACGCCTTTGCTGGCAGCTAATATCGTAGCCGCCATAAAGTTTGCATGGGACTACAATAATCGGTAATCAATTTGGTTAAAATGCACAGAACTAAAAGGACACGACGGTAAACAAAGATAAGTGATTCAAGTTTATGTTTACATGGATCACTTGAATGAACCGTCTAATATAAAATTTAGATATTACGATTATGTGTCAAACGACGTAAATAATACAATGTACTCTGGCAGTGGCGTGGACTTCGTCCAACTCCATTCTCCATAGCTTAGCGTTAAAGGTAAAGATCTAAAAGGTCGAAAGCGCCATGCATTCATTGGCGTTTACGCATTCTGTCCAAATCTATTTGGACATCAACATTTTTTATATTATTTCTTAATTTAAATGTTACTTATTCTTTGGTTTTTTTCTTCTTGTCAATATGGTATCTTAATTATAACGTTATTATTATAGCTGGGCATTAACTCGTTAATCTGTTAATCGTTAATTAACGACGTTAACATTTCGAGTAACGGATCAACTTTTAAGTTAACTTAAAAATATGTAAACGGACTCGTTAACTTCCGTTAAATTTCCCAAAGTCCGTTAATCGTTAATCCAGTAACAAATCTTTAAAGGGCAAAGCTCAAAGTCTCACCAAAATGTGGCTAGACATAAAGTCGAAAGACTCGTTCAGTGATGCGGCATTCCTCGCGGAACCGATATTCTCAAATCTGTTTATTAAATATAATACTGCTATACCCTCAATCGTTGCAGTTGAACGCCTTTTCTCCATGGACAAGGATATTACACTACAGCCGAAACGAGCCTCGATTTCAAACGAAAACTTCAACATATTAATGTTAATTAAGGCTGCATATTCATATTATGCCTGATGACTAAATTGACAGATAAATTGGACGGGTTAGTGTCGTTTCATCTAAGATGTAAATGGTCTGTGTAGCAATTCGTCTAAATAGCAATTGGTCATTATATTACTATCAAAACGTCTTAAAATTAGTTTGTCTAATTAGTGTTTCGTCCAGAACGCAACTAGTCTATCTTAATAAAATAAATTCTAAACCTTAATACAAATGAATGAAAAAACATTGTTTGTCAACTTGCCTATATTCAACACTCTAATAATTATACCCGTCATTTTTTTGTTTCTAACCTGTTAACTTCCAGAACCAATAGTTTTTATAAGAAAATGCAATTTTTATCACGTGTTAACGGATTAACGGTTAACGTTAACTTGCGTTAAATTTTCTGAAATATAACGCTTTAACTTTTAACGAAGTTAACTTTTTCATTAACGGATTAGCGATTAACGAAGTTAACTATTTGATTAACGGTGCCCAGCTATGGTTATAACAAGCAATATTTTCTTTTAATTTTATTTATATTATTTATACACCCAGTTTTTTACATACATTCTGTTCAAACATATTATTACTAGTATGTCTATAAGTTAACTAGTCACCAAAAGTTAAAAGCGCCATAAAATTATTGGCACTTATATTTTTAACCGACTTCCAAAAGTTGGAAGTTCTCAATTAGTCTGTGTGTGTGATACTCGATTTCTCCGTCAATTGTGGACCGATTTTCAATTTTTTTTTAATCGAATAGTTATAACCCAGAATTGGTCCCATTGTCATGATGTCAGGATCTGATGAGTGGATTTCAAGGAATTAGAGGAACCTACGATAATTCTAAACCGACTTCTTCGTAACACGATATCTCCGTCAATTGTAGATCGATTTTGATTTTTTTTAATTCGTAAGTATAGGTATACACTCCTAACGCGGCAGCGTGGTCATCAAGTGAGAATCTGATGAGTGGGTCCCAGAGAAATCGAGAGCAACCCTTGTTGAAGAGCATATACACCGAAGAGTCAGATGGCAAATTTATACAGGCGTGCCAGTTGTACAATGTCTGCAGGTGCTTAATATATTATTTCTAAAGCTATTCAAGTATTTGCGCAACTAAAAAGTAAAAATATGTTTACTTCTAAGAAAAACTGTTAAGAAAACAACAACAAATTGCAAAATATTGTTACAACCCAGACGCCGGCAAATTCACACCTGCATACCTGTAAAAACACATTTTATTACCTTTCGGCATTTGGACTTCTTTTGTTTACTAATTATTCTAGAGAACAGTCCATTGTTTTATTGTACTCGTTTATGGCTGTTGCGGTCGACTCATTAGCCAGGTGTGTCGGATTTAAAGTACAATCTGATTCTAGGAAGTTCAGTCCACGTGGCCCTACGGACATATTGCATCTGTGCAGTATAAAGCAATGGCCCGATGGAGGGACGAGGGAGTCGAGCGATAACCACGAGCGAAGCAAGATGTGTGTACTACAATCGGGAAACTTTTAGTGACGGACTTTGCGCGTTTTTATGGAATTACGATCTTCTGTATTACGTTTGGACTTGTTGTGTTCGGTTATATTTGTACCTGTGTTATACGTGTTTGTATAGTTCTAATAAACTCTATAGTAATTCTAACGGCATTTTAATTCGAGTCTCGCGACTCGTAACAATATATTTTATGAATGCGTTTTTTGATTCCGGATCCAATTCAGTTTTTTTGTTTGATAAAATACATACATACATACATAACTTCACGCCAGTTCCCTTGCGGGGTAGGCACGAACAACAGAGTGCCATTTAGGCTTATTCTTACACACCTCACTTGCCTCTTTGACATTCATAACTCTTGTCATCTGTTCTCGTCTTGCTCGTCTGTTCTTAAGGCTCCTGACATCAACTTCTGCTAGTACACGATCAATAAAATTATCGTTTGATAAAATAAAATATGTTTAAATAAAAAATGCATTCATTAAAATGTACCTAACCTAACCAAATCATAATTTGCAGTAAACCTGCGAAAAATCAACGGGCAGATTGTTAATGCACTTGTCCAATTTGAAAACCGGCCCGTAATACTTCAAGTTAATATTTTGTTGCGATTCGTTTTACCACTTATCCGTTGCCATTCGTTTTTCCACTTGTCCGTTGAAGTTTCACTTCTACTATGTGTCCCAGCACGCATTTTTTTTAAATATAGATGTAGATTAAGTATGTCTGTTTAAGTTCTATCTAATAATCTGCACCACCTACTTCGCCAAATTAGGTTAATTTATTCCTTAAGTTAGGTTGCCTGAAAGAGATTGCTTTAAGCGATAAGGCCGCCTACTGTTCTTACCTTGACAAAATTGTAGTCGTGTATTTTTGTAATTATATATTTGGTGAGCAATAAAGTGTTATCTATTCTATTCTATTCTATAAAATAGGTAATATTTTTAGATCTAACGGTTTTGTTGAAACGGGAGATAATAATACATACATACATACATACATAATTTCACGCCAGTTTCCTTGCGGGGTAGGCACGAACAACAGAGCGCCATTTAGGCTTATTCTTACACACCTCACTTGCTTCTTTGACATTCATAACTCTTGTCATGCCCGCTCGTCTGTTCTTAAGGCTCCTGACATCACCTTCTGCTAGTACACGATCAATTTGATCATGGAAGGTGTGTCGTGGCCTGGAGATAATAATGACGTAGATAATATACTAAAAGCTTAAAAATATTTAGGTACTTAGGTCCTAGGTACTTGAAGCCACCTAGGTAAGTGAATACTATTTATTCAGGTTACGCCCCACGATTTTATTTTTGAGGAGTCTGATCAATGCCCTAGATTGATTAGCAGAATGGTATGATAACTAGAACCTACCTAGTATAATAAATTTTTAGCTTTTAGTAAGTAGAGAACTGTCTTTGTGGCCTCACCTGACTGAAATCAGTCGGAAACTTTTCGCATCATCCACTTCGCTAAGAAGATTCAAGAGTTCCTACCTACTGCTACTAAGATTATGCTTGCTCAATCCTTGTTTCTCCCGTACTTGATCATGCTGATGCTTGCTATCTAGACATAACCCAAGAACATCGGGATAAGTTTGAACGCCTTCAAAATGTTTGTATCCGGTTCATATTTGGGTTGCGTAAATATGACTATCTCCGAATTTCGTAATAAGCTTAAATGGTTGCCAATTCGCCTTCGCCGGAATGTTCACTTATTCTCACTTCTGCACAATATCCCTTCCAATCTCTGTATTCCCCCATATTTAAAGGAACTTTTTAGTTTCCTCTAACAAGCTCATTCCCGACATTTGCGCTCAAATAAAAATCTTCTATTAATGATACTTAAACACACTTCATCCTTCGTAAGAAATTCTTTTACCGTGCAGGCTGTTCGCCAGTGGAACTCCCTCCCTTTGAAAATCAGAAAAGCTACATCCATTTCTACATTTTTTTATTTTATTATTATTAACATCTCTACGGACTCGAGTTCCGTACCCTTTTTTACTACTTAATTTCTATGAAAAATTTTAGAGTCCATACACGCTTATTGTTTATTTTTGTTACTGTGTGTGACATTAATTTAGTAATTTTTATGTTGTGGTGTACCTTAAGAATAACTTATTATATTAATTTATTCTAATTTTAATACTAAACTTATACTAATGTAGAGTGTATCTGTTACATGATGGTGTTGTGAGGAAGTGCATGTGCAGTGTTGGCCTTATATCTATACTTATATATAATCCTATCTAGTGCCATGTGTCCATTTCTACATTAAAACACTTGATCACTAACCATTATTTGTCCATTAAATAAAATTAGTTGCAGTTAATAGAATTATATTATTGTTCGCATGTAGGTATATCAAGCGTTTACCGCCATTTTATTGTAAGCGACATTTGGACCTAAGTATATTTTTGCTTGTACGGGTGTTTCAAACTATTATATTGTTTTATAATAGATAAAGGATAGAAAGATATATCTTTAGTAGTTTATTATTTTTTTGATTCTTCTTTAGTTGTATTTAATTACGATTGAATTAACTTTAATTTAGTTAAACCACTAAAATTTATTTAATTTTTCTTTTAGAATCTCCTTGGACACGGGGTTGCCTGGAAGAGATCGCTATAAGCGATAAGGCCGCCCATTGTTTTGACGGAAATGTATTCATATTAAATTGTCTAGATTTACGTTTTTTTTTATTGCAGGAGATCAGCAGACAGGCAGACGGCCCACTTGATGGAAAGCAGTTACCATCGCCTATGGACATTTGCAACACCAAAGTTGCTACAAATGCGCTGATGCTCTCTTAAGGGAAACTGGAACCTGGTCACTAATGCCGGAACACAAATCGAGGTTGTTATGGCGGCATGCTCTTGACCAGGGGTGGTAGCCATCCAGTCGGGCAAATGCCCTACCACCTGGCTGTGGGTTATTAAGTCGCCTCTTACGACAGGCCGCCCGGCCGCAGGAAATTGTATTCTTTCTCCGTTCCTGCACGGATAAGACGTTACGTTATGGCGAACATCATCATTCATTCACTCATTCGCACAGTTTAACTTTTTTTTAATTACCTATTGATTAAACATCATTTTATCCTTATAGAAGAAAATACGTGACAGCGTATTTCCAACAACGGCATATATCCAAGAAGAGGTCATTGGAATTCACCACAAGAGATAAAAAGATAACTTACGACCCCACATTGTAAACATTATAATATTGACCTGAGCCCGGAATGTTACCAGTCGCAAATCAATTTACTAGAAGTGTTAATTAAACACATCAATAATTTGTGATATATTGTCAATAATACTTTTGTATTACGATCGAAATTATGTGACCAGTTATGGATTAATTAATATTTTGATTACTACAATTTAAGTTTAAACTGTTTCGTCAAGAATATTTTATGAAAAAGACTATTTGAATGACATTCCCACATGTATAGGATATAAATATGAATATTTGTCTAGATATTTGTGGATCGTAGAGTATTGAGTTATATTTGCCCAAATGGCTGGTCACAAATTATTGTAAAGAGTCCAGGAATATATGATTGAATCGAGTCTATGATGATAGTTTAATGATCTACAGATTGTAAGTTATGTTGTAACATTGTAATGCTTACAATATTTTGAATCTTCTGCAATGCTTATATATTAATGAACTCGACTGTATAACTAATATGATTTATAGAAACCGGCTAGTAATATGGGGAGTAAGTGTCTACCAATGCTTACAATAATAGGTGGTAAGGTAATTTGTGAAGACTGATAAGACGGAACCACCACAAATTTGTTGCCAAATGTCACACACGGCTAATTGGGAAGCACCACAAAGTTGTAGTCAAATACAGATAATTGAAACGAATGTTGAACTGATGCTTTCTCCCTCTAACAACATACAATTTGTATTAGAGTAAAAGAGACGATATAAGTCTCTAGGTTTTGGCGCGGCAATTTTGGTAGCAGCTGGCAGATTATGGACAAAAATTTAACTATCACTTTGCTACACATATAACTCCTTAATTACTTACTATTTTAAAAACCAAATTCAAAAAGCGTTGTTTTAAGTTCTAATATGGTTTCCTTGCCTGTTTACATTACATATTTTACACATTACATTTTCCTTTAACGTATTTTTTTAATGTCACAAAACTCCTTCATCTACTCATGTCTTCCAATGTTCTAGAGAATCGTTGAGTAGTTGAGTGTGGAAGCTCAAGAAATGAGGTGAACATTCCGCCGCTGGCAAGCGGTGTGACTGTAGAAGTGAGGCGTTGGCACCAGATTAAACAATTCCTCGGAGCACCCCGTTGCACAGGCGATAGAATACGCAGAGGGACGCAGTCTCAACAGTCAAAAACACATAACAATAAAACTTATACACATACTCAAACCAACGCGCACTACCATCGCATTGCATTACACGCACACTTCACAAACAAACCAAGACACACAAAGAGCCTAAAAATTAATAACCCAGGCACAGAAAAGAAAAACCAACACACATGGCACTAGATAGGACTATATATAAGTATAGATATAAGGCCAACACTGCACATGCACTTCCTCACAACACCAGCATGTAACAGATACACTCTACATTAGTATTAAAAATAGGATAAATTAATATAATAAGTTAATCTTAAGGTACACCATAACATATAAATCACTAAATTAATGTCACACACAGAAACAAAAGTAAACAAAAGCGTGTATGGACTCTAAAATTTTTCATAGAAATTAAGTAGTAAAAAAAGGTACGGAACTCGAGTCCGTAGAGATGCTAATAATAATAAAAAAATAAAAAAACAGTCAAAGCAAAATTTGTGGAGTTATAGGAAGTAATAATTTTGACGTGTTAGAGCCATGTTGGTATCATTACCTTGATTACAGCCCTTAGGAGCCATCAACAAATTACGTCACACGAATTTCATGATATTTTGACCACTCCCCCGTCCTTGCCACAGATGGTCACATTCGTAAGACTCCTTCTCCAGTGTGACATCACACATTTTGCATTTTTACTTCAAAAAATTATTAAATTAAAGCAGCAATTCCGTAATTGGTTTTATTTCCATTTAAATTATTTTTTTAATAATTTAAACACTATCTATGCTCAAACAGGGTTGAAAATATTTTAGTAGTTCATATTTCGTATTTTATAGCTTAAATATATTTAGATTTTGAAAATTGGCGTCACGAATCTTTTTTGTTGTTTTTTGATAAATATATTTTTCAAAATTTAAAATCTGTTATACTTAGATGTGCACTCGGTGGGTGATCCTGCTTTTTGTGGCAGTAGCGAGGTGCCAACAGGAGCAAACGACAATTGACCCAAGAGTGATTCAGTCGATATGGCAGACAACCAGCGCACCGAGCGTCAACGATGTAAGAGTTAATTGTCTTTTATTTATAATTTAGTCATTGTAGATGGTTCGAGTTGTACAATGCGTTTAAAAATGTGAAAAAATTCATGGGGGCTAATTCGGATAAGAAGGGTTACTCCCAAACATCTTTTGTCGTTCGTTCTCATTTTAAAACTCTTTACTTGATTTTTTTTTAAGTGAAACTTTTATATAGACGGGGGTATTAGGATTTTTCTGTCACGAAAAAGCGTTACGGCCGCGTGGACTGAGGGCATAAATTTAGACTAGACGTGGTGAGAGGCGGTATAATCATTGAGTAGACTATGGATGTATTTTTTTGGTTCCGGATCGAATTCAGTTTCTTTGTTGGATAAAATTATTTTGTTTAAATAAAAATGCATTCATTAAAATGTGCCTAACCTAACCAAATCATAATTTGTAGAAGACCTGAAAAATCTAAATGTGTGCTGGGACACAGTAGAAGTGAAACTTCAACGGACAAGTGGAAAACGAATGGCAACGGACAAGTGACAAAACGAATCGCAACAAAATTTTAACTTGATATTTTACGGGCAGATTGTTAATGTACTTGTCCAATTTGAAAAGCTGCCCGTAAAACTTCAAGTTAAAATTTTGTTGCGATTCGTTTTGCCCCTTGTCCGTTGCCATTCGTTTTTCCACTTGCCCGTTGAAGTTTTCAATATTTAAGTACATTTTCCATTTTATGTTCCTTTTCTTTCTTTGTGTTGTCTATGTTCTATACAATTATTGGTGGCAGTTACTTCTTTCAAATAAAACTCAATGTGGACTTTTGACTTATTATTGGCTTTATTTACATTTAAACTATACATAGAAGAAATACAGAGAGTGCGCATTGGTGCTATTGTATGTGAGCAATGTGAAGCGAATGAGCAAGTAAGTGACCAATTCTGGCCTCCAAGGCCGCTTCTATATCCCACGGAGTGTCTTGAAGTCCGGCAGTTGGTTTTTGCTGGGTTTGAGTCTTAATAGTTTTGATGTTCGGAACCCAAACAGGTGGTATTTGCCAACCATCTCCTCTATTGAAATTTGGGTGTTTTTTGATATCAATAGCCTCACGAATCATTCTAGGTATGAAACGATTCTCTTTTGCGACGATTTGTGGCTTATCAAATCTGATGTTGTGGTTGGGTTTATCCAGCGTGTGGTCACTGATCGCAGACTTCGTAGACCTTGTATGTTTCGTATCAGTAATTTGTTCTTTTACCCGTCTTTTTATGCTCTTCTTTGTTTGCCCAATGGCGGGAGATGAGCGCAGCTGCTCGCTCCCTCTCCCGCTCCGCCGCCTCCTTGGCGGACATAACAGCCTCGCAGAAGCAGGCAACGGCGTCCCAGCCAGGTTGGCCCCGACCATGGCTTGAACTACGGCCGAGAGCGACAAATCTAATCCAATGTATGCTATAAGGGCACGGCGCTCCTCGTCCCAAGCTGAGCATACGTGGAGAGTGTGCAGTGCCGTGTCTTCGAAGCTATCACTGCAGTGGTGGCATCCTGACGATGGCTCACGCCCTATGCGGCACAGGTACCTCCCAAAGCAGCCGTGTCCCGTGAGAACCTGTGTCAGGCGAAACGTCAGGGTGCCGTATTTTCGGTTGACACATGATTGCACAACTGGCCTTACTGCCGCTATTGTGACATGGCCTGGGCTGGGTTGTGCGAGTCGTGTCGCCCACTCCATCGTGAGATCCTGTCGGAACTGCGACCTCTTAGCCTCAACTTCACGGGGCGCGGGTCGGAAGTCCCGGAGGAGGGCGTCCTTGCGCCACTCGTATAGCCGTTTAAGGATTCTCGCTTCTAGTTCCTACGGTGAGGATCCGGCAAGAAGAGAAGCCGCCTCGAAGGAGATCTTGCGATACCCCCTTATTGCCCTGATAGCCAGCGCGCGCAGCGGTTTGCGTAGCAACGCATCATTCTTGGCCGTCAGGGATTCCGCCCATATTGGGGCCCCATATAGGGCCATGGATCGTACGTACCCCTTCAAACAATTTTCGACACAGGGCGCCAGGTCCCCCCAGGTTGGGCAGGAGCCGTGATAAGAAGCCAGCCGCCCCCATGAGTCTGGGGGCCAACTGCTTTAAATGTGCAGAAAACTGCCATCGGCTGTCAAGGACGACCCCGAGATACTTCATTGTCGTTCCGACGCCGATAGTGGTGCCTGCCACTGTTATGCTTAGACTGGGAGGTGGCTTGTTTCGAGGTCCGTGAAACACGACGGCCTCGGATTTATGCAAGGCCACCTCCAGGCCGAACCGCCGAATCCTTTCAACGACACCCGCAACCCCAGCCGTGGCCAGTAGGCCCGCCTGCCTATGGGTCTGTCCACGGGCTGCGACCAGCGTGTCGTCAGCGTAACAGGTTACACTGACACCGTTGAGGACCGCACCGCGTATTGTCCAGTCGTAAGCAATGTTCCACAGGAGCGGGCCCAGCACCGATCCCTGTGGAACACCGCATGTCATCGTTCGCCGACTCCAGCTGGATAGCTGACCCGGGTAGACGACGGCCCTCTCTGAGAGGTAGTCTCCGATGACTCGACGAAGGTAAGTCGGCACTCTGTGATATCGGAGTGCTTCTTTGACACAGCTCCAGGGCAGGGAGTTGAAAGCGTTAGCGATATCGAGAGATACAGCCAACAGAACCCCACCCTGGAGCGTCGCATCCTCCGCCTGACTCTTCACACGACTGATGGCGTCTATGGTGGAGCGCCTCTGGCGGAAACCAATCTTATTCTCCGCGAGGTCTGGTCCTATTTCCTCGAGGTGCCAGACGAGGCAATTTGCAAGCACACGCTCGAACAGCTTGACGCAGGTTTTTAACGTAATTAATTGTATTGTTTATTAATTTATTTACCTAAATGACGGGTTTCCGATAATTTTAGCGTCCTTATTATACCATAGCAAACCATACTGTAACAATTTGGCCCACCTGCATACCTGTATTTATTACCTGCCGCGGCTTTTGAGCTAATAATGTTGAAACTGTTTTATGACTATCTTCTTTTGTTTTCTTTGTGTTTAAAATTTGTAATTACACAAAAGCCTATTTATTGTGTATTGTACTCGTTTATGGCCGTTCGCGGGCATAATTATGCAGGTGTGTAGATTATGTTTTCTGGGAATTGCGCCGACGCTTGCCAGGTAGACATATGGCATCGGTGCATTATAAAGAAATGGCCCAATGCAGAGAGAGGTAGTCAAGCGAGGATTACGATACAAGCAAGACGTACATTCGATGAGCGATATAGTGACGGACTTTGAGCGTGTTATTGAATCGTGCACTTCTTACTGGTTGTGTCCAGTTATATTTGTACCTGTGTTTTACGTGTCTGTATAGTTCTAATAAATTCTATAGTAATTCCAAATACATTTTAATTCGAGTGCCGCACTGGCAACAATATTTATAATCTTTAAATACAAAAAATGCGTAATTTTCATGTTGCGCATTTTTTCACATTTACCGATCTTTTAACGTATGAATTGTAAAAACGTGATATTCTAGCTATATAGGTGAATATTTCCAGGGTTATTTTTAAATCATTTTTGTCTTTATTTTTTATTGCAGACAAATATACCATGTATAACGGAAGACAACCATCCCGGGCAATGCGTTAGCTATTACCTCTGCGTAAATAATACAATAAACAAAGACGGTACGTCTGTGATTGACATAAGGTCAGTACAATTCCTAGAGTAACATACAGATGATATTTTTAAATTTATTAGATATTTTTATTTTTAAAGTCAAAGCGTGCGGATTGGTTCCTGGCCGGCCCGGCCCTTTGGCTTTAGAACGCGTACGTTAGTCATTATGCTACCACGACTTCTCTAAAAAATAAAAAAATACAGATAGTATATTGTGTTATTCCACCAAATCATAGCAATGATCAATTTCTTTTAAGGAATTTAATTATTTGATTTTTCGTTCGACGTTTCGGCTTGACCGATTTTGATGAAATTGGACTCGGGATGGTTTACAATTGGATATGAATAAGGTATTTAGAAAGAAATACCTTATTAATTGGCGCTGCAAACGAGTGCTAGACTTTTAGTTTTTCACGAGCCTTCTCGTTATGTCCGTGTTGTCGAGGAGCTGGATCGCCTCGACATACTAGGCCAATGTTTTTGAATAAAAACTTTTGATTTTGAATTTACAGGTTGAACGATGGCCGCTGCCCCAATTACATGGACACTTGCTGCTTAGAGGGTGATACCTCGGAACCTCAGACTACGCAGGAACCAACTATCATCGAACCAGAGGTATTAATTAAATATATATATATATACATATATACATACATACACACACATATACATACGTAGTCTATACAAGAAATACGGAAAATATTAATAATGAATAAATATATATTAGTGTTTTATAATGTATTGCAAAAATAAATTAAAAGAATCGAATTAACAATTAAATTAAATACCACTTGTATCAAGTTTTAGGTGGTGTTGTGAAAGCTGGTGCTCTTTTAAAAATATCTTTAATTGAGTTCTGAACCCATTAATATTTTGTAGATTTCTAATGGGTGGTGGGTTCTAATGTGCGTGTGTGTGTGTGTGTGTGTGTGTGTGTGTGTGTGTGTGTGTGTGTGTGTGTGTGTGTGTGTGTGTGTGTGTGTGTGTGTGTGTGTATATATGTGCGCGTGTGTGTGTGTATATACACATATATATCTTTATATATATAATTCTTCCGTACATGTGTTGACAGTGAACTCTTCCTAAACGGCAGGACCGATTTGAATGAATTTTTTTTGTGTGTGTTCAAGTGGATTCGAGGATGGTTTAGATTCACAATTGGACCCGGTAGGTGGCGCTGCAATTGGGTTTCAAATTTTCTTCAGGGCAGGGCAACGTCTGCCGGGACAGCTAGTATATATATATATATATATTGGGGCGCAGCGGGGAGGAGCGGAGTGAAGTAGAATGACCTTTATGGTACACTAGCTGTACCCGGCAGACGTTGTCCTGCCCTTAGAAATAAAAATCTAGAACCCGATTGCAGCGACATTTACCAGCACCAATAGTTAATTTAATAAAAACAAAAATTTACGAATACTTTAGCGGTGCCACCTACCGGTAGATCTATAATCTTAACCATCACGGGACCCACTTGAACACACACAAAAATAATTTCACCTAAATATTGGAACCCGATTACAGCGCCATCTACCTGGTTCAAATTTTAATCTATACCATCGCGGAACCCACTTGAACACACAAAATAATTTCACCTAAATATTGGAACCCGATTACAGCTAAATTAATAATTTTACATGTATTTTATGAATAAAATTACTCCGACGGAAGCATCTATTTTAAACGATATTCAGTTTTTTACATCCTCTTTGACGATATTTGCAGCACGCATTCTGTCAATTCTATGTCAAACGTCATAAGGTTACATTTAAAAAGTTTATGTTGTCCAAAACGGTTAGATTAGAAATAATTTTATATGGTGGTTAAGTATTCTTAAATTTTCTAATTTTCCGCGCAATTTTCGAAAAACTTTTCTTTCATAAGAACCTTCTCCTGACAACAAAGACAACAAAAAACAATTTGCGAAATCGATCCAGCCATTCACGCGTGATGTCGTGACCAAGATAAATAGGGATTCGTTTTTATATATATATATAGATATTTTTTTTTGCAGGAGATCAGCAGACAGGCAGACGGCCCACTTGATGGAAAGTGGTAACCATCGCCTATGGACATTTGCAACATCAAAGTTCTGCTGCTCTCTTAAGGGAGACTGGAACCTGGTCACTAATACCGGAACATAACGCAAGGTTGTTATGGCGACATACTTTAGACCAGGGGTGGTAGTCATCCAGTCGGGCAAATGCCCTACCACCTGGCTGTGGGTTGTTAAGTCGCCTCTTACGACAGGCCGCCCGGCCGCAGGAAATTGTATTCTTTCTCCGTTCCTGCACGGATAAAAGATTTTCGTCAAATTAAGGTAATAAACGAAAGCAGCTTAGAATTAGAATTCGATGATGTTACCACGTTGGATAGGGTGACGCACTGGCGAGAGCCCTCGGAGAGCTCGGATGGCTCCATCGCCGCGGCAGCTAGGCTCAACCGCTGGAGGGGTGTACAAAATAAGACGACGTGTGTTGTACTCTCTAAGTAATTGTTGCTTAATAATTTAACATTAAACTTAAGACTATATATACAGAAATCTTAAATGCTACGTGAAAATATGTAAAACATGTTCGTAGATGCATCTCCGAAGGTTTTCTGTATTGGCAGATTTTGGCAGGTACATTGACTACTCAGTTTTAACCTTGTTTTTATGTAGTAATAAATTATTTCATGTATTGGACGTAACAACACAAAAGCTAGAGACATTGAGTTATATGCATAGTACATTATACCTCTTTAGCTAGAGCAGGGTTTATGTTGCACAATATCATTATTCAATACGTGAAGCAAAAACTTTGTACCTACCCCTTTTTACAAAAATTGCGCAGACGGAGCAATTTGAAATTTCTCACACTTATAGTTTATACAGAGAAGGCGTGCAGAATGCTAATATATTTTTTTTATTATGCATAAAAAATACATTACACACACTACCATGTATTTGACACACACACTTTTGTTTATTGTTAAAGCCAAATTAATCCTTGGAAAAATCAGTAGATACATACATAAGTTCACGCCAGTTCCCTTGCGGGGTAGGCACGAACAACAGAGCACCATTCAGGCTTATTCTTACACACCTCACCTTACGGAAAAATCTGTGATTATACAAATATAGTCTTTGACAACAGAACCTTAATAATGTTCAAGCTTATAATTTAACTTAATTATGGTCGAATTTCGACCACTGGGCGACCACTAGTGGACGGCAACGCAGATAACACTGCACCACTCACTACTCACACTAATCAACTTTGTCAGTTTAATTAAAATTCTTTTTTTTTTTAATCCAGCGCGTCGGCTGCGGTTGGCGGAATCCAAACGGCGTTGGCTTCGTCGCCGTTGGTGTTACACAAAGTGAGACCCAGTTCGGAGAGTTCCCATGGATGGTTGCTGTACTTAGGTAAAAACCATCAACTGAGGATTCCATAATTTTACATACATACATACATACATAACTTCACGCCAGTTCCCTTGCGGGGTAGGCACGAACAACAGAGCGCCATTTAGGCCCATTCTACACACCTCACTTGCTTCTTTTTTTTACATAATTTTCTAGTACAAAAAAACGACTTCAATAGTAACTAAAATAAATTCTTTCTTTCTATAAAAGTTATTATAATATATTATTGTTTCATCTAAATATACAATATATTCATCAAATTTATTTGTTCAATACATAGTATACATATTAATATTAATTAAAAATCTAAAATATCCTATAAATGTACTGTGAGAGAACTTAGGGAAGAAAAATTAAAAATTCGGGATACGTGGTTAACCTTGATTTATACCTTAAAAGTTACACGTAATGGAGTGAAGACAGACAGATAGGTGCATTTTAAACGATGTTCACTTAGTACAAATAATGAACGCCTGCACAAACATTATGGCAACTTTGTTGGCCCGTGTACCTTTGCCAAAAAATATCCGACTTCATAACATATACCTAACTTTTTTTTTAGTCGAACTATACTTATTTATTCTATTGTTATACAATGCAAGAAAACTTAACTTATTTGTATTGTATTCTACTCATAGTCCCTCAAGACTATAAGTAGAATACTGAGCCCAGATCACCGTCTTCTATGGGTAAGGTACCCAGAAGGCTGGCTACGTTTCCTCGCTGGATCGCCATACTGATCCGTTGGCCGAGGTAAGCACCAGCCCTCTGATCACCCGAAGAGTCAATGAGTCGTTTCGATAAATTTTGGTAGAGGCTCATGGCCTCAGGACCATTTAGACGTGTTTGGTAAATGGGATGCGGCCAACGTGTCTACGCAAGTCGCATCCCACACCAAAGGCTTGCCACGCTGCCAGGGAATTAGAGTCATTCCGTCGGGACGCCTACCATCGTCACGTGCAATACCGTTCGGCTCCAATAAAGCCGGCACGTTAGCGGTGGCAAGCGCCCTCCGTAAGACATCATTCAAGGCAGCGTGGCGCAACCATCTGCCGGCACTGCGGCGGCAAGAAAGACCGTGGTATCCCGGGCCGATTACCTCTGTTCCACAGACGCATGTGTGTGGTGCACATATGCAAGAACCCAAGCGCAGATTTATAGCCAAAGAAATACCTAACTTAAAAATATATATACAATAGTAAAAAAACTACAATTAAAATAAAACCTATATTAAAGCCCGTCCAGCCCCACCAGACCACTGTCGCTGGGCATTGTACCTAGAAGGCTGGCAGCATTACCTCGCTGGATACAAAGGCTAATCCTTTGAGCGAGGTAAGCTCCAGCCTTCCGGTCTCCTGTTTTGTCGACTAGGCGTTTTTTAATTATTTTAAATAATTTGTGGGCACTTGGCCCGCATGGGCCCAAAGTCTCCGCCCCAAACGGCTCAAATATGTAACCTGTTCCAAGGGTTACATATTGAATCCGTTTGAGGTTTTCGGCAGAAGTGGCAGTTCTTTAAAAGGAAATAATCAATATTTTCTTACAAGGTATTATTTATCAGATTATTTTCATATAGTATTAATTAATAATATACCTGCTAAATTTAGTTTAAAAAAAAAACCAAAGACATTGAAACTAAAATACATTATGTAGCAGATCACTGCCAACGGGGAGCGTGCCCAGAAGGCTGGCTGCATTGCCACGCTGTATGGCAATACATATTTGTTGTGCAAAATATGAGCCAGCCTTCTGATCACGGGTAGCGTCAAAGAGGTTCTTACATATGTCTTTAAAGAAACTCTTTGCCGACGGATCCCACGGGCCTAATGTTTCAACCCCAAACGGCACAAATATGTAACCCCTTCCTAAGGCTCCATATTTGCGCCGTTTGACGTCCTCAGCTGAAGCGGCAGCGTTGCCAGCCCCTGACTCGGTCATTGGAAGATGTGACGGGGCCAATGTGTCAACACAGGTCGCATCCCACACTAGCGGCCGCCCCATCTTCCAAGGGACGAGTGACATTCCGTCCGGTCTCTTGCCATCGTCACGCACCAGGCCTATCGGTTCCAGAATGGCTGGGACGCCGACGCTGACAAGAGCTGATATTTTCTACAACATCTTGAAGTCAGTGCGAAATAAAACATAAAAACTAGTACTTATATTTAAAACTGTTCACTTTATAATGACATACGTAGTTTCCAATAATCCAATGAAACCTATATGAAACTATTTTGAAGCTATCCTGAATCCAACGCAAAAAGGTTTATCAAAATCGGTTGAGAAACAAAAGAGTTATGACCGAAAAACCGTGAAAAATTCACATCTTCTGCCCGATTTTAATGATTTTTCTACTATATCTTCGGAACACAAAGTCCAATATATAGTATATTTTTTGGGAATTCCTAGTCTAGACTATATTCACTTATTTCTTTGTTATTATTATATGTAATCATGCAATAAAATAAGCTTTTTTTAAAAAGGTTTTTAAATACAAGCTTTTAAGATCCTGGATATCATGTAGCCGCAGAGTGCTAGCCAAGACAAGTAAAACGAGCCCAAACACGACGGGTCTATCTTGTTTAGTACAGAAGTTCCCATGGCCACCTTCCGACCCAGATCAGCTCCATGGTACCATATTATTGCATTGTCACGCGATATACATATGCGTGCAAAATTTCAGCTCAATCGGAAACCGGGAAGTTGGTCAAATTTAACTGGCAAGATTCCACCCGAACTTACATACATACATCCATTGCAAGTTAAATAAAAGCTTGTAAAAAGAAAATAGCGCCTCGGAACATTCACTCATACCACGAAACACGATCAGCTCAAAGCTCACCGTTTCAGGCTGATATATTTTTTTTTATGTTTGCTATTAGGCAAACTGGCACGAGTCCAATTGATGGCAAGTGCAACATCTGCAACACTAAGGGAGCCGATGCGTTGCCTACCTCGTTAAGATTTTAAATATCTGCTTACGCCCTTTTTAAAGAGTCCCATATTGTAGCGCTCTGGGAAAATTATATTCTATGTTTGCGTGGTATCACACCGATTAAGTCGGACCTTACAGATGTAATCAAGGGAATAATTATTCCATAGTTCTAACACATTAAACTTGTTGTAAGCTCGTGTAAAACAACGTTCGGACACCTTTATATGAAGCCCAGCTTTCTTAACAAACGGGGCAATATCCTTTCTAGAAAAAATGCAGGCGAAATCACAGGCTTCCGCTATAAAAAGCTTATCTTTGCAGTCTTCTACCAGTTAACGAAGATGAACCCAATGGTAAGATGGCGGAAATATACAAAGGCGGAGGATCCTTGATTCACCCAAGCGTGGTACTCACTGCTGCCCACGTTGTGGCCGATGTAAAGACTCTGCATGTTAAAGCAGGTGAATGGGATACCCAGAACACCAAGGAGCCTTATCCCTTCCAACAAAGAAATGTTAAAAGCCACATTGTGCACGAAGATTACATGCGAGGTACATAAAATCTCTATCTATCTATACCTATATAATTACTAAAGCACACTAAAGATAAGAAGAAGACGAGATAGAAAAGAGTAGGATGGATTTTGTGAAGAATGATATGATGATTTCTGGTGTGACAGAGAACGTGTCAGAATAGAGGAGTGTGGAAGGAAAAGCCAGATTGTGCCGAACTCAAATAATTAGTATATTTTATCTCACAATAAAGCATATTAATTTATTAACTCCACCAATTATCTTCTACCATAATTAGAATTAGCTAGAATATCCCATTCCTTTTTACCTTCTAGGCAATCTCTTCTACGACGTTGCGCTCCTGTTCCTTGACCAGCCAATGAATATGGCACCGAATGTTGGAGTGGTGTGCCTTCCTCCAGCCAAAACGAACACTCCTCCCGGAACCAGCTGCTTCGCCACCGGTTGGGGTAAGGAAAAGTTCGGGAGGGAAGGTCAATACCAGGTCATATTGAAAAAGGTCAGTACAGTATACTTAAATATATTTGATTTCTTTTTCTCGAGTGGCGCATCACAACCATCATGATAACTAAAATAAGGTCACCAGTGTGTGCGGCGCATCCCAGTGTCTCTATCAACAACCCCTCCCCCCCCAAACACCACCCCCCACCCCCAATTAAAGTACCTACTGCAGTGTACCTAAATATACCGAAAGAAAAGAAATACTACTTTAAAATATATGTATAAGTATGTATGAATAGGCATCTAAAGATCAGGAGCACGAGGTTTATACGTCATATGACACAGCGATCATGCTGGCCCCAAGAGATCAAGAGAATGGACCCAGCATGGCTCTACCAGGTCTACCAATTTACAGAAAACTTAGAGATATGCACAATCTTTCCAAAGCCGAAACACTTCTTGAAATTGCTGGAATCCGGTAAACCACCTGACATAAATTAGTTGCCGTCTCCTGTGAACGTTTTTAATACCATAGGCAATACCAATGCGTAGCCAGCCTTTAGAATAAGACAGGAAAGGAGAGAGGAGGGTCGAGATAGATTTTTCCGTGCAGGAATGGAGAAAGAATGCAATTTCTTGCGTTGGGGCGGCCTGTCGTAAGAGGCGACAAAACAACTCATAACCAGGTGGTAGGCTATTTGCCGTTCTTTTTTTTTTGATAACGCAGGGGGAGTGTTTTTGGACACCATCCTCGGACCCTTCGTGGGAAGGGTCTGAATGCAGGCATAAGGCCTGCATCGAGGGTGTGTGGGATTCTCAGCAACCGGTTCTCCACGCTTGCTTCTAAAACGAAGCTGTCGCGAGAATCGGCCGCCAAACTACCCACTAAACCTAAACCTGCGCCCTATTTATAGCGCTTTTACGAGGCGTCACGGGATCTCGTACAGAGTAACTGCACCGTAACGCCCCTATGCTCTGTAACTAGGCCACTCCGGGAAGCAGAGTGACCCACTTCATACAGCAGGGGGGGGGAAGTCCGCTGTCCCCCCCGTGACAGCGGCCCCCTGTGACGGTAACTAAGGGAGGAGAAGATGCGCGTAGCGCGCCTACGACCTCCGGTCCGTCTCCTCCGGACGGGGTCCGCGAACGCGTCCTCCTTCCTCGCTCTTTCAGCGGCCTCCTTCTGCGACATGACGGATTCACAGTAGGAGGAAACCGCAAGCCAGGAATGTTGACCCTGGAGCATCGCTTCGACCATGCTACGAAGTGAGTCCACAGGGCCAACGTCGTTCTCTAGGAAGGCCCTCTGGGGCCACCCCCAAGCTGCGCACTCCACAAGCGTATGAAACACCGTGTCCATGAGTGCGCCGCACTCGTGGCAAGACGGAGAAGGTTCCCGCCCCACGATTTGATGCAGATACTTACCAAAGTAACCGTGCCCGGTAAGTATCTGCACCATCCTGAACGTCAGGGTCCCGCATTTCCGCGAGACCCAACGAGCCAGGTGGGGGCGGACCACCTCCACCGTCTCGATTCCGGCTTCTGGGGACCCTAGGTCCCTCTGCCAAGAGCGGATCAGGGCCTCGGTAGGCTATTTGCCGGTCTGGGTCATACCGTCATAACCACCTTGAGTTGTATTCCGGTACTTATGGCCAGATTCCAGTCTCTCCTTAGAGACCGGCAGCTTATTAGTAGCAACTTTGGTGTTTCAAATGTCCATAGGCGATGGTAATCATCAGGTAGGCCGACTGCCTGCTCTTAATCACCGTATGAAATTCGATTAGTGGAAGACTAACCATTTCAAGCCGATATTCTGAGCGTGGTACGACAGAGGCCGAGAGAGAACTGAATTCAAATGACGTCAACATGGCTCCATCACGTCTAAGCATGCCCAGATCATTAGTGATTAGATTTGATTTTTCCTTCAGGTTGAATTACCGGTAATGGATGACGGGACCTGTGTAAGCAGGCTGCGGAAGACGAGGCTCGGGAACCTTTTCGAACTGCACAGCTCGTTCATGTGCGCCGGGGGAGTGGCTGGCCAGGACACCTGTACAGGAGACGGGGGTTCGCCTTTAGTATGCCCCATTGAGGTATGGCACGGATCATCTATCTTTACACAGTATTAAACAAAGCCGTTTTTCGCCTCTGTGTGCCTGTATACTACGCAACGGATTTTAAAGCGGCTCTCACCATAACTTAGATCATTTTTCAAGGAAGGTTTATATATATAATAACAGCCCATTAAATATTTATTGTTACGAGTTGCAGGACTCGAATTAAAATGCCGTTGGAATTATTATAGAGTTTATTAGAACTATACAAACACGAATAACACAGGTACAAATATAATAAAACACGCGAAGTTCGTCACTATTAGATTCCCGATTGTAGTACACACGTCGCGCTTCGATCGTAGTTCTCGCTCGACTGTCCCCTTTCTCAATCGGGCCATTGTTTTATACTGCACAAATGCAATATGTCCGCCCGGCAACGTGAACCGAATTTCGTAAAATCAGCTTGTACTTTAAAATCCGTAACACCTGGCTAATGATTACAGCCGCAGGTAAACTGTAAACGATTACAATACAACAATAGCCCGTATACCAATAACTAAGTAAAGAAAAGAAGACGATCATAAAAGAATTACAATAATTTCAATGTTATTAGTTCAAATGCCGCCGGGTAATAAATGTACTTCTACAAATCTGTACGTGGAATTTGTCTTTGTCGGCGCCTAGGTTGTAACATTATTATATTTTTGGTTTATATATGTCACCGTCAAATTGTTAATATATATATATATGAAAGCTCGTCAGAGCCGTATAAGCTGAGGAAGGCTTTATTCATCGCAATTCATCATGGCCATGATGTTGTATGTTGGTTTATTTATGAAATTAACATCTTTTGTGATCGATACTAATGTAAGGTTTCTATTGCTTTAATAACAATCATCTCTCTCGATATTAACACTCGATTACGTTATAATTCGCTTTGATTAAGGCAATGGATCGCGGTTTGTTGAATACTTGGTGCGCTGGCGACCATTCTCCAAAAGAGGTTGTATCTTTCTTTATTACGGCCACCCTGCTTCTTTCACCAGAGTGACATTGACAACATATCACTCTTGACAGTGTGACAGTGACGTTTCAGTGAACCGTCTACATATATATATGCCGCCATTGGAAATGGTTACACATTCACGGCATTTGGGATGGAAAGTCTAGGTCCGTGGGGTCCTAACGCTCTAAAGGTCTACCGTGACGTCGCTAAAGGTTTAGTAGACGTCACACCAGATCAGAACGCTGGCGTCTATTTTACTCAAAGATTAAACATCGCTATACAACATGGCAACACCGCCAAATGCCAGCCTTCTGTTTTGGACCAATATTTTATCTATAACTATTTTTTCTTTAGTTTTATTTTTGAATCTTAGATCATATAAACGTCTAGATCACGCATCAATTGCACAAAAACGGCCCAAAAACAGTGCACCAAAATTGGTGCACTGGCTTCAATGGCTTCCCACGCCTGTTAGTGTCGTTTCGATTACTTTACTGGTTAGAGCTCTCGCAAAAAAAATCATTATGCCGGCCTGCGCTATTAAAATGTGTCGGAACTATTTTAAAATGGGAAAGGATAAGTATGAGATGTCATTTAATCGGAAAACTTAACACTTTTCTCATGATTTCTTTGTAAAAACGTGAAATTTAATTTCGACATTTTCAAGGTTATCGAATTGATTGATGTTGTCAGGTGAGAAGTGTGACTTATTTTCCAAAATTTGGGGACTTTTGTTACGATTTTTTTTTATTTATGAAATATGAATAATTGAAAAAATCTATAGAAAACAGACATGTAATGTTTGTGTGTCCGGTTTTCTTAAACTAGTTTATATTACGTTTTAGACTTCCTACGGATCCAATTGTAGCATATTGTTGGACAAAGAGATGGATTTTGAAAGGAAGTATTTTAAATCATTTTCGGAGATATTTTTACACTATGTTTTTTATATTTTCTTATCAACGGCACAATTGTATTGAAATAAAGTACCTAAAATAATTATATATGATCGAGACCGATAAGATGTAAGTTGTGTGAAGGACAATTAGAAAATTTAACAATACTTAACCATCATATAAAATTATTTCTAATCTAACCTTAGCGCTTTGGACAATATAAACTTTTTAATGTAACCCTATGATGGTTGACATAGAATTGACAGAATGCGTGCTGCAAATATCGTCAAAGAGGATGTAAAAAAAACTGAATATCGTTTAAAGCAGATGCTTCGGTCGGAGTTATCTGTACTAAAATTATAAAGAGGTAAAGTTTGTAAGTTTGTGACGTTGTAGGGGGTAATCTCGGGATCTACTAAACCGATTTTAAAAATTATTTTACTGTTGGAAAGCTACGTTAACAGGGAGTGTCATAGGCTATATAACATGACGCTTTATACCACAGGAGCGGGACAGACCACGGGTGAATCCGCGCCGGGCCGCTAATAATATTATAGATAACTCTTTATTGTCATAATTAAGATATTAATTTTGTCTATATTCTGTTAGCTGCATCTCCATTAATTCCTAATAAAGAAATAATTTAATATATTAATATGATAAAAAGCAAATTTTAGTTCAGAAAATAATCAAACTGAAATAGTTTGAATAAAAAAATTTGGATATGAATATTTTTATTTATATATAATAACCCTTTTCAAGTGGTTTAGTTGCTCTTAAGTCCCTGCATTAAACTATCCCGTGTACCTACCCCGTAGTTCCTACTACTGATATAAACTTTGGATTATACATAAAGCCTACTACTCAATATGAACTTATCGAATCGTTCCAAGTCTACTATTACAAATAATTTCACTGACTTTTAGCGCAGGATAATCTTTGGGTTATAAATAGTCATCTAATAACCTTCGTGAATATGATGTGTAACACAAAAATAATTTGCCATTATGAATAGTTTTTTTAGGATTATTACATTAGTATTGGTAATTAACAGACTTGTAAATATGTACTAATATCTGTACAGACATTTTATTGCGAATTAAAATTACTACATGTGCTATGAATGTGTTATGAATTTATTTGTGCATGTATTTTTTATGGTTCGTTCCAAGACACACAACTTTAGTTGCTAATACTTTATTTAAAAAAAAAAACTGAAACATCTGAGTAATATTAAATTATAACACATAAAGCGATTAAATCATAACGATCATTTAAACTTTTCACTTACATAAAAAAATATTTAATTATAAAAAATGGGGTAATATCTTTTTCCTGATATCCCGAAAATGCAGAGTGAATTTAGCAACGCTTCGCGTTTTTGATGCCGTTTTTGGCGATGTTGTTTGTTAGCAATGCTCTCTCTAGACATGTTATATCTCAATGTTTTTAATATAGTATAATTTGTAGTTTATTTTTAAGTTTATATTGTATTTTTCATCAATAAAGAAACCTGCTTTTTACTAAATATAGACAAATATAATACAATATTGCGAATATGCATTTTCCAAACTTTAGAAGACGACCAAAACGATATCTATATATATATATAAATCAATTTCTGTTCGTTAGTCTCGCTAAAACTCAACGGCTGGACTGATTTGGCTAATTTTGGTTTTGAATTATTTGTGGAAGTCCAGGGAAAGTTTAAAAGGTGAGTAAATATGAAAAAATACTTGGAAATATAGTAAAAACAACCATTTCGCTTTCCCTTAGACACTATTCCTACCTGTCAAACATTTGATGTTCGTCCCGTCGTTTAGAAATCAATTAAATTTAAAAGTCGTTCAGAAATCAAATTGAATTTAAAAGTGAAGTTTTTTTTTTGAATATCAAACGTTTGATATTCGTTCCGGTTAAGTTTTGACCACATTTTTTACTAAAGTTGAAAGATTCTGCAATTATCAATCAGTTTTTTTTTATTCTGAGGTGGTACGTAGTTTGCCGGGTCAGCTAGTAGTTTTATCAAAAATAAAAATAAAATATGAATTGTATAATCTGTAATAAATGATGACTAAATAAAGAACTTGGTTTTTATATATATATATTTTTTATGTAATTATATCGTTTTTTGTTCGTTTGTTTTGTTGTAATATAAACGACGATATATAAAAATCGGTGCGAAGTAAAAATAAAAATTACTATATTTTGTAAAAAAGAAAATCGTGGTAGCGTAATGGCCAGCGCCTGCTTTCCAAACTCATAGGGCGCGGGTTCAATCCTAGCCGGAACCCATGCACCACTTGAGCAGTTTTCTGACCTAATCTGCATATTGTTTCTATTACCACGAGCTAGCAACGGTGAAGAAAAACATCGCGATGCAACCGATGTGTCAAACCTGCCAAGCCGTATTGGACAAGCGTCGCGGGTATACTGTCCGTTCCCCTATAAGGGAGGGGCCCGAGCCCAGCAGTGGGACATTTATGGGTTGTTATTATTGATTTTAAAATGACTTTGTAAGAGTAACATGACATTTTGTATCGAACCAGTACAATGTATCGCTTTAAATGAGGCGAGGAGTACAAAACTTCTGGTTCGGAAATGTTCGTTAAGAATCGTATGTTGTCGGCCTCGGTCACCTCATTTTACTAGCAGTTGTACATGTCATGTTGTCCCTCTTTGTGATGTGAATATCCGTAGAGGCGTTATTGAACTGTTGTCCTCGTTCCGTCCTTCATCTTACATTTGTCGCGTGACTAACGTAAGAGGAAGAACGGAACAAGTACGCAGTACAAATTTTAATTTTGGACCGCATCAGTACACATCTATTTTGTACGGGACAAATCTACTGCCTCACACGTGTACTACTCATCACTATTATATTGTTACGAGTTGCAGAATGATGTTGGAATTATTATTGAGTTTATTAGAATTTATTAGAACTATACAAACACGTATACTACAGGTGCAAACATAACTGAACACAACCAGTTCAAACGTAATGCACAATTCAATAACACGGGCAAAGTCCGTCACTAAATAGATTACCGAATGTACACAGGTCTTACTTCGCTTGTGGTTATCGCTAGACTGCCGGTCTCTCCATTGGGCCATTGTTTTATACTGGATCGATACAACATGTCTGCCCGACCGCGTAGACCGAATTTCTTAGAATAAGTTTAACACACCTGGCTAATGACTGCCATAAGAGATTACAATACACAATGGGCTGTTTTCTAATCACAAATTTTAAACACAAAGTAAACAAAAAAAGTCCAAATGCGGAAAGGTAATAAAATGTGCTTTTATGGTATGCAGGTGTGAATCCACTTTTGTCGGCTTGTAGGTCGTAACGTATTCGTGGTCCTTTTGCAGAATGAAGCGGGGCGTTACATGCAGACAGGCATTGTGGCCTGGGGCATTGGTTGCGCTGGACACGGCATCCCCGGAGTCTACGTAGACGTTGCCCACGTACGAGCCTGGATCAATAGCAAAGTCCAGAATCAAAACTACAAAACCAGCGTTTATACCATTTAAGCAAAATGATCCTCAATACAGTAACAATCAAATGACCTTGGACACTTTTCATCTTTTTTTTGAGTCGTAACTTTTCGAATAAAGAATACAATTTCCTGCGTTGGAGCGGCTGTCGTAAGAGGCGACAAAACCAAACTGGGTTGTTTTGTCGCGTCTTACGACAGTGTACAAGGGCCTTTAGCCCTCTACAACGGTTACGGCACGCAGGTGAGAACGCGGCTTTATAGAACGTCATGGTCTTACTCTGACATCATAATTAAAATTATTTCTGTAATCATATTTTAAAAGTCAAATTATAAAATGTTCTTTTAACAATTGTTCTTTTATTAACCCACTTCCAAGATGAGGAAGTTCTCAATTCGGCTGCATGTTGTTTTTTTTGTGTTTATTACGCAATTTCTCCGTTTGTATTTTTGTAATAAATGGAAAGATCATATATAAGTTTTATAAGAATTTTTTTCGCTATAATATGATATAAATTTGGGTTGAACATTGTGCTACGAAGCTACGATGAGTTATTATGAGAATTATCGTAGAGACGTCACACGCGCGCTCGGCGTGTTTTCGGCGCTAAGGTACTTGGGGTTCAAAAATGTATATATAATCTATACTATAACAAATTTGTAAATGGTTCGAGTTTGTACAATGCATTTAAAAATGTAAAAAAATCAGGAGAACTAATTCGAACCAGCAGATTGCGAAAATACAATTTTTAGAATTTGTCTATTTGTCTGTCTGTTAATCACGTGGAAACTATTGAACGGACTTAAATGAAACCCGACATAGAGCTAACTTATATCCCTGGGTATAACTATAATTTTTATCCTAATAAATAACGTTGTTTTCGTGGGATAGCCGAAAATATCGAAAAAGATGGCGCTGCAATCGCACATTTTTTTGGAAACTATTGAACGTATACAAATGAAACTCGACATAGTGCTGGCTTATAACCCGAGTTAACACTTAGGATACATTTTATCCCGATCATTGAAGTCTTTTTCTCACAATAGATGGCGCTTCAATCGCGCTTTTCAATTCACCAATGCTACGTTCCATTAGGGACTCACAACGACCACGTTCACGACCGCTATTTTTCCCGTTCCACTTGCTTGCGGACGTTATAATCATAAAAGCCAGTGGAACGGGTTATGGAGCGTTGATGTCATTAATGTCATACGCATTACGCAAATGTCATTCGTTGATATGAAAATCGCGCCTTTTTCAATGTGTTGACAAGAAAGAATTAATGCTCTGTGGTCAACGCCCACTTCGACCCACCTTTTGACATGGGTCGTTTTAGACGTCGTGTGATCGAAAATGATGACGTTATTAGTGACGTTTTCGCCACGAGCACAACTATCGCGATCACCTTGTGGAACGGCTAACTGAGCATTTTGGGCGTTGAGAGTTACTAATGGAACGCCCTATAATAAATACCTACATTGTCATAAAGGACATGTCATTCATTGCATTACTTCAAATCAGGTTGGTTTCGACTCGCTTGTATGTTTTGCTGGACAGTTGTCTTAACAGTCTAGACTATATGGATTTAGTTTCTTTGTTATTATATGTAAAAAAACGATTTAAGTTTTTATGTAACTAAAATAAAGCTACTGCCTAGGGTTTGACATATGTATATATATATATATATATATATATATATATATATATATATATATATATATATATATATATATATATATACATGTTGGAGATATGTTTTGTGTTTGTAACTTTTTTTATTACCTCGTGTCTTCCAAACCGCTTGATGGATCTCTACAGTACTATATTCGTCTTAAAAACCCAATTGTTCTTAGATAGGTGTTTGAAAAAGAAACAAAGTGACGGGTGGACGCTTTTGGAGGTTTTGCGAGCGGCGTTGGGCGCCCCTTAAGATCCTGCGCCCTTAAGAGCTGCACAACCTGCACTGTGTAAAAACATTCAGCACCATCGATTTGACTTTACTAATTTAATTTTACTAACATCGATCTAAAAATTTATCCATGCAATAACGGAGAAAGAATACAATTTCATGCGAATCCACAGCCAGGTGGTAGGGCATTTGCCCGACTGGATGGCTACCACCTTGGTCTAAAGTATGTCGCCATAACAACCTTAAGGTGTGTTCCGCCATTAGTGGCCAGGTTCCCGTCTCTTTCAAGAGATCAGCAACGCATTTGTAACACCTTAGATGTTGCAAATGTCCATAGGCGATGCTAACCGCTTTCCATCAAGTGGGCCGTCTGTCTGCTAAATTCCTGCAATTACAAAAAAAAACCACCAAATACATTTAATAAAACTGGATACATTTTCAATGTTATCATAGCAATTAAGCGTTCGACGTAACATATTACCTGAAGGACAGAGGAGTCAATACACTTCTTTTATTTTTAGCTTCTTAATTGGCTACCTACATATGATGTATCTATATTAAATTAATTATCTTTATCTTTACACTAGCTTCTGTCCGCGGCTTCATAGATACTTCGAGCTAACGCCAACTTTAACCCGCGACTTTGTTTACGTAGGTGAAAATATTTTTAAATCTTAATGACTGCCCGCCGACCTTACACATCACAAATGCGCGCGCAGTACTTGATCATTATTTTGTTGCGATGTTATTTTAAAACTGCGATATCTCCCAAGATATTCATTGAAATGTAATGATTTAAATGGCAATTTTGTTTTAAATTAAATAGTTGTGATGAATAACGTATTTATTTGGATAAGGATTAATGTTGTTTAATACGATATGTTTTCGTTAAAAAATACAAAATAAATTTATAAATACAATTGCTGCGTTTCTTATCAGAGAGTAATTCGTTACTTTGAACTGCGGGTTTGCTGACCGATAAGCGATTCAGCTTACTTATTTTACCCCTTTTTTAATCTTCACAGTTTAATTTTATATACTTGTTTTAAATATCCGTTAAACTTATCCATCCGTGCAGGAACGGAGAAAGTATACAATTTCCTGCGGCTGGGCGGGCCTTTTATTTTTTTTATTGCAGGAGATCAACAGACAGGCAGACGGCCTACCTGATGGAAAGCGGTTATCATCGCCTATGGACATTTGCACCACCAAAGTTGCTACAAATGCGCTGCTGCTCTCTTAAGGGAGACTGGAACGTAGTCACTAATGCCGGAACACAACTCAAGGTTGTTATGGCGACATACTTTAGACCAGGGGTGGTAGCCATCCAGTCGGGCAAATGCCCTATCACCTGGCTGTGGGTTGTTAAGTCGCCTCTTACGATAGGCGCCCGCCCGGCCACAGGAAATTGTATTCTTTCTCCGTTCCTGCACGAATAAAAGCCTGTCGGCCTGTCGTAAGAGGCGACAAAACAACCCACAACCAGGAGTTAGGTCATTTGCCCGACTGGATGGCTACCACCCCTGGTCTAAAGTATGTCGCCATAACAACCATGAGTTGTGTTCCGGCGTTAGTGACCAGGTTCCAGTCGCCCTTAAGAGAGCAACAGCACATTTATAGCACCTTTGGTGTTGCAAGTGTCCATAGGGGATGGTAACCGCTTTCCATCGAGTGGGCCGTCTGCCTGTCTGCTGAACTCCTGCAATAAAAAAAAATTAATATAGCTTTTTTTGCAAATAATTATATTTTTTATATTGTTTAAGTTTATAATTCATGTATTTAACTTGTGGAAAATATGTTTGTTTGTACATTTATAGTGTTATCTCTTCGTGTAAATACTTTTTATAGATATATAAAGTTCAAAGGTTTTTTTTTGCCCAATTAACAAAAGAATGTGTTTATGTAAGTCTTATCGATTCATCAAATCAATTATGACAACACTACGGAACGGCCACATCACTAATACGCCACAGTAACTTTTTTTTAAGCTGTAGCACAGCAGACAGGCTTACAGCTCGGAGTTTTTGGCGGTAACTGAAAGGGGACAGTTTTATTTTCCGAAAATTTGTAAAATCTCTCTAAAATGAACAATAGTTGTAGGATATTGATAGTTTTTGAGTAGTAATTATGTGTTTTTGTGAGAAATGTGAACTGTATTGTCAAATGTGGCCTTTTGAGTTGTCACAAGAACTCGGTTATACGGCGTCGATTGTAGCCACTCGATTGTATAATACAATTGCGCCTGGCTTAAAGGCCTAGTTGCCAAGCGATAAGTACAAAAAAAAACTTACAGCTCAACTGTGATGTAAAGTGGTTACCGTCGCCTATGGTTACATTAGCAATACCAGAGTCTCGGCTGGGCGTAACTATGTTCTAAATCTCAGCCTTTCCAACACATTCATTGTACCGGTTAAAAGAATAGTCTTTTTAAAAAAAGATTTATTTATTAAACACGAAGGAGTACAACTTATTTAATCAAAAATTATAGGATAATAAAATATATGTCTAACTCTAAGGGTAGCGCGATCCGAACTGACTCGATCTGTGTGGAGCAGTCGGATGACAAGTACGGGATGCTGAGGAAGCATCCCGTCAGCATTTTAGGATACGGTTTAGGGATGTAACAACCCCCCCAACAAGATGAAACTTATCACTTTTGTGTTAAGTTTCAGGGGTTAATTCTGAGTCTAGGAGCGGAGGTGAGTTCTATTTCAGTAGGAGCTGGCTCTGGGATAGCATCTGAGGAAGGTGATGTGGAGACCTCGCAAGACCTAACCTTACAATACTTATAATACTTGTAACCTAAAATTAAACTTATAATTAAAATACAGTAAATTACAGTAGGTATATAAAAGTGTTGGTAAGTAGTAGCCTGAGGCCTTTTTATGAAATTTTCTAGTTTATTATTCAGCGAATCAATGCTTTCTTTAAATTTCAGACATGATTCAAAGTTGGAAGATTTTATATTTAATTTTGGAATTAAAGTTGTGTTTAAAAGTTGTGGTTCGCTGATGTTATACATTTTTATGATATTAAAATCTACATTAACATGGGTTACATTTATCTTTACAATCTCCTTTGACTGTAATTCTATTCCACGACAATAGCCAGTACACCCGATAGGTATTTCGTACATTTGTTTCTTGAACATTCTCATCTGGACAGTCTAATGTGAATTTGGACTTCCTGGAGATAACAAAAATCCATCTGTTTTCTTCGAGTTCCTGCCAGATCTCTATATTACCTGATATGAGTTTTGTAGGACATACCGTAGGTAAACCGGATATTGTTTTGGAAACTATTTCACTCTCACAAGTGGGGTGAACGACACTGGATAAGATATAAGTTTTATCACAAATATAATTTTGTCCCACAGATTTACAATTTCGTATATTTTCTATATGGCAGTATTGAGCTTTATCTCTAGAAAATCCAATGTATATAGTATTAGGTACAATCATCATATATGTATCATTATTTAAAGGTATAGGTAATGGTAATACGTGATAAAGATTAAAGTCTAAAGGATTAACTAACGGTATTTTGACAACAAATACAATTTTACCATCTACATAAAATGAGTTTATATTAGAGAGTTCCATGAGAATGTGCACATTGTTTATTTCTAATGGTACCGGCAGTTCCTTAGAACTTGGTAAAAACCTATAATTAGTGTTCAAGTTATCAAAGAGTTCTTTAGGCGAATAGATAGCTGGGTATAGAACATTATTTTTGCTAAACATGAGACCATTGGATAAGTCTTCCAGCTTAAACGATAAAGTCAGGATGCTGTTCTCTAGGATTGTTACAATTTCCATAATTTTTACTTTAATGGTGAGGGTTTCCGAAGCCTGAGTCAAGTTATTTAAATTATCAGTTAGAAACACAACGAGGTTATTTAAAGATTCTTCGTTGTTTATTAATTGAGTGATGGATTTATTGAAAGTATTAAGAGTCGAGGATGTTAACACTATACCCTGTTTAACATAATGTGCTAAGTCCGTCTGTCCCTCTTGTAATTCCTTAATGGCTCTATTATATTGGATGGCGTCATCTTCATTCATGGTGCCGAATAGATTTTTAAACACGGTTCCAACAGCACCAAACCAAGCAGACCGTCTGGTTCGCCTTGGAACAAGATGCGAGATAGCGTTATAATCTCTCACCATGTCTACAAATCGGACTTCGAGAGGTTGTAATATATTCTCACACTCTAAGGATTTGAACGTTTTACTGTGGTTACAAAGATTGCTGACTGTGTTCAGTGTATCGCGTATATTATTTAAGTGAGGGTAAATAAATGAAATATCAATCGGTATAATTATGTTTAGTTGACCGTTGATTATTTTGACAGACCCCTTCGGGTCGAAATATATACCAGGACCATTCTCCACGCGGTGTACTTGGATATCATTGTTACCGAGGGTGTCAGCGCCAGTTGCGACGATTCTGAAAATATTATATGTTCTCATTCTTTTCATAACTTTATTTATTTCATGTATTTATTAACCTAACTATATCATTTGCATGTAAGTAAGTATCTAACTTATTATTTTTTAATTAATCTTATTTTATATTTTGAGCACTTAATTTATTTTTAATTCTAATATGTTAATGGTTCTGTTACAGGTTCCCTCGGACATCAGCGGGTTTCACCTGATCAAAGTGGTGCGTGACATGGCGCCGATTGATGAGTAAGGTAAGTGTATTATTTCCATTTACTCTGATTATTTTGTAAGGTCCTTTCCAGATAGGTGAAAGTGCCTTACGCAGCCTAAGATGGTTTTTTAAATATACGTAGTCGCCGGCTTTATATTTAACTGGGCGAGTGTGATTGTCGTAGTAGCTTTTGGAAATCTCTTTAGTTCTTCTAATGAACTCTAAGGCTTTCTCTCGAGAATATCTTAGTCTATTTCGTAGCATTCGGACATAATCAGGGTATGTTGCTCCGGAGGATTCATTGTAAATGGAATTCGGGATGGATGGTTTGCAACCAAATACCAACTCATATGGTGTAAAATGAGTTGTGGAATGAACAGCAGTATTGTAGGCTAGCATAGCCGTATAAACATAACGTGGCCAATCGGTTTGCTCTTCGTTGACATACGATTTCAGGTATTCCTTAAGAGTCGAGTGGCTTCGCTCTAAGGCACCTTGAGTTTGAGGATGGTATGGGGAACTCCATAGATTCTTTATTTTAAGAAATTCACAGGTTTTTTTGAACAAATCCGAAGTGAAATTTGTTCCCTGATCCGTGAGGATAAACTTGGGAATACCAAAGGTAGATATATAGTGAAGCAGGCAATCGCTTGTTTCTTCGGCAGTAGTACATCGTATTGGGTATGCAGAAGAAAACTTTGTAAGGTCGTCTTGCATGGTTAATATGAACCTTAATTTTGCAGGTCCGGATTCCGGAAGTGGCCCTACGATGTCTAATGAGACTCTTTCAAAAGGTTGTGTGGATGTTGACGTGATCTGCATAGGAGCACGGTTAATTCTACGAAGGGCTTTGTTTTCTTGACATGACTGGCATTTATGGACATAGTCTTCAACGTCACTACGCATGCTTCGCCAGTAGTATCTTTCTTGTATTCTGCTGAGCATTCGGTTGGCTCCTAAGTGGCCGGATATGGGAATATCATGATTTTCTTTAAGGATTTTGGCAATTTCAGTCATAGTAGGATAAATCACAGTGTTTTTATAAATATGGATTTTTATATTAGTATCGTGAAATAGATACAAAAACATGTTATATATTTTAGTGAAGGAATGTTTATCGAAAGGATTTCGGAAATCTGTGATACCAAACTCAATAATGTTATATTTTAGTAATTCAAACTTTAAATTATTGATACTTTTAAATATGTCTTCATAGCTGTTATTATCATAATAATAAACTTTTACGAAGAGTAAATAATAAGTTACATTATCTTTTCCCGATTTAATAAATGAATATAAGGTTCTTTCTTTCGCGATAAGTTCTTTAGAATCTGGAAGATTACTAATGATTTCCTCTACATACTGATTTGATTCATCTAAATCAATAGAGGTAGGTACGACTATGTGTTTAATTTTTGTTTTTAAAAGGTTTTCATTATGTTCTTCTATTTTAGTATTAAACGTTAATGATTTATTGTTTATTGTTTTCAGGTATTTGGAGTAAGTATCATTACTACTGTTGGATTCTTCAGAAGACGGCGGACTGGGAATAGTAAAGTCATCGGGGAGTTCTACATCTCCTGGGATTACGAAGTCATCGGGTAAGTCAAATAATTCAGGTAGATCTGGAGCGTCAGAACTCACCTGGAGCTCTGGATTATGGACAGATATTTCAGGAGGATTTTCAGGGACACTTTCAGGATTATTTTCAGGATTATTTTGAACATGAGGATCTTCTGCCACAATTTGATCATTAGAGGATATTTCTTCATGGACAGGATTCACAGGGTATCGAGAGAGGGCGTCTGCATTGGTGTTTAACTTTCCCTTCTTATATTGGATTGTGTAGTCGAACTCTTCCAATTTCAGACGCCATCGGATTAGGCGGGACCCGGGGTCCTTACAATTAAATAGCCAATTTAGTGGCTTATGATCAGTAATGATCGTGAAATGACGGCCAAAAAGGTACGGGCGGAAAACTTTAGTTCCGTAGACAATCGCCAGGCATTCTTTTTCTGTTACGTCGTAGTTACATTCAGCCTTGTTAAGTGTCCTAGAAGCATAAGCGATTGGTCTGTCCTTGCCGTTTTCGCCTTGGGATAAGATTGCGGAAATAGCATAGTTGGATGCATCACAGGTCAAAAGAAAAGGTTTTGTGAAGTCAGGATATATAAGAACTGGGGCTGTTACCAATTTTTCTTTGAGTTGTTCAAAGGCTAACTGTTGAGAATTAGTCCATACGAACGGGACATCCTTTTTCAATAGGTTAGTCAGAGGTTTTGCGAATTTTGAAAATGTCGGTATGAATCGACGGTAATATGAGGCCAAACCGAGGAAAGATTTAATATCTTTTGGGCATGTAGGAGTAGGAAACTGTACGACAGAATTTATTTTCTCAGGATTTGGTTTAACGCCTTCGTCACTAATTATGTGCCCTAGATAAGCAACTTCCTTACGCAAAAACTCACATTTTTCGGGTTGCAACATGAGGTTGAATTGTCTCAGTCTTTGAAAGACGGCAGAAATTTTTTTTTATATGGGAAGTGAGGTCGTGAGAGTATATGACTATGTCATCTAAGTATACAAAACAATGCATACCTTGTAGGCCGGATAAGACTGTATTCATTATTCTTTGAAATGTTGCTGGAGCATTTTTTAATCCGAAAGGCATTCGGTTAAATTCGAAGTGACCTTGTGGGACACTGAATGCCGTCTTAGATGCATCATCGGGATGTATTTTTACTTGGTGAAAACCGGAAGCCAAGTCTAGAGTCGTGAAATATTTACTCTGACCCAATTGGTCTAGGATTTCATTGATCTGGGGAATTGGATAACTTTCTCCAATAGTAATATCATTAAGCTTACGATAATCTATGACGATTCGCCACTTTTTCTGCCCCGAAGAGTCTGTTTTCTTAGGTACAATCCAAATGGGTGACGACCATGGAGATCTAGAGGGTTTAATAATATTTTCTTTCAGCATTTTGTTTATTTGTGTTTTAACTTCTTCCTTGTGTATCTCGGGGAACCTATAAGATTTTACATTGATAGGTTGGGATGAGGAAGTTTTGATTTCGTGTTGGATTATGTCGGTACAAGTCAAAGGGTCCCCAGGTAAGTGAAATATGTCACAATAGTCACTACATATCGCATAAAGTTTTTCTGTTTCTTCAGGATTCAAGTGGGACGTTTTCAGGAGATCAAACAATGTTCGGACTCTTCCAATGGAATTATCTGTTGTGGTGTTATGAAAGCCAAAGGGTTCACAGTAAGAATGGTCAATAGGGTATAAGGTAAGTAATAGGTTGGACTTAATTGTAACTGGCTGTTCAGATAAGTTAAGTATTGTCAAATTAATTCTGTTATTGTCTTTTACTTTTACTAGGCAATTTGAAATAAGCACAGAGTCAGAAATGCGTTGATCGAGTATCATACCTTCTCTTAATTCAGGGTTTTTAATGGAGCATTCTATCACTGTTTCAGTCCGTGGTTCGATTACATAGGAGGGTTCATCGAAAGATAGTTGGATAATTCTGTCATTTATTTCCAGAGATTCTGCACTGTAATTTATTCGACAGCCGTGTTGGATGAATAGGTCAGTGCCTATGATACCATCATAAGGGAAATCAATATTATCGAAAACGTGAAAGGTATGTGATAATTTAAATTGTGGATTAAATTCAAGATGTAATTCCAAACAACCTAAACTTTTAATATGATCTTTGGAATCTATTCCCTTAACTTTTACGTAGGTATCGGTTAATTGAGGGAGATTACTAACGCAATTCTTTTTCAGGACGCAGATGGATGCACCGGAGTCAATCAAGAACGTAAGTGGTTTTTCATTTACAGATGTTTGGACTTTAACATAAGGTAAGAATCTTTTCTTCGTTAAAATGTCATAAATTTCGTTATTACTATTTTCAGGACAGACAGATGATTTTTTTAAGGACTCTTGAGGTTGGAGCTGATTATCGCGGCCACAGGCCATTTTAGCTGGATGACCCTGTATTTGGGGCTGGTTACCCTGTCCGCAGGTCATTTTAGATGGATGACCCTGAGTTTGGGGCTGGTTACCCTGTCCGCAGGTCATTTTAGTTGAATGGAGTTTGGGGCTGGTTACCCTGTCCGCAGGGATGACAGTTTTGGTTACCCTGTCCGCAGGTCATTTTAAATGGGCGACCCTGAGTTTGGGGCTGGTTACCCTGTCCGCAGGTCATTTTAAGAGGATGACCCTGAGTTTGGGGCTGGTTACCCTGTCCGCAGGTCATTTTAGATGGGCGACCCTGAGTTTGGGGCTGGTTACCCTGTCCGCAGGTCATTTTAAGAGAGTTTGGGGCTGGTTATGACCCTGAGTTTGGGGCTGGTTACCCTGTCCGCAGGTCGTTTTAGAAATATAAGTGGTATCGACTTGGGAGTGCACTCGCCCCGTGCGACACCTATACGGGACTCTTAATAGTTTAAATTTTCATTATTATTATCGACTTCGTCTCGGCTTTCCTCTTCAATATGATTTACGCGAGGATTGGGTTTGAATGTTGAAGTAGACGGTTGTATAGGAGTGAAGGGATTAAATCCGCCTGAATTACGTTTATTATTATTGAATTCACGAAGCTTGCAGTTTTCCAGGAAGTGTCCAGCTTTCTTGCAATAGCGACAGAATGGTATATTTCTGGACGATGACGTATTCTGATTATAATAATTAGCATTATTTACCTGTCTAGGATAATTTTTATTAACAATATTTCTATTTGGAACGAATTGGTTAGGCTTGACGTGTGAACTAGTGCTTTTATAAAATGATTGCTGAATTTTCTCTTCAGATAACGCGAAATTAATTGCCTCGTTTAGGTTTTTAGGACTACGGCATCGGACAATTGTGGATACTCTTGGGTGTAACCCCATGAGGAAATGATGGAGAGCTAGGTCTTCCATAGCGGCTATCCTACCATCAATTTCCTTCTTTTTACAATTTGAAAGGGAAATTTCTGTGATTAATTGGGATAGACAAGTTTCGATTTTAAATGAGAACTGACTAACATTTTCATTAGTACCCTGTTTAGTTTCCTGTAGTTCCATTAGTAATTGAGCATAATGCTTCCGTTGGCTAAACTGTGTTTTTAAAAATTCCTTTAATTGGTCCCAGTTAATAAACTCCTTAATAGAACAAGCTATTTCAGCTTTCCCTTGTAATTGGCATTGGATGTATTTGAATAAGATTTGTTTTTGATTGGTTGTTGCCAGTTCAAAAGCATTATTACAATTTATAATAAAGGAGTTAAGAGTTTCGCGGTCTCCGTCATACGGTTTTATAAATTTTGTGAGAATATTTAAATCAAGTTCAGGAACTGGTGGATTAATACTCGGTGATGGAGTGTTTGTTGGTGTTTTATAATCTGAATGTCCTTCTGGGAGATTAATGCTTAACTCGCTACGGGTTCCTTTCGACATATTGACTTCTCAGGCAATTAACTCGGGAGATGGAAATTAAGAAGGTAAGTATTTAAATTTATTTTAAGAAGGTAAGTTTTATATTTATTTAAGAGGATTAATATTTTAATTTACTTTAAGAAGATAAGTATTTAAATTTAGGTTTTAAATGGGTAATTATTTAAATTTATTGTCTGTTGTAAAATGTATTAAAATAAAATTAAACTTCCGAGTGTATAGGTGCCTTAACGACAAAATGAACGCGTGGGCGCAGTGCAGCCCGGTTGCCTCGAGGATGTTTAGGCTAGGCACAATAGATAAGAATGGTATAATATTACACTATACTTTGAGACGATGATAATTAAAATAATCTTAAAAAGACTTACAGGAATAAACGTAAAATATACATTTAGGTTTCTATGATGACAATTCTTGACACGGGATGCCTCGAACTCTGGATGCAGGACTCACTCGATGATGGGTTCTCTATATCTTGGACTCGCTTACTGGACTTCGTGGAAACTAACCACACTGGATCTTAGGCGTGACGACTGGACTCTGGTTACTGGACTCTGGAGGACTCCGAATTCTTAACACAGGATGCCTTGACCTCTAGATGCAGGACTCGCTTCACGATGAATTCACTGTATCCCGGACTCGCTAACTGGACTTCGTGGAAACTGAACACACTGGATCTTAGACGTGACGACTGGACTCTGGATTCTGAACTTTCTGGACACTGGATTTAATGTTCTGGACCGGTTCGGAATGGCCACGATTTTGGTTACAGGATATCGCGTAGGGGATATCGTATCCCACCGCTGCCACCAAATGTTGTACCGGTTAAAAGAATAGTCTTTTTAAAAAAAGATTTATTTATTAAACACGAAGGAGTACAACTTATTTAATCAAAAATTATAGGATAATAAAATATATGTCTAACTCTAAGGGTAGCGCGATCCGAACTGACTCGATCTGTGTGGAGCAGTCGGATGACAAGTACGGGATGCTGAGGAAGCATCCCGTCAGCATTTTAGGATACGGTTTAGGGATGTAAGTGGACTGTAGGACTGTAGAGGGTTGGTCGCTGGTTCGGGTAACCGATTTTCCGAAATGAAAACAACCGAAAACGATGCTACGGGAGGCTTCGACTTCGTTGGCGTTGGCGGGAGGGAGCTTCTTCTTATGAACTGCGAACGAACTAAACGAACTACTCACGAACTACTACGAACTACTGCGAACTACAAAAATGCGCCCCAAAGGCGTCCTATATTTATAGAGGCTACCTCCGCCGACCCCTCGCTTCGTCGTAACACCCCCTTTACTTTATTTCCTTAATTTTACATACATTAAGCCTTATGTTAACTTACCACTATTATACATTTTGGTACACCCTAGATCTTAGTACATTTCGAGGGTCCTTACACAGTTGTGACCCATGGTTTTTGTTAGCGGGACGTCGTAATGGGCGTTTACCTCGCCCCCCGCTTCATTAGTATAAATATAAAGCGCTGAGCGCCCTTACCATTACCTCATTACAAAAACGTGCGCTGTCGAGCGCGGACCTCTGCCTGCACCATCATTATGGCCTACTCGCGTTCGGAGTAGGCAGTAGTGCAGGCATACCTCACGGATCCCGGGCTCCGGTTGCGTTCTGCAGTCCCGTAGCCCGGTTTCCGCTACCCTTTTGGGTCCCGGGTTCCAGGCGGCGTTCTGCACGCCTGTAACCCGGTTCCCTTTACATGCTGAGTCCCGGGCTCCAGGCGGCGTTCTGCACGCCTGTAGCCCGGTCTCATTTACCGGGATCTAATAGGGTCCTACTGGTCAATAAAAGGCACAACGCTACAACATTTATTTCCTAGTGAGTTAAGGCTTATTACATTTTATATTCAATTCTTATAATTATAATTTATTTATTTAATTTCAAATTAATAACGGTTAAAAATAAACTATATCTATCTCAGTCCGACCCGTCTCTTTCCTGCGCCTAACGGTCGCGTATACATAGTCTGTGAGGCTTAGCAAATTATACCTATGTTCTTATCGCCTATTGAGACGGGTCGGTGAGTTTCATACATTGTGTTTGTCGTCGTCAACATTCTCCCGCCGTCGCGTCTCGCGATTCTCCTATGGGCAGCACGACGACTCTCTTGGTAGGCCGCCTCAGCACTCGTCCGCTGGCCGTCGTCACGTCCAGGACTCGAACCTCGCCGTCTCTGCCGGGATGCACTGCAGTCACTCGTCCTCGGGGCCATGTGTTACGGGGCAGATTTGGGTCGCAAATAATAACCAAATCGCCTACCTTAGGGTTGTCACCACTTGCGTAGGGCTCCCGCCGGTATTGTAGTAGCGGCAGGTACTCCCGCACCCACCGTCGCCAGAAGACATCGGCGAGGTACTGCGCGCGTCTCCAGTGCGCGCGCGCAGTCACGTCGCTGGCCTCGAAGTTCCCGGGGGCCGGCATGTGGCAGTTCGGCCCCAGGAGTAGCAGGTTCGGCGTGATGGCTGGGGGCTCGTCGGGACCCACGGCCACATGAGTGAGCGGCCGCGAGTTCACGGTGGCTTCGACTTCGGCGAGCAGTGTGGCGAGCGTCTCATCGCTCGGGCGCTGCTCGCGCAGGGTGACGCGCAACGCCTCTTTGACGGTGCGCACCATGCGCTCCCAGGCGCCGGCCATGAAGGGTGCCGCCGGCGGTAAGAACCGCCAGGCGATCTGCCGGCGCGACGCTTCCTCTTCGACGGCGCGCCCAGCCTCCGCGAGTTCGCGGTCGGCCGAGCGGAAACACGTAGCGTTGTCGCTCCAGAGTTCGGTGGGGACGCCGCGCCGCGCTATGAAGCGGCGCAGCGCGTTGATGGCTGAGTCAGCACTCAGCGACGCGACGACCTCGAGGTGTAGTGCCCGTGACGTCATACATGTGAATAACGCCACATATCTCTTCTCCCGGTGACGGCCCACGGTCACCTCCAGTGGGCCAAAGTAGTCTACGCCCGTGAAGGTGAAGGGGCGCGAGTGATGCGCCAGGCGAGCTGCAGGCAGGCTCCCCGTCGATGGACTCGCTGGCTGGGCCCTCCTCAGTCGGCATTGGAGGCAGTTCCTCAACACTGCTTTGACTGAGGGCCGTATCTTCATAACCCACAGCCGCTGTCGTAGCTCGTTGACCACCATCTCGACGCCACCATGGTGTAGTTTCTCGTGTACATGTTGTATGTACAACTTTGTGTATTTATGTTTCCCGTCTAAGATGGCAGGATTGGCCATCTCGTAGCTTATTTCTTGCGCCTCGTCGATTCTTCCTCGCAGTCGCAATATGTTATGTTCGTCGGTTTCTATAGTTAAACCGGCGAGCTCTCCCTTGTTATGACGTCGACGTATCGTATCGAGCGGTTTATCGCCGAACGATTCGCGTTGTGCGAGCGCAATGAGTTTACGCTCAGACAACATTAACATTTTCCCGTTGATTTTCTTGAATTTTCTTTCAACGTTATTTTCCTTTTCGCTCCCGCCGATTTCAACGGTGGTTTGACCGGATGGCGCGAAGCTTGAAATCGCCTCCTTATAATTGGAGGTCCACCCTCGGAGTTGGAAACCCGCTCGCCGCTGTATGTTGTCAACGGCAGCTGTCATTTTCCTGGCTTCTTCAACTGTTTGAAGGCTTTGCAGATAGTCGTCCATGTAATGATTGACCACTATTGTCCTCGCCGCTTCTCTGTCTTCATTTTCAAATTCCCTTGCGTTCTTGTTTTTCACGTACAAGGCTACGCAAGGCGAAGACGTTGCACCAAAGATGAGCGACGTCATTCTATATTCCTCTGGAGGCTCGCTATCGCGGCGGTTGCCACGCCACAGAAAGCGTAATGCATCTCTGTCGGCTTCTATGATCTTCACTTGCATGAACATTTCCTTTATGTCGGCAGACACTGCCACTGGATACTGCCGGTACTTCATGATGACTCCCGGTAGTGATCGAAGAAGGTCGGGTCCAGGCAGCAACATATCGTTCAGACTTCTGCCATGATACTTGGCGGCTGCGTCGTGGACCACCCTTATTTTCTCCTTGTCTGGATTCACGACGGCGAAGTGGGGAAGATACCACGTCCTCCCGCTGGTGGGGGGAGTGGAGGCGCGCTCGGCGTAGCCTGACAACATTAAATTTTCAATTCTCTCTTCATACTTCGCTTTAAGCTCTTCATCGCGATCCAATTTTTTTTCTAAGTTCTGAAGTCTCTTCAATGCATTTTCATAATTATTTGGCATAGGTGAACTTTCATCTTTCCATAAAAGTCCCGTTTCAAATTGTCCATTTTCCAAACGACGAGTTTTCTTTTCTAATATTTCCAAGGCGCGTTGTTGCGGATCGCTAACCTGCGTTCTGGGTTCGATTCCCAGTGATTCCAACGCGAAATATTTTTTCATAATTTCTTCAAGCGGGTCGTGGTCTTCTTCCATCATGCTCAAGTGTGAGCAGAACACGACCGGCGATGTGGTTGAGGTGCGGCAGCCGTGCAGCACCCAACCCAGCTGCGTACGAGAGGCGACCGGTTGGTGACGCGGGCCTTTACGTACTTCATTTGAAATAATCAGCTCCCAATTATCTTGGCCGATTAGTATCTTCGGTGTAGCTTTTTCATAGATGAGTACATTTTCTATCTCCTGCAGATGTGCACAGCCCTGCACATCGCTCCGATGAACGGTCTGGCTGAAGAAGCTCATGTTCTTTATTGTGCGAGCGTCCCTCAGTGTGTGTTCTTCTGTTTCATATGAGCCTCTTATCCTGGCGGACACTCGCATGCTGTAGTCATGCGATGATTCTTCACCGTTGACTCCCTGCATCTTCATGGGATCCCGTGGTCCGCTAAGTCCCAGTTGCTCGGCCAGCTGCGCATCAATAATGGTCACGGTGCTGCCTTCGTCCAATAGTGCGTAGGTGTGACGACTGCCCCTCGGTCCGGTTATAGCGACCGGGGCCACCTTCAGATAGGCACGTCGTTTGTTTCTTCCATCATTGATAACGCTGTTGATCGCGGACGCTAACACTTCTCCCGCCGGTTCTGACGTCACACTCACTGCACTTGGACTTACCTCGTTAACTTCAGGTCTCCTTTGGTGATGCAGCAAGCGGTGGTGGTGTAGCGTACACCTTTCCACCCCACACGGCGGGGCGCGGCACGAAGAACGTCGATGCCTACTTCGCAGGCAGCGGAAGCACACTTTACACTTTTTGGCTAAGTCCCACCGCGCGCTCACATCCGCACCGACGAACTTGCGGCAATCGCTAAGTTTATGATCGCGTTTGCAGACTGGGCACGGTTCACTTTTTCTCATATTCACGCGTTCACTGTCGTTGTTCACTATGTGTATGTGCTCCGTCCTCCTTTTCGATCGTGCCATCTCGCTCTCGCGTTCGATCGGTGCATACGCGGCGCACTTGTCTGCCTCTTCATTCAGGAAGCTCGCAAGTTTCTTAAGTTCCGGAACCCCTTCGGTCTTCATAGCTGCATAGTCGTACCACTTGTTCCTTACGATTGGAGTCAGCTTCTCCACTGCCGCGCGTAGCATCTCTGGGCTATGTAAATACTGCGGCTTGTTCAATACTTCAATTGTTGCTACTAGGTTTGCCATCTTGTTGGCAAATAGGCACAAGTCCCGAGGGCTGTCGGTGACTCGTGTCCATGTCTTCATTTTCTCCATTTCTCCCAGCACAAGGGCATCTGGACGGCCGAACCTTCTTTCCAATGCCTTCAAAATATCTTCAGGCCCCGTCTGGGTAATCAGCAGGGCACTGACGGCCTCCAGTGCGGCTCCCCTTAGGCTTCTACGTAGGCGCGCGACGTTCTCCCCTGCTGAGAAGCTCCCTCCCGATTCCCGAAAGGCTGCCTGGAAGGACAGCCATTCGCCACTATTTCCATTAAAAGTCGGGAGTTCTTGCATGTATCGCTGCGCCTGTCTTGTGCTCGTTCGCGCCGCTTCAGTGATCGCTTCTGCCAGTGACGTCACATCCATGACGTTTGAACGTGCAGGCGGGCCTCGTTCTGAGACCCGTTGTCCGCGTGCCATATTTCCGACGTGGACGCCCTGTCCCCGTTCATTCATTCTCCCTATATCGCTGGCTAACGTCGCTGGGGCGGGGGGGGGTTCTGTGGCATGTGGTTCCTGCGTTTGCGGCAGTCTCTCGAACCACATGTCTACTCTTCTTGATGGTAGTTCGCTTTCTTCGATGACGTCATCATCGTCCGATGATTCGGCTTGTAGCCTATTTATTCTCGCTTGTTCGAGTTCAACGGCTGCCTCCAACTGTTTCAACTTCAATGCGGCTAGTCTCTCTTTGGCTTCCAGCTCGGCAAGTCGTCTGCGGGAAGTCGTGGAGCGTAGTGACTGCGGTCTTGAAGTTTCTTCTAGAGTGCATTCTTTTCTGCGAAGTATTTCGCGTAAAACTGGCGGTGGTTGCGGCTGCAAATCCGTAACAGAGACCGGCATTGTTGCTTTTACTGTATTTGTGTTTTTTCTGTGACAGTGCAGTGAAAAGTGCGTCATCAGGTGGTTTTTCCACCAAATCGTTCGTCCCCTTTAGGGACAATGGACGGCGTGGAGTCTTCTCCATCGCCGTTGGAGGGTTTGCTGTCGTTTTTACGGCAGCAATTCCCTCACGTACTATATCAATTTTTGGGGACTGCGGAGTCCCAATCAATCGCGTCCGTTATCTCGGAACTTAATTCCGAGAAACCGATACACCTGCAAGGGGCCCCCGGGCAGGCCCCCCTCCCCGCGCCCGCATCTGCCGCGACCATCGCACCCCCCGCGACCCCCGCCGCCGCGCTTACCGCGGACTACCTGCGCTCCGCCATAGCGCTCGCCCCCCCCGCGTCCGTACCCGCTACGTTACCGGTTCGCCCGCCGCCCGCACCCCCGCTCAGCGATACGCACCGTGTGGCACCAAAATCGCGCGCCTCGTATTCCCGCGGTTCCGCGTCGGGACAACCGCGTTCGAGCTCCGCGAGTTCAGCGACATCACGTTCGCGATCTCCTATCCACCGAGCAATCGATTCTCGTCGAGAAATCGACTTGTCCCCTGAAGGTCCGCAATACCTCAGGGATGCCCCTCTCTCACTGACTGATGAATTAACCCCCATGGATGTCGCGCCTCCCGCGAACATCCCCCTTGACCGCGAAGACGATGACGGTTTTATAACCGTCAATCGCTCGAAAAAGCGTAAGACCCAGAGGGAGGTCCCCCCCAACCCCGCACCCACTGCGGGCAGCAAACCGACAGCGGCACCCTCCAGCCGCCCTGGGCCACCTTCCCAGCGCCCACCGCCACCCCTAGTTATCCGCGAAAAAGCCCACTGGCTCCAACTCGCTTCGGAACTGCCAGGTAAGGCAATTTCTATTAAAGAAGCCCGTGATACCCAACATGGCATCAAAGTTATGGTCACGTCTTCAAGTGACCACCGCGCCCTAACATCTCTATTATGTGACCGTAAAATCGGTTACTACACTTATGCCTTGCCGGAAGAAAAACGCCTTCGGGCTGTAATCCGCGGACTCCCACAGGAAATCGAGTGTTCCTACATTCTCGAGGACCTTAAATCTCAAGCGCTACCGGTGCACGAAGTGCACCGTATGCACAGAGGCGACGCCACAAAGTCGCCTCTAAACCTGGTACTGGTTGTCCTTGACCTCTCCCCAGAGGGGAAAAAGATCTTCGAACTTCAGAAGGTCTGTGGCCTCTCTGGCCTTCGTGTGGAACGTCCAAACGAAAAACATGCATTGCGGCTGTGTCATCGCTGCCAACTTTATGGGCACTCTGCCCTACATTGTCAATCCCGTCCCAGGTGCGTCAAGTGCCTGGGGGACCACGGGACCCCGGAGTGCACTCGCACCCGGGACTCCCCGGAGCCACCGAGCTGCATCCTCTGCGGCAAAGCGGGTCACCCCGCAAACTACAGAGGCTGCCCTGCCGCCCCCCGACCCAAACGTAAGGTCGGAAAGGACAATGCCCAAAAAGGCACTAAGAAAGTGCCGAACAAACCCGCATTCGTGGCGGCCCCCCTTCCAGTGGTAAACCACTGGACGGGTCTTCCCGCGATGGAAGCGTTCCCACCGTTAAGGGCGCGCGCCCCAGCTACGGCCGGCTTACTCCCGGCCACCCCCGCCCCCGCCCCCATTTCGAAGGCACCTTCTGGGCCGTCAGCACACCACTCTATAGCGGAGGACTTAGCCTTGGCGACTAAATTCGCCAAGAACTTGCCCTTCGACCTAGAAGAGGTCCAACTCTTGGCTCGGAAACTGAGACAAGTTTCAGAGTCAAGTCAACCCTCCCTCCGGGATCAACTCGTGATTGAAATGGATCACGCGTACCTCCTCCAGATACTTAGGTCGTTATAACTAAACAACCTAGTTAAAATTTTGTTACCGGTAACAAATGGCGCATGTAGGTAGGAATAAACCACGCTCATTGACTCTGGCGACTTATAACGCCAACGGCCTTCGAAACCAGCGCGACTTGGTCCATGACTTCCTGGTTACCAATCAAGTAGATATACTACTAGTGCAGGAGACCTTCCTGAAACCGAGTGATAGAGATCCAAAGATCTCTAACTATCGGGTCACTAGACATGACAGGATAGGCCGTGGTGGCGGCACCCTGATCTATTTCAGAAGATCTCTACATTGCATGCCCCTAGTCACCCCCCCACTAGAAGGTATGGAGGTATCCGCCTGCAGACTAGCAATGACTGGCCACCAACCCCTAGTCATAGTCTCAGCATACCTCGCATGCCAAAAACCCCTTAATAAGAAAGACCTAGAAGCCCTATTCAACTTAGGCCCGGCTGTTATAATAGCCGGGGATCTGAATTGCAAACACGAGCAGTGGAACTGCAATACCACTAACCCCAATGGCAGAGCACTCATAAATATATCAGACAGTCTTTTGTTTGATATACTAACTCCCTTGACCCCCACAAGATACCCCCCCAACCGCGACTGGGGGACCCCAAACATTCTCGACCTAGCATTACTGAGGGGCGTAACCCTTCAGTTCCATTCGATCGAAACGATGGACGATATAGACTCGGACCATCGTCCGGTTATACTCAGATTAGGACCACAGACAGACCAGACATCTGAAACTAGGACCTCTGTGGACTGGTTGAGACTTGAGACCCTCCTCAAGGCAACCAGCACAGAAGACCTGGACCGCATCCCGGACCATATCGAGTCCCGCCAAGACACGGAGACGGCAATCGAGGCTCTCACCAGCCACCTTCAATCCGCAGTGCGGAACTCGTCCAGGCAGGTGCCAGTGGAGGATGACCGCCACTTATGCCTGCCGGACGAGGTGAGGGTACTGCTGAGGGAAAAGAGAGCCGCCTCCAGAGCTCACGACAGATATCCCACCGAGGATAACAGAGTCCGACTCCGCGAACTAGAGCGCGAGGTTAAACTACGTATCCGGGAAGTCAGGGAACAACGTTGGGACAGAACGTTGAGAGATATCGAACCAACTCACCAGGCGTACTGGAAGCTGGCTAGAGCTCTCAGATCAGACACCCTTACTGTCATACCCGCGCTAGAAAGAGCCGACAACACCGAGGCGTTCGATGACGAGGAGAAGGCCGAGTGCCTTGCTCAGAGTCTAGAGCTTCAATGCTCCCCCACTACGCAAAACGTCGACCAGTCACACCTGACGGAGGTAGACTCCGAGGTCGAACGTAGATCCTCCTTACCAGCGGAAACCACACTCGACACGGTCACGGTCGAAGAAGTGCAAGATCTGATCAAGTCTCTCAAACCGCGAAAGGCCCCAGGGACCGATGGCATCAACAATCGCGTTTTAAAACTTCTACCCGCCCATCTAATTATAATCCTGGTGAGCATCTTCAATGCCGCCATAACAAACTGCTCCTTTCCCGCGATCTGGAAGGAGGCAGATGTCATCGGTATTCACAAGCCGGGAAAACCGGCTAATAAACCGTCCAGCTACCGTCCAATCAGCCTACTGAGCGCACTCAGCAAGCTTTACGAAAGGGTCATCCTCTCTCGACTTAGAGATTTTGCCTTCAGCAAACATCTAATACCCGATGAGCAATTTGGCTTCCGTGCCAGACACTCATGCGTCCAACAGGTGCACCGCATCACGGAGCACATATTATCTCACTTTGCCCATCGCCCCCGCCCTATAGGAACAGCCGCACTGTTCCTAGACGTAGCAAAAGCCTTCGACAAGGTCTGGCACAACGGCTTGATTTACAAGCTGTACCAGTTCGGTGTGCCAGACAGACTCGTGCTCATCTTGCGAGACTTCCTCCTAGGTCGTAGCTTCCGTTTTCGAGTGGAGGGAACGCGCTCGTCCCCTCACCCACTCACAGCCGGTGTACCACAGGGCTCGGCCCTGTCGCCACTACTCTTCACGCTGTACACCAGCGACATCCCAAAAACTCCAGATGTGGAGTTGGCCCTCTTCGCGGATGACACCGCACTCTATACATCAGATCGCAACCGACAAATGGCTTGCGTCCGGCTGCAGGCAGCTGTCACAGAGCTAGGCGAATGGTTTCGCAAATGGAGGATAGAGGTAAACCCGGAGAAAAGCGCAGCAATGTTCTTTTCCCCGGGCACGCTTCGCTCCCCCAAACGCGCTAGCCTTCGCCTAAAAACCATTTCGCTCTACGACCAACAAATCCCCTGGGCAAAGTACACCAAATATCTTGGTGTCACCCTAGATCGGAACTTGCGCTTCAACGAGCATATCACTATAGTCCGAAATAGAGCGCGATTTGTGATGGGTCGTTTAGCACCCATGATAGACAAACGAAGCAAAATGTCCCTCAGACACAAGCTTACTCTGTATAAAACATGCATCCGCCCGATCATGACATACGCGAGTGTGGTATTCGGCCATGCCAAGCCTGCCCTATTAGATAAACTGCAAATTGTGCAGAATAAATTCATGCGCAGAGCCGTCGGTGCTCCCCTCTATATGCGTAACGTCGACCTCCACCGCGATCTGGAGCTTCCCTCCATCAAAAACTACATTACGTCGCTCTCGCGTAAGTATTTCGATCTCGCGCCGCATCATCGAAATCCGCTCGTCGTGTCCGCGTCCGATTATAAGCCTCGGCGAAAGGCTCTCGTACGACGACCGCGTAACGTCCTCACGGACAGGGTCGACGTTATCACAAAACGGCTGGCCCGGATCAGCCCGCCCGCGGTTAGGACGGCAGGCTGGCAGGCACGGACAGACAGACACAGACGGCGGCGTCTCAGGCGCCGCCAATCAAGATCTCTCCACGTCCCTGCGAGGGACGTTAGGAGACATAGCCCCCCCACAGGATAGACTAGGCGTGTTGCTGGGAAGTTTCTTTCGCCGTTTCTTCTCTCCCAGCCATAACACGTTACGAAACGGCAGGAAGGTAGTGTAGGTCGTCAACACTTGGGATGGTGTTGTTTGAGGACATACAACTAGTATATTTAGATAAATATGTATGTTTACAATATAATTTAGTAACATTTTCATTTATGTTTACATATATATTAGTATATTATATCTATTGCAAACCTACCCCCTTCCATACCGGGTTTCTGTCCATCCAAAGGTTGTCTGGAAGACATCGCTCCCAGCGATAAGACCGCCCATTGTACTTATCATTACGATTGTGTGTACGAATTTATTTTATAACATTGTGTGCAATAAAAGATATTCTATTCTATTTGTTTTTTTTTTTATGTAAGTATAGGTTTGCGTTTGACCACTGTCTCACCTGATGTTGAGTGATGACGCAGTCTAGGATGGTGCACGCTTACCTAGAAAATACCTATTCACTCGTGACTTGAAGACTTTAAGATTGTATTTGTCAAGAAAAACAGACTCCGGCAAATTATTCCACTCTTCGGCAGTGCGCACCAGAAAAGATGAAGCAGAAATATTCTATTCTAAGAAGTGAATTAGAATTAATTTAGATTAATTCAATTTTTTTGTTTCTCTGTTTGTCTGTGTGTCTGTTAGTCTGTCTGTTTGTACCAGCTAATCTCCGAAACGACTGGACCGATTTAAATGAAATTTTGTATGGTGGTAGCTTGTATCCCTGGTTAACATATAGGATATTGTTGATCTCGAAAAATTAGAGTTCCCGTGGGATAGTTAAAAAACCGCACCACGCGGACGAAGTCGCGGGCATTGGCTATCGATAAACAAAAAAGCTGAATGATAATTGCAGAATGTTTTAACTTTAGTAAAAAATGTGGTCAAAACTTAACCGGAACGAACATCAAACGTTTGACATTCAAAACCAAAAAAATTAAAAAGATACTTCACTTTTAAATTTAATTTGATTTCTGAACGACTTTTAAATTTAATTGATTTTTAAACGACGGGACGAACATCAAATGTTTGACAGGTAGAAATAGTTTCTAAGGGAAAGCGAAATTGTTGTTTTTACTATATTCAAAGTATTTTTTTCATATTTACTCACCTTTTGAACCTTCCTTGGACTTCCACAAATAATTTAATACCAAAATTAACCAAATCAGTCCAGCCGTTCTCGAGTTTTGGCGAGACTAACGAACAGCAATTGATTTTTATATATATAAGATGTGATGTAATTGTGTGGATTATAATTCAAGATCTCTCAATTGTATACAGACGGTATTCACTACATTTTATTTTCATGTTGGCAGATGAGATAGATTTTTTTACTATGTTCGAATTATCTTATTACATCCAAAACTTTAAATATAATATTTTATATAATGTATTATCTAAAATTTCCAAACAATGTATTGTTACGAGTGTGGGACTCGAAATTGAAATGCCGTTGGAATATTATAGAATTTATTAGAACTATTATATATTTTTATATATTATACATTTTTTAATTAAGTTTTTGCTTTACTTATTAATATAATGATTTCTATCATATTTTGAAAGCTAGATGGCAAGATGTTATTTTAACGCCTATTTTTAATGTGTAAATATATTAGAATTTATTGTAATATATGTCCGCTACCTCGTTATTACGACGGGGGTGTCAGCCGGTCTGCTATACTTAAGCAATATCCATAATATTGTTACGAGTGTGGGACTCTAAATTAAAATGCCGTTCGAATTACGTCTTATTCGTATCGTAATCCTCGCTCGACTGCTTCACCACTCCATTCGGGCATTGTTTTATACTAAACTGTATAATACCGACAAAGGGGCCGCGTTCACTGAGTAAATCCGCACACCTGACAAGCTTCGACGCAATGCAATAAAAACAAGCATTAGTTCGACACTAATGACGGCCATAAAATAATTACGATAACAATGGGATGTTTTTAAATTTTAAACACGAAGTAAACAAAAGAACTCCGAATGCAGGAAAGGCAATAAACTGCGTTTTACGACAGTCAGATGTGCGTTCTTTGTCGGTATGTAACAGTATTAATTCTTGTCATTCATAACCTATTTAATTAAAATGGTTTATCAATGACTTCAATCCGCTATCGGTTGTCCCAATTTGCCAAGTTTCAAGTTTCTGAAAAGTTTATCTAACAGGAACCACTGACTGTAACATTAACTGCGTAATTCCCTAATGTTTTTCAAACGCTAATTGGGATTAACCGGAATAAACAAACAATAATATGTGACCTCACATTTTGTAAAATAACATTGACCAATTAGTGTTACCAGTAACTGCCAGCTGTAAATCTATTTACGGAAAATAACAGATTTGTTAATTAGCTAGCTATCGGCTCGATCAGTGTTGCCTGGGAATTAAAATTAATTAATTAATCTATATCTAAAATTAGATAAAAGTTTTATTGCTCATCAAAATAAAAGACATAAAACTTCAGTTAAAATCTTTTTCAGAATAATCGGCGACCTTGTCGCTTAGAGCGATCTCTTTCAGGCAATCGAACTTATAGGATATTCTATGCTAATCTGGCGATGTTGATGATGCATAGCATTAGATTTTTTTTATACATACTAAATTTTTAAGATAATACATACATATGAAATATATTTTTAATCGATAAATAGTATAATATTTTCTTAAGTTTTCGCGACTTGTATACATAAGAAAACTACTCAAATAAAATTGCCGCGCTTAAAACCGTTAAAACGTAGCGATAAATAGTAATCATGTAATATAATTGCATATAGTTAATTTAGACATAGTGGTTTAGGGTGATTTAGTACTTATTGAGTAGGTTCTTAAACGTCACTAAAGTTCTGGCTTCTTTAAGAGGCAATGCATTCCAGTGTGATAGCCTGGACTGTTATTACCATAGAATCTGATTTGCCATAGAAGAATGAAGTGTGTGCAAGTGTCTCATGTTTACGATATATATGATAATCATATCAATTACATGATAAAGAGGGCATCTAAATCTCTGGATTTCGTAATGAGAGCATCAGCATGTTTCAGTTAATTAATACCAATAAAAAAATTGTATTGCTCATTTGTCCGAAGTCATCTTCAATATGCATCACAAGTTTGGAATCCACAATATAACATATATTATACAAGTTGATTTCTTTAAGTTGGCATTCAGGGCCAAGTCCTAAACTATGCTAGATAGAGAAAACCACTCAAAGGAGTCTCGAGGACGATTTTAACGAAAACTAAAATGGTATCATTGAATTTATGAAAAATCAATTATCCTTGTCAGGAATCGAATCGGCTGATTTTGAAAAAATAAACACACTCTGTATTATTACACTAAATCGTGTGTAGCTTGTAATGATCAATTTCTGAGAAGTAATGTCAAACGACAAACCAGGGGAAAGAGTTGTTTTTAAACAAAACGTCATATTTTCCATACATCAATTAAACATCAAACTGTGCCGATCATTGGACCGCACCTTGCTGCGGGTGCTTGGTGCTGAGATAGCTCAGCTCTTACATGCGATCACCTCTATGTCATCCCCTCATTCCCATACTAAAGGCTGACAACGCGTTGACTTCGCCCCTAGTATTGCAATGGTCTACAGGTGACAGAAACCACTTTTCATCAGGTGGGCCATGTGCCAATTTACTAATTTCACAATAAAAAGTGCTAAAGTATATTTTGTTTTTTTATTTTCCGATTTTTTATCTCCATTAACTAGCAACACTGGATTGTGAATGACCAATGACCATCGTAAAGAAATTAACAAAAGGACAAAAGCATTCGGCGCAGTGTCTCTTGGAATACCGGTCTGTGCAGACGGTAGATAACCTTGTCCAACAATACAAGGAAAATTATATTAAAAAAACATTTGTGATATCAAAACCTGTTTAAGAGGAAACTGAACTTGAGTAATATCTTTGTGGAATTATGTATTAGTGTTCATTTTTCAAAAAACCATTCTAAATTTCAAGGTTTGTTGTTTGTTCTATAGTTTTTAGGATAATTTTATATGTGGAGCTAATTTGAACGTATTTTTTATAAGCTGTACAATTAAAAAAGTCAATGGATGAAGGAGTTACGGTTTTATTATTGCATGAGTTTAAAAGATTGGTAGATGGCCCACCTGATGGGAAGTTGTTACCAATGCCGATGGACATTTGTAACACCAAACGTGCTACCAATGGTGTTGCCCCTCTCTAAAGGGAGACTGGAACCTGGCCACTTTTTTTTTAGTCAGAGGACAAGTTCATTCCGTACACTACCGGGTCCTTTACTGGGATTAGACCAAAGCGATTAGAATTAGCCACTGAATATAGCGCAGCTAACAGAGTCGATTGCCGACATGTGTGGGGATTTAGCAAGGTACTGTAACCGACGGCCGACGGTTAACGAGCTGACCGGGATCTTCATTAAAGAGACTGGTTCAAATAATATATAGTTTATATTATCAATCAAGAGACTTTTACAATCAAGCGTTCAGTGCGCGGCCCGATACAATTCGGTTGTCGATTGTTTTGTGAGGCGTGCCACAAATTAAATTCAAACATTTATATCTATACTAATATTATAAAGCTGAAGAGTTTGTTTGTTTGTTTAAACGCACTAATCTCAGGAACCGCTAGTCCGATTTGAAAAATTCTTTCAGTGTTGAATAGTACATTTATCGAGGAAGGCTATAGGTTATATTATATTTTCAAAAAAATTAGGGATCCTTACTAAAATAAAACTACGTTTTAACGGTTTTAAGCGCGGTAATTTTATTTGATTTTGGTGTTTCCAACGTCGGAAAAACCAAAATCAAATAAAATTACCGCGCTTAAAACCGTTAAAACGTAGTTTTATTATGTATACAAGTCGCGAAAACTTAAGAAAATCCTTAGTAAAAGTCCAATAATGTAACCCAAGGTATAAAAAAATGACCCGAAAAAATCCTTACACGGCGTGCGCTGCGAAAACTATTTATTATAGAACAAAACAATGTATTACCATTTTGCAGAACATATAATTGTCTACAAAAAATATCGCGTAACCATATGTCTAACTATTGTAGTTATCTAATATAAGTGTTTTCTTTTATTTTTTAAAAAGCCGTCGCTTCAAAAACTCTTTATTTTGTACCTTGGTATTCATCCTTATCAAAATAAATTACTCCATATTCAAGACGAATTCAATACCTTTCTAAAACTTTTTGAATTATTCAATTCTGTCGTTTGATTCAAAAGATATCCCGATATTTAAAGTGTAAGTATTAGTGTTGTAGCCAAATATACTAATATTGTTTGATTGAACGCGCTAATCTCAGGAAGTATTAGTCTGATTTGAAAAATTCTTTCAGTGTTAGATAGCCCATTTATCGAGGAAGGCTATAAGCTATATATCATCACGCTAAGACCAATAGGAGCGGGGCACCATTAAAGAATGTTTCAAAATCGGAGGGTTTTGAAAGCAAATTCCACGCGGACAACGTCGCGGGCACAGCTAGTCTCTTAATATAAATGACTAAAAAAGTTTTAGTCGTTACAGTACCTCCCTCTATGTGGAGAGGTAACCCATGTGCTAATACCCCACTAAAACTACCTTCCTCCCATGTGCCCCACGCTTAGGGTAGAAAGAGCGTGAGCCTGGCCACTAATGCCGGAACACAACTCAAGGTTGTTATGGCGGGTGGGCCTTTAGGTATCAAGGGAGCAAAGGATTCACCACCCCCGCTGACGAAGCGAATGTGTTCTGATTCCCGGGGCACATTCAGGCACTTTTTGCGCTGGATCGGACTGGGCGTAACTACGTTCTAAGTCTCAGTCTTTCCTACATAGAAAGCGCGGGTCACATGGGAGGAGGGTGGTTTTAGTGGGTAGTGGGTGTTGCCCGTGCAACTTCTCTGAGTCTCCACACAGGCTGGCTTGATTAGTGTTCGGATTGCCCCTTATCAAAGGGGAAAGCCTTCATGATCAACTATGATCTAATCCCTTGCAAAGGACCCAGTATGGTGCGTAAATAGCATTTCCCCCGCCTTAATAAAAAAAAAGGTTGTATGGCGGCATACTATGTAGACCAGGGGTGCCAGTAATCCAGAAGACAAACACCCTACCACCTAGCCTGTTTGCCTGTATATCTGCTAACTGCTAAACCACGCAATGGATTTTTAAGCGGTTATCACTATCAGTTAGTTTTACACTGACAGTTTATATATTTAAAAAGTCTAGTTAAGGTTTTATTTAAGTAAAATAGAGTTACTTCCCGGGGTTAGGGAAAGCTGATGATCCGAAACTACATCTATATCTATTATATATATAAAAGAAAGTCGTGTTAGTTACACTATTTATAACTCAAAAACGGCAGTAGCGATTTGGCTGAAAATTGATGGGGAGGTAGCTTAGAACCAGGAGACATAGGTTACTTTTTATCCCGTTAGAGCCGGTAGGTGGCGCTGAGATCGGGTTCAACAATCCTTCTAATCAATCACCTGGACCGATTTTGGTGATTTTGTTTTTGTGTGTTTGAGTGGGTTCCGGGATGGTTTCAATCCACAATTGGAACCGGTAGGTGGCGCTGGGATCGGGTCCTAGATTTTTATTTTTTCAGAGCAGGACCACGTCTGCCGGGCCCGCTAGTATACAAATAAATAAAATTGAAATGTTTGTTTATAACGTCAAAACAATAGCTTTTCACTAAATGCCTATGAAAGTAGATACGATACTTATATCTAAAAACCCATTTTTAAAATTTTTGTCTTTCTGTCTGTTTGTTCCGGCTAATCTCTGAAAGGGCTGGACCGATTTTGATGGGACTTTTACTGGCAGATAGCTGATGTTACAAGGAGTAACTTAGGCTACTTTCAAAATTAAGTGGACGAAGTCAGCGGGCACAGCTAGTTGTTAATAATATTGTTCGCTTGTGGCCAGTTTTGTATTGCTTAGTGTACGCTATGCTTAAATTATTCAATGTTAATGCAACCTAGCATTAGCAATAAGATTATTTAATTAATACTGCAACTAATTATCCCAGCATTGCCGTACCAAGTCAGAAAATGATTAATCGATTTTGATGATAATTAACCTTTGAAAACCTTAAAGCAGCCCACAGACTTACTCTGACTCATATTATATTATGAATCATATATTACATTATGGCGTGCATGACAAGAGTTATGAATGTCAAAGAAGCAAGTGAGGTGTGTAAGAATAAGCCTGAATGGCGCTCTGTTGTTTGTGCCTACCCCGCAAGGGAACTGGCGTGAAGTTATGTATGTATGTATGTATATTATATAATATATTATGAATAAGTACGTAAAGCGGTATCATAAGTTTTGTTAAATAAATAAGCTTTTTATCCGTGCAGGAACGGAGAAAGAATACAATTTCCTGCGGCCGGGCGGCCTGTCGTAAGAGGCGACAAAACAACCCACAGCTAGGTGGTAGGGCATTTGCCCGACTGGATGGCTACCACCCTTGATCTAGAGTATGACGCCATAACCACCTTGAGTTGTGTTCCGGCATTAGTGACCAGGTTCCAGTCTCCCTTAAGAGAGCTGCAGCGCATTTGTAGCACTTTTGGTGTTGCAAATGTCCATAGGCGATGGTACCCGCTTTCCATCAAGGGCCGTCTGCCTGTCTGCTGAACTCCTGCAATAAAAAAAAAGCTTAGTCAGGAATCTAAACAGCTAATTTTGGAAACGAGACATATATTAGTGATGTTAGTCACCACAACCTGAGTTATCTGTTAACGTTTAACGTCATTAACAATGTCACATCTCAAATAACGCATTAAAACCTTGCCTATACCTACGTAATGTCTGTGTTAATGCTTTAGTTGAAGCATTATGGTGCAGATGTAGCATAGGCATAAGGAAAACAGGTTATACGTAAATTAACTGTATATATAATATGTATCATACATTATATATATTATGATACCGAGATAATCGAGGTCAACATAGACGACCGCAAAGGTCATTATAGTGTTTGTACAGTCGACTCTCGATAATTTGATACTCAACACTAAAAACCAAATACGGTACAAGATGTATATATTTTTTATTGCACGAGTTTAGCAGACAGGCGGACGGTCCGCCTGTTGGAAATTAGTGACCAACGCCTATGGACATTTGTAACTTCAAAGTCGATACCGATGTGCTGCCCAACGACGGAGTGGAAACTGACCACTTATGCTGGAACACAACTCCAGGTTGTTATGGCGACATACTCTAAACCAGGGGTGGTAGCATACCATATCCATACAGGCAAATACCCTACCACCTGGCTGTAGGTTGTTTTATCGCTTCTTACGACAGACGGCCCAGTCGCAGAAAATTGTATTCTTTCTCCGTTCCTGCATGGATGAATTTCAAAGTCACTGCTGTATAATGGTTTGCCTTTAGACATAGAGTATCTCCATCGTTAAATATTTTCAAAATAAGACTTTAAAAAATAAGTAGGAAATCTTATTTAAACACATAAGACCTGACAGAGAGACAAATACTAACTCTAATATTGTACTATGATTCCCATAAATATAAGTAGCTGTCCCAGCAGACGTTGTTGTGACCTGAAGAAATAAAATTTAGAACCCGATTACAGCGCCATCTACTGTGTCCAATTGTGAAGTTAAACCATTCTCGAATCCACCTGAATACACACAATATACTTGTTCGAAATCGGTCCAGCTGTTTAGGAGTTCAGTCACATAGACACGCACAGAATTTTATATATAAAGATATACAGTTTTTAATTAAGTTAGCTTATGTGTATGACGTATACTCGATGTACTCGATTCTCGATGGGTGTACTCGATGTATTATACTAGACTCATAATAATGATTTTTTCTCTTTAAGTGAACTGTTCTTTGCGAAATTGTTTGAGTGTTCTTTGAGAAATAAACGATTTAAAACTAAACCTGAGGGATTAGAGAAAATTTTGAAATTACCAAGAGTTCAAAATAACAGGAGTTTATAACTAAGAGCGAGGGAGGGAAAAATCAAGTAAACAATAGTTTGATAAAAAATCGTTATGTATTTTTTTTAAACAGTTGTACAATTATCCACAAATATTGATTTTGAAAAGAAATCCTTAATTTTCTGTTGAGTGAGTGACTTCAGTGTTCAGTCTATTAATATCTAGTGAATTTTCTTCATCGGTAGCACTTCAAATTATTGCATGTTGGCGGGCAAGATACTATTATTTCAACTTTAAATTACCGAGGCCACCAATTAATATTGATTTTATTCAAATTATCGAGTATTTTTCTAGGGACTGGATCAAATTTGTCAAATTAACGAGTGTTAAATTATCGAGAGTCGACTGTATTTGTCATCATAATAATGTCAATATCTTTCAACATAACTGATATATACATTAGACGCTGTTGTTTACATAGGCTCCGTCTATATATTTATATCATCTTAGGCTACCCACACCCATACAATATTATTGCCAATGCTAGATCGCAATAGTATTGAACAATATAATCTACAAATACAATACTACCCGCAAACAAACAATATTATTAACAACTAGGATATGCCCGCGACTTCCGTCTACGCTTGACTTGAAATTCCCACAAGACACCTAGGAAACAAAATAAGGCACCATTTGAAAAAAAATGTAAGCTATCTGTAGGCTTTTGTTGTAAGAAGGTTCCAATGACACACTTGCTTTTTGATATTACATACATACATACATAACTTCACGCCAGTTCCCTTGCGAGGTAGGCACGAACAACAGAGCGCCATTCAGGCTTATTCTTACACACCTCACTGGCTTCTTTGACATTCATAGCTCTTGTCATGCACGCTCGTCTGTTCTTAAGGCTCCTGACATCACCTTCTGCTAGTACACGATCAATTTGATCATAGAGGGTGTGTCGTGGCCTTCCACGACTTCTGCATCCATCCACTTTTGCATTGTATATCTGTTTAGTCATTCTTTCATCATGTCCGAACCACCGGAGCATTCCTTTCCTTACCTTCACCCCGACACTCTCTTTCAGACCAACTCTCTCTCTTACTTCGGTATTCGTAATACCGAAGTAAGAGAGAGAGTTGGTCTGCGGTCCGCGAGCGTCACTCCGCAAATTTTGCGCAGTGCTCGCATCTCGACCGCGTTTACTCTACTTTCATGCTCTCTCTTCCATACCCAACTCTCGCTTTTGATATTGTAAGACATGTAAAAAGCGAAGGGGAAGTAAAGTCGATAGGTGGCGCCGCTGTTGCATCGCTCCAGTGTTGCAAAAGTAAACACTATACTACTACTACTACTACACATTGTAACAACAATAAATTATAACACCACACAAAGTCACAAACACACAACTAACAACAAAACTTACACACATACCCACACCAACGCGCACTACCGCCGCATTGCATTACACGCACACTTCACAAACAAACCAAAACACAAAGAGCCTAAAAATTAATAACCTAGGCACAGAAAGGAAAAACAACACATGGTACTTGTTGCGGACAGAGAGCACCCCCCTGACCCGCCCGCTGGAGCACACCTACACTCCGCGCCCCGCATACCGCCGACGCCCATAGCTGGCGCGATTAGCACCTATCTCCGCTCGAGGCTCACATATGCAGCTCCGGCATGGTATGCGCTGTGCTCGGCCTCCAATAAGAAGCTGCTACAGAAGCAGCAAAACATCACCTTGCGGATGTGCACGGACGCGGGTCGATACGTCAGGAATGACGTCATCGCTCGCGACACGGGCGTCCCGTCGGTGGAGGACTTCGTGGTGATGTCGGCGCGTCGTATGTTCGACCGCGCCGACAACTGCCGCCAGCTACATACCGCCGAAGGCGCCCATAGCTCATTCGCCGGGATTAGGGTGATGTAAGAGGTCGCGATTAGCAATTAGGCGTCGGACGGAATGCGGGATATAGGAGGCTGAAAAAGCCTGAAGGGAATACTACATCAAGAACAACTATGAATTCAGCCACTCAGCTATTCATATTGTACTCAACTCTCTTGCATACTTTGTTCTACTCTTTAAATGTACATTTATAACTTAATAATAATCATACAGTCCATTATTACGTCGAATTTTCTTTTACAAACCCGAGGTGCAACTGCCACCAATAGTACTAGTTAGGATAATATATTGTTACATGCCGACAAAAAGTGAATGCACACCTGCCTGCCATAAACCTAGTTTATTACCTTTCCCGCATTTGGACTTCTTTTGTTTACTTCGTGTTTAAAAATTTTAATTAAGAAAAACATTCTATTGTTATTGTACTTGTTTTAAGACGGTCATTAGGCAGGTGTGTCGAACTGATTCTAAGAAATCCGATCTATGCGCGCTGGCAGCTATATTGTATCGGTACAGCAATGGCCCCATGGAGAGATCGGCAGTCAAGCGAGGATTACGATACGAGGAAGACGTATTTGATTAGCTATATAGTGACGGACTTTGCGCGTGTTATTGAATCGTACTGGTTGCGTCCAATTATATTTGTACCTGTGTTATACGTGTTTGTACAGTTCTAATAAATTCTATAGTAACTCCAACGGCATTTTAATTCGAGTCCCGTACTCGTAACAATATATGGGTATAGACATAAGGCACACACTGCACATGCACTTCCTCACAACACCAGCATGTAACAGATACACTCTACATTAGTATAAGTTTAGTATTAAAATTAGAATAAATTAATATAATAAGTTATTCTTAAGGTACACCACAACACAAACATGCATTCATTAAATGTCAGACACAATAACAAAGTAATAAATAAGCGTGTACGACTTCTAAACTTTTTCTTAAATTTAAATGCAAAAAAAGGGTACGGAGCTAGCGACCGTAGAGTTGTTAATAAAAAAAAAACATTACTACTAAAAAATATCATACATTATATTACACTAGCTGTGCCCGCGCTGTCGTCCGCGTGGAATTTGTTTTCAAATCCTCCCGATTTTGAAACATTCTTCATTGGTGCTCCGCTCCTATTGGTCTTAGCGTGATGATGCTAGGTTGGGGAAAAAGTTTCTTCGCATTTTATATAAAAATTTAAAAGGTTTTTTTATAAAGTTTATTTACATTTGACTAAAGTATGTAGGTGCCATTTTGTCGGATAACTTTTTGCCATCTTGTAGGTAGGGACGTGATCCCATTGCTATAAAAATTTTGGGGCTTCTGATCAAAAAACTGCGACAAATGGTTTTGGCAGTCCTCTCGTGATGTTAACCTGACACTGCCTAAGGAATTCTGCATAGACCGAAACAGGTGAAAATCTGAAGGTCAGGACTATACGGCGGATGCATTAACACCTCTCAGCCAAACTCTCGTAATTTTTGCTGAGTGGCTAAAGATGTGTGAGGTCTAGCGTTAACATGGTGAAAAACCACACCCCTGCTGTTGATTAATTCCGGTCGCTTTCTCTCAACTTTTTGTTTTAATCTCATCAGTTGTTCGCCGTACAGTTCAGAATCGATGGTCCTGCCTGGCGGTAACAGCTCATAATGAATAATGCCCTTCCAATCCCACCTATACACACAGCATCACCTTGTTGCAAATTAACCCGGGTTTCGCCACAGTCCGTGAAGCCTGACCGGCCTTTGACCACGATCTTTTTCGCACGTTCTTGTCGTACGTGATCCACTTTTCATCACCAGTTATCAGCTTTTTTGTGTACCCAGCTTTTTTCAAATGCGCCAAAACCGTTTTGTGGCCAATTCCCAGTTCTTCAGCTACATCGTAACTACTAATATGCGGATCTTGCTCCACTTTTACAAAAATGGGATCAATTTTGTCCGTAACAGGGCGACCAGAGCGACGTGCATCTTTGATATCAAAATTTCCGGATTGAAAACGCTTAAACCAAATTTGTGCTACTCTCACAGATAGCTGAGGTTATAGATGCATTAGGTCCATAAACCTCACAAATTTTTTTCGCGGCTTGTAGTAAAAATTTTAAATGTATCGAATTTCTTCATTAGATTCACTCATTTTAACAAATAGAAAAACAAATGAAAATCACACATTTTCCTAATTAAAATTTGGAATTGTCTTCTTTAAAATGAAAACTTTTTAATGATACCAAAACCAGCCAGATACAAATGGTATAGCCAAAGAGATCTTATTACAAGTTCATATATACTATATGCGAAATGACTTTTTCCCCAACCTATTATATAGCCTATAGCCTTTCTCGATAAACGGGCTATATAACGCTGAAAGACATTTCCAAATCAGACCAGTAGTTCCTGAGATTAGCGCGTTCAAACAAACTCTTCAGCTTTGTGTATTAGTATAAGATTAAATTTGCTATGGAACAGTCGTCGTCGTCGTCGTCGTCAGCCATTTGCAGTCCACTGCTGGACGTAGGCCTCCCCAAGACGGCGCCACTCATCCCTGTCCTCCGATTTCCTCAGCCTGGAGCCTGGAGGGCGTCCGACACTACGTTTACCGAGACGCGGTCTCCACTCCAGGACTCGTTTGCTCCATCGGCCATCGGTCCTGCGGCAGATGTGACCGGCCTACTGCCACTTCAACTTGCTAATTTTGCGAGCTATGTCGGTTACCTTGGTTCTCTTACGGATATCCTCATTTCTAATTTTATCCATAAGAGAAACACCCAACATAGCTCGCTCCATAGCCCGTTGAGCGACTTGGAACTTGTGGACCAATCCTGCCGTAAGTGTCCATGTCTCGGCCCCGTAGGTCAGGACGGGGAGGACGCACTGCTCGAAGACTTTTGCCTTCAAGCAGTAATGGAACAGTAATGCAATCATATTGGAATACATTTTTTTTTAGTTTGGCAATTGAAATTATTCCCAGAAAAATTCCCGCGAGAAGGCATGAAATTTTTTATGTGTTTGAGTGGATACTCAAACGTATAAAAATTTCATAAAAATCAGTAAAGTCATTCTCAAGTTACACTCACATACATTATTTATATAGATTTCATCTCTTACAGATGTACACCCGGTATCTGATCCTCCTTTTCCTGGCAGTAGCCAGGTGCCAGCAAGGAGGCGACATTGACTCCATCATAAAAGAGATATGGACCACCACAAGCACCACGCCGAAGGTGAATGAGAGAGGACCTTCAACCCTCGTACCAGGAGTAATACCAACTAATAATGGTAAGCTATCATTTATACATACATACATAACTTCACGCCAGTTCCCTTGCGGGGTAGGCACGAACAACAGAGCGCCATTTAGGCCCATTCTTACACACCTCACTTGCTTCTTTGACATTCATAACTCTTGTCATGCACACTCGTCTGTTCTTAAGGCTCCTGACATCACCCTCCGCTAGTACACGATCAATTTGATCATGGAAGGTGTGTCGTGGCCTTCCACGACTTCTGCATCCATCCACTTTTGCATTGTATATCTGTTTAGTCATTCTTTCATCATGCATTCTTTCCACATGCCCGAACCACCGCTATCATTTTTATCCGATAAATTAGTGTTATTTGTAAGTCTCGGAAGACTACGAACCATGAAAATGGCCCAGACTTTTGAAGGGAAGGCCAACATAATAATAATAATATTCTCATGTTGGAGCGCACACAAAATAAATTTACTAGATTTTTATACCTAAGACTTTACGGTGTTTACCCATTTCATCCTTTAATACACCTTGTTTGTCTTAGACATGGTTGGATATGATAATTTGGCATCCAGACGAAACTTTGCATTGGTCTCCTATTTATTTAAATTGTTAAGAGGTAAATTATCGAACCCAGGAGTATTAGTTGAAATCAAACTGAACGTTCCAGCGAATTTTGTGCTGAGACATAGGCCACCAATGTTCGTAGTACCATATGGCAGGACTAACTTGCTTAATAAGGTGCCGATTTTTTTTTTTTGTTTTAAGGCGAGGGAAAATGCTTAACCGATTTACGCACAAACTGGGTCGTTGCTAGGGGAACGACACGCGTCGGTCGGGGGCGATAACACTGCAGCAATAGTATGCTCTTGGCAGCGCTCCGTCCGCGATCGACGTCACAGAATAGTGTGGAAGACTCCGAGCGTTGCTGCACGGGCGAGCAACTCCAATACCCACTAAAAACCCCCTCCTCCCTGACGACCCTGCGCTTTGAATGTGTTGGAAAGGCTGAGATTTAGAACATAGTTACGCCCAGCCGATCCAGCGCAATAAAGTGCCTGAAGTGTGCCCTGGGAGAACACACCACACTTCGTTTAAGGCGCCGATGACACAAGCCTTTTTTTTTTTTTTTTTTGATAACGCAGGGGGAATGTCTTTGGACACCATCCTCGGGTCCTTCGGGGGAAGGGCCAAAATGCAGGCATAAGGCCTGCATCGAGGGTGTGTGGGACTCTCAGCGACCGGTCCTCCACGCTGGCTTCTAAAACGAAGTTGTCGCGAGAAACGGTCGCCAAACTACCCACTAAACCTAAACCTGCGCCCCATTTATAGCGCTTTTACGGGGCGTCATGGGATCTTGTACAGAGTAACTACACCATGACGCCCCTACACCCTGTAACTGGGTCACCCCGGGGAGCAGAGTGACCCACTTCGTACAGCAGGGGGGGGAAGTCCGCTGTCGCCCCCGTGACAGCGGCCCCCTGTGACGGTAATTATGGGAGGAGAAGTTGCGCGTAGCGGCGCCTGCGACCGCCGGTCCGCCTCCTGCGGATGGGGTCCGCGTACGCGTCCTCCTCCCTCGCTCTTTCAGCGGCCTCCTTCTGCGACATGACGGATTCGCAGAAGGAGGAGACGATGACACAAGCCTTGCGAACATTGAACAAGATATGTCAACATATTGACATTTTTATCCATTAGTAACTCACAACGCCCAAAATGCTCAATTAGCCGTTCCACAAAGCGACCGCGACCGTTGTGGTCGTGGCGAGAACGTCACTAAAGACGTCATCATTTTCGATCACACAACGCTCACAACGACCCATGTCAAGAGGTTGGTCGAATAGCCGTTCCACTTGGGTTTACAATTGTAACGCTGGCAAGTAACTGCTTATTATATTATATGTTATGACGACTGAATTTGTATATATATATATTATATATAGTGTATTATGTGTAGTACGCTATCGTATTGGTGGCAACTGTAATGATAACGATGTTTGTAAGCTAATAAATAAATAAACACGTAGAAGCCCCGTTGAATTTAATGTAAATGTGGCGTGCGTGACACTGACCGGCGATTATCGCTGCCTATCTTATACTAATACTAGCTTCTGCCCGCGTGGAATAGTAAAAAAAACCTCCCGATTTTGAAACATTGTTCATTGATGCTCCGCTCCTGTTCGTCTTAGCGTGATGATATATAGCCTATAGCCTTCCTCAATAAATGGACTATTTAACACTGAAAGAATTTTTCAAATCAGACCAGTAGTTCTTAAGATTAGCGCGTTCAAGCAAACAAACTCTTCAGCTTTATATCTTATACTAATATATAAAGCAGAAGAGTTTGTTTGCTTGAACGCGCTAATCTCAAGAACTACTGGTCTGATTTTAAAAATTCGTTTACTGTGAGATAGCCTATTTATCGAGGAAGGCTATAGGCTATATATCATCACGCAAAGAACTATTCCACGCGGACGAAGTCGCGGGCAGAAGCTAGTACCATATAAAAATGCAGTGTAGGACTATTGTAGGAATGAGAACAAAAGGTTTATTCAGGTGAGCTGCTAATGGAACTAGGGTTTTTGGGCTATGGGAACTATGGCGTCTGTCCGTCGCAACGTTCAGGAAACATAGATGAAATGGGCATACGGTGACTCGTCACTCCTTGCATGGGTCCCAAAAAATGCCAATTTAAATAACGTTACTTCACTAGCTGCGTCCCGCGGTCTCACCCGCGTGGTGATGGAAAATCGTTATATTTTGGATAATTCACACTATCTTTATATATATATAATTCTTCTGTAAGTGTGTTGACAGCGAACTCCTCCTAAACGGCTGGACCGATTTGAATGATTTTTTTGTGTGTGTTCAAGTGGATACGAGGATGGTTTAGATTCATAATTGGACCCGGTAGGTGGCGCTGCAATCGGGTTCTAAATTTTATTCCTTCAGGGCAGAACAACGTTTGCCGGGACAGCTAGTATTCTCATAAATTATAGCCTATGTGTTATTCCGTGTTCAGTATAATAATGGGCTGAGGGTGTTGTTGGGATTGCCGTGGCGGTGCAGTGCGTCAGGGATGTTCACAGAAGCGCGAATCGATAACTTTGCGGCCATCATTAGAAAGAGATGCACATCCCTACCGGCCCGCGTTAGCGGCAGCACCGACAGCATGCTCAGTCTTTTCGTAGATCGATGGGTCTCGCCACTGCTACGTAATGGGTGCAACTGCACACCCAGTTAAATGCATTAGTTTGTTTGTTTTATGCCGCCTCGCGGCCCGGTGGCAGAGTGCATACTTGAAGTCATTTTGGTTTTGACGCCGTGGAGTAGAAACAATTAAAATAATTATAGTGACGCGGTTGTTATGCCCTAATATTTGTATTTAAATCGTTCCACAATTGACACAGGCATCAAGAAACATACCTACAAAAAACATATTTATATATCATAAATGATAACCTTTTGAAAGACGATCAAAAATCACAAACTTTATTAGTAGTAAACACTGTGATTTCCTGTTTTTACAAACACAACTAAAATACAAAAACTCGCAAAGCAGAATTTCGAAATAATATGATGCGCGCAAAATCTGTCGATGTCTGATTTCCGTTCAGAATGTATACTTAATAACGCTTCGATCGCAATTGAAACTCAATAAATCAAACGCACCGAGCCGACCTCATATGTTCACAAAATAGATATGTACCTCTCATAGACTCGTTTAACGTACGTTCTAAGAACTAACCACAACACCAGTCTTGTGCTTATCATTCAAAAGAGAGGCTCTTCCTTGTATAATTCAAACACTGAACTAGTTCACGGTCGTTAGAACTTTTCGATATTCTTTGTTAGCAATCGAACCTCAAATCGCAATAGTTAATCGTACATGAACTAGACAAGACTGTTAAGTCACTGACTGACGCACTGAGCACTGACCAAGTAAGCTAATATACCGACTAAAGTTGGAAAATGCGAAACGTTTCTTTTAGTACAGTGTAGGGAACCGGTTCCTAATAGTACATCTTTCATGAACTACACAAGACTGATACATACGGATGAATAGGCTCCGATTTGCCTAGATCAGCATACGTGGCCGACATGTGCCCAATGTAGTTCTCTAGCTTTAATATTCTTGCTTCGTTTCTAAAGATAAGATACATAACGCTACTGTAGGCGATGTATTTGTTTATCTGCCGATTTGATTGATCTACTATGTAATTTGGTTTTCTTTGCTCTTTTAGCGCAGCAGAATCGTACTTCATGCATGACTCCTGACAACAAGGAGGGGGTATGCGTCAACTACTACCTCTGCGACCCAGATTATAACACCGTCATCACTGACGGTGTTGGTCTAATTGACATAAGGTCAGTATATTCACCAATAGTTTTTTTTTCCACCTGCACTGTTGCGACTTTTTATTTTTGGACGAACAAAGCGCTTTGTTTCCACCTTCATTATGCGCACCGTAAAGGAGAGGAGTTCACTGCTGGAGTGTCTTTTTCCCGAGACCTATTTTTTTTTTTTTTTTTGTTTTTGAGGCGAGGGAAAATGCTTAACCGATTTACGCACAAACTGGGTCGTTGCTAGGGGAACGACACGTGTCGGTCGGGGGCGATAACACTGCAGCAATAGTATGCTCTTGGCAGCGCTCCGTCCGCGATCGACGTCACAGAATAGTGTGGAAAACTCCGAGCGTTGCTACACGAGCGAGCAACCCCAATACCCACTAAAAACCCCCTCCTCCCTGACGACCCTGCGCTTTGTATGTGTTGGAAAGGCTGAGATTTAGAACATAGTTACGCCCAGCCGATCCAGCGCAATAAAGTGCCTGGAGTGTGCCCTGGGAGAACACACCCCACTTCGTTGTGCGGGGGTAGAAGGTCCTTTGCTCTCCTAGCAAGCTAAAGGCCCCCCGCGGTAAACGGAACCTAACTCAGGGAGGGAAGTAATGCGCGTACCTGCCTCTCCGGGTGCCAGCTGAAGGCCGGCGACCTCGAGAAGACGCATTGGCACGCGCTGCAGGACTTCTCTCCCTGTCTCGTTCTGCGGCCTCCTTGAGTGACATTACTGTCTCGCAAAAAGTTCCCGAGACCTATAACCTGTGTGTCTTCAAGTACCGTGTGAATAGGTATGCGTGCTCGATCTTAGACCTATAGCTCCGTTCGCAATCGAGCGAGATCTCGACCTCCACTCCCTCCAAATTTCTATTTTCTCTCAACATTGACGAATGGTTTTTCTCCTCGCCTCCACTCCCACCGACTTTTTATTTTGTCGGAACATTCACTTCAGAAGCGGCGTCCAGCACCGATTGACAATATACCACTTTAACACGCCAAACCTTGATTTGCTGGTGTGTATATGTTTTTATATATCTATATAGATTATATTATATATATATTTATATTAAACAAGCTTCTGCCCGCGACATCGTCCGCGTCGAAAGTTTTATTTAACTATCCCATGGGAACTCTTAAATTTTTCGGGATCAAAAGTATTCTATATTTTAAACAGAGATCTAAGCTACCACCATACAAAATTTCATTTAAATCGGTCTAGTAGTTTCGGAGATTAGCCGGTACAAACAGACCGACAGAAAAACATAAAATTTGAAAAAATCTAAAGTAGTCCTATTTCACTTCTTACATCCCCCTGACTAGGTATTTAGCATTTTTTTTCATTGTACAGAAATTTGACCTCTACAATTTTAATATTTTCTTAAGTTTTCGCGACTTGTATACATAATAAAACTACGTTTTAACGGTTTTAAGCGCGGTAATTTTATTTGATTTTGATTGATTTAGTAAATAATAACCATAAACAAAATTAAAAATTAAATTAAATAATTAAAATTAATAAGTTGGCGGTAGGCTAAATAAAACTTAACTCGTTGACACTTGACATCTTTGTCTTCCGTGATCACGGCCACTGAAAAGTGGCCGAAACGTCGGAAAAACCAAAATCAAATAAAATTACCGCGCTTAAAACCGTTAAAACATAGTTTTATTATCTCTACAATTTTATTATATAATATGTATAGATTTAGGAATCAATAAACACATGCGTATCAATATTAGTTTTTTTTTTCTTTGTTTCTATAATCTGTGTTAAGTATATTTTATTTCCATTAATTTTAAACATTGTAAAGGTGGTCTGGAAGATATCGCCGGCGGCGATAAGACCTCCTATTATATATGTAACTTATGTATGCAACAAAGAACATTCATCCATTCATTTATGTTTGCATGAAGGCAAACCGGCAAACGGGTCCACATGGTGGAAAGTGGCTACCGTCGCCCATGGACATCTGCAACACTAAAGCAGACGTTGCGTTACCTCGTTGAGACCTTAAATATCTATTTACGCCCTTTTTGAAGAGCTCCATATTGTAGTGCCCTGGGAAAACCGCGGGAGTTCATTCCATAGTTTGCTCACGTATGGCATATAGGAGCGAGCGCCACGTTCAGTGGATGACTTTTTTTTATTGCAGGAGTTCAGCAGACAGGCAGACGGCCCACTGAATAGAAAGCGGTTACAACACCAAAGGTGCTACAAATGCGCTGCTGCTCTCTTAAGTGAGTCTGGAACCTGGTCACTAATGCCAGAACACAGCTCAAAGTTGTTATGGCGACATGCTCTAGACCAGGGATGGTAGCCATCTAATCGGGCAAATGTCCTACCACCTGGCTGTGGGTTGTTTAGTTGCCTCTTACGACAGGCCGCCCGGCCCCAGGAAATTGTATTCTTTCTCTGTTCCTGCACAGATAAAAACTGATTGACTGCAGGTGTCAAGGAATGTAGATGAACTCCCAGTCGCCAGCGAGCAGTGCAGTGGTATAATGGCAACGTAGGCACCAAATCAAATAGCTTATCATGCTTAGAGCGCCAACATCTCTTCTGAGACTTGAAGGACTTTAAGGGCACCAGTCGTATTTAATACATTAATATACTTGTTTATTTTGGAACAGGCTGAATGACGTGGAAGGTCCATGCCCCAGTTACATGGACACGTGCTGCTTAGTAGGTCATACCGTGACCACTCCTGTGACTCCGAAACCGACCGTCAAGGTATTTTGTTTTTTTATCGCGAGGTATTTTTACTAACAATTTTTTACTTGATGTTAGGAGCCTTAAGAACAGACGAGCGTGCATGACAAGAGTTATGAATGTCAAAGAAGCAAGTGAGGTGTGTAAGAATAAGCGTGAATGGCGCTCTGTTGTTCGTGCCTACCCCGCAAGGGAACTGGCGTGAAGTTATGTATGTATGTATGTCATTTTTTACTTGTATCTTTTCTACGTATTATGGAAAAAAACTTTTCATTGTTTAAAAAGAAAACAGGTTTATTTTTAGGACGAACATTTATACAAGTGAAACAAATACATTTATAGTAATAAATAAAGCGCGCAATGTTAGATCAGGGATTTCACACAGCTACGCTGGTTCGAGTAAGTTTTAATGGACTGTGAGTTATAATTAAGGGGATATATAACGTTACGAGTTTGCGGGACTCGAAATAAAATGCCGTTAGAATTATTATAGACTTTATTAGAACTATACAAACACGTATAACACAGGTACAAGTATAACCGAGCGCAACAAATCCAAACGTAATGCAGAAGGTCGTAATTCAATAAAACGCGCAAAGTTCGTCACTATTAGATTCCCGAATGTACACACGTCATGCCTAGGTCGTAGTTGTATCTCAACTGCCCCCCTCTCTGAATCAGACCATCGTTTTATACTTCACAAATGCAAATGTGCCCGCCCGGGAACATCGACATAATTTCCTAGAATTAGCTTGTAGCTCCTGAGCAGCCGTAAACGAGTACAATAGGACAATAGGCTGTTCTCCACAATAACTAGGAACATATGCCAATAAATAAGTGAACAAATGAAAGACGATCATAAAAGGATTACAAGTCGTTCAAATGCCAACAGGTAATAAAATATGATATTACAGATCTGTACGTGGAATTTGTCTTTGTCGCAGCCTAAGTTGTAACAATAATTAAGGGGAGTGAGAGGTATGCCAAATCCTACACAAAAACCAATGGGGTAATAAGCACCACTGTAGCGGTGACCAGAGTTATCATGTAAGCATGGAACCTCTGATCACACCCACACGCATGTCTGTCAGCGTGATGATATACTTAGCTGTATAGTGGTTGTTACGAGCGTCTTCTTATTCAACAGTATCAGGTTCAATCATATACGTGATAGCATAATAGTAAAAACAAAATGTATTAGAATAAGGACCTTTGTAAGCTAGTTTCTTGAAATAAAGTAAAAAACAAAAAAGACAAAAGAAAAAGAAAAGATAATAATCATTTATTGCTATAAATGTATGCGTACATAGGTGTTTTTTGTGGTAATTGTCTGAATACATTTTGCCTTATTAGGCGTGCAATTTTCACATCTTATAATTAAATCTGAATTGAAACTAATAACATTACAATCATTATTGAAATAATTACTATAATATAGATTTTTGCTTCTTTATATTGTCAGGTAATTTATTGTATAATATTGGTGCCATGCCATAGACAACGGCTTTGATTTTAAGAACCTAAACGGGCAGAGTGCCGCCGTTGGATTTCGCCATTACTGAGTAGCCTGTGGCCTTGATGGCGATCTTGCTGCGTCTGTTCCTTTTTTTTTTTATTGGACTTGACTTTATGTTGTTGGTCCGAAGACCTTACAACTTTACCGGGGTCTTTGGGGCGAGTGCCTTCGCGAAGCGAACGCTGACGCTATCAGTTGGAAACGTGCCAAAAAAACTGACCACTTTAACTCGCTGAATGGCTACGCTAATGCGTGGTCCGACTTCACCAGTCTTTTGATCACGTGGGACGTCTACCAGGCGTTTCGGTATGTCTCAATAAAGTTTATGTGCCTCAGGCCCATATGGTCCCAGGGTCTCGACCCCAAAAGCCGCAAATATGTGAGCATTTCCGATGACGGAATATTTGCGACATTTTAGGGCCGCCTGTTGTGCAGCATCTGTGCTGACTGACATGCTACTGGCTGGAAGATGGGACGCCGCCAAATTGTCGATGGAAAACGCGCCCCATGCTAAGGGGCGACCCATCTTCCAGGGCACCAATGACGTTCTGTCGCGTCTCTTGCCTTCGTCACGGTACAACCCATTCGGTTCTAGAACGGCAGGTACTCGGGTGGTGACCAAAGACCGACGGATTATGTCATTAAGCGTTACATAACGTGGCCTTCTGTCAGCACTTCTGCTACACGATAACCCACGCTGACCGAGGCGCTCCACCTTATCTCTGACAGCGGTGTGAAAAATTATTAATTGAAAAGTACTCATAATTATAATTACTAGTGGTCACCCAGTGGTCGAAATTCGACCGTAATTAATTTAAATTATAAGTTTGAACATTATTAAGGTTCTGTTGTCAAAGACTATACTTCTATAATCACAGATTTCGCCAAGGCTACACTGTTAATTTGACTTGAACAATAAACAAAAGAGTATATATGCGTGTGTGTGTCAAATACATGGTAGTGTGTGTAATGTTTTTTTTATTGATTTAATGTATTTTTCATGCATAATTTTTTAATTAAGTTTTTGCTTTACGTATTAATATAATGATTTCTATCATATTTTGAAAGCTAGATGGCAAGATGTTATTTTAACGCCTGTTTTTAATGTGTAAATATATTAGAATTTATTGTAGTATATGTCCGCTACCTCATTATTACGCCCCCGTCAGTCGGTCTGCTATACTTAAGCAATATCCATAATATTGTTACGAGTGTGGGACTCGAAATTAAAATGCCGTTGGAATTACTATCGAATTTATTAGAACTATACAAACACGTATAACATAGGTACAAATATAGCTAGACACTACTAGTACAACTGCACGATTCAATAACACGCGCAAAGTCCGTCACTATATCGCTCGTCAAATCTACGTCTTACTCGTATCGTAATCCTCGCCCGACTGCCCCATCCCTCCGTTCGGGCATTGTTTTATAGTAAACTGTACAATATACAATAGAAGCTCGTAGGCTGGGTTCTTCCAAGAAAATGTAATTTGCACACCTGCGAACGGCCAACAGAGTTGAAAACAATAACAATAAGGATTAGTTCGACTCTAATGACGGCCATAAAACAAGTAGAAAAACAATAGCATGCTTTTCTTAATTACAAATTGTAAACACAAAGTAAACAAAATTCCCAAATCCGGGAAGGCAATAAACTGTGCTTTTACGACCGGCAGGTGTGCACATTTCTTTGTCGGTATGTAACTCTATCATAAAATTCTAAACATGCCATGTCTGTATATTGAAGCTATAAAAAAAACAACTGTAAAACCCTATATAAACGACGGAGACCAAGATGTATTATTTTAGATTTTTTGTCTGTTTATTCGGGATTCTCGTAAAAACTACTGATCGACAGCTAATTCTTAGACTCAAAATCTGCGATACTTTTTATCCTAGGAATCCCGCGGGAATTTTTCTGGCAATCATTTAAAATGGCCAGATTGAAAAAAAAATCGAACCCAATGCGATTTACTCACTGATCGATAGCAAATTTTATGTTATAAAATGAGTGATTTTTTTTATCCCGGAATCCCGCGGGAATTTTCCCGGGAGCGATTTGAAGTAGCTCGGATGCATAGAAATTAGATTATTCCGACAGTTTTCACTAAAACGATGGTTTACTGCGATACTTTGCTTCCCGGGACCACTGCGGGAATTTCAAGCCAAGCCATATCCTAGTAAAAAATAAATATTTTTATCAACAAATATTTGACAACGGCTGATCGTGCAGAAAATATAAAAAGAACAGGAAAATCTTAAAGATCAGCCTCGGCCAAGAACTGTTATTTAAATAATAACTTCCAAGAAATGATTTGTATTAAGCATAACGATTAAACATGCCGTCATCATGAACTGGGGTCACTGGTAAAACCAGTCAAACTATAGACTTTTGCTAGTGTCATTAATTAAAGCTTTGCAATGACGTAAACCAGTTTCGCGGTTTTTCACCTTGTTTTTTTTTAAACGAAGGCACGATTCGCATATTTCCAATTTACATCGTTTGGTCACTGTCGATTATGCATTAGACTAAAACGAGTTTAACTTAATAAAACTACATTTTGACGGTTTTAAGCGCGGTAATTTATTTAATTTTTATTACTTCAACGTTTCGGCCACTTCGTCTTCAGTGATCACCTAAATAATACAGAAGTAATAAAACCTTAAGAAAATGTTATTGTTTTAGTAGTAGTAGTTGTTATATTCGCCACAAAAGCAGGCAAAGGAATCTAGTCCATACAGCTAATTCTGATGTTTAAGTCTTCGTATAATAGTCGCGCAGTTGTATTGTAGGCTACAACTAACGCCATTCAACGGAGTTCTTGTGAAAACTCAAAAGGCCACATTTGACTATACAGTTCACATTTCTCACAAAACACATAATTACTACTCAAAAACTATCAATATCCTACAACTATTGTTCATTTTAGAGTAGTTTTACACATTTTTAGAAAATAAAACTGCACAGCACAACGTCTCCTTTCAGTTCCCGCCAAAAATTTTCAATATTCATTTCAGCTTACGCCATTTCTGATGATGGTAATACAATTTTTTCTATACTCCTATTCTGTTGCGACGATATCGAGAAGATATTATGGATTTAGTAGAATACGAATTTTCGACACTATCGCGATGGAATTGTACTTTGAATATAGCCACGATACTCGGGCCACTGTTATGAAGATAATGATCCCAGCATGATTCTACCACAAAATCTTCCGTCATACGCAGACTGTCAAGCATTTCTTTTTTTATTGCATAGGTTCAACAGACAGGCAGACGGCCCACTTGATGGAAAGCGGTTACCATTGCCTATGGACATTTGCAACACCAAAAGTGTTATGTTAGAAATGCGCTGCTGCTCTCTTAAGGGAGACTGGAACCTGGTCACTAATGTCGGAACACAAGTCAAGGCATTTACTCAATTTATTTCAATTTTCCAGCGCGACGGCTGCGGTTGGAGGAATCCAAACGGGGTTGGCTTCGTCGCCGTTGGTGCTACCCAGAATGAAACCCAGTTCGGAGAATTCCCATGGGTGGTTGCTATACTTAGGTAAGCTACTGTTAAAAAAATCGCTTATCACTAGGCACTTGTCGAAGTTTATCTATAACGACTACGTCCACGCTTGACTTGAAATTCCCGCGGGATTCCCGGGGCACAAAGTACCGCAGCATTTAACCCTTCAGCTCACTATTAGCACATATGTGTCCGCGATGAGAGTGCACATCGCGTTTGTGCACGTGACCGTTTTTGTGATGTTGTCTCAGTCTGTTTATATAGGACTAGCTTCTGCCCGTGACTTCGTCCGCGTGGAATAGTAAAAAAAGAAGTTAAAAAAATTCCCCGATTTTGAAACATTCTTTATTAGTGTTCCGCTCCTATTGGTCTTAGCGTGATGATATAGCCTATAGCCTTTCTCGATAAATGGGCTATCTAACACTGAAAGAATTTTTCAAATCAGACCAGTAGTTCCTGAGATTAGCGCGTTCAAACAAACAAACTCTTCAGCTTTATATCTTATACTAAAATACTAATATCTGCTACAAATCTGTACGTGGAATTTGTCTTTGTCGGTTCCCAGGTTGTAACAGTATGTATGAGTTGATGTTATAACATTGTGTGCGGTAAATCACTCACTACAGACACAAGTAGCCATACAAGATTAGCTTAGGCGTGTTGCTGGAGAGTTTCTTCCGCCGCTTCTTCTCCTCCAGCTATAACACGTTGCGAAGCGGTAGTAATGACAGACTAGGATCGGCTCCGCCGGCGGAGTCGATAATTGCTCCCCAAATAATCACTTCAGCCTGTTGGCTTAGCTCATTCAGCCTTTTACGGCTAAATCTCAATATAGAATCAATCCCCCGCATCGGTCGAGCCGAGGTCGAACCTCACAGGAGGTGCCTCCTCGAGCGTGCTGCTTCCGGGCTGAACGCTTCCGCTCCCACGGAGTCGGGAAGCCCCCAAAGTCCGGTATCGCTGAAACAGCCATCTGCTGCTATTCAGCTGGGTCCAGCTCCAAAAAAAAAAAAGAATATTGTATTCTATTGTAATTAATGTTTCAGGATTGAACCAGTAAACGACAACGAGCCTGATGGTCAGAAGTTGAACGTATACGTTGGAGGAGGATCATTGATCCACCCAAGCGTGGTCCTGACTGCTGCCCATTACGTGGCTCAAGCAAACGCACTTCGGGTCAGAGCTGGAGAGTGGGACACCCAGAACACGAAGGAACCTTATCCCTTCCAGGACCGAGATGTCGAAAACGTCGTCATCCACGAAGACTTCAACGCAGGTGGGTGTTTTGCTCGTGGTTTGTCTGTCACAAATGTTGAAAACAGCGTCTAGTATCAATCTGCAAAGTCTTAAGGGAACTTATCCATACTACGTACCCCACCCACCCCCGTTGAAGTTTCACTTCTACTATGTGTCCCAAAATACATTTCGATTTTTCGCAGGATTACTGTAAATTATGATTTGGTTAGGTTAGGTACATTTTAATGAATGCATTTTTTATTTAAACATATTTTATTTTATCAAGAAAAAAACCTGAATTCGATCCGGAACCAAAAAACGCTTCCATAGTATACTCTAAAATTATGCCGCCTCTCACCACGTTTAGTCTAAATTTATGCCGCTCCTCCACGCGGTCATAACGCTTTTTCGTGACAGAAAAATCATAAGACCGGGGGTCTTAGGATTTTTCTGTCTGTCTATATAGAAGTTTAACTTCAAAAATATTTTGCTTTCTAGGCAATCTCTTCTATGACATTGCGCTCCTGTTCCTTGCCGAGCCGATGGATACTACGGCTCCAAATGTTGGAGTGGTGTGCCTTCCCCCACCCAAATATGTAACTCCCCCCGGGACCCGCTGCTTCGCCGCCGGCTGGGGCAAGGACAAGTTCGGAAAGGAAGGTCGCTATCAGGTCATATTGAAGAAGGTCAGTGCAATATTCCTAAACATTGCTGTTGTTAAATGAACTGTTGTGGACAGAGAGTACCCCCCAGACCCGCCCACCGGAGTACACCTACTCTCCGCGCCCCGCAAACCGCCGACGTCCATAGCTCGCACAATTAGCCGCTAGGCGTCGGACGGTACGCGGGATATAGGAGCGGCCTTGGAGGCAAAAATTGTTAATAAAAGGCGAAAGATTTAAACGTTTTGAAGGGAAACCAAATCACCCGTCTCCTCGCGATCATGAACCCCCCGAGGCTCAGAACATCAGCCTGGCATAACAGACGCAGACAAAACAGACGCCGGAGAGCCCCCGGCTCGGATCCTCTTACACAAAGGTAAGACCCACCAATCACACTCACTCACTACAGACACAAGTAGCCATACAGGATTAGCTTAGGCGTGTTGCTGGAGAGTTTCTTCCGCCGCTTCTTCTCCTCCAGCTATAACACGTTGCGAAGCGATAGTAATGATAGACTAGGATCGGCTCCGCCGGCGGAGTCGATAATTAGTCCCCAAATAATCACTTCAGCCTGTTGGCTTAGCTCATTTAGCCTTTTACGGCTAAATCTCAATATAGAGTCAATCCCCCGCAGCGGTCGAGCCGAGGTCGAACCTCACACGAGGTGCCTCCTCGAGCGTGCTGCTTCCGGGCTGAACGCCTCCGCTTCCACGGAGTCGGGAAGCCCCCAAAGTCCGGTATCGCTGAAACAGCCATCTGCGGCTATTCAGCTGGGTCCAGCTCCAAAAAAAGAAAAAAAATGCAAAAATTGTTAATTCTTCATACGCAATTCTCATTGACGACTTATCACTCTCTCTCTCGACTCTCTCGCATAATTTGTCATTTCAATACGTACGTCTTTACGTATATTTCAAATTTATGTAATAGTTTAATAGTAATAATCATACAGTCCATTATATCGAGTTTAATTTCCAAAAAGAAGCAACTAGGTACCACCAATATGAACCTTATTTCATACAGCTCTCTTTTCACTTAACTTGTGTCCGCGATGAGAGTGCAGATCGCGCTTGTGCACGTGGTCGTTAATCGTGTTGTTGTCTCACTCTGTTTATATAGGTGTTGTATGATTTGTATGAAATGGGTATATTTTCTTGGTATATTACGAGATGGTGATAGTGTTAGTCTTGCGGCTTTTTGGTATATCGATATTGTCTTAAGGGTTAAGCCGAGTCAAGACGAGTGTCCCCCGTGGGACCTGGAAGCCAGGGTCCTGGCGTCACTGTATGTGTGGCGCAAAGAGGCCCTGGCTAGGGGCACCAGACGCGCGCCTCGCGAGATCGAGGTGTGCCGGTCGGAGCTCCGCCAGGTAGCCGTGGGGGTCTGGGAAGATCGCCTACGACGCCCCAGCGCGGGCCCCGCCACCATTGAGGCGGTGAGGCCCGTCCTGCACGATTGGATTAGACGAAGTCACGGCACCCTGACGTTCAGGCTGACGCAGGTCCTGACGGGGCATGGTTGCTTCGGAAGGTACCTGTGTCGCCTCGGCCGCGAGGCCACGTCAGGGTGCCATCATTGTGACACGGGCGACGAGGACACGGCGCTGCACACTCTCCAGGAATGTCCAGCTTGGACGGAGCAGCGCCGGGAGCTCGTCGCCCATACCGGACTAGACACCTCGCTCCCGGCCGTGGTACGCACCATGGTCGGGAGCTCCACCGGATGGGACGCCGTCTCCTCCTTTTGCGAGCAAGTCATGTTCGCGAAGGAGGAGGCGGAACGGGAGCGTGAGCGTAATTTCCTGCTCCGCTCCCGCCAAAGGAGGACGCGCCGACGCCGGAGGTCAGACAGTGACCTTCGGCCGCCGTAAGCGGGCGGCGCGGGTGGGGCCCCTAGGGGTATAGGGGTTCTCACTCACCGGCATGTGCCGTCGAGATGCGAGCGCGAGTGTTCCGTGCGCGCTCATCTCTCTTCCCGTGGGGCGCGTTATAAACCGCCCCACGCATAGACTAGACTTAGTAGTAGCCGGGGGATATGTCCCCTGGCATAGGAAGAGGCCCAGTGAGGGGGGCCCACGCCTGCCACGGCACGCGGAGTTGGGAATCCCGCATTCACGTAGCCCTGGCATAAGGCGCAGGACGGAACACCCAGGGGTTTTAGTGGGTATCCCTAACTGGGGAGTGGCAATAGCGTGGTACCGGTTCTGACCGGGCACGCTAGTACCACCCCCGATCTGGCGAATCCCACACTCACACGGGTCGCGAACATCCCCCCAGGCTTCTATGCCTGTCGCGGCTTAGTCCTCAAACGGATTTCCCCTGGCCAAAAAAAAAAAAAAAGTCAAGACGAGTGTAACGCGTAATGTAATCTATCGTGTGATGAAAGACGAATGCTACGTGTAGACGGCACTACGAGCCTTAACGCTTGCGCCGGCGCTCGCCAGGATCCATCGGTGGACGGTGGTCGGTTCTTAGTGTGAACACAAAGGCGCTTGCAGTCAGTGTTTTTTTACAAGGTTTTTATTTAACTTGCAATGGATGTAGTATGTATCTTACATACTACATCCATTGCAAGCTTTTCGAGTGGAATGTTGCAAGTTAAATTTGACCAACTTCCCGGTTTCCGATTGGGCTGAAATTTTGCACGCATATGTATATCGCGTGACAATGCCATAATATGGTACCATGGAGCTGATCTGATGATGGAGTCGGAAGGTGGCCATAGCAATTCCTGTATTAAACAAGATAGACCCGTCGTGTTTGGGCCCGTTTTAATTGTCTTGGCTAGCACTCTGCTACATGATATCCAGGATCTCAAAAGCATGTATTTAAAAACCTTTTTAAAAAAGCTTATTTCTTTTTCAGGTTGAAGTTCCTGTAGTTGATCACGCTACCTGTCAATCCAGACTACGGCAGACGAGACTCGGGAAGTTCTTCGAACTGCACTCTACATTCATGTGCGCCGGGGGGGAGGCTGGCCAGGATACTTGCAAGGGGGATGGAGGGTCGCCCTTGGTTTGCCCTATTCAGGTATAGCACTAATACTCTTTATATGTTTCACGTTATGGTGAAGATACTGTATATCATTAGATTTTTTTCTAATCTACTTATAGGCAGACTATCATAGATAGATTGATTGATTGATTAATTATTTTACTGCTCACCAAAATAACACACAATGAATTAGTTACAATATTTTTAGATAAAACAATAGGCGGTCTTATCGCTTAGATTAAATTCTCTTCCAGGCAACCTAACTTATATTATACTAGAGTTTACCCCGCGGCTGCGCCGCGGGTTAACCACTAGTTCCTGCTTCTTGTTTAAAGAGCAGGCGTTAATACAGGTTACATTGTACAACATTTTTATGTTAGTGCCATTTGCACCCGAAAAATTCACTTAATTTTATATCGCAAACTATCCGATCTCCTGGCATGAGTATATATGTCCATTTTCGGCATTAAAACTACATTTAAACAAAATTACAATAAAAACGATCCAGTATTCCAGTGTTTTCCGAAAACTTAACAGGAAAACATATCGAGTTACTATCGCATTTTTATAGACGATGAATTTTTATATCTATGAACTTGAGAAATGATTGGTCTCATCCAAACTTTCATCCTCTACTACAAACAATCCTAGTTTTATTTATCTATCCCCGTCAATGAAAACTACAAAAATGACAAAAAGAACAAAAACAGCAAAAAGGATAAAAAAAATCAAGGTGGATAAAAAGGGCAAAAAAAATCAAAATGGATAAAAAGGGCAAAAAGAGCAAAAAAGCAAAAGAGCAAAAAGAGCAAAAACAGCCAAAAGAGCAAAATGGACAAAAAGGACAAAAAGGACAAAAAAGAGCAAAAACAGCCAAAAGAGCAAAATGGACAAAAGGGACAAAAAAGAGCAAAACAGCAAAATGGACAAAAAAGGAGAAAAAGAGCAAAAGAGCAAGAGCAAAAAGAACAAAAACAGCCAAAAGATCAAAATGGACAAAAAGGACAAAAAAGATCAAAAGAGTAAAAAGAGCAAAAGTGCAAAAGAGCAAAAACAGCAAAAAGAGCAAAATGGATAAAAAGAGCAAAACGGACAAAAAGGACAAAATAACCAAAATGATGAAAATGGCAAATCACAAAACCAACCAAAACCTGTCCCACTTTTGGGATAACCTTTACATAAATCTATCCCAAAATCTATCCCATTATCCGGGATGAAAAATATCCCTTGTCCAACCTCGGTATAAAAATTACATATATACCGATTTTCAGCCAAATCGGCCCAGTAGTTTTTCCGTAAAAGCATAACAAACAAACAGACAAATATATTTTTATCCCGGAATAAAAAGTATCCTATGTTCATCCTCGGCATCGAAAATATATATATACTGAGTTTCAGCGAAATCGGTACCGTAGTTTTTCCGTGAAACCGGAACAGACAGACAGACAGACAGACAGACAGAGTTACTTTCGCATTTATAATATTAATAGGGATTCCTAGCTAATTTGGCGATGTAGGTGGTGCATAAAAGTTTGTAGAGACCCATTACTACCACCTTAGCAATTTAGATATTCCTAAATTTTATAATAAACTAGTAGTCTCGGCAGGCGTCCTGCCCTGAAAAATAAAAATTTAGAACCCGATTCCAGCGCCAAGTATTTTGTTTAGATTGATGCGGTACATTATTGAAGTTTTGTTAGCGATCCATAATTTTTATATGACTGATATTAATCAGGGATAATGTAGCAATCGAATGGTGAAAGAATTCTTGAAATCGGCATGGTAGTTTTTGAGTTTATTCCTTACAAACATACAAATGTACAAAAATACAAATCATTCCTCTTTATATTATTATAATTAATTATTAATAAATATAAAATACAATATAAATAATAATAATAATAGTTGATCGGTCTGCGAGACGTGCTATAATTGTAGATGTCGCGATTCCCCATGATGGTAACCTCGTGAATGCCGAGAAAGATAAACAAATAAAGTATATTGATCTTGCTCACGAGGTTACCGCTATGTGGAACCTGGACTCTACAATCATAGTACCGATAGTGGTGTCAGTGAATGGACTAATAGCGAAGAGCCTTGATCGCCACCTTGAAAGGCTCTCGCTTGGTATCTGGTTGAAGGTTCGGATGCAGAAGGCAGCTCTGTTGGACACGGCCCGTATTGTGAGGAGATTCCTGTGTCTGGAGCCTTAACCACCGGTAGCCTGGACCCTAGGCCCCACTGCCGGCGAAGATCAGTTTTTTATATTTTTTTTATAAATAAATTTGTATGTTTTATAAGAAAAATGTAAAAAATTTGGAAATAAAATATATATGTAAATAATAATTTATATTATTATAGATATATACATACTCACAATATTTTACTGGATAAATAGTGACTAGGTATACAAACAAGTATACAGTATAGACACCCGAACATCTACTACAAACCCGGGAAAATTCCCACGAATCCTGGGAATCAGGATTAAAAACAGCACAGATTTTAAGTCTAAGAATTTGCTGTGGATCAACGAAAACCACATCTAAATCAGCCTAGTAGTTTTTACGTGAATCTCGAACAAACAAGAAATCGGAAAAAAATTGCATCATGTTTCCCATCGTTTATATTATAATGTGTTCCAGTTTTTATAATAGCTTCAATGTACAGACTCGGCATTTTTAGAATTTCATAATATTATTTTAATCTGTGTATTTTAATTATTTACATACATACATACATAACTTCACGCCAGTTCCCTTGCGGGGTAGGCACGAACAACAGAGCGCCGTTTAGGCTTATTCTTACACACCTCACTTGCTTCTTTCACATTCATAACTCTTGTCATGCACGCCCGTCTGTTATTAAGGCTCCTGACATCACCTTCTGCTAGTACACGATCAATTTGATCAATCGTCACTCAACATCAGACAAGCTTAATCCATAGTCTTTTAAACTGATGGTTACTAAATATCTTTGGTCCTCGCATTTCTAATATGCTGCTGATTCTACATATAGTATGATATGTCTTATGTTTGTATAGTATATAAATTTAATTATTATCTATTTTTTTTTATTTTTTACTTATTCTTGGAATGTTTCTTATTATTTATTGTCTTCACCGCCTTGTTGTCTTAAGATTTTCCTTAGTTTAGGGGGTTGCCTGGAAGAGATCGCTTTAAGCGATAAGGCCGCCCATTGTTCAACATTTACTGTACCTACTTTTAAGAACGTAGCTTTAATTTTTAGTGAACAATAAAGTGTTTTCATTTATTCATTCTTTCTTTAGTTTTTATAATAGAGGGGGGGGGGGCATGGAATGAGGGAGGGGGAAATGGGCCATCAGAATCTCACTGCACGAAATACGATTACCTCGAGGCTAACGTTTTGACGCTGAAATTCTGTGACAGCGTGGTAACACACCGACCAAGCCGGTCTTAAGAGCTGTTACCAAGTAATGCTTCCAGCGTGGCTCTGTCTACCTCGTCAGAGTATGTTCGCATTCATATTAAAATTATTGTTGCAGAATGAACCGGACCGCTACATGCAGTCGGGTATCGTGGCCTGGGGCATTGGGTGTGGTGGAGACGGAACCCCAGGCGTATATGTGAACGTCGCCAACCTTCGGGACTGGGTGGAAAGTAAGGTCTCGGTCAAGTATGAGACCAGCGCCTATAAGAATAATTAAAATAATTCTCAAATATTACCTGTACTTTGAGCACTGCAGCATGGTGCGGGTGACATTAGGTGAACAGTTTCTTTTCATTTTTGAAATTTACCGCAATTTTCACATTTTAGCTTCACGCACAATATCACGGTTGCAAAATACAGAATTAACCTTAGAAATTAAAAAATTGTGTAACAGCTCGGATGCATGACTGATGAACTGAATGATATATGACTCCTTAAGTAAGATTGTGTTTGAATATGCACTGATAGATATAATTTTGCATCTTATTTCATAGCATTAAAGTTCGAATTTGTATAATAATAAGGGCGATTACTAGACCATCTAATTCCAAAACACAGTATCTTACACTGACGGATATTATTTTAGATCTTATCTTATTGCATTACAGTTCGAAATTATATAACAAGAAACGTAACGCTTGTATTATTTGCAGTGATTCATCTGTACTCTCCATTCCTACCATACGGGACGTTTTAAACCTTGTGCTAAAACTACCATTGTGGCATCACGAGGCCTATTGAGCCCCGTAGTGATTGATTTATGGATATTGTTTGTGTTATACAGTACTAGGTCAAAGTGACCCCATATTAATGTAGGTATACCACGGAACTCTGGTTTAACAGCACATCTTAAACATATTCATCTTTTACTACATTGAAACAAATTAAAGTAAAAAAAGTATTTTAACGTTTGCCGTAACTGTTTTCTTGTTCAGTAGGTACTTTTTTCGGTACAATGAAATTGCATATCACTTGCTGTAGTAATATAATATTAATAACTGTCACCCGCATCATGATACAGCACACAAGGTATATATATCTTGTTTTTTTTTTACCAGATATAATTTCGAATAAAATCTTAATACACTTATTGTGTTTTTTTGTTTCAAAGTACCACCCAATAAATAGTGGTTACCGTCGCATATAGATATTTGCAATACCAGATATGAAGGCAACGAGTCGCCAGTCTTTAGGATGGAAAATAGGGAATAGGGTAGAAGGATCAGACAGAAGGAATGGAATAGAATAGATCTTTCTCTCTCTCTCTCACACACACACACACACACACACACACACTCTCTCTTAGATTACGCCGATGTATGTTTTCTGGACGCTTCTGAAGATCTTTTTTTTTAATTTATTAAGCTTGCCAACAACTGATACATTGATATGCTTAAATTAAATATACATGTTAATGGTCTTATACTAAATGTACAGTCTCTTACAGGCAAACATAGCTTGCTTAATATAAGGAAAATATAAAAAAACAGATTAAAACGCTAGACTTAAGTTTTATTAATTAATACTGAGTGAATGTATTTTTTAAAGTATAAGAAGTCATGATGTATGTCTATACTGTTCATTTTATTATATAATCTTCATATACGAGGAATAGGCGAGTTAAAATCAAGAGCTGTTTTGCGCATTGGCGGTACAAAGGGATTGATATGATTACGCGGAATCCTAGTGGGGGCAGCAAAATTTAAGAGTTCTAAGAGTTTTGGGCAATCTACTTCTAAATAAACTCGAACGTCTTCAGAATTTGTATATTCATCGCGTCCAATAGCAAGCCTCGGAGAAAGGCTCTCGTGCCACGACCACGTAACGTCCTCACGAACAGGATCGACGGCGGGCTGGCAGACACCGACAGATAAACACAGACGGCGGCGTCTCCAATCACGATCTATACCCGTCCCCGCGAGGGTCGCCAGAAGATATAGACCCCCCATAGGATAGACTAGGCGTGTTGCTGAGAAGTTTCTTTCACCGTTTCTTCTCTCGAAACGACAGTAAGATAGTGTAGGCCGTCTCGAACCGCCGGGTTGAAATATAAAACACAAAATACAGCATTTCAAGTATATGTATTTAAAATACAAATACAAAATACAAATTACAAAATACCGTCAGGTGTTAGTTTATGTAAATAAAATACTCACAAAAAATCAAATAATAATTATTATTAGGTCCTTGCCTATGTAACTGCCGTTTTTTTCTGAAATAAGTTAACCTAATTTTATTATCATCTTGTTCTTCTTGTTCTCCGTCGTCACACTCTTGGCAGAGTGGTCGTGGTCCTCATGGTACAGGGGTACCACCCCTGTACCTACCTGTGCCACCAGACAAGCTTCACAATTAGTCACCATTTCCATCTTGTAGGTACGCGTAGATTTTGGTGGTTCCACCCGGATCTATGCGTGCTTATATCGGTCCCATGGCAGGAAATGCACAAGGACTGAAACAGCTCGCTTTTTTGAACTCATTCATGAGGTGACCGACAAAGTTTTTGGGTAGTATCCTTTTGCGTAGGTAGTCATACTCGAGAATTTTAATGCTCATTACGCTGAGTGGTAGGGTTCCCCGAGAATTGATCTGTCTGTGGCTACTGCCCACGAATTTGCTCTCGCCAATGGATTCACTCAGGTCATTACGGAGTTTACCCGAATACCGGATAGAGTGGATCATGAGTCTTCTTTGCTGGATCTTCTGCTGACCGTACACCCGGAGAACTACCAGATCTCCATCAGTGCTCCACTGGGAACCTCTGATCATTGTCTGGTATCTTTGGTGGTGCCCCTTCCTATTCCCGATCGGACTCGTCCCGCTGGACGACGGAAGGTGCGGTGATACAGGTCAGCAGATTGGGATGGACTCCGTGAATTCTATGCATCCTACCCATGGAGGTAGTTATGTTTCTCGTCGGAAGCTTCTGATCCGGGCACAGACTGGATCGCCGATGTAGTACTGCAGCGAATAACATGTTTAATTCCAAACTCAACTGTACCTATCGGTGGTACGAGTAAACCACAATGGTTCAATAAGCACAGCAGTGAAGCTGTAAAGCTAAAGAAACAGGCTTATCCAGCCTGGACTGCAGCGCGGGCTCGTCAGGCTCCAAGTTCCTCTGACCTGAAAAAGTGATACAATGCCGCCCCCAGGTCCCTCAAAAAACAGCTCGCGAGAGCAAAATTCGATCACATCGGCAGAATTGGTGAGCGCCTCTCTAGCTACTCTTCTGGAACTAGAGCTTTTTAGGCCCTCACCAAAGCTGTCCAAGGAAACTTTTGTCGGGCTTCTCTTCCACCTCTGCGCACAGTGGACGACCGTCTGGTACACGCCGCCAAAGATAAAGTCAATCTTCTGGATGAAATCTTTGCGGCCAATTCAACTCTTGAGACGTAGGAGAAACTCCACCTACAATCCCTGAGTGTGAGTCTAGAATGTCGGAGGTGCGCTTTACTCAAAAAGCAGTCCGATGTGCTCTCCTCTCCCTCGACGTCAAAAAGTCTTCTGGCTCTGATGGCAATCCTGCCATTGTGCTGCAGACGTGTTTAGCTGAGCTGTCCCCAGCCAGTCCTTGCCCGACTTTTCACTCTCTCTTACTACAAGGGTTGTGTCCTCGCTTCGTGTAAGATTGCCCAGGTACACCTTGCCCCCAAAAAAGGGGACGTAACAGACACGTCGAATAGGCCTATAACAATAACCTTTTTGCTCTCAATGGTGATGGAGCGTATTATCAACACGCAGCTCTTGTGTTACCTCGAAGATTCCCAGCTGCTAAACGATCGGCAATACGGCTTCCGCCACGGTCGCTCAGTTCGGGATCTCTTGGTTTACCTAACCCACCGTTGGGCTGAAGCCATTGAGAGCAAAGGGGAAGCACTGGCAGTTAGTCTAGAATTCTAGATATTGCTAAGGCCTTTGACCGGGTCTGGCACAGGGCTCTTCTATCGGAGCGGCCATCGTTTGGGATACGCGAAAGGCCTTGCACCTGGATATCCAGCTTTTTTGATGAGCGCAGCATTCAAGTCGTTGTCGACGGTTGTTGCTCAAGTTTCAAGCCCATCAACGCTGGTGTGCCCCAGGGTTGTGTGCTATCGCCAACGTTGTTCTTCTTACATATCAATGATATGTTGTCTATTCGCAACATTCATTCCAATGCGGATGATAGCACAGGCGATGCGCAGTATTCTGGTCGTGCAAACTTCCCTCGATCATTTATGGAGAAAAGTTGGGTTAGATTTGTATCTGAAGTAGAGTATTCCTTAGAGTGAGTCTCTGAATGGGGGAGACAAAACCTTGTCCATTTCAACCCCAAGAAGACATAGGTCTACGTATTCTCTGCTAAAAAAACTCCATTCGAGCAATCGCTTCAGTTCCAAGGAACTCCCCTTACCACCACCAAGAGTATTGGGATCCTCAGTGTTGACATCGCGAACGATGTTCAGGGGCCATCTTGAAGGCAAGGCAAAACTCGCCTCTAAGAAGCTGGGAATGTTAAACGGGTCCAAGCAGTATTTCACACCGCGGCAACGCTTTGTGCTTTATAAAACCCAGGTGAGCCCGCATATGGAGTACTGCTCACACTTTTGGGCTGGAGCACCTGGCTACCAACTCGATCGCCTAGACTGTATTCAACGTCGAGCCATTCACGTTGTTGATGATTCCACACTCACAGATGGTCTAGATAGGCTTGTCCTTATGAGAGACTTCGCTTCTCTCTACGTATTCTACTGACTGTATAACGGGGAGTATTCGGAAGAACTGTATAGAATGGTGTATTCGTCCTCTTTCTACCATCGAACCGCTCGCCATGTGTTGGGATTTCACCCCCACTTTCTTAAGCCGCTTCGCGCATGTACGCAACGGTTCTGTAGAACCTTTTTCAAAAAGGGTGTCATAAAATTTCTTCGAGGCTGGCAGCGGGTTGATGAAATCTCTGGTGTTGCAAATGTCCATAAGCGACAGTAACCGCTTTCCATTAGGTGGGCCGTCAGCCTGTCTGCTGTACTCCAGCTATAAAAAAAGATCGAAATTTCCAGAATGGAAGCGGGCAAACCAATAACAAGTGGTGCGTTCATTGTAGTGTTCGCTCATAAAGGTCGTTGATGTTGCTTGTCGCTCTTGCCGCGTTGCTGCGACGACGGTACTCTTATTCCATAATTACTCGAATTTTTAACTATCCATGATGACGAAAAAGATTCAAATGCGAAGGAAACAACACTTATCAATAAATAAATGACTAATTTTTAAAAAAGAATTTCGTGTTTCCAAGTAAAATTAATTTAAAATTATATATCTTAGCCAAACAAAAATATTTATTTTAAATGGCCAGTACTGCAGAATGTGCCTAATATTTAGCGGTGACCATTTTGCTTATGAAAGCTATCGAGCAACCATAAGTATTTGAAATACTATTTTCTGAAGAACACACCCATTAATTACAAGTAAGGTAGCTAAATGTATTTTGTGAAATGTATTATTTTGAAAGAGTGTGCAAAACAAAAGTTTTCGGTATTTATTGCTTGCACGTGTTCACTAGTTAAATTGTTAACATAAACAATACATATGTCACCTAATGTTTGCTTCTTCGAAATTCTTTAAAGCTTTGCGGCGGTTAGCCTTAAGAGAACGGCTTACTTGGATCATAAGTTTTTGATCATTGTCGTAGAAACATCGCTTTACCTACTGTGTGATAAAACTGGCTTAAAATGAGTTCAAAAAGAAAACTAATAACACTCACATACGCTGATAAATTAAAAGCTATAGAAGCAGTGAAAAATGGATTGAAAAGGAAAGAAGTTGCGGCTCAGTTTGGGATACATGAGAGTACATTATCAATTATCATTAAAAAAGAAGCTGAAATCTTGAAGAAACAAGAATCAGGAGAAAGTCTTCAATGTAAAAGACGAAAAATTGCCGAATTCCCTAATTTAGAACAATGTTTGTTTACGTGGTTCAAACAGTGTCGAAACAAAAACATCAGTGTTAGTGGACCCATACTGAAAGAAAAAGCTGAAGAGTTCGCTAATTCGCCGAAAATCAAAAATTTTAAAGCCAGCAATGGCTGGTTAGAGAATTTTAAGAAACGACATGATTTAGCCTTTAAAAAAATGTGCGGAGCAAGGGTACATACATACATATGTACATACATACCTACCTCTATATTAACCTATCCCTAACATAGACCCTTGATAACTTAAAACCTCTATAACTTAAAATATTTTCTGTTTCCCTTGGACTTTAACTTATCGAGGTTCTACTGTACTATATATTTTGTTGTTGTTATGTGTTGTATTGTCCACCGTGACTTCACTTTCTGGTCCCAGACGGAAGAAGAGCGCTAGTCCTTGTTGGCTAGCATTATGCTGAGACTGGGTGCAATTTAGGACTTATTTTGTTTTTTCTTTTTCTATTTATATTAACTTAGTTTTTGTCCTAAATAAAATATTTTTTTTCTTTCTTTCTTTCTTTCTAACTTAAGTGGCTACCAATTCGTCGTCGACGCAACCTTCGCGTATAGTAGTTACATTTTTGTTTAAAATCTTACATAACCCCCTTTCTCCTTCCTATCTTCGTCAACGTTTTGAATTTCTTGTTCCTTCGGACAAACTTGTAGAACTTCTTAGTCTCTTCTTCTCAAAGCAACCACACACTCATCGGCATGTTATAGTGGATCTTTCTTCGTCCACGCAGTTAGACCATGGAACGCCGATATAACCGAACACAACAAGTCTAAACGTAATGCAGAAAGTCGTAATTACATAAAACGCGCACTAAAAGTTACCCCATTGTAGTACACACGTCTTGCTTCGCTCGTGGTTATGGCCTTAGGGGGCGCTGAACGCCGTTCGTGACACCTCCAAAAGGCTTGCGTCGCTCGCGCCGTCAGCGCTTTCAAAGAACCCTACGCGCGTATTATGGTCGAGCCAAACGCGGTAACAAAACAAGACGCGCCACTTTATTGTATACAACTTTTGTTTCAACGTAAGATCAGACTTAAAACAGATGTATGATGTATGATGACTATATTAGTCTAGTGACCATTATTCTTTTAACCCCTTCCTTCTTAAAAAATACTTTTACTCCTGTACCCTCAGAACAAGAACTCTCATAAATAGAAGTAATTAAATAAAATTGTGGCAAATCAGGCATGTGGAAAGAATGCATAATGAAAGAATGACTAAACAGATATACAATGCAAAAGTGGATGAATGCAGAAGTCGTGGAAGGCCACGACACACCTTCCATGATCAAATTGATCGTGTACTAGCAGAAGGTGATGTCAGGAGCCTTAAGAACAGACGAGCGTGCATGACAAGAGCTATGAATGTCAAGGAAGCAAGTGAGGTGTGTAAGAATAAGCCTGAATGGCGCTCTGTTGTTCGTGCCTACCCCGCAAGGGAACTGGCGTGAAGTTATGTATGTATGTAAATAAAATTGTGTATGTGTGCAATTCACACGGAGTAGAAGTGAAACAAAGTGTGTCAAGGGGTGGGAGGGATTCTAAATTTCGTGACGTCACATTTCATATAGGTATTATATCGTTATAATATATTTAAACTTTAAAACACGAAATTTGATGTGTTAGCGAAGCGACTTCAAAACATTCCCAACTCTATTTGTATGAGTAGTGTTTAAATGATTAAATATAATGTATTCTATCTCATTCTCTCGTAGGCTTAGTCCTTTGGATTGTCGCTTTTTCGTTTCATCGAGTTTCAAATCACAACCATTCTAAAGAAGATTCACTTCAAAAGAAAACTTCGTTAAAATATTTTTGTTTCACTTATCAGTATAGGCCAACATGGGAGTGAATGAAATAAAATATAGTATATCCCTCTCTATTCCACACACCAAATTGTGTCATAAGTGAAAATGAAACAACAGTATGTACGTTGTTACTATTTCTGCACGGTTTCCGAGTTTCGTTCTGAACGTATACCTATTGTTTCCCGACGTCGTTTAAAATTGCAGTATTTGTACCCGAATTCCGTTCACTGGTGAAAATATAACTAAGTATGCCATTTTGACCGTACTAGAGGCAGCCAGAGTATAGAATGCACACGAAAGACTGTTATATCTAACATACATACATACATAACTTCACGCCAGTTCCCTTGCGGGGTAGGCACGAACAACAGAGCGCCATTTAGGCTTATTCTTACACACCTCACTTGCTTCTTTGACATTCATTACTCTTGTCATGCACGCTCGTCTGTTCTTAAGGCTCCTGACATCACCTTCTGCTAGTACACGATCAATTTGATCATGGAAGGTGTGTCGTGGCCTTCCACGACTTCTGCATCCATCCACTTTTGCATTGTATATCTGTTTAGTCATTCTTTCATCATGCATTCTTTCCACATGCCCGAACCACCGGAGCATTCCTTTCCTTACCTTCACCCCGACACTCTCTTTCAGACCAACTCTCTTTCTTACTTCGGTATTACGAACGCGGTCCGCGAGCGTTACTCCGCAGATTCTGCGCAGTGCTCGCATCTCGACCGCGTTTACTCTACTTTCATGCTCTCTCTTCCATACCCAACTCTCGCTTCCATACGCGAGCGTAGGTACCAGCACCTATATATCTAACATACACACTACATACGTTTATATAATAAAAAAATACATGAACAAACAATGTACACATGGAATTTATGTAACTTGAACACTTTATCCTCCGTTTTTGTGTTTGACCTACTCATGGTGTAGATATATCTTGTCTATATATATAAAAATCAATTGCAGTTCGTTAGTCTCGCTAAAACTCGAGAACGGCTCGACTGATTTTGGTTTTGAATTATGTGTGGAAGTCCAGGGAAGGTTTAAAAGGTGAGTAATAATGAAAAAATGCTTGGAATATAGTAAAAACAACAATTTCGCTTTCCCTTAGAAACTATTCCTACCTGTCAAACATTTGATGTTCGTCCCGTCGTTTAGAAATCAGTTAAATTTGAATTCGTTCAGAAATCAAATTAAATATAAAAGTGAAGTTTTTTCTTTTTTTTGGTTTTGAATGTCAAACGTTTGATGTTCGTTCCGATTAAGGTTTGACCACACTTTTTACTAAAGTTGAAACATTCTGCAATTATCATTCAGCTATTTTATTTATTGATTCTGAGGCGGTACGAAGTTTGCCGGGTCAGCTAGTCTTTAATATTATCGTAGATGAAGCCGCTTCATTATAGAATCCAGACATTAACGTAGTTTACGTATCACTGTTTTTCCTTGGATCATTTTCGTACATGACAAATAGGATTTTTTACAATGAATTAATTACACTATTTAATGATGTTAAGCTAGATCTAAAGTTAGATATTACAGTAGAAAGTTTTATATCAATCATTTAAAGACACAATTTAATAAAAAATTTATCCACAAATTTATCTCGTAAGAAAAGCAAGGTAATCTCGTCATATATATATACTATCTGTGCCCGCGACATCGTCCGCGTAGATTTATTTTCACGAAGCCCTAAGAAAGTAAAAAAAAGTAGCGTTACTCCTTATAACATCAGCTATCTACCATTGAAGGTCCCGTCAAAATAGGTCCAGCCGTTTCAGAGATTAGCCGGAACATCCAGACAGAGAAAAATGTTTAAATTGATTTTTTTATATAAGTACCGTATATTATAGTATATTACTTGCATATGCATTTAGTAAAATGCTGTTATTTTGTTTAAAATAATATACTCGATATATTTCATTAATATTATTTATTGTGAAGGTCACTTAATTAACGTACATATGTACTTAAAAATCTAATACATTTTTAAATATTTCCATTAAATAATAATTTCAGTTTATTAAATGACGCAAAAGGCGATTTAACAAAAAATGGTCATAGACGCACAATCTTTTTTTATTTTAATATTGGCTACATATGCTTTTCTATATTTAGCCAGGATTTTTAAAATAATAATTATTTTTATAATTAACTAATGGCCGGTTCCTACACGTTAATCATATTATGTGATGTTATGTTATTCATTCACTTGCCTTACTTACCATTGGTTGAATTTTGACATTACTTGTATGGAGCATATATGTATGTTAAATTTTAACCGACAGTAAGACAAATGAACGGTCGGTAGGATATAGGAACATAACTGAAATAAGCTGACGCGCAATCAATTATACGATAGGTTCTCAACTTTATTTTGCCCACTTTGAATATTATTTTTTCTAGAGCCCCCAATTTTTTTTAAAATCTGAAACAGCTATTGCCAGGAATATATTTAAACGTAGATTGCAGTGTAGATATGAGGCGCGTTTTGAATTTTGGGTGGTTAGAAAAAAAATAATCACAAAGATCAAGCACAGCGAAGCGAAGCTTCTTCTGACCTATGTTAAAAAAATTCTGATCTGTTCTGATAGAAATCACCACTAAATTCATAATAACAAAAGAGCCTCAAGTTGGGCCTCCTATATGTGAATGGGGGATATAGATCCCACTGTAAACATGTAATATTTATTATACAGTCGTAAAATAGGATAAGACCCTATCCTATTTCTGAGTTTAAAGCAGAATGTTTCAATGAGAATAATTAGCCAGGTGGTAGGGCATTTGCCCGACTGGATGGCTACCACCCCTGGTCTAGAGTATGTCGCCATAACAACCTTGAGTTGTGTTCCGGCATTAGTGACCAGGTTCCAGTCTCTCTTAAGAGAGCAGCAGCGCATCTGTAGTACCTTTGGTGTAACAAATGTTCATAGGCGATGGTAACCGCTTTCCATCAAGTGGGCCGTCTGCCTGTCTGCTGAACTCCTGCAATAAAAATTAAATTAAATTAGAGCGTATATTATATTGACAAGTATTTAGTGTAGATCTCAACGTAATGCCGAAAATAGAAGATTTATATCTGTCTATGTCTTTCAATTTTGATAGAGATGAGGATAGAATTGTCAACTTTAAAAAATAATCGAACTTAATTTTAAGTAAATTAAGTTTTCTTGCATTGTATTCGATTATATGTAACTAAATTAATACAATAAGTATCTGATTGAATTAGAACACTTAGAAGTGTTTCAGACAATATGTTTATGTATTAAAAAAGTTTCTTATGTGACTTTCATAACAGTTTATCTGCTTATTTCTTATTTAATTAAGTATTTTCAAAGACAAACTTGTGTTTAAATGATAAAATATTGTTGTATATAAATAAGTAATAGAAATATAAGTTACAAAATATGGAACTTTATACAATAAAACAAAAAATTGAAAAGGAAAAAACAGTTAAACAAAGTTAGCTGTGAAACATTATTTAACGACTAATTTTTTTTTTAATATTTCATTTGACGGCCTCTGTGGTAGAGCGGGCTAAGCCTTTGCCGGCGTATCTCACTACAACGCAGAGGTTCCGGGTTCGATTCCTGGTATAGTAAATTTCGGAAACGTATTTTCTCCGTTATTTACTATGGTCTGGGTGTCTGGGATCGGCCCCAGAGTAGTCCGTTGTATATTACCCATAACACAAGCGTAATTTGCTTTATTTGGGGATATACAATGTGTGTGTTTGTCTGCCGATTATTATTATTTCTATACCAATTGAAAGACAGAAATAAACACCTCTAATTTCGGCTTAATAGAATCTTTCATTTAAATTTTCGTCCACTTTTCGAACTATCGAAATATGTAAAATGATTAACTACAATACACACAATAACAAAAATTAACCAATATTAAAGTTAACTTTACTTTAGTACGTGATTAGCAAGTTCTTTTTTTCTTTTCGAGACGATAATTTTTAAACTGCGTACATTCCATTTATGACAACTCAACGCCGGCTAATTCTCTCTGGGTCTTTTACTACCCCCCTCAAAGTCTCAGACGCCACAACGGGACGTTATTGCCCACGTTGAGAACCTATGGGTTGAACAGTGTAGATTTTTTTTATGTTCAAGCCTTGGCATCTAGGCCTTTAAGCCAGGCGCCGTTGTATTGTAGGCTAGAATCGACGTCATTCAACGGAGTTCTTGTGAAAACTCGAAAGGCCACATTTGGCTATATAGTTCACATTTCTCGCAAAAACACATAAATACACTCAAAAACGATCAATATCCCACATCTATTGTTCATTTTAGAGTAATTTGATACATTTTTAGAAAATTAAACTGCACAGCACAACGTCCCCTTTCAGTTCCCGCCAAAAACTCCGAACAATGTAGAATATAAGTAATTAAATAGTATCTATAACATTGTAAAATCTTTAGGAACTGAACGAAATCGCCAAATGCGTCGTTTATTTATTATTTTTCTTTTTTTTAATTGAAATGACTAAACACCGAATTGGCACTAATATGGAGGGCACACATTTACTTTACTATCTGTTTTAAAACAAGGAATTGTGAGTTTGTTGAGAGACATGGAAAAAAACTAGAAATGACAAAAAATAAGCTGTAAAAAAGCCTCTAAATCGCTAATCATTTTAAACGCTTCATTTTATTTTATTTCTAGTTTTATTCCGGCGTTTCAGTCACTTTTCAGTAGCCGTGATCACGGAAGATAACGATGTCAAGTGTCATTGAATAATGTTAAGGTTATTGTTTAGTCTACCCGTAACTTGTTTATTTTAAATATTTAATTTTGTTTATGGTTACTATTTACTCTATGAGAGCCGAATCTAGTTTACCACCACTTCGCAACATGTTCTTGCCTGAAGAGAAGAAGTGGCGCACCGGTAAACACTGTACCACAACTCCCACCCCTTTTAATATTATATAAAACTAGCTGTGCCCGCGACTTCGTTCGCGTGGTTTTATTTTTCGTGGAACCCTAAAAAGGTAGCTCGAGTTACTCCTTATAACATCAGCTATCTACCAATGAAAGTCCTGTCAAAATCGGTCCAACCGTGTCAGAGATTAGCCGGAACATCCAGACAAACAGAAAAAATATTAAAAAGATATTTTTTAATAAAGTACCCTATATACTTTCATATGCATTTAGTAAAGAGCTGTTATTTTGACATTACAAACAGACAATTCAATTTTATTTGTCTGTATAGGTATGTTACTGCCACTGCGTCAACCAGAAAAGTCACATATTACTCAATAAACGACCATCAAACACGTCCCCTTTAATAGGCAAAAACAAAACTCACAATTCGATGTAATTATGAACACTCTTCAAAGATCTAAGCATAAATATGAAGCTCTGAATATTATTACATTCGTTGTAGCGGAATTCAGTTTTTTACAATTGAATATTGTAAGATAAAAGGGTACGCAGTACGCACCTTGCGCAAGTCTGCAGTTTTTCCTTCGATAGCTTAATATGAGCCAGGCTCTAGTAAGACACACTCATTAAGTTTTACATATGTCGCGGCACAGTGGTTTAATTTAAATTCTTAAAGGTTTCTTAGTAGAATTTTGAGAAAAAAGTTCGTAAGCTGCTGAGATTGTGAGTAAAGAACTGGAAGGAGCGAATGAATGTGTGAATGGCGCGTAGAAATATCATTATGTTAGGTTACCCAATTAGTTTATTTCGGTTTATGGCTTGGCAGCTAGGCCTTTAAGCCAGATCTTAGTTTACAATATAGATCCTAATTTTCTTAAGCCTATGTGTATGTAGCATAGCGGAACTGTAGGTAATCAGCTAGTGCCATTCAACGTAGTTCTTGTGACAACTCAAAAGGCCACATTTGACTATACAATTCATATTTCTAACAAAACACATAATTACTACTCAAAAACTATCAATATCCTACAACTATTGTTCATTTTAGAGTAATTTTACACATTTTTAGAAAATAAAACTGCACAGCACAACATCTCCTTTCAGTTTCCTCCAAAACTCTAGGTTACCCAACCTTTTTTACACAAACAGAATGTCACGCCTGTTTCCCATTGGGGTAGGGGTAGGCAGAGACGTTGGGTCTCCACCTGCTACGATCCTGACAAAGAGTTTTCGCTTTATAAACTTTTTTTTTTTATTTGTTCCGCAAACTTTACTTTATTCGTGGAGGAACGGAGAAAGAATACAATTTCCTGCAACCGGGCGGCCTGTCGTAAGAGGCGACAAAACAACCCACAGCCAGGTGGTAGGGTATTTGCTCGACTGGATGGCTACCACCCCAGGTCTAGAGTATGCCGCCATGACAACCTTGTGTTGTGTTCCGGCATTAGTGACCAGGTTCCAGTCTCCCTTACGAGAGCAGCAGCGCATTTGCAAATGTCCATAGGCGATGGTAACCGCTTTCCATCAAGTGAACCGTCTGCCTGTCTGCTGAACTCCTGCAATAAAAAAATAAAAAAACTGGCCAACTCAGCTTACGTACTTTTAAACAAATAAAGAACACAGAGAATATGGTTGCTGAATGGCCTTCTTGATGCGTAAACAGCATGCATTATAAATAGACATCGTGTACATAATAATTTAAGAAAAAGAAAAACTCGAAAACTAAAGAACTGAGATCGATGCAAACATGTAAACAGAATATTGTTTAATTAAAAATAGGCCGATTTTTTTGGTTAAACACAAATAAATAATCAGTAATGAATTAATAATAATATAGTCTCATGTTGGAGCGCATACAAAATAAAGTTACTAGATTTTTATACCTAAGACTTTATGGTGTACTCAAATTGATCGTGTACTAGCGGAGGGTGATGTCAGGAGCCTTAAGAACAGACGAGCGTTCATGACAAGAGTTATGAATGTCAAAGAAGCAAGTGAGGTGTGTAAAAATGGGCCTGAATGGCGCTCTGTTGCTCGTGCCTACTCCGCAAGGGAACTGGCGTGAAGTTATGTATGTATGTATGTACTTTATGGTGTTTACCCATTTTATCCTTTGGTGTACCCCACCTTGTCTTAGGCATGGTTGGGTATAATAATTTGGCATCCAGATGAAAGTTTGCATTGGTCTCCTACTTATTTAAATTGTTAAGAGGTAAATTATTTAACTGAACGATCCAGCGAATTTTGTGCTAAGACTTAGGCAGCCACCAATGTTCTTAGTACCATGCAGCAGGATCAACTTACTTAATAAGCCGCCGATGACACAGGCCTTGCGAACATCGAACGAGATATGTCAATAGATTGTCATTTTTATTTGTACTGTGACTGAATTCACAAGCACTGCATATTATATTATATTTTATGACGACGTAATATGTATATATCGAGCCTTTACCGCCATTTTATCGTAACCGACATTTAAACATTGCTATATTTTTTGTTGCAAAAGGTAGCAGAAGGTGATGTCAGGAGCCTTAAGAACAGACGAGCGTGCATGACCAGTTATGAATGTCAAAGAAGCAAGTGAGGTGTGTAAGAATAAGCCTAAATGGCGCTCTGTTGTTCGTGCCTACCTCGCAAGGGAACTGGCGTGAAGTTATGTATGTATGTATGTATGCAAAAGGTATTTTAAACTATTATTTTGTTTTCAGTCTTACCGGGTTTGATTCAGTAGAGTCGTCTAACTAAAACTGAAAGTCTTAACACAAAATAATTGTTTAAAAATACGTTTTGCAGCAAAAATTCTATTTAGGTCCAAATGTCGCTTGCGATAAAATGGCGGTAAAGGCTCGATATAATGTATTATGTGTACCACGCTATCGTATTGGTGACACCTGTAATGATAGCGATGTTTGTAAGTAAATAAATAAATAAAATAAAAATAAATAAATTATTATTACTAGGTAGAAAACATCGCGAGCCCTCCCAAAGCACCGCTTTTTGCTAGTTTTGGGTCTTATTTCATTGTATTAAAGCTCGAAATTGTATATCAATATACAATGGTCAGCATTTGTCTTTCACCAACATTTTTTCTCCTCTAGCCGCCATCCGCCGAGTAACGTGCGATAAAAGAATTCGTTCCAATAATCCACTTGATTATTACATTCATTCAATTGTAAAAAACTGAAATATTTATTAATCTGTATTCATTCAGACTTATAACGAAGGCCTTTGAGAACATCCTACGAAGCGCTAAACATGCCAATAGAAAAGATTTTATATGTGTATACCGCTTATATATAATTAAAAAATGATTATTAAACAACAGTACTAATTATTAAAATAATTGTAATAAAAAAAGAAGTTTCAAAAACCCATTTACAGCAATTTTATTTTTTTTTAATCACCGTACTGTATTTACATAGACTTTAATGAAGATAGAACTTAAATTTAAAATATATACTAATAATATCACCTCTTTGCTTCAATAATGTGTTACTTTGAAAATTATTGTATGGAAACGAATAACTTGGTATATTTTAAAATACATTGCAGATTGACAGAACAAAAGACATTCATTTTAATACAATTATTGAAGCAAGGGACATTATATACCCGTACTACTTCTTTCTTCATAACTTCTTTCGTATTTCATTATATTCTTTTTTTTTTAACTTTCATGACTGCAATGCAAATAGCACTGATTTTGCCAATGTCGGAGTATGAAGAGGCAGGTGAAAATGAAAAAAATATAATAATAAATCTAAAAATTTGGCCAGTAATTCATTATATTCAAATAATAAAAGTTGATGACACTGGTCTTCTTTTTACGTAATGGCTACACACTATTTGTGTATATAACCAGTGTAAAGTATTCAAGTTTTAGAATAATTTTCAATCCAGTTTTAGCCAAATTCTTTGACTAACGGCAAATGATAATTTCTTGTGGCAGCTCGATAAAGTAAATTTCACTAAACTGTTGGGACTTTCAACACAACTGCACGATTCTTCTATTCTATTCTACCTTTGTTGTTGATGGCTCCAACGCCTTTGGCATGGATTTTGCCAATGTCATAGTAAAAGAGGCACGATTCTTCGCGATAAGCTGAAAGACCGACAGAGGAAACTCAATTATCCGAACCTGTTCTATGAACTTCTGTGGATTCACTATTATCCCGATTGGCAGTTACTTCACTATAACGATTATATTTTAGTAATTTAAGAAATATGACATTCATGAGTACGAAATTTTATCTCAAATATCTTAATAAATTTTGGTTGATAAGTTTTTTATTATTTTAGACAATCGCGTGTATGCGGGCGAGGTAAACCATTTTTCTTTCATACAAAACTCGAATTTCTACATAAATTCCCTTATCCGAATGCAATCAGTCCGGTTAATGGAGTATCTACTCTAATTATTTTCATCCCAACTTTGTAAATTTTATGACATTGAAAAGGAGCTAGTTTGGTTTGACGAACGTAGCAATCGAATTATACGTAACTTTTTACATGGCAATACTTGTACAAATGTCAATGTCATCTGTATCAGTATTGCCGAAAAAAAAAACAAAATTAAAAAAGGATAAGGTAAAAGAAAACAAAACAAAAACCAAAAAAATGGAACAATTTATTCTTACATTATATTCAACAGTATACACATTCTAAAATCTCTAACATACTATACAACATACCTTTTTTTATCAAATTGAAGACCTGAGGCACATTATTGGTAATGTCGATTTAATCTATACTATAATAAATCTGTAAATGGTTCGAGTTTGTACAATGCGTTTAAAAACGTATATGAATGAAACTGACATAGTGCTAGCTTATAACCCAAATTAACACTTAAGATACATTTTACTCCGACAAATTACATCGTTTCCATGGAATTAACGAATTAGCAAAATAGATGGAGCTGCAATAGCGTTTTGCAATTCGCTGATAAATATCTACATTGTCATAAACTAGCTCTCATTCATTGTAGTTCTTTAAATCAGGTTGGCTGCGACTCGCCTCTATGTTTCGCTGCGCAGTTGTGTAGACTATATGGACTTAGTTTCTTTGCTATTGCAGTGAACTTGGTAACAAGAAACTGTAGTTTTAGGTAAAACACCAAATTAAATTTGTATGTACGTTACATAGAGCTATTACCCAGGGTTTTTCACACAGCGTTGCCGCGGGCAAAACTCTAGAACTAAATATGATTTCAAAACTTATTAAATAGCCATAAAGCGAATTATCTGTAAGATACTCCAAATATCTTCTTATATATTCACACGAAAAAAACAATTTGAAGGAATTAATTCCTTGATGAGTCGGACAGTAGATTTTTGGTCCTTCAAGCCGGATTTTCTCGTGAAATAAAATTTCAATTTATTCATTACGAATCGGATTTATGATTCGATATTGTCTCAATAGCTCGACAAACAAATTCAATTTTTTGTTCAATCCAACAAATATGTTCAATGGACCCAAAAAACTCATTTATAATTCGATAAATCTTATTAGTGCTCCGACCGATCCGAATTTTCATCATCATACAAATCGGATTAGAAATGCAATTACTAAATTAAAGTTCGATCTACAATTGTTATCACATTTTTATTCCAATCAATTAGGATATCACGTTTTCATTTGGCAGTGATTTGTTAGACAGTTTATAATCACTTACTAAATAAGTAAATTTATTTGTATTTATTTTTTCTATTGAGAAAATGTTAGTTTTAGCTGAAACTTATCGGTCAAGATCAATATCAAGATTGGCATATATATTTCTCAGTGCTGTAAAGTGTCTGAGGAATTATTAAAAAAAAAAAGTTTTTTGTCTCTTGTAAAGCCATTAACTATCAAAATTATATGGTATACACGAATGATCAATCAGATAACATATTTAACATCAACATAAAACAGATTCCTTACTAATGCATCTGTGATATCTTAATAAATAATTGATTTAACATTAAACCCAAATATAATTTTAGGTCTAACCTCAAAAATTCTTTTGATTACAATCGATCCGATATTTAATCCGACCAAATATCGGATCGAAGTGACAACATTAGAAGTACTTCAGGTACAATACAGATAATTCTTTTTACGACTCAACAATTTGCCATTTCTCAACTAAACGAGTCTAAAAATCTTTATATATTTACATCAGTATATATATAGGAAGCATTTTATTTATTTAATTTAAAGCGAATATTTATACTGTTTAATTCCTTTAACAAACGTCCACTAGTTATATTCGTAGCATATCGTATTTTTCATAAAAGAGTATGCATATACAATTCCTTTAGCACATACACTACTTTACCCTTAAAAAAGCGAACTAGTTTTTTTTAAAGAGCATTTATGCTTAAACTACATTATTATATTACAATGCGTTAGCAAAACGCAAGAACGGTCTGATATAATACAAGTATGGATGGTCCATTTACATCACAGTAAGGGCTGATCTTTCAATCGTCAATAAATTATAACCTGTCAAAAGTGACACAATTTAACTGCTTTGTACAAATTACTTTGACACATGACACTGACATTTTTATTTTTTCCATGTTATACTTTATTCTATGAATAACTTTTATCGGGTGATTGAAAAATCGGTCCTAAGTCCACATTTGCATTATTTGCTTATTCCGACCATAACTAATATGTATAATGTCCGTGCTCCATCTGGGATAATATTAGTGTTAGTAACGGTGACCAAATGCGTCTTGTTTCTAGCGTAAAAAATAATGGCTTTAATAAATAGCGATATAGGTGTATTTGATGACAATATCGCATCACAAGTAACGCATTAAAACCATCGCTACATCCGTGTGAAACGGCCACTAACATTATCCCAGATGTAGCAGTAACATAATATGAAATTATTTACATTATCATAATCACAGAAATCAATAGACATAGGCAACAATAAAGTGCATTTGACACGGATTGATTACACGAAAAGGACCGGACAATTTAATTAGCGACTTTTCTGACTGCGCATTTATTTAAAGGCATAATTTAATGCAATGTAATTTTATCTCCTATAAATACATATATTCTTATTAGACTTGATTACATCGCGCATCAGACTGCTAAATCCTACACGGCATAAATTCAAGACCTATATTTATAAAATCATTGCATTCTAAACTTGGCAACACTAGCATGGTCACGTTAACAAAATCACTCCGTGTCAATGCTCGTAGAAATGAAAATCAATCAAAACTGTAAATATCATTTAAAAAAATCAAAATACTTATCAAAGTACGTACAAAACTTAAATGCGCTTCGGAAGTTAGTTCCGTGAGTTGCGGAGGTCCACTCGAATATTAACATTTATTACTTCTTACGGTGTGTTTTGCGAAAGGAATGTGATGCGAGTCTTGATAGCGACAGAGTGAGACAACACTCACCTCTTAGCGCTGTCTGTGAACCTTATTATGTACCGCGAAACGACGCGTACTAACTTCAGGGGCGCGCTTTAGTTTTGCTCGTACTATAACTCGATCGCTTTTTTCGAGGTTAGTGTTAAAGAAATATATTGCAACTGTTTATTAAAATCGTAAGCGTTCTTTCAGTTATTTAACATTTAATTATCCTATACATCGAACATTATTGTATTTGTGAGGCACCAGTTTTTAAGTTATATACGTAATAGTAGCGACGCCAAATCGAATAAAACATTGTTTTCGATTTTATATTCTAAATCATACGTTAAAGGTGGAGACACATCAAGGAATCACATCAATAATCCGGATTGGTAGTCATTTCATGAGTAAAATTGCAACACCTTAGTAACTTAAGAAAATATGTATGTCTAAACTCACAATATACATAGATTTTGGTTGATACGATTTTTTTATTCTGAAGAAATACACGTCGAGGTAAATCTTTCTAGAGTTAATCATTTATACAAAAATCGGTTTCCTTCTTATATTCAATTCTCCGGATATCAGTCTCCACTGTATTCAAATTTGACATCACTACACTTATTCGAACAATTTACTTTTGTACAACAAATGTCAATAAATTAAGTTCTTGGAATAACTTTGAGCTATTTAAGGTCTCAACACTGCACCGTTTGATTATTCCGATAAATACTTTTAAACAGATTCCCCTGTGTGGTAATGCTACTTTTTGACAGATTCCCTTGTGTGGTAATGCTGCTTTTTGACAGATACCCCTTTCGTGGTAATTCTAATACTAGACAGTTTAACGACATCAAATCGGTTTGGTTGAAAGACACATAACATGAAGTACAACGGTATTCAAAGACATTGAACAGTTTACGTTTATACAGATTGCTCTAATTGATTCAACCGAATCGAATTGCCTAATATGGACTCAAATATTAAAACTCTGAACCCAAAGAATGTTGAATTTCAATACTTCTTTAAAGAAAATTTTCTAAGTATTTTGTTTTAGATTTTTATTATTGTCACATTACCACACAGCAAAAACTAATTAACAATAAAAAAAGTTTACTCAGAAGCATTAATAGTGATGGTCTTACCCTTGGGATCATCGAAACGGTCCATGGTCCTAATGTCCATCATCATCATAATACCGTAGAAGGTGATGGCCAGAAGGATGAACACCACGAAGAGACCAGCCCAAATTGGGGCGGTGAAGAAACCGACGCAGTTGAAAGAGTCTCCGAACACAAGGGGCCCCGTCGTATTTTGAAAGAACGGTTGCACCTGGAGATATAATATCGTGTTATAGATAAACCCTTGGCTATTTTTTCTCCTTTAAACTAGCATCAGTAATAGAACACTTTAGTAAAAGAGAAAAAAATGAATTAAAAGATAATCACTAAAAATCACAGAGCAAGCGCCAAAACTTTATTACTTTTAACATACTAAGGCCGTCAAATTTTATATAGTAACTAGCTGTACCCGGCAGACATTGTCTTGACCTTAAAAAATAAAAATCTAGAAACCGATTGCAGCGCCATCAAACGGGACGAATTGTTAATCTAAACCATTCTCGAATCTACTTGAAAAAACACAAAATACGTAAACATTTTTGTTTTCCGCTATCAAAATTGGTGATTTGCATCATGAATTTTGTTTTTATTGACTGACTGATCTTTGGAGCCATTCACAGATTACGTCAACGAATTTCATGATTTCTGCCCTCTCTCCCGTCCTTGTCACATTTGTAAGCCTCCTCCCTCCCTAGTACAAGATCACATTATTTGCAATTTTACATCAAGAAATTATTAAATTAAAACAGCAGTTCTGTAATTAGATTCTTTAACCCCTTCCAGGGGTCAAATTTAATATTATTTTTGTCCACAATCTGCCAGCTGCCATCAAAGTTACCGTGCCAAAACCAAGAGAATTATACCGTCTCTTTTATTCTAATACAAATTCTATGTAGTTAGAGGGAGAAAGCATCAGTTCAACGTTCGTTTCAATTATCTGTATTTGACCACAAATTTGTGGTACTTCCCAAGGAGGCGTGTGTGACAGTTCGGCAACAAATTTGTGGTGGTTCCGTCTTACGAGGGTTAATATTTAAATTATTTTTTAATAATTTAAACACTGTGGTAATAAGATAGAGTTGGAAATATTTTGAAGTTTTTCATTAATAGTTAAAATTTCGTATTTTAAAGCTTAAATATATTAGGATTAGAGAGAGAGAGAGATAACACTTTATTACACACCAAAATACATATTTACAAAACAGACCATATTTACCATATCACACTTTAACGACCCCCTCCCCCCTTTACATGTGATATAATTTACGGATGACCCTTTACTGTTTAGTCTAATAGTCAGTAAGTCCAAATATTGTTCAACTCACTTACGTGCCTCCGCAAATAAAGTCACACATAATTAATATACTGACACATATAATGGCGCCACTGTGGTCACAAGTTTTTTTTCAAACATACTGGTAATTATAATAATTTTAACTTTGGGGCAACCTGGAGGATTGCAGGCAAGCCAAGCTAGCAATGCCTCGAGCAAACCTGCGTTTCTTCAGGAATATCTTAAGGCTCAGTCGGTCCTGGCTGAAACTAGTTATTAGTGCAGCCACTGGACATGGCAATTTTAACAGACATCTCCTCAATATAGGTGTCACCGACAGCCCCCTGTGCAGAGCAGAGCATGCTTGGAGGCAGAAGAAACAGCCGCCCATGTCCTGTTTGAATGCAGAGAGTTGGCCCAATACAGGGCGAAGTATCTGGACGCCCCAGGTAGCATCTCTGAGAAGTCTTCAGCAACGTCAAAAACTGGTGGACTTCCTGGAGGAGCTGTGCTGGATGGAATAAGCCCTCATCCACCCTTGCACGCAAAATAGGCACCATTTCGTCGAATTGCGGAAACCGCCCGCTCGTAAAAGAAGAACTATAATTTTATAGCAAATTGATAACATTTTCAAAGTTTTCAAGACTCCTATGAAATGCAAGTTTCTGTCTCGAAGGTACCTGCTCAGCTAGCGTAGCTTTTTAAAAATGCATACCTTGAAGTTTTGGAAGGTGAGAGTGTACTGCTTTGTCTCGTTTATGCTGGTATAAGAAACATTCTCCAAGCACCTGTAGGAGAAGTCCATCAGTGCAAACACCTCTGAGGTGGCGTATAGTGTCTCTGTGATGACTTCAGGGCTGGTCACTTGTAGTGTCACTGTGTCTAGAATGGAAATGCAAGGAAATATAATATCACCAAGTATTAAGTATATCCCACTACTGGGAAAATATCTCAACATTTATGTAGAATACAGTGTATACCGGCTAAACTTATAACAGGCAGATCATAATATTACTAGAAATGCCCAAAATAGTGATTTGGCCAAATACCGAATATTCGGCTTCCTAATAATCAGTGTAAGATATGTGCACTTCGCACATAGCAGGTGAGTTTTAAGCAATAATTTGTATAGCTTTTTTTTATGTTTGTCATGAAGCATAAGTATACATAATTAAAATTATATTTAATAAAATGGTGTTTTAAATGATTTTTTATTTCATTCAGATATTTTAAAAAGTGGCCATAACACTTAAACGGTAGTTTAACTATGATTATTGATGGGGAATACATACAATTTTGAGCAGTGTGTGTGTTTTATTCACAATTTGGTATTCAACCTAATACCAAATAGTTAAAAAGTGGCTGAATAAGCTGAATAGCAGCGGAATATTTGTGGCATCTCTAAAGATTAGCTATTGCTCATGGCTTTGGCTACATAGATAGAAAATCGTCATAGTCATATCATCATTTCTAAACAGAAACAGGTACATTTTTTTATTGCAAGAGTTCAGCAGTCAGGCAGATGGCCCACTTGATAGAGAGCCGTTACCATCACCTATGGACATTTGCAACATCAAAGGTGCTACAAATGCGCTGCTTCTCTCTTAAGGGAGACTGAAACCTGGTCACTAATGCCGTAACACAACTCAAGGTTGTTATGGCGGCATACTCTAGACCAGGAGTGGTAGCCATCCAATAGGGCAAATACCCTACCACCTGGCTGTGGGTTATTTTGTCGCCTCTAAGAGACTACCCGGAACGCAAGAAATTGTATTCTTTCTCCGTTCCTGCATGGATTAAACCTGTTACTTAACACTATACCCTTGGGGCAGCCATATTCAAACATTTTTTCTATGAGCCGCATAGAGTTTTAATGGAGAGAAAATAATAGAGGCAAAATGGTATACCACACTGATGGAGTGAAAATTGAGACACAGTTATAGTATACAGTTTTGGGGAAATAGCTATGAATATAGCCTTAAGAACAGATGAGCGTGCATGACAAGAGTTATGAATGTCAAAGAAGCAAGTGAGGTGTGTAAGAATAAGCCTAAATGGCGCTCTGTTGTTCGTGCCTACCCCGCAAGGGAACTGGCGTGAAGTTATGTATATATGTATGTAGCTATGAATATTACTGTGTGACGGCTTTTATTGTGCAAAAAGATGTTTGAGGACTATGATTATATACCAGTCTTATCAAGAACATTAAAAAAAAATGGGTATAATTAGTCCTATGTGTTTATATACCCGTTGTCCTCACTTATCTCGCAAAAATTATTAGAGTTTGAGATGCAAAAAGAAAGAAAATATAGAGAAGCCCCAAGAAAGAAAGATTTAAAAAAATTAAATAATGCCATCTCTAAATGTTGTAAAGCATAGTTTTACATATCAGACTGTTGAAATTTTTAATATAATACCTATTGATCTAAAGATGAATATATACAAAAATCATTCTTTTAAGTATAACATTAAAGCATTCCGCAAACAAACATATTATTCAGTAGATGATTATTTTATTCCTAAATGTTGATAGGATTATATAAAATGCCTTCTTATTGATATAATATTTTTGCAAAATGAATAATGTAAATTTGAAATTTTTACAACAGTAGTTATAGCCATTTCAAAAGAATTATTTTGAGATTAAATAAATTAAATAAGTATATAAATAAATAATTGGCAGACAAACACACATATTGTACTCCTATATCCCCAAATTAAGCAAGTTACGCTTGTGTTATGGGTATACACTTGACTACTCTGGGGCTGATCCCAGACACCGAGACCATAGTAAATGATGGAGAAATTAGTTTCCAAAATTTACCATGCTAGGAATTGAACCCGGAGCAGCTGCTTTGCAATGAGGTAGGCCGGCAAAGGCTTAGTACACTCAAACACAGACACTGTTGATTGTATTCGAAGATTTATGATGTGTTGTGATATTATATGATAAAAATGTATTTATATTCTAACACAAAATAATTTTGTTAATGAATTAATTTAAACAAATACATATTAGATCAGGTGTCACGGGCCACAAGTCGGCGGACGGAGGCCCGAGCCCAGAAGTGGAATGTTTATGGGCTGTTATTATATATTAATTTATCTTTGAAATAAACTAAGTTACCAAGTTAACACATGTCACTGAATGATCCATGTCTACAAAATATTGTAAGAACTCACCGAAGAACCAGTATCCACCTGCCTGGTGGAAGTTGAGAGTCAGCTTAGTGGTTGGGAAACTCAATGTTGTGTTCATAGTTGTTGAGTTGAAATCCGAGGTTGCAGTTGGTATACCAAGATTTGTGGCAGTTATACCATCATTCAGCATGAAGTTTTTAACATACAATTTGAGACCATCAAATGAATAATCACCGGGAGTAACGTCCGATGCTTGACGACGGCTCCTAGAATGAATTTCTGGAATGGTCCAAGATGGAAAATGTGCAGTGTAGCATGCCATGACTTTGTAGTGTTTATTTAAGTTCGACACCATTTCCTCCATAAAGTCGTTGTGGCGACGAAGAAGGTCCCATCGCGATTCACCTTCTCTCGCATCTTTAAGGTTAATGAACAGAACTCTACTGTCGTCTTTTACGATTTCAGCTGATAGTCCATTCTCTGTGAGCTTCACATGCTCGGCTTTAGCCGGATCAGCGAGTTTATTCAACGCATTTAATGCGTTTTGAACGTTAGGAAGATATAACGAATCTTTTAAGTTATCGTGGAGGTAAGGGAACGAAGTCTCACCATCTTGGTTTTTTCTTGAAAAATCTTCAACTGATAGTGTTTCTTCCACAAACACGACCAGGAACGGCTCGTCAACTAGCTCCTGCTCTACAATATTACTGAATTCTGACCTACTAATGGTAGACAAGGGATTGGACTTCTGCGATGTCCTCTCCAAGTCTCCCCACATAAACACTGGGACATTGCTTGCGTAACACGTAACACTTAGTATCAAAAGTATGATAAAACGGCTAAACGCCATTTTTAATAAAACTAGTGGACGTTTCTTGATTAAATTTTACAAGATAAAGGCCTGTTTTTATAAAACTGAAAATGGGCGATGACGACTGACCATCGGTCATGTGAAAAAGTGATCATATGATAGTTTAACGCGTCTATGGTATTACGATGTTGCCAAAAAATAACACACAAATTACGTAATATTTATTATAAACTAGTCATGAACATGATAAAAACCTTATATAAGACAGTTAAAATAAAATATTTACGATAAAATAAAATATATCGAATTATAAGAAAACGTTTAAGTGGAATACATATCGTTTTTTTTGCAAAATATTAAAAATGAAAACTATGTAAACTATTAAAAAATTCCTGTAAATACCGGATTTTGTGAAAATTATCGATTTTATGCTCAATGTCAAGTTGACACTGGAAAAGACCTTGTCTATGACATCGCATTTTTTCAATCAATTAGTTAAGCTAGGACGGCCACAAATATACTACTATGTTATTAAACAATAATCAAATTAATACAAAATTAATTTAACTATCTTTTAATTTATACTGTTATGGAATAAATATTTATTTGTTTAAATGTTTATAATACTGGCCACTCGGTTTTTACATTATTATAATTAAAAGAAAGATATGTCAAAGAAGCAAGTGAGGTGTTTAAGAATAAGCCAGAATGGCGCTCCGTTGTTCGTGCCTACCCCGCAAGGGAACTGGCGTGAAGTTATGTATGTATGTATAATTAAAAGAAAAATTGATTCTGATTCGAACATAAGGAACAAATGGTGTTTTATTTTATTTAGTCACATTTTAATTTAAACATATAATTTTGCCTCGTTCCAGTCCATCACTTATACAAACTTTTTACAAGCTTAAAAACCACAAAGAACATTAATATTAAAAACTGAACAAATTGATAGATATTACAGATTAAAAATAGGTTAATAATCTCAAGATATTAAAAAAAATCATTACATGAATATGGTGCAATTAATTCTGTTTTTAATTATTTCCATTCAAACAGTTACCGCTGATAAAGAAGTTGTGCCCGCATTCCTTATAGACGACGATCAGGTTATGAAAGATTTGAAATACGACGCCAATCCTTTCAACAAAATGTCTTCAACAGACTTCGGTGATATAGTTCACGAGATTATTAAAAGAAGTGAAGGGGTCATTATGTTTATCGAGAATATGTTCTGTACTGAAGACCTCTCTTCTAAAGACAAATTAGGAACCCCTTTCTTTCATTTGCGCCAAGGATTATTGAATAAAAGCGTAAAATATTTCCCAGCAGTCACGGAGCCATATTCGATTTTAAATCAAATCTTCCAGCCTCAGCCATTTACCGTTTTCTTTTTAAATATTGGCACGAAGCTAGAGTTGCCTGATAAATTTAAATATATTTACGTATTTTTCGAAGATGGGAAGAATGAGAGCAGAACTCAAGCTCTAAGAAGACACGATCTGATCATTAAACAAGTATATTTTGTTATAAGACAATTAAAAGCAGGGCCTATAGTGGCCTTTTATACGGGTAAATACAATCCGGTTGTTGTGGAAAAGCTTTCATTTGTAGAAATTGAGCCTATTGCTAAGCCTCTTGATCAAAGTGTCTTTATTCGATCTGCTGGAGCAATCTTCAAGTTTCGTGGTAAGTTTTCATAACATATTTAATAAATAAAACTTGTGTGTATCAGCTCCAATACGCGACTGAAGTTTAGTCTTTCCAGTTTATAAAAGTACTATGTGGTTTATTCCTTAAACATTAAAAAAACATGTGCACATGCGCGGTGACAGCAGCCGAATAAGGGCAGTTACAAAAAAACAGACCCATACAAACTATTTAGCCAGCAAAAATACACATAATGACAAAACACACTACATACATATTAATTAAAGATTAAAATCATATATATATGTGTGTGTATATTGTAATGAAACACCGGAATGTTGCCATAGACTAAAATATATTTATTACACAGAACATAAAAGTTTTTACTATGTACATTGATTGATGTCCACAGACGACACACACACACACACACGCACGCACGCACGCACGCACACACACACACACACACACACAGACACACAGACACAGACACACACAGATACACATACACATACACACACACACACACACACACACACACACACACACACACACACACACACACACACACATATATATATATATATATAATATCAGAGCGCCCGACGGACATATAATAATATTAAAATTCTTCTTAGAAAGCAAGCATAATTTTAGAAAATTTAATATTAACTCGACATACAAATAATACTTATATTACACTAATTGACAAAAACTGTTAGACCAATTCGATTTTTTTTTATTTTTGCTAATATTCTAATACATGGTTGATTAAAAAAAAAATGCGTTAGTTCACTCAATACCGGGCTTTATATGAAAATCGATTCTGAAAGAAGTAAACTCCTCAATTTATAAATAACTGCACAGCGACATCTATATTTTAAAAAAAATTACATGTTTCATCGTCTTTACGTGTGTACAGTACGCGCAAAACTCTAGTTTGGCGCTGGACGGCTCAGGACCTCCTGCCGTCATGAGTGACCAGCAGCGGGTGACGGCTTACTTATCATTGCAATAATTGGTTTTGCGTAATTGTTAAGTGCGTCTCACACAAAAAGTCCTGCGTTAAAAAAATTGAACTAATTATAAAAGATCAAGTCAGCCACGTTGTTATGTTATTTTTGTCAAATGTGTTAATGTCATTGTTACATTATAATAATGTATGTCTTTGAAGACCACGGTCCATAAAAATGCCTCGGACTTTTGGAAGGATTGCGTGCGCTATGGGAAGACTAACACGTAGAGGCCCCTTGACAAATTTAATGTAAATGGGACGTGACACTGACCGGCAATTATCCCTGTCTACACCATATAATAATGCACCCAAGGACAAGCCCCGGCCAGTGTAGGACTATTGTGGGAAATGAAGACAAAAAGTACCGGGCTATTGGGGTGAACTGCTAGGGGTACTGAGGGTCTGGGAATATGGCGCCTGCCCGTCGTAATGTTCAGAGAACATGGAAAAATGGGCAGACGGTGACTCGCCACTCACCGCATGGGCCCCAAAAGATGCCATAGAAGACAGGGGCAACATGGGAGTGAGTGGCTAAGTGGTGTAGAGGAGTGTGCTGCAGGTTCACCGAAGCTACTTCTGACGTGATGCTATTTATCACTTCCACCCCTGGAGCTTAAGTCTTAGCTCTAGCGATCTCCACTCCGTGCCGGCTGGTTAAGGCAAGCACAGAGGCGGGGGTCTTGCCTTGGCCCCCGGAGTCAGGTACGAGGTGTCGCTACTCACCTAAGGCTTCGCCACAAAGCAGCCCTGCGGGTACACTATAATTATTATTATTCTATTTACTTATACCAAATACAATGAAACCGGTTTTTTTCTAAAATTAGTTTATCTTTTTAAGATTCCGTTACATGACAGTAGCACCCTGTCTTCAGGTCTTCTGTCGATCTGTTGTGAGACATTGTCTAAAGAAGCCATTCCCTATCTTCCATGGCAGTCTGCTGCATAATGCAGTATTGTGAATGTTGCTGCAGCCTGCATTGCGTCCGGCAACACCAAGCAAAATGCCTCTTGAGTGCTGCAACCTCCTTCCACCGCATGAATCCACAATATCAAAAGACATACATACATAACTTCACGCTAGTTCCCTTGCGGGGTAGGCACGAACAACAGAGCGCCATTCAGGCTTATTCTTACACACCTCACTTGCTTCTTTGACATTCATAACTCTTGTCATACACGCTGGTCTGTTTTTAAGGCTCCTGACATCACCTTCTGCTAGTACACGATCAATTTGATCATAGAAGGTGTATCGTGGCCTTCCACGACTTCTGCATCCATCCACTTTTGCATTGTATATCTGTTTAGTCATTCTTTCATCATGCATTCTTTCCACATGCCCGAACCACCGGAGCATTCCTTTCTTTACCTTCACCCCGACACTCTCTTTCAGACCAACTCTCTTTCTTACTTCGGTATTACGAATGCGGTCCGCGAGCGTCACTCCGCAGATTTTGCGCAGTGCTCGCATCTTGACCGCGTTTACTCTACTTTCATGCTCTCTCTTCCATACCCAACACTCGCTTCCATACGTGAGCGTAGGTACCAGCACCGCGTTGCTGTCAATATCATAAAACCCTTTTTTTATATGGACTTTACGTTATGCTATTGGTCCCAAGACCTTACAGCTTTGCCGGGGTTCTGAGGTAAATTTGAACTCGCGAGCAACCTCAACGAGGAAGCTCCCTAGGGGGCCTTTCCTCATCTAAACTGTTACTATGAGAGGGTTGAATTTAATGATATCAGCCAAAGGGTGATAACTGTGGACTAATTGATGACGGGCGATAATGATATGAAGCCCCAGGGGTGGGACCTCAACGGACCGGGGTTAAAGATCCAAGACAAGAAAAAAGGCGATGCCTATCTTACTGATATTTTAAGAATCTATTTACTACCTTCAATCGATTTAATTGATCAATCAACATTTACCTGACAGATGTGGAAACAGTGTCAGTAAGTCGTCGATCAGCTTTTAGGCAAGTGCCACTGGTTGCTGAAGAGATTTGGGAAGACAATAAACTATCCACGCGAATGGCTTACTCCGAATTTGAACTGCAATTCAACTTTGAGTTCGGGCCTAATAAATGGATGCTTGGTAAGCTAAATATTTTTTTTTGGGTTCTGACACATTCCTCTTTCTAAATAATATGGCTCTGGCATAAACTATTTAAAAACTAACGGTACCCTATATGCCACGTATAGTAGATTTTTTCCCCAGCGACATTACATGTGTGAGAGTC